>CM026564.1:22693109-23358369 GCA_015143295.1 Tetracentron sinense | reverse complement strand
CACTGCAGCCTTTTCGATGGAACAAGGAATGAGGAATAGTTTATTTGCAAAGTTTGAAGGAGTGTAAGGTTCGATAATTACGCGTCAAATATTGCAAAGACATGTCAAATTAAAGAGCGTTTAAAATTCATGGACTAAAGAGTCACGAATTCATGTTGATAATGCACAATATACCACGGCGGGAGGAAAAACATTGCCGAATAATGTAAACTTCGTCTTAATTGAATTGAGCAAACTTCTTTCTTGGATATGGTTCAAAAGTATGTCAAGTGGAGGATCTTAGAACGGTTGAGGAGAAAATTCGCTTACAATGGTGATAGAAAAACTTTCCCACCGACGCTGTGATACTAGGTGCACTTGCCTATAACCGGCGCAGCAGAGGCAAAGACTAGGTGGGACATGTTAAAAATTTACCGGTGGTGTATCCTATCGACAAGGTATGAATCAATATAATTATAGTTGTGTTCAAACTTCTTGTATTGAGAATTTCTCTTATTTAACAAAATTTAATTCAGATAGGTACTTTATTACAATGAAGTCTTATGTGCGCAATCGAGCCTCTCGACAGAGAGGGTCCATTGCAGAAGGGTACTTGGCAGAAGAATGCATGACATTTGCTCCGTTATCTAATAATATAGAATCGAGATTAAACAGGCGATGAGGAATGACGATGAAAGGTAATAGGTAGTGCAGAGCATAATCTTAAGTGACTTGGAATGGCAGAGGCACACGTATGTGTGATTAACTGCGATAAAGTCACAAAATATATAGAGTAAGAGCACAATCTTCATATATGTTGTTCGTTACTTATTTATTTTTATTTATTTTTACTTACAATGATTGGAAAATGATATTCTTTGCAGGCAGCACATGAATGTACTTAAAATGACAAATCAAAGACCTAGAATGACCCCCCACGAAATCCAAAAAAAAGCACACCACTGAGTTTGTTGAGTGGTTTAAGGGCTATGTAAGTCTTAACTTGTGAATTCTGCATAACACATTAGTTATGTTTTGATATATATATATATAATATACATATATTAATCTTATTTGGTCTTGAAATAGGTTCAAAGGTTACAAGATTCAGGTAATCCAGTTTCTGATGAGATTACATGTCTTGCATATGGTCCACGTAAAGTCACAAAAAAGTTTAAGGGCTACGTCATAAATGGATATCGGTTTTGTACTAAGGACAAAGAGCGAGGACGCAAAAGTCAGAATAGTGGTGTTGCGGTCAAAGCAACGACTACAAACTATTCAACTTCTAAGGACAGAACCCCCAAGGTCACAGAGATCACCTACTACGGTCGCTTAACAGACGTAGTCGAATTGACATATTCTGAAAGCCTTAAATTTTGTATTGTTTAAGTGCGATTGGGTTGATGTGAAGTCACGGGGTAGCAGAATAAAGACCGATGCATTTGGGTTTAAGCTTGTGAACTTCACACGCTTGGTTCCAGCACACTTGGTGTCAAGCGAACCCTATGTGTTGGCATCTCAGGCAGAGCAGGTATTTTACGTTCAAGATCCAACGGAAGAAGATTGGCATGTTGTCATCAAGACTAAACCAAGAGACTTCTTCGACATGAATGAAGATTCTGTTGTGGGACGATAATGCATTCAGGAGAACGAGCCATTCGACGACCAACAATTAGATGACACTGAACATGATGATGACGGAGGTGTCGGTTGGGTGAGATTAGGAATTACTGGAGCAACTATTGATGCTCCTCCCCAAGTGTACAACAATAGGCTTCTTCTTCCGAATCTAGTGAGGGGAATGATGTTGAATCAATATATAGCGATGAAACATAATGATTATGTTTTGATGTAATGTAGAAGTATATATTCAAGAGAAAGGGAGAACCTCAGTGTACCAAGTAACAATTGTTCATAATGATAGTGTCAATGGAAGAGATTTTGGTTGGAATTTATTTCTATTAATTTATTTCTATATTTTAATTGACTGCAAACCTTTGATGCCAACTGCAATGAGTGCTCACCATTTTCTTATTTTACCTTATCCAAACTTCAGAAGTTGCTCTTAATGATATATTTATAGTATGTTAAGCTTGTATAATGAAGTTTTGGCAGGTTAAGCTTGTATAATGAAGTTTTTGGATTAAACTGACGGTCAAAAATATGTTACAGCCTTGGTTTAATAGCTTGACTTGCTAAATCTCAACTCAACTTGATGTGTGGGAATAGTTTAGGCCAAGCTTGTATAATTAAACTATTAGATGAAACTAATAGCATTTAACATGTCCTAACTTGGACTTAATACTTGTTTCAACTTGGGTGGATGCGTGTAGATAAGTATTGGGCCAGGTTGATTTTATATACTTGTTACAGATATTGATGAACATGGCTTTATGGTTGTTTCCAGTGATAGTGAAATATAAGGTTAAAGTTATATAATTGTATCTAATGGTAATGGCGGTGCCACCATGCCAACTAAAGCTCTTTTGGTTATGAAAATGAACTTCAAATTTTTCATTGAACAACATGTCTATGTAATTCCTGTTGCAATATTTAGCCATCTAGTAAGTATTGATTAGCTATTGTTATGTATATGGGAAAGTAGGCCAGACATTGCTCATTTGCTCCACTGAGCTATCTCCATAGGATTTACTAACATAAGTCCCTGTACATGCTTGGGATGGTGCCAATCAGTTAGGATTCACAGTAATAAATTCCAAATGATTTTTTCCTTCTTCTGAATGTTGAGGGTAAAAATGTAATCTTGTAAGCTTTTGGTATTTCGACAATGATATATGCTAGTCAGATCTCATGTCTTTGTACGTTAGATTCCTTGTCATTATGCATTTCTATCAGAAGCTAATATCAATATTTTGCAGATGGATCCTACAGACACTCCACCATCTCATTCGGGTAGCTCCTCCACACTTGCTACCGCGGCCACGAGGAAGGTCCGCGGTAAAGCAAATGCATCGAAATACATAAGATGCCTGCAGGGAAGAAAAAAAAGGTGAAAGTAAATGAGAGAGCACAACCTGTGGGTAAGAATGCACAACTTTTGGCTGGGTATTTGGGCAATATTGCACGAGATGCCCACTTACTTCGCATCGATGTCCGGATTGGCGTGCGATGAGTGATGCGGATAAAACCCGTGGTTTGGAAGTCGTACGGGTGAGAACAAAATAAATAGGTCATTTATTATTAAAACACATTTATGTAACTAGTTGATATATGATTAATTTAACAACGTTTTTGCAGGAGAAGTTCGATTTCCCCCCTATCGCAGAGGACTTCGTTTTGAAGTCTTTGGGTAAGAAATGGAAGGACAGTAGGTCCTCAATGGGGAGAAAACTTTTTGATTTGGACGCCCCTCCTGCTGTCAACTATGAGCGGTGCCCCTCCGATATTCCCCCGGAGCAATGGCATACGTACGTCAACTACTTGTACACTGATGAGGCCCAGGTATATTTTATTTGAATGTTAATATGCTTATATCGTTTTCAATTATCCCTTATCTCATATGATATATAAATGTAATATTGTAGAAACGGAAGGCAGTGGCAAAGCGAGTCGCGAGTCCCAAGAAATTCCTCATACGGCAGGCTCAAAGAGCTTTGCCAGAGTCAGAGAGGAGGAGGTATGTTCGGTTTCATTCTCATAATTTATGTCACAATTTGATGCATATGGGTTAAAAATTTGTTTTTCTACTTTTGTCACTGCCATAGCGATTGGCGAGTCCATCAGGGATAGCTCCGGGCCGTGCTGAGGTCTGGATAAAGACCCACACTAAGAAGGATGGATTGCCAGTCAACTCTCAAGCAGGAGAAACGATTGTAAGTAATTTAAATATTCATTATATCATATAACACTTTAATTGAAATTCAAGATAGTAATTGTTTCAAAATGTTTGCAGAACAAGTTGAAGGATGTGCTCAGCCAGTTACCGGTTGGCTCAAAAGATAGCACGGGCCGAAATGATGTTCTCTCTCAGGTCATGGGGCCTGAGAGAGATGGACGCATCCGTGGATGTGGATTGGGCCCGACCCCCACTAGGTTATAGGGGTCATCTTCGAGACATTCCGGTACTATAGGCTCCTCATCTGGCGAGACCCAAATGCTAAGGGATGAACTTGAGGCGACAAAATCTCAGGTGGAGACCCAAAAAGCTCAGATGGAGGCCCAAGCCGCTAAGATTGAGGCCCAACAATTTCAGATGGAGGCCCAACAAACTCAGCTCAATCAAATGCAGCGGATGTTCAACCAGTTCTTACAGGGGCAGCAGGTATATATACTAACAAGCATTAAATAATCCTTTTTTAACTTTAGATATTCATTCATTTATTTATTCAATTTTTTCACAACAGGTTGCAGGTCAGGGTACTCCAGCACCACATGCTTCTCCAGAGGTAAATGCTAATTTGAAAAGATTGTAGTTTTCATTTTCATTTGCATTGTATATAGAACACCAGGGCGTTTAGTCGTATTATGGTAAGCATTATAAAATCCATGGTGCACCTAAAACAACAAATCAAAGTATAAAACATTAATATTCACACACACACACACACACATATACACTTGTAAAAATGCACGTGCAATGCACGTAAAATATATCAATTGACACTTATTCACTCAACATTCTTACTTTTGTTGTTAGCATCAAATTCTTTCACACCTAGGCACATGTTCTTTAAATCTAGATTCATAAGTAGGGTTAATTCGTAAGTGATTGATGGATTCAACCATGCGAATAAGGAAGATGGAAAAGAAGGAGCTTCAATGTTTAAATACAGGCTTTTGTAGGAACAGAAACTGTATGGTTGGAGTTTTATTATTATCATACCAGTATTATTGTAGTATTCAAATATGTTGTTTTGTGAATAATTCAACCATTTTGAGTGGTTTAAACTTTTAGTTATATGAAGGAAACATGTCGGTACAGCTCTCTACACTTTTGGGGAGATTATAAGCGAATAAGGAACAGATTAAACTTTTAGTGGATTCAACCATGCGAATAAGGAAGATGGAAAAGAAGGAGCTTCAATGTTTAAATACAACCATTAGAGAAGTTAATTGTGTTGGACTAGGTCATATTGTTTGAGATTTGGGGAGGATTAAACTTGAAAGTAGTTATCAAGAAAGAGTAGTCAAGAGGGTGATTGACTTAGAAATGACAAAAGGCAGCAACACTTAAGATCTGGACCATGACAGCTTTTGCATCTTCTTCCGAGTATTTTCCACCCCTAAGAACATGAACAAAAGATTTACCCAGTTAATCCGTGTAGTAATCATTCAATTATAAGCGTTAATTAATCTTCAAATGCTCTCCAAAGAATGATTATAAGCTCTCTACACTTTTGCAGCTGATGTCTTTGGTGGCTCTCCCAGTAAGTAGCTTTCATTCTAGCGGCATGTAACTATTTTCCCTCCTTAGGATGGCTCACTCTGCTCTAGGTGGTCTTCTTTGCGGCAGCTCTCACTGTAGGTTGTAGCAACATGTAGTCATTTTCTCTATTTATTTCTAGGTGGCCTTCTCCATGACAGCTCTTACTCTAGCGACATGTAGTTATTTTCTCTTTTTTTTTTTTTTTTTTTGTAACAACTCACTCTGCTCCAAGTAGTCCTTTCTATGATTCAAACCAAACAAGTAGAGACCGGCTTTGTAACAAATGATAAGGACCTGACTAATATGCCAAAAGCTCCAGAACTGATAGAACGCATCAAATCAAGTCCTATATTTATTTAAGGCGATAACAAACACCTCCCTAGTTATTCCAGTAATAGGAGTGTATTTCTCATGTGGGGTGAACTTAGTTTCAAGTCTCTTGAGGCAAGGCAGTTGGTATGTCTATCAATTTTTAGCAAAGTTAACTCCCTTTGACAGAGTTTTGGACTCAGTTTGCAGTCTCATGAGGTAAGACAGTTGGAATGCTATAAATTTTTAGCAAAGTTAATTCCATTATATGCTATCAATTTTTAGCAAAGTTAACTCCATTAGTCAGAGTTCTTTTTAAAAAAGATAAATCAATTAACACGCACTAGGCCAACACATCCACCGACTTATGAGGCTAAACCTTGATGGTAAGAAATTGATCCTTATGGCATGAGTTCTGTTGAGGATGCAAGTGGACAATCGGGTAGGCTGTCAGAGTCAAGTGACAAAAGGAAAAGGTTCTAGGGTATAGTACTAACTCCTTGTGCTCCTCAGTAAGCAATTCTCGAGGTGTTTTATCGGCTTTGTTTTTCTGCTCTTTGTCCATAGGGTATAGTACTAGCTTCTCCACCTCCTACCATGACGAGGAACATAATTTGAAATGTATAACAAAAACTTAAGATAAGTTTGATTCGCAAAGCCACTTATGAGTTCTTCTATCCTTTCCATATAATTTACGGAGAAATTTTTTTATTTTATATAAGTTTTTAGCTACTCACTCTGTTGAAAATTAGGATTGTTAATCCTGAGTTACACTAAAAATATTAGTAGAAATGAAAATAAAAGTTGTATTGAGAAATGTATTTGCATTGAAAATAGTAGTAGCTCTACATAGAGAATCAGATTTAACAAAAAAACGACAGAAAATAAGCAGCCCTAATCATAAGGATTAGAGAAGTAAGAAAGTCTTTTATTTAGTTAAGTTATAACAATTAAGAAGAAAACAGAAAAAAGAAAAAAGGAGAATGCTTCTTTATTGAGAAATGTGTAATAGTCATATCTTTCAATAGTTGTTAATTACCTACTCTGTGACTGCTCAAATGAATTGTATGAAATTTTATTTTCTCATAGTGAAATGAAAAAAAATGTTGAACCCTCCTGCTGGCCAACGTCACTGAGGGGCAATATTGATCCATCGTTAGTGATTGAATCACTGAGGGCCAATGTTAGTGATTGAATCTTTTTTGCATATTAATTATGAAATCTGTAAATTTTATCATTTCAATATTCTAATAAATAATTTTATTTAATTGTGTTGTAGGAGGGAGCAGGGAGCACACACTTATCGAGTTTTAGAAGTGCAAGAGGGAACCAGCAAGATGAAGATAGTTAGACTTATGATTTATTGACACTTTTTTATGGACATTTGTATTGTATTATTATATTATGATGGGCACCTGTGATTGGATGTATTTATATTATACTGATTTTCATGTCAAAAATTTCTTTTTATATATAATGTCATTATGGACAAGAATTTGTTTATTTAATATTGTTGACAGGTACAACACAGGTTCAAGAAATATTTATATTGTTGACAGGTACAAAACAGGTAAAAAATATTTATATTATTGACAGGTACAAAACAGGTTAAAAACGAATTGAAAAAAATATTTTTATTTTTTTTATGTCATGCCTATTCGCGGCGTTTATGAATCGCCGTTAAATGACCAGTCTATGACGGCGTTTCTACAAATGCCGCAATATATTTGGCTATAACGGCATTTGTAGAAACGCCGTTAAAGGTCTGTCTATAACGGCATTTGTAGAAACGCCGTCAAAGGTCTGTCTATAACGGCATTTTCTAGAAACGCCGTTAAAGGTCTGTCTATAACGGCATTTGTAGAAATGCCGTTAAAGGTCTGTCTATAACGGCATTTGTAGAAACGCCGTTAAAGGTCTGTCTATAACGGCATTTATATAAACGCCGTTATAGATTCACCTTTGACGGCGTTTGTAGAAACGCCGTTATAGACAGACCTTTAACGGCGTTTCTACAAACGCCGTCAATATAAATGCCGCCTTTGCCGTCCCCGACGCGAGCAATAACGGCGTTTGTTTTAAAACGCTGTTATTGACTATAACGGCGTTTTTGGGGTTTTTAACGGCGATTTAAAAACGCCGTTAAAAGTCTGAAATTTTGTAGTGTTGTTACTCCTTGACTCACTATCAATCTTGAGATAAAAGCAATCAAACCAGTGCAATCTTCTGTGGTTCGACACCCCATACTAGTCACTATTTTACAGAATTGTAGCTACTATGAGGTTTATTTAATTGACGATCCTATATGACCAAGAGCATTGAAAATCGACACTATTTGAAGAAGAGACTTCCGTTTTGGGTATAAACCAGGTACTACTATCATTGAGCATTTAGATAGTTATAATAAAATTCTCGCCGATTTACAAAATCTTGAAGTAAAAATAGATGATGAGGATAAAGCATTATATTTGATAAATTCCCTACCTGATAGTTATGATCATTTGTCTACTACTTTAATTTATGGAAAAGATGAACTTAAATTTGAAGATGTATCAAATGTTTTGATGAATAATGAGTATGGAAAGAAAGACCAATAAGCCAAATAGAGACTCAACATTAGAAGCTTTGACTGTAAGGGGTAGATCAAATGATAAAAAATCTTGTTGGAGAGGTAAATCATGTTCGAAGTCAAGAGCACAATCATCTGAAAGAAAAATTCTAGCAAAGGATGAGTGTGCCTTTTGCCATAATAAAGGGCACTGGAAAAAGGACTGTCCAAAATTGAAAAACAAGGAAAAGAAGAGTTCGAATGTGAATGTTGCTCAGTTTGAAAATGATGATTCAGAATTTGCTTTGACTGTTTCACCATCAGCTGGTCATTCTGATGAGTGGATTTTGGACTCAGGTTGTTCCTACCATATGTGTCCCAATAGGGACTGGTTTTCAAGTTTTCAGGAGTTGGATGGAGGAATTGTTTTAATAGGAAATTATAATGCCTATAAAACAAAGGGGATAGGAAAAATCTGTTTGAAGATGCATGATGGAGCAGTTAGAATTCTAACAGATGTTCGGTATGTACCAGAATTGAAGAAAAATCTTATCTCATTGAGGTCTTTAGACTCAAAGGGCTTCAAGATTGCTATGGAAGGTGAAGTACCTAAAGTTGTATTTGGTGCACTTGTGATAATGAAGGGTACTCGACAAGGAAATTTGTATTTTCTAGATGAGAATACATTCATAGGGAGAGCAGCAGTTTCTGACAGCCCGGATGAGATTGTGTCTGATACTTCAAGACAATGGCATATGCGCTTAAGGCATGCAGAAGAGAAGGCTTTACAAGGATTGGTGAAGCAAGGTTTGTTAAAAGGCACTAAGACTGGAAGATTTGGGTTTTGTGAGTGTTGCATTATGGGCAAGTAGACTAAAGTCAAGTTTGGGACAGTAGTTCATCGAACTTAGGGGACTCTAGATTATGTTCACATAGATGTATGGGGGTATGGGGACCTACCAAAGTTACATCTTTGGGAGGTAAACATTGGTTTGTCACATTTATTGATGACTTCTCAAGGCGAGTTTGGGTGTACACAATGCGGCATAAAAGTGAAGTTCTAGATGTGTTTCTTCAGTGGAAGAAGATGATTGAGACCCAGACTGGCAGAAAGATAAAAAAGCTTAGGTCAGATAATGGTGGTGATTACAAGTCAGATCCATTTTTGCAAGTATGCCGAGACGAGGAGATAGTTAGATACTTCACAGTTAGAGATACACCACAACAGAATGGAGTGGCAGAACGCATGAACCGTACTTTATTGGAGAAGGTGCGATATATGTTGTCTAATTCTGGATTGGGCAAGGCATTTTGGGCTGAAGCAGTGACATATGCATGTGATCTCATCAACAGGTTGCTTGTAGCTACAAATGATGGAAAAACGCCTATCGAGGTATGGTCTGGAAAACCTGCTACAGATTATGATTTCTTGCATATATTTGGTTTTCCTGCTTATTTTCATGTCAAAGAAGCTAAGTTAGATCCTAGAGCCAAGAAAGTTATATTTTTAGGCTTTAGCACAGGTATGAAGGGATACAGATTTTAGTGTCCAGATGAAAAGAAATTTGTTTTAAGTAGGGATGTGACTTTTGTGGAGTCTGAAATGGTAAATAAAATGAAGCAAAAGGATTCTCAGAAGGAGAATACAAAAAATGGGATTTCGAAGCAGGTGGAGTTTGAGGCTCCAGTGGTTCCAATGGAGATTGTTCAGACAGTCAATAGTCTCATAGGAGATTTAGGTGGTGATGACTCAGGTTCAATTGAGAAAGAAGCTCCAGTTCATGTAACCCCACAACAATCAGATTCTATTGCAACTAGTAGACCTAGATGAGAAGGTTGAAAACCTGCAAGATTTGCTGACTTGGTGGCGTATGCACTTCTAGTTGTTGATGATGATATTCCCCTAACTTACAGAGAAGCTTTAAAAAATTCAGAAAATATAGAGTGAAAGAAGGGAATGGATGAGGAGATGGAGTCACTTTACAAAAATCAGACTTGGGAGTTAGTACAACTTCCAAATGGAAAGAAAGCAATCGGTTGCAAGTGGGTATACACAAAGAAGGAAGGTTCTTCAGGAAAGAACAGTGTGCGATTCAAGGCTAGATTGGTGGCTAAAGGCTACACGTAAAATGAATGGATAGATTACAATGAAGTTTTTTCTCCCGTTGTTAAGCACTCCTCTATTCGAATTTTGCTAGCTTTGGTTGCTCAGTTTGATCTCGAGTTAGCACAACTCTACGTTAAAACTGCTTTCTTGCATGATAATTTGGAGGAGGAAATATACATGTCTCAACCAGATTGGTACAAGGTGATTGGTAAAGAGAATTGGGCTTGCAAACTGAGAAAGTCATTGTATGGTTTGAAACAGTCTCCAAGAGAGTGGTACAAGCGATTTGATCGTTTTATGATAGAGCAAAAGTACACAAGAAGTCAGTTTGACCATTGTGTATATTTTCGGAAGCTTCGTGATGGTTCCTTCATATATTTACTCATATATGTAGATGACATGCTCATTGCATCTAAGAGCAAGGTGAAGATAAACAAGTTGAAGACTCAGTTGAGAACTGAATTTGAAATGAAGGACCTTGGGGAAGCTAAGAAAATATTGGGCATGGAAATTAAAAGAGACAGAGTGAAGGGGACAGTTTCTTTGTCACAGACACAGTATTTGAAGAAAGTGCTACAGCGGTTTGGTACAGATAACTAAACAAAACCTATTAGTACACCTTTGGCCCCTCATTTCAAGTTTAGTGCTTTGATATCTCCGAGCACAACTGAGGAGAGTGAGTATATGGATCAGATTCCGTATGCAAATGCAGTTGGTGCTCTAATGTATGCTATGGTTTGTACTACGCCGGACATTTCACATGTTGTAAATATGGTGAGCAAGTATATGTATGATCCAAGGAAAGGACACTGGTTGGCAGTAAAATGGATCTTCAGATATATTCAGGGTACAGTAGATGTTGGTTTAATATTTGAGAGGGAAGATATGATTAGTCAGTACGTGGTTGGATATGTTGATTCGGACTATGCTAGTGATTTGGATAAACACCGGTTAACTACAGGATATGTCTTTACTCTTGCTAGAGGACCTGGAAGATATTTTCAAGGTAGCATAACCAACATGTTTTCATACTCTGATTTCAGACCAGCCAAGAATGCTAAGACCTTCCTTTGCTCATCCAAGTTTCTTTCTCTGGATGCACACCCCTATTATTCAAGTTTGTCTTTAGGGCTGCAACAAGAGGCTTGACACATCTGATCTATTTCAACAGTTGCTTTGTCTACTGCTGAAGCAGAGTACATGACAGTGACAGAGGCTATTAAAGAGGCCATTTAGCTACATGGGTTGATTGAGGACTTGGGGATTGTTCAGGAGCACATTGAGGTCTACTGTGACAGTCAGAGTGCAATTTGTTTAACAAAGAAGCAGGTTCATCATTCTCGAACAAAGCATATCGACGTCCGTTTTCATTTTGTTCGAGAAGTTATGGATGAAAGTGATATTCTTCTTCGGAAGATTGAGACTGTAAATAACCCTGTAGATATGCTTACTAAGGTGGTGACTGGGGTCAAGTTCAAGCACTGTTTGGACTTGATCAATATTTCTCAGGTTTGAGCACCTTCGGGTGCATAGCGCCTAAGGGCGCATTTGGAGGCAGCGTGGTTTGTTCTTTTGATTTTTGGATGGTTTGATAGAATTCAAGCCAATGTGGAGATTTGTTGAATGTTGTCATGAATTCAATCTGAATTCATGATAAGCCGTTTGGCGACTCGGATGACCCAATAAATGGGCAAATATGTGGAGTTTCCCTACCATTGCCGTGGGGGTTCGGGGGCAAAACCCAGCTGAAATTTTGACCCGATTTAAGGCCCGACCTGTTTTGGGTATTTTTACCAATTTTCTCTTATTATAATCCTAATATAAAAGAGATTTTTTTAAGGGTTTTGTTCGTAAGAAAAAGAGAGAATGGGATCCCTTTTTTGGGAGTTTGGGAAGAGGGTTTTTTCTGTGGAGAGCTTTGTAAAAATCTTCTGTTGAATATAGTGATCGATCGCTGCTGCCCGTGGACGTAGGCATATTGCCGAACCACGTAAATAGTGTGTCTCCGTTTAGTTTGTTTTTTTTTCTCTATTTCGTTTGTTTGATTTGCTGTTTTTTGGATTCGTTTCACCTTAGATTTGCACGCTTTCACACAACATAGCTATAAGTGTCACCACTCTTCTTGTGACCTTGAGAATTAATTCTTCATTTGAATTTTTTTTTTCTTTTAATATGTTGAAGAGATACCAATGTTAGGTATTGTACCAATGAAAGTTTGGAAAAATTTTGAATTCTAAAAATAAACCAAAAAAAGATCTTATATACAAGTTATAATCTAATCAATGCAATCACATTATTGGAGAGGATCAAGTCTGATCTGGATGGGGTCTGGAGGCAATCTTGTACGTCCAATAGAAACTACCGCAATTTATTGCTAGCTTTATGGCATTTGGGTTTTGTTCTGTTAATTTACTTCATAATTACTGATAATACAAATCAATCTCATGTGTGCAGACTTCTGTAGCGTTTACCAGCCACGTAATTGCAGCTATCCCAACATTGTATGTAATTAACTTGACAAAATGTCTTGCTCAGTTGTCTTTTTCTGCTCATTTCAGCATTTATAGGCAGGACATATCCGCAAACCACATGCATCGGGTATGCCTGTGTGGAGTTGAACTCGAGAACTTGGGATTTCTCCCAAAACCCAAACCAAAGGAGCTACTGTGCGGGTTGCATATTTAAACGGGACAGCGCTGCATTTGCAACCAAACACGACTCCTTTTGGTTCGTAGCCACTTCAAAGAAAGAAAAGCCAATATTCCTCCCCAACGTTATTGCTAGAAAATCAAAAGGACACGTGGAGGCTCCTAAATTAATGTTGTGGGTTCCCTGGCAAGCTAACACTGGACTAATCCCTTCATATGAACACAATCATCCGCAAACCACATGCATTGGGTATGCCTGTGTGGAGTTGAACTCGAGAACTTGGGGATCTCTCCCAAAACCCAAACCCAAACCAAAGGAGCTACTGTGCGGGTTGCATATTTAAACGGGGCAGCGCTGCCTTTGCAGCTATTATTATTTATTTTTATTTTTTTTGGTAATGGAGGGTGTCCCAACCCTAACAAGAAAGGACTAATCCCTTCATATGAACACAATCATCCGCAAACCACATGCATCGGGTATGCCTGTGTGGAGTTGAACTCGAGAACTTGGGGATCTCTCCCAAAACCCAAACCCCAAACCAAAGGAGCTACTGTGCGGGTTGCATATTTAAACGGGGCAGCGCTGCCTTTGCAGCCAAACACGACTCCTTTTGGGTCGTAGCCACTTCAAGGTAAGAAAAGCTAATATTCCTCCCCAACGCAAAGCATTTTGGTGGGTCAAGCGCACAAAAAAGCACAGGGAACAGAGTAATCCTTTTATCACCTATCCTCTTTAGCAGACTTCGTAATAGTCTCGTTATTGCTAGCAAATCAAAGGGACACGTGGAGGCTCCTAAATCAATGTTGTGGGTTCCCTGGCAAGCTAACACTGGAGGTGCTCCAGAGTTAAAAACAATGTTAAAAAAAGATAGAGAAATGCCAGCCCTTGGGACATCTGTCCCTCAATTTCCCTGTTACCTTTGGAACGGTCGGGACTATAGCTTCCTCCTTTAAAATAATTTATTTTGTTAACATGTTCAAGGGTAGCAACGGCAGAAAATTTGAATCCTTTGACGGCCTAGCAGTATTATTTTATTGAAATTTCATTTCACAGAATAGCACTCCCAAAAAAAAAAAAAAAAATTTCAAGTTTTGGATGAATTGATGAGATGGGTAGTGGAGGTGTTAATGCCGTGTGGGGGCGTTCTCTACTATTATTGGAACACAAAGCTTTGGATTGATTCTTGATTAACCACAGGCATTGCTTTAGGAGTTGGACTCGTTGCTTTAGGAGTTGGACTCGTAGTGGCACTTTTTGTAGTCGTAGCTTGTGAAGATTCAATTATGCATTCTTACATTCTTCCATCTAGTTTACTTATGATGCTTAAGAAGAATCTTGTGAGCATATTATAATTATGAGTTTTTATCATGCTTGTGAGTTTCTCATACTTAAAAGGTGATGTGATAAATCATCGGTTAAACTACATCATAGATTAAGAATTTAATGCCATTAAAGATTCATCATAACGTCTCATACCATTATAACAAATAATTTATTTCATGCACATGTTCATGAAGGTAGCAGCGATAGACTTTTTTTTAAAAATTTTGAATTTTACGACCGCCTAGCAGTCCTAAACAAAAAATGTAAGCTTTGGTTTCTCGGGTAATCAATGACGCTAGCTTTTTATCGGAGGAATTGGTGAGAAGGTCGTGGAGGTGTTAATGCCGTGTGGGGTCGTTCTCTGCTATTATCGTAACGGCCTCGGATTGTCTCTGGCGAAGCCAGAAAGGGCTTAAATCGGGTTCCATAGAATCGGTGACAAGTGGTAGAGAAGTCAAAATCATGGGGCCCACGATTTTGACTTCTCCACCTATAATAAGACATGTGGTGATAAGTGTGAGAATAAAGGGAAGAGATCATACGGGGAGAAGTCAAAAAAAATGGGAAGAAAATAAAATGACTTATCCCCATATTTTTGCCAACTGTCGCACAATGTATGGAACCCGAGAGGAGTTTCTGGCTTCGCCAGAGACAAGCCGAAGCCTATCGTAACACATAGCTTTGGATTCTCGGTTAACCACAAGAATTGCTTTTGGAGTTAGACTCGCAGTGGTAGACTGGCAGGTAGGGTGAAACTTGACAGCAATGTACAAAAGTCCAATAAGCTACCGACAGATCACAAATAGCATGATATAATATTTTAAATTATAAAAAGTTAAATGTATCCTTTTTTTTGTTGTCCAAAAAAAAAGATACGTTTATTTTTTGTAATTTAAGATAGGGACGTAATCTTCTCCAGTTATAACCGGTTTTGCCAAGACCGGTTACTTCCCCAAGGTGGCCACATGTCTCTTTTGACATCTGATAATTATGGTTAAGGTTCACTCACCCCAAAGGTTCACCCACCTATTCTTGGTTCTTAGAAAAAATAATAAATTTTTTTTCTTAACAGTAGTTAAAATTTACCAACTCTTAAGGTTAATTTTTAAAAAAGATTATTTCTAAAAACCAAAGAGAGATGGGTGAACCCTAGGGGTAGGTGAATCTTAACCACAGTTAAGAGGTGTAAAGAAAGACATGTGGTAACCACAGGGTTGTAACCGGTTTTGCCCAAAACCGGTTACAACTGGAGATGATCACCAGTCTTTAAAATATTACTTTTGGGGAGAGTAATAGCAAACAATTTTTCACACCCTACCTCTTGCGCTAGTGGTGGGGTGTGGCCTTTTTCAATAGAGGGGTGTCTCGAGATTCAATCCCATGTGATTAGTCGTAATAGCTCCAATTCCTAAGCTAACCACTAACCATGTATTAACATAAGTAAATGATATCTGAAGCCAAAAAAAAAAAAAAAAAAAGCTGACAATTTTTCTGATATGATTTGGGAAGCTGTTTGGTCTTTTGTAGCTTATGATGTACCAACTCCACAAAAAGGTCTCATGGATATGCTAGCAACACTTTTTCTTAGACAGCAAAATTTTCTTTATGACAATGGTAATCTGGAAATTAAAAATATAAAAGGGTAATTTTGTCAATTGATTTTTTTATAATTCTCAAAATATCCTATCGAATGCATATTTTAGGTTGTTCTAGTTATCTCCGAGCTCTTGCTCATAGCTCATCTTTTATTTATTTATTTATAAATGTGGGTATCCTTGGTCTTTGACTCAGACTATATCTCACAAGCTCACAAGCTGCACAGGCCACCCCAAACTCATGCAACCGATAGTGAGGAGAACCCAAGTATCGATCTCGGGACCTCTAATTTTACGGTTCGTCCGTTTGACCACTAGGCTACACCTCCAAGAGTTTTTTTTTTATTTTTATTAATGTAGGAAACAAAGACCAGCAAATGGATAGAAGATTCTTTCTTCCACCTTTGAAAGAAAGTGATGGTAGCATTATCCAAGAAAAAAAAAAGCCCAAACAATGTCATGACCCAACACTCAACTCAACATAAAAGTAGAATAAATGACTTGATACTGATCAAAAACTACAAGTAATGTACACTTACCTTCACTCACAAGTAAAGCATTTCCTTTGTTAGAGAATATATTCGGAAAATGCTAGGGAGACCACCAATGGGCTGAGACCACACCGTGCATCACATCTCAAAATTTCAAAAACCAACATAAAAGTGCGATGCAAGAGAGCCATCTTATTTGTTAACTAAGAAGAAGAAGAAGAAAAAGAAGGAAAAAAAGGAGCGATCAAGATGGCTGATTCTGTTATTTCTTTTTTTGTTAATAGGCTTGGGAACTTACTCATTCAAGAAACAATTTTCTTGAACGGAGTGCATAAACAACTTGAGGAGCTACAAACTGACATGAGAGGGATGCAGTCCTTCTTAAAAGCTGCAGATGCATATGCGTACCAAGGAGATGAACAGGTTCGTAACTTAGTTAAAGAAATCAAGAGCATTGCATACGGCTCTGAGGATGTGGTCGACACCTTCATCTTCCAAGTTGCATCCAGGGGCCGTTATGGCGTCCTCAAGAGGTACGCTCACATCTTCAATGAGTGGATAGATCTCTACAAATCTGGAAGGAAAATCCAAGCGATCCAAAAGAGGATCCAGTCCATCACTAATAGATGGCAAACTTTCTACATAAAAAATATTGGTGAAGGGGAAGGCACCAGTTCTGCGAACCAAAGGCAGCGACAACTAAGGTGGACCTATCCTCATGCTGAGGAAGAGGATGCTATCAGCTTAGAGAAAGACATGGAGGCATTGGTGGCTCAGTTGATTACGGCAGAGGAGCGGCGGCGTGTTATTTCCATCGTGGGTATGGGGGGTTTGGGTAAGACCACTCTGGCCACCAAACTTTATAACCATAATCTTGTCAAGCGTCATTTTGATTGTAGTGCTTGGGTTTTTATATCTCAACAATGTCAAAGAAAGGATGTTTTACAATCTATTCTTAAACGAGTAAGTGCTCCTACTAAAGAGGAGATGGAAAGAATGAATGAGGAAGACTTGGTGGAGAAGCTTTACCATGTCCTAGAAGAGAAGCGGTATCTAGTGGTTCTTGACGACATATGGAGTTCAGAGACCTGGGATCTTCTAAAATTTGCCTTTCCCAATGGAAAGGTTGGAAGTAAAATAATGATCACCACCCGCAACAAAGAAGTTGCTCTGCATGCGGATCCATTTAGCCTTCCCCACGAACCTCGGTGCCTAACAGATGGAGAGAGTTGGGTGCTGCTTTGCAAGAAAGCATTCCCAAAGGACGTTGTTGCCAGAGGTGATTTCCTTGATGCAGACATGCAGCGGTTAGGAAGGGAAATGGTGAAAAAATGTAGAGGTCTGCCTCTAGCAGTGATTGTACTCGGAGGCTTATTAGCGACTAAAAAGTTACCATATGAGTGGGAGATGGTTTACAAAAACTTTAATATCTACTTGAGTAAAGACCAACAACAACAAGGAGTATTGGGGATACTAGCTTTAAGCTACTATGATTTGCCATACTACTTGAAACCATGCTTCCTCTATTTGGGTCTATTCCCAGAAGACTTTGAGATCTCCACAAATCAACTGATTCGACTATGGGTGGCAGAAGGTTTTGTAACACTACAAGACGAAGGAGAGGGAGAAGGACCAATGGAGGACTTGGCAGAAAAATGCTTGGAGGAGCTAATCTTTAGGTGCATGGTTCAGGTAGGAAGACGGGACAGTAATGAGAGGGTGAAAACATTCCGCATACACGATCTTATGCGAGACCTATGCATAAAAGAGGCCAAAGTGGACAGTTTCCTTGAGATTCTTCATGATGGTGGGCATATGGAAGTGGCTGATTCTTTTTCAATTTCAGTAGCTAAAGCGTGTAGATGTGCCATCCATTTTGAACATAAAAGGAATATTCCATGGGAACAAAGAAGTTCACACCTCCGGTCTATTTTATTTTTTCAGACAGTAGCAAACGAGATTGATATTGGGTTTCGAAAGCAAATGATATTTATTTGCAAGAAATTTAAACTACTTCGGGTCCTAGATCTTCGCGGTCCTCTTCAAATTATGATATTAGATAGAGAAATAGGAAGCCTAGTACACTTGAGATTCTTAGGGTTAAGGGGTTCAATTCTATTGAAGCTTTTACCATCTCTGCGCAATTTACGAGGCCTACAAACCCTTGATTTTAAGCATCACAATTCACCTTTAAATGATTGTCCTGAATATAAAGTACCCAACGTGATATGCAAGATGAAGCAATTGAGACATCTATACCTCAATCCACTTTTAGATAGTGGACACCTGAGCAGACTCTATCTGACATATGGGGCGGGGGTTGGATAGAAAAAATCTGTCCGAATTAACTAATGGCTCAGAATCCTCTCGAGTTGGACACCCTACAGGTCGCCACGTGTCTCCTTTGACACCCCTTAACCATGGGTAAGGTTCACCCACCCTTAGGGTTCACTAACCCATCCTTGGTTTTTTTTTTTTATCAATTATTATTTTTTAAATTAAAAAAACTGTTTTTAGAGTTTTTTAATATTAAAAATATTTTTTATATTTAAAAAATAATAATTTATAAAAAAAAAAAACCAAGGATGGGTTAGTGAACCCTAGGGGTGGGTGAACCTTACCCATGGTTAAGGGGTGTCAAAGGAGACACGTGGCCAATTCGAGGGATTCTCTCGAGTTGAACTCGAGAGAATCCTGTGCCTTAACTAATATTCGAAAACTGAAAATAATGTTCACAAAAAGAAAACAAGTGGAGAGAGTACTTGAATCCCTCATCCTCGGATTGAAGAGCCTAAGTTTCATCTTCCCTGATGAGCTCCCTGATAAAACATTTCCAGATCTGAAACCAATTTGTCGTTGCAATCTTCTCTCTAAATTGCGCCTATATGGAAGGATAGAGAATCTTGTACTGGAAAACAACCCATTCCCTCTAAACCTTACCAAGTTACACTTGAAGTATTCTCAACTAGAGCAAGATCCGATGGCAATCCTGCAAAATCTGCCCAGATTAAAGATACTCCTTTTAGGCACTGTTTCGTTCAGTGGGAAGGAAATGGTTTGTTCGACAAGAGGGTTTCCTCAACTCGAATTGCTAACGCTTTTGTTTCTGAAAGAATTAAAAGAGTGGAGAGTGGAGGAAGGAGCGATGCCGAGTCTCAGGCATTTACAGATTCGTCATTGCAAGAAGCTAAGGATGGTTCCAGAAGGATTGAGATTCGTCACTACCCTCCTCAAATTGAAGATAAAAGGGATGCCAAAGAATTTCAAACAAAGGCTTCAAGTATTAGATGGACGAGGAGGACAGGACCTCTACAAAGTCCATCACATACCCTCCATCATCTTCAACTAAGAAGAAGAAGAGTAACTGAAGACATTGATTGAAGAAGAAGATAAGGAAATAATTCTCATCATCTACAAATACAGAGAATCTCACTCCGTCTACTTTTATATTGAAATTAATTTTGCAAATTTCTTTGTCTTAGTAGCATACTCAGTTTGAATTTCCTCTCAAGTTTTTCAGATTCAGGGACCCTTTTATGTTTCTTTGTGATTTAGGACCATGCCCTCTTTTACTGTTCTTCTTCTCTCTCTAGCTTCTCAATACAAAAAGAGAAACCCCTTTTATTCCTCTTGTTTTTTTTTAGACAACATGAAAAATTATACATCATTTCTTTGAGACAATTTATTTGGGATCATATAAGTTACCTTCACTGAATACATGTAGCATCCATTTGTTTTAATTCAAACTTACATATTTATGCATGGTAATAATTTTTTTTTTTTTTTTGGAAGGTAAGCTAGGGTTAGGCAGACCCGACCAGATAGATTAAAAAGAGAACCCCAAATTACATCCTCAAGTACAACTTTCCCGACCTATCTTCACAAATAAAAGACTGGGTCTCATTAGGAAGCATAGAGGGAGGAAAATATACAAGAGAGAGGTCCAAACAGAACCTAGCAAGCGAATCCGCCACTCTATTAGATTCACGCCAAACGTGGATCAAACTACAAGCTTCGAAACCACGAATTAAATCATTTGCTTCTAGGAAGTCACTCCTCCATCTCCATGGAGATTCAGAGAGCCCGTTGAGGCTATCCACCACCCATTTAGAATCAAAATAAACCCAAATCTTGGAAACCCCAAAATCTTTCACCATGATTAGCCCCCTTACTATCGCTTTCAGCTCAAGAACATTGAACTCCTCCTTCTCACAGCCTGCTGCGACGGCGACACAAAGGTTACCCAAGTGGTCACGCAAGATAGCTCCCACCCCAGCTGAGCTGGCACTAAGGGATCCATCTGTATTAAGCGCCCACCAACCCTCTGGCGGGCAGCACCATGAGCACACCTTAGACACTGGGAGAGTGAACTCTGTTTCAATTCCCCATACCTCCATCAAGGAAAGATTTCTCTCCGAGTCTTTAACACTATTTTTGGACAAAGAGAATCTTCCTCTGGAATCATTTATCACAATCTGAAATACCATGCCTGGATTTTTGAATTTGTTCTTGAGTATCCGAATATTTCGTTCCCTCCATAGATGATAAATTGTGGTGTTTAGGGCCACCTTCCTCACATTTTGGACTAGGTCAGATCCCTTAAATGTGTCGTAGATCCATGTTTTCTCATCGGCCCATGGAAGAATTGTTGAATATGTATCCGCCAAAATACTATGCACTTTCTCTAAAGTACAAAGCATAAATATCAAGCAACAAAGTTTCACAATAGATGAGAGAAGAAGACAAAAAGGCTTTATTGATAAAGTGAATAAACAAAAACAGCCACACCACCACTCTCACGTTTTCACCTCTCTCTATATATAGAAATCAAAACACTTAAAGATAAGATAAGATAAGGTAAAGATAAAGACTCCTAAAAGATAACTATAAAAGACTCTTATCAAGATAAACTATTTTAACCTTATCTAAAAGATAACTATAAAAGACTCCTACTAAGATAAACTATTTTAACCATATCCACTCAAGGCTCTACTTATCTTATGGATAAGTTAGAGTTTGGTGATGACTCTTAACACTCCCCCTCAACGCCAAATCTCTACTAATGACGCCAAGTGCATCTCTGAACTTTGTGAATTTTGATGAACAAAGCCCTTTCGTGAATATGTCCGCCAATTGCTCATTTGTATTAACTGGCATAAGATCAATTTCTCCTCGAAACACTTTTTCTCTAATAAAATGATGATGAACTTCAACATGCTTCGTTCTAGCGTGAAATACTGGATTTTTTGCCAGTCGAATTACGCTTTCATTGTCGCAATATAATCTGATCTCATAATTTGTGGTTTGATGCAAATTAAACATTAACTGCATTAACCACGCACTTTCTTGTGCTGCCATAGCTGCAGCCCGATATTCTGCTTCCGTTGTTGACAGACACAGTTGGTTGTCTTTTGCTGCACCAAGAAATAGCACCCGAACCAAGACTAAACATATAGCCTGTAGTTGATCTTCGAGTCGAGAGACCACCTGCATAGTCTGCATCACAGTATCCTACAATTTTACATTCGACAGCTCTTCCATACCAAACACCATGATCCATTGTTCCTTTTACATATCTTAGAATTCTTCGAACAATCTCAAGATGTGGCTTTCTTGGACTATGCATAAATCTGCTCACGACCCCTACTGCTTGAGAGATATCAGGACGAGTTAGAGTTAAGTAGATCAAACTTTCCACTAACTGCCTGTACATGCAAGAATCTTCAAGTTCTTCAACTTCATCTATACGAACTTTAGTGTTGACATCCATCGGTGTAGTCATCGGTTTGCAATCAAACATTCCAAACCGCTTCAACAGGTCACTGGAATATTTTGTTGACATAAAAATATTCCATATTTATTTCGATCTATCTCAAGTCCGAGAAAGTGCTTCAGCTCTCCAAGTTCCTTCATGTGAAATCGAATTCCAAGATTCATGCGGATTCTTTTAATTTCTTCTAGATCATCTCCAGTAATAATCAAATCATCAACATAGACTAACACAGCTGCAACTTTGTCTGCTACAAATTTTACAAACAAACTTGAATCAGTTGGGGCTAGAATATAACTACTGATTGTGAGAAACTCAGCAATCTTTCCATACCATGCTCTCGGAGCCTGCTTCAACCCATATAGAGCCTTTCTCAATTTGCAAACATATTGAGGATAATGAGGATTTTCAAATCCCTTGGGTTGCTCCATATAGATTTCTCGATCTATTTCACCATGAAGAAATGCATTTTTCACATCCATTTGCCACAACCTCCAATCCTTGCTAGCAGCGATAGCAATCAGAACCCGTACTGTTGTTATCTTAGTCACAGGACTGAAAGTCTCATCATAATCTATTCCATACTGTTGTGAAAAACCCCGGGCAACTAATCGAGCCTTGAATCGCTCCACTGAACCATCTGCTCGGGTCTTGATCTTATATACCCATTTGCAAGAAATAAGTTTTACATCATCTGGTTTTGGCATTAGATTCCAAGTCTCATTCTGGTTTAAGGCTTGAATCTCATCTGCCATAACTTCCTCCCATTCAGGAACTCCTCGAGCTTCTTCAAATGACTTTGGTTCTTCAATCACCAAATCTTTGCCAATCATTACTTGCGCTAGATCTGCATTCACATTCTTCAGTTTCACCTTTTCAGTTGCATACTTTGGATTTGGCTTTGGTACTCGTTGTGACCTCCTTAAGACATGCTCATCTTCTTGTTCAGGCACTTCAAGCTGTGAGGGCCGATTTTCTTCTATAACAGTTTGTTGATAAGTTCCAGTTTTCCAAGGGCTTGCACTAGATGTCATCTGTGACACATCCTTATCAACCTGTATAATTGGTTCAAGTGTCTTCTGATTGGAAGTCTCCTCTTCTAGTTCCTCTTCAAACTTTTGATCAACTGGAAGATCGACATGATCGACTGACCACCATGATGATGACTCATCGAACACAACGTTTCTCGACACATGTACTCGATCTGAAGTTGGATCAATACACCTCCAACCTTTCCTTTCCGAATCGTATCCCACAAAGATACATCGGATCGCCTTCTTATCAAACTTGCTACGAAGATGGTTAGGCACAAATACATAACATACACAACCAAATACTCGAAAGTGACTTACTGTAGCCTTCATCTCGTACAGCTTCTGGAATGGTGAAAGGTACTCGAGCTTTGGTTGTGGTAGGCGATTAATAACATAATTTGCAGTCATCATGCATTCAGCCCAAAAACGAGCTGGCACATTTTTCGAATGTAACAGGCTCCTGCATGTCTCGGGTAGATGCCTGTTCTTCCTCTCCGAGACCCCATTCTGTTGTGGCGTATAGGGACAAGTCAGTTGTCTTCGGATACCATGCTTTTGTAGATACTTGTTGAACTCTTCTGAAGTATACTCTCCCCCATTGTTCGATCTTAGACATGTTATCTTATGTCCAAGCTCTTTTTCCACCTTACTCTTAAGATCCTTGAATTTGTTAAGTACTTCCCCTTTCTCCTTTAGGAAGTAAATCCAAGTATATCGAGAGTAATCGTCGATGAATGTGAGCATGTATTTCATACCTCCAAGTGAAACATCTTTCACTGGACCGAACACATCTGAATGCACCAATTCAAGAGGTTTCTTGGCTTGAAACTTCGACTCAGTATAGGGAAGCTGATGTGCCTTTCTATACTGACATCCTACACATACTGAATCATCTCGGATCTCCAGATTAGGAAGCCCTTTCAACATGTTCTTCTTCATCATAGCCTTTAACTTGACAAATCCAACATGAGCAAGCCGAGCATGCCACAAATCAGTTGTTTCACTCTTTCGAGTCTTGTCTACATAAGCAGCCTCAGCTGACATAACATAGACAGATTCAATTCTTTTGCCTTGCATGATGGGAGTACCTTCGATCTGCATCTCTTTGTAGATCTTCACATCATCGGGTCCGAACACTACAGTGTTTCCAGATATCGCCAATTGAGAAACAGACACCAGGTTCTTCTTCATCATTGGGACATGGAATACACCTTAAAGCATTGTTGAATCATCACTTCCTTTTGGTACACATACAGCACTGCCTACATGAGTGATTGGCAGTCTCGCATTATTTGCTGTCACTACTACTCGTTGGCCATTATATTGTTTCTTTGAAAGAAACTTTTGATCATCTCCAGTCATGTGATTTGAGCAACCTGAATCAACTATCCAATCAGTAGAATAGTCTATTCGATTATTATTGCTCGTAGGCATGGTAACTGTAGTAGTCAATCCGAGTGCGCCGGATTGTTCTTCAGTGATAGACAAATAAGCACTCCACTCCTCTTCCTCACCATCAATTTTCTGTGGTAGGTCTTCTGAAGTTGCTGCATTCCCTTCATCTTTCTTCTTCTTGGGTGCTCGACAATTTCTGGCAAAGTGACCTGGCTTGCCGCAATTATAGCACGTTCTGGTTCTAGGATCCTGAGAATCACGTTCCTTGAAACTATCCTCGTTCTTCCTTGAATTCGAGTTCGATTGATACTTCGAATTCTTTTGTTTTCTCCTGTCATTAAAAGACCTTTTACTTTTACCAGTGTACAAGGCTTCTTCTTTCTCATTCGTAGAAAGACCAGCCATCTGCTTTGCTAGACTCTCCTGGTTTGCTAGAAGGCTTTCAAGCTCCAAGAGTGTTGGTTGAGTCGGCCATCCATGAATTGCTGTCATAAACCCATGGTACTCAGGCTTTAGACCTCGAATGATAATCCTTCTCATACGAGCATCTGTAATTTTTGACTCCTCATCAAGTTGCGATATCTCAAGACAGATTCCTTTTACTTTCATAAAGTATTGAGAAATCGACATGCTTCCTTGAGATACCGAACCGATCTCGTTCTCTAGCAATTGCAACCTTGCATCATTAGATCTGGTGAAAAGTGTGGATATCGTATCCCACGCTTCATTCGGAGACTTGGCCTCTCGAATATGTTCGAGCAATTCTTTCTGAATTGTAGCTTTCAACACGAACAAAGCTTTGCCTGCCCTTATCTTCCACTTCCTTAATTTCTCAGCATTCTCTTCAGTTTTGGGTGGTGCGATAATATCTTCGCCATTCATCACCTCCCAAAGATCTTGGCCCTGTAAATACGATTCCAAACAAGATCTCCAATACTCATAGTTAGTATTGTTCAACTTCTCTATACCGCTTACAGAATTTGCATGTTCCATTGATCTGAGTTGGCGAATACAAGGTATTTGATGAGATCTTCAGACTCACCGTTTTGAGGTCTTCACTCCCGTTCCCTGAACCAAGCTCTGATACTACTTGTTGAATATGTATCCGCCAAAATACTATGCACTTTCTCTAAAGTACAAAGCATAAATATCAAGCAACAAAGTTTCACAATAGAGGAGAGAAGAAGACAAAAAGGCTTTATTGATAAAGTGAATAAACAAAAACAGCCACACCACCACTCTCACGTTTTCACCTCTCTCTATATATAGAAATCAAAACACTTAAAGATAAGATAAGATAAGGTAAAGATAAAGACTCCTAAAAGATAACTATAAAAGACTCTTATCAAGATAAACTATTTTAACCTTATCTAAAAGATAACTATAAAAGACTCCTACTAGGATAAACTATTTTAACCATATCCACTCAAGGCTCTACTTATCTTATGGATAAGTTAGAGTTTGGTGATGACTCTTAACAAGAATGATTCGATTTTGTAAACCACACCAGGCTAGGGTACACTCCCATATTTGACGAGAGAAAGAGCAGTCGAAAAAAAGGTGCTCCATACCTTCTGATGCATACCCACATAACACACACCTAGAATTTGGCAGAATAGAGTGGCGAACTAGAACATCTTGGGTCTACAGGGCATCTGACCAAGCCATCTAAGCAATGAAGCTATGTCAAGGTACATTCATGTTAAACCAGAACAATTGCCCCCAAGGAACATGAGGTTTAACTAACCTGATTGCTTCCCAAGCCGATTTAAGCGAGTATTTGCCATTGGTTTTTGGTTTCCAAACAATTTGATCATCAACGTCATCTAAAAAAGAAAAATGTTGGGGAGGCTCCTCCCATACCTCCATAAGGTCCGCAGATCTGACTGGTGGAGGGGCCCATTCATTCCCCTGAATTAAGCTAGAAACCATGGCAGACCAAGGAAACCTTGCAACACTGTGAAGGCTAGCTCCCAACTCTTCAAATAAAATACCCTTTGGGTGCCATGGGTCGAACCAAAAGGAAGTTTTTGCGCAATTGTTGATCATGTGAGTGATGAGATCCTTAGCAATTTCTCTAGCTTTCAGGATTTGGCACCATGCCCACGAACAGTCCAAAGGAACCTTAATAGCCCAGAAATTTTTAAGTCTAAGCAAATTACCATACACCCACTCCACCCATAGGCCCTTTTTTTGCGATGCTATCTCCCAGACCAGATGCAAGATAGCAGCCACATTCCACTCCTTTATGCGCCTGATAGCCAACCCACCTTCCTCTTTCGGACAACAAACACAATCCCAACTGATAGGGGTAATCTTTTTATTTTCCAACGACCCTGCCCACATGAATCGACAACATATTTGCTCAATCTTCTTCACAACATGAAACAGCTTGACCAATAACAAAAATCTCCCTGACGTAAGAGGGATCCCCAGGTAGTTAACTGGAAGCACTCCAAGTTTGAATTGTAAGACGGCTTTGATGCGTTGGGACAATCTCGCAGTTGAGCCAACAACAAAAATCTAACATTTGTTGACATTTGGTTTTAGCCCTGACATTGCTGCAAAGTCCTCTAAAGTAACCAGGAGAGACTCAGCCAAACACTCATCGGCTTGGAGGAAAACGAAAAGATCATCAGCAAAACACAAATGAGACACCGAAGGATTTGCACATTTAGGATGAGCCTGAATAGCACAAGACGACACAGCATGATTAAGCATGGTCGATAGCCCTTCCATGGCTAAAACAAATAAGAGAGGAGAGAGGAGATCTCCTTGGTGAAGACCCCTCGAACTATTGAAGTAACCCACAAGAGACCCATTAAGGTTGATAGAAAATTTTGGTGTCAAAATACAGCTCTTGATCCACCCCATAAATGTCGGCGGGAATCCCATCATCCACATTATACGCAATAGATAGTTCCAATTTGTCGCACCTCAAAATACGCCCTAGGAGTTAAGGGATACTATACGAGCGACTATTTGTGCTTGTCAAACCATCCTGCAATGAACAAAGTAAATATAATACTATATCTACAAGAATCAGAGTGCGGAAGCTCATGACCAACTTTTTTTCTTTTCTAAATAAGGTAATCTGTATTCCAAGTTTACATATAAAGACACAAACATAAAAGTAAAGGTGGACATGCCCACCTCTCAAAATATCAAAATACAAAAGAGGACTCTCTCTCTCAGCAGTAATCTAAGTATGGCCACACGTCAAGGTCTCTATCCGCTTGCGACTGCATTGGGATAGGTGGCTCCCTCTCCTCAGTGTATTCTTCCTCAACCCAAGGCTCAGGGTCAAGGGCATCCATAGTACCTGCTGACATAAAGGTACGGCTGAGTATGGAATACTCAGCGAGTACAAGCTACTAGCTACACAATAGTAATAACGTGTACAATAGGACATTTATAGCACAATCAGTGTAGCAACATAAAAGTCATCATATGCATGTATGAATGTGAAAACCCGATAAAACTTATACTTTAAAATCATGTCTTGTCTTGTCTTGAAGACAGTTGTTTAGGTGTATTCATGTGTTTCAAAACTTGCTTGTCATGCTTTAAGAACAATGTGTGGTCTTGGGTCTCGTTCTTAAGAATCACGCATTTATCGTGTCTTGCTTGGAATCACGTGTCTTTTGTTCTTGTTTGACTTGCTATGACTTGACTTGCCTTGTTTTCTTATAAGCCAGACATTAGTGCCCCAGAAATAAGAATACATATATATAGATATCGAAGGGGGGCACACTAACATCCTTGACCGGCCCTATGTCCGGCTTGATCAACTTGTTTTCTTGTGAGCCCCGTATGACATATCTTGCGATATGCCCTACCCTTGACCGGCCCGATGTCCGGCTTTATCCACCTGCTTGTTTACTTATGAGCCAGGCATGACATATCCGGAGATATGCCCCACCCTTGACCGGCCCGGTGTCCAGATTTATCATTTGTTTCATGAATCACTTTTGTTGTGGTATTTCAAGTTTGTACTTTGAAAGCATTGGTTTATGCATGCATACGTGGGTGTGTGGCAATTCATAGTAATTATGATGACATGTACATTCAAGGATATAGCATAGCATTTCAGTTCTTAATACTATCATGAGTAAGGAATTTAAGCAAGCATAGGGTATTTGATCAATTTATCATTATAGTGAAAATCTACACACCTCCTACTTTCATGTCCTTCATTGAATCCTTTAATCTTCATTTAGGCATTTTATCAAACATTTGGTGAGCATCACCTTCATAGTCATTTATTCAAGTTCTTAGTGCATATATTTCATCAACACATGGGGTGTATTTATTATGTATGAAATGCCCTTCCACCATTTATCCATCACACTACATACATCACACCACACGGCAACCAATCGCCACATCCACCATCCATTCACACATCTCCACACCTTCATCCATTTATCTTGTTTATTCTAGTGATTTCATCATAACTCAAGAAAAAGGGAAAACACACATCAACTCATTTTATTTGAGGGAGAAACCTAGGTTATTACTAAGAGAGTTGGTAGGGTGTACTAACCTTGAAGATTATCCCTTGATCTTGAAGGAACCCTTTTTGGTAGAAGTCTCCAAGCTTGAGGGAGGAAGATCCTTGCTTGAAAAAGGTTGTGGAAGCAACATTGACTCTCCTTTGATAACCTAAGCTCCCTTGGAGTCAAACCCTAGTTCCTTTCCTCCCCTTCTTTTCTAATTTCTCTTAAACGTGAGTTTGAGGGTTTGTGAGACCTTAAACCCACAAATTTGGGGCCTTTATAGAGAATGGGATGGTCAAAAACCATTTTACCCTTAATGATTTGGCTTAAAAGATTGAATTGGGCAAATTTCGGCATGACCGGTCGACTGTTCAAAAATGACCTCTCTGGAAAATTTTCCCATTCATTTAGTGCGATGTTCGGTCGACCGGTAATAGGCATCGGTCGACCGGTGGCTGTTTGGTCGTCCGGTAGCAAATTCGGTCAACCGGTTCCTTGTGTTTTTGTCCATTTTCTTGTTTCTCTCATTTTTTTCCCACTTGGTGTTTCGGCCATAACTTTTGACTCATTCGTCGGATTTTGATGATTCAGCTTGCGTTGGATTCGTCTTTCGAAGGGGAACATTTTTAGTATTTTAGAATCTTCTAATTCTTCTTTCTTTATTAATTGGACTATGTTAAAGGCCAATTGGTTATGAGAATGTCATTCATTAAGTACGAAAAGTTCCGGGGTGCTACATTCTCCCCCTTACAAAAATTTCATCCTCGAAATTTTGACGATACATACACGTACAAAACCCGTAACAAAATACAAAATAACATCAAAGTCCTATGTAAACAGTTGAGGATATTTCTCTCACTTCAGCCTCTCGTTCCCATGTAGCCTCCTCTATTGAATGGTGTTTCCATCTCACTAAGACCAATGGAATGGTCTTATTGCGTAGTACTTGATCTCGCATGTCCAAGATCTGGATTGGTTGCTCAATTAGCGTGAGATCTTCTCGGATTTCTACCGGCTCAAGTTCAATGACATAGGATGGGTCCGAAATATATTTTCGAAGCATAGAGACGTGGAATACATTGTGGACCGTTGCCATATGAGCGTGCAAGGCAACACCGTAAGCCACCTCACCGACTCTAGTGATGATCTCGAACGGACCCATATAGCATCGGTGTTTCTAACCGTTTTTGGCAACCCCACAATAAAATCCATGGAGATGTGTTCTCATTTCCACTCAGGAATAGAGAGGGACTGCAATAGGCCTGCTGGCCTCATGTGCTCAGCTTTAACTTGTTGACACACCAAGCATCTAGATACATACTCCGCTACTTTCCTCTTCATGTTTCGCCACCAAAAGTGCCCTTTAAGATTCTTGTACATCTTCGTACCTCCAGGGTGTGAGGTATACTTGGACTGGTGAGCTTCGTACAAGATTTTTCGTTTAAGCTTTTCATTGACTAGGACACATACTCTTCCCTTGAAGGTGATAATCCCATCGTCCCTCACCTCAAAATCCTTGCTGCCACTGTTAACTGACTTGTCTCGGTAAGAAAGTAGTTTGACATCCATTACCTGCAACTCTTGGATCATGCCCAAGATATAAGGCCTAACTGTGACGTTAGCCATTACTGGCCCAAAGGTAGGGAGACTGAAACTGATGTTGAGGTTGGATGCATCTTCTAACAACTTCCACTTATGCACCATCATATGAGCCAAGCATGCAGTAGGCTTCCTGCTAAGTGCATCCACGACTACATTAGCCTTGCCTGGATGGTATTGAATGGAACACTCATAATCTTTCAAAAATTTCATCCATCGCCTTTGCCTTAAGTTCAGCTCCTTCTGAGAAAACAAATACTTTAGGCTTTTATAATCCGTGAACACGTCAAATTGTTCCCTATAGAGGTAGTGCCGCTACATCTTCAATGTAAACACTACCATAGCTAATTCCAAGTCATGGGTAGGGTAGTTCCTCTCATGATCTTTCAATTGCCTTGAAGCATAGGCAATGATCTTACCGTGCTGCACGAGCCCACATCCCAACCCCACGTGGGAGGTGTCATTATACACTATGAAGCCGCCACTCCTGGATGGCACTGAGAGGACGGGAGCTGTAGTGAGCCACTTCTTCAACTCTTGAAAGCTAACTTCACATCGGTCGCTCCAACTAAATGGCGTTCTTCCTCGTAAGGTAAGTGAGCAGTGCAGCTAGACTGGAGAATCCCTCCACAAATCTCCGGTAGTAGTCTGCCAAGCCGAGGAAACTTCTAATCCTAATAGATAATTTCATAACAGAGTTTTACAATAAATAGATTTTAGGCAAATCCTAATAGGTTCTCATTCTAAACTTCACATTTTTTCCTCCCAGCTCCCTAGCAAATAACAATGTTCACATCAGCATTAACTCAGTACAAACTATTCACATTAAAATTTATAGGACAAAACTAACCTAGATCTTTTTTCATTATACATAAAACATTGGTATGTGGAGCTTTTTTTGTTGAAGACGTTGAAATCTAACCTCAAAATTTCTGTTGGGCATCAATAGAAGATTTAATGGTCACTCACTATAGGTGGCATTTGGTAACACTAATCTAAATGGGTAGAACTTATTTGAAAATTGTGCTTAGTTGGACTTTAGCTTGTTAATTAGAAGGTTAATTGAATTGGATGTCTACATCTTTTTAAAGTAGGGGTTTTACCTCTTCTTAAAAAAGTACCTCATAACTACTTTTTTTAATAAGAGGTAAAACCCCTACTTAAAAAAAAAGGTAGACATCCAATTAACCTTCAACTTATCAATCTAAAGTCCAACTAAGGTAGCGTTTGGTAACACTAATGTAAAAAGTATAGCTTATTTGAAAATTATGCTTAGTTGGACTTTAGATAGGGATGGCAACGGGGCGGGTTTGGAGCGGGGCGCCCCAATCCCGCCCTTGCCCCTAATGGAAAACTCCTATCTCAAACCCGTCCGAAACCCGGGGTGGGGGTGCTTCTGAACAGTTCTCAACCCCGTCCCCACCCCGCCCCGCCCCACCCCGCCCCGTCCCACGCCGTTAATGTCGCGACCCAAAACCCACCCTAGGAGTTAGAGTGAACTTTGGACGACTAATCATGACTTGCTTGACAACCAACCTGCAAAACCCACAGAGCATATACAATAGAGGACATTATAGCGGAAACATAACTATAAAACACAGCGGAAGTCTAACAAACCTCTAAGTATATACACATGGTCCAAGTTTACACAAAAGGAATCCAAAAGAAAGTGCGGACAGGCCCGCCAAAATACATGGATATAATCACTCATGCTCACCCACAGCTAATCCACTCAGAATCTAACACCACCTACTGATAACCCTCTACGGGAGGTTCCTCCAAAGGCTCCTCGACGTACTCCTCCTCCACCCATGGACCAGGAGCACAGACATCAACTGGAGCAGCAGCTCCCTCAGAACCTACCGACATAAGAAGTACGGCTGAGCATGGAATACTCAGCGGGTACTAAGCACTAACCAACAGTCATAGCATACGGATAGCATACATAAAGCAGGAAACAATTCACGCATATAAAGCAGGAATGATTCATATCATGACAATAAAGTAAAGCAATATAATTCGTCATGTTGCATTCATAAAAGCCGGTAAAACCCTTGAAATCTTGTGCACTTGACTTGACTGAAATTACCATTTTTATGCTTGAAACCTTGTCTACCGTATCATGCATGTCATGCTTGTATCATGCGTGTCATGTCATGTCATGCTTGCTTGGAAAGTAAACTACTTGTGAGGGAAGGGAGACCCTTCTTCCTAGAATGCTTATGCTTGTCATGCCATGTCTTGTCATGCTTGCTTGGAAAAGTAACTACTTGTGAGGGAAGGGAGACCCTTCTTCCTAGAATGCTTATGCTTGTCATGCCATAAACGAGGTAAAACATATCGTAAGATATGCCCCACCTCTAAACCGTATTCTTGAAAACACCGATAAAACATGTCATGCGTTCGTGCTCGTGAAATCGTGTGCATACTTGCATTTGGAATTAAATATGGCAATTTGGGGTAATTCACAAAGCATAACACATAACAATTTAAGTGAGTAATAATCTACACATTTTAAGAAATGTAAGAAACACACTATCATGAACCCTAATAATTTTCAAGAGTAATTAAGCATGAGTTCCCTTAATTTATCATTTATTTTGTTCACCTTGGCATTTCATCAAACATAGGGTGTGTTCATTATTCACTTAAACCTAGATCATGCTTTTCTAGGTGGGTTATAATCACATCACACTTGTATGTTCATTATTAGTACAATGCCCTTTCCCATTCATTCATCACATCATCCACACGGCATCCATTCGCCAACTTCCACCTCCATTCACCATTCATACCACAAATCTCATAACACACATATAAGTGAAGGAAAATAAGAAGAAATAAAGGAAAAGAGAAGCTATAACTAGGAGGGTAGCAAAGAGTACCGACCTTGAAGAGATGAGGAAGAAATCCCTCTTCCAAACGACCGTGAGTTGCTGCCCTAGCTTGGAACACGAGCTCCGCACGAGCTTGAGCCGAGATCTTGAAGGAAAACGTGCTTGAGGATGATCTAGGGTCTCAAAACCCCTTTGATTTCTCCTCCAAAGACAAGCCCTAGGTTGGAATCACCTTCTCCCCTTTCTCCTATTCTCTCAAACTCTCTAAGTGTCGAATGATGCCCTAAAGGCTCAGGCAAGACTCTTAAGGTAAGAGTAAACCGACCAAAAGACTATAATACCCTTACTGAAATTTCTGCAAAAACGTGAGTACCGAGCGATCGGTGTTTATGACCGATCGATCGGTTGCCTACCGAGCGATCGGTGTGTTGACCGAGCTCTCGACCAAAAATCAACTCTCTGGAAAATTTCCCCATACAAAAATTTTGACCAGTCGATAGCTACCGATCGATCGGTTTTGGACTGATCGATCGCTCTATGGACCGAGCGATCGGTTGCCTGCAGGTCCAGACTGTTTTGGCCTTAACTTTTGACTCGCTCGTCCGATTTTGACGATTCAACTTGCATTGGGTTTGTACTTCGAAAACGAACATTTCTGACGTTTTGGAATTTCCAATTTCTTCCTTATTTATTAATTATACCTCTTTAAAGGCAAAATGGCAACGAAAGTGTCATGCATTAAATGTGAAAAGGTCCGGGGCTCTACAGTTAATCACGCATGGCGGTCACCGAAGTGAGGGATGTGATCTGTTGCTCCATCTTTTTCCTCTCTTCTTGAGTCTTAGCTATCTCGGGGTACATGAATGTCATGTTTGCTTGATTGAGAACAAAGTTCAGAACCCAAACCCTAATTTTTTATTTGCCTGAACAGTAATCTGTAGAACATAACTACAAAGTGAAAATGGTGAAACCAAACATATAGAAGAAGATGAAATTAAAAAATAAAAAATAAAGAAAAAGAACCTAATTCATATTGAAACCCTAGATCTAAGAATTTAAAAGCAAAAAAACCTAATTCATCCCTTGATTGAGAGCTTGCTTCTTCCGCCATGATTAAAGACCAAACAAGCTTCAAAAGGGGAGAGAATGAGAACAATATCTACGCAACAATTTGTAATTGCAGAGTCCAATGGAGCAGAAGATGTTTTGATTGCAGAAAAGCCTTTAAATTCCATCAAAGGTGGATGAGTAGGAGATGAAGAAGATGGAGAGGCACGATCAACCGCTGCTCAGAAGCTTAAAATCAGCATTTGAGTTCAAACCCTAGAAACAGTGTTAAATGGTCATATCATAAACCGGGCAGGGCGGGTCGGGGTGGGGCGGGGCGGCTTAAATCCATCCCCAACCCGAACCCGGGTTGGTATACCTCTCCATTCCATCCCCGATCCTACCCGTTTAAGACCTCCCCAAATCCGTCTTAATAGGGATAGGTTGGGGCGGGTTACCCGTTTACTCCGGCCGTTGCCATCCCTAACTTTAGATTGTTAAGTTGAAGGTTTAATTGCATGTCTACATCTTAGAGATTTTAGAGGTAAAAATCTCAACTTTAGAAAGTAGCTATAATTTTCAAATAAGCTCTACTTATTTAGATTAGTGTTACCAATCACCACCTAAGCACAATTTTCAAATAAGCTCTACCTATTTAGATTTGTGTTACCAAACGCCACCTAAGTCTCCAACTCAGGATTATCAATTTCCTTCTTTTTCGTATACTCGTGGCTCTATCCTATGGGCTAATGTAATGGTCGAGGACAGGTTTTTTCAGCCATTATTTTAAACTAGTATCTAATTTGCATTGCATTGCATTGCCCAACCCATCCAACAGGTTCATATTAGCTAATTAATTAACAACTATAGATAGATTACGCACTGAAGGTTATCAAAAGATTAAAACACAATCTCTCTCTTTCTTCTTAAAGAAACGCCTCCTTGTATGGGAGGGGGGGTTTGGCGGACCCTATGAGATATTTGCAACAAACTTTTTATCTAAAAGTTAATAAAATATAGTTATAGTACTCGCAAACATGAGTAGTAGTAATAAAATCATTGGCCTTGTTTTCCAGGTTAGATTCTATAGAGTGTGACTAGAAATTAAAAAAAAAAAATTAACAGATAAAAAAAGAAAAAGAAGAAATATACAGAAGAAAGAAAAGCTACCAAAGTGGATTAAAAGAATTGTACTACATGTTTGTGTTAGGGTGGATGTAGAACCCCAGATCTAGATGATATGTTATGGCATGTATTAAAGCCTTAAGAGTGTTTTCTTAAGCTTATGGATGTTTGGGATGAAGGAGTAGAGCATAAAATATTCTAAGTGTCAAGAATGGAAATGTCTTAACATTTCCCTCAACTTTAAGAAGCTGTAGTTTTGTTACCGCTTATCAGAATCGAGTGATTCTTGAATGTTTGGAAAGGTATTGGAACCCTCTTCGAGGTTCATGTTTATCATTTTTCCATATTTTGAGTTGGGGTTGAGTTAAAAGTTGGATTCCCGGAGTCGGTTCCGTTGAAAATCCAGGCCACTGAACCCATTTCTAGAGCAGTCGGCTTTAGAGCCCTTTTAGATAATTAAAAACTTAAAATTAGGATTTATCTATTAGAGATAAAATTGTTCCCCTTTCAATGAAGAGTCCAATGCAAGTTGAATTGTCAAAATCTGATAATCAAGTCAAAAGTTATGGCCGAAATACCAAAGCAAGAAAAACCTGAAAGTTTCTGTTAAAGTTACGATCGCTCGTAACCAACCTACGAACGATCGTAGAAGAGCTACGAACGATTGTAGAAGGCCTATGAATGATCGTAGAGTCCCAAAAACTGGGAAAAATCTCTAGAAAATCTACGATCGATCATAGAAAACCTACGAACGATTGTGACAGAGTGAAATTGATTATTATGTGCAGGATTTTTAGGGTTTCTACCCTTTGCCTATAAATAGGGGCTCGGATTGGGGGTTTGAGATTTAACCTAAACCTAAGAAAGATAGGAAAGATAAGGGAGATTAGGGAAAAATCCAAAGGAAGGTTTTGGTTTGAAATCAAGGGGAGGTCAAGCTTTGATCTTCTTCAAGCAAGGATCCTCCTTTATCAAGCTTGGGATTTCCAAATCAAGGGGTTTCTTCAAGGTTGGGATTTTATCCTAAAAGGTTAGTGCACCCTTCCTAGTTAACTTAGTAATAACTTAGGTTTTTCTTGAAAAATAATTATGCTTTGGTTTTGTATTTTCCAATTTTGAAATGAACTAAGGTTCCCTAAGATGCATAAAATGAACTAATTAAGTAATGATGTGGGGATTATGATGGATGATGTGTGATGGAAAATATTGGAAAGGCAATGTATGCATAATACACGCACCTTTGATGTTTGATGAAATGTGGGATAAGGAAAAATGGAAATTTACTAACTATATAAATGATTAATGCTAAGTGTTTGATGAAATGCATGAATGGAGAATTAATGAATATAATGAAGACTATGGAAGTATAACTTGTGGAATTTTCATAAAAGTAAAGTTAAGCATTCACTCCTAGTGTTTTACTAAGTTCTCTTTTGACTATAGAAGCTTTAAAATGTTATGTGTTATTCCTTGAATCTCTCTCACAATCATGATTGTCACATATTGTCACACACAAACATGCATGCATGAATCGTGATTTTTCTAGTACATGTACATGAGAAAACAACCAATAACACGACATGTGATTCACGAAACGAATGATAAAGCCAGACATCGGGCCAGTCAAGCTTAGGGCATATCCTCTGGATATGTCATACCTGGCTCACAAGTAAACAAGCAAGTATGATAAAGCCAGACATCGGGCCAGTCAAGGGTAGGTCAAATCCCTGGATATGTCATACCTGGCTCACAAGAAAAAAAGACAAGTTGATAATGCCGGACAGAGGGCTGGTCAATGATGTTGCTGCATCTTTTCTATTTCGCTGAAGGATACTTACATATTCGGCTCACAAGTTGCTTTTCATGAATTTACTGAAGAGTATTTACATACCCGACTCACAAATAGCTACAAGGGCACTAACATCTGGCTCACAAGTTAACCATGACAAGGCAAGTCAAGTCAAGACATGACAAGCATGACAAGACAAGTGTGATTCCAAGCAAGAACAAGACAAGACATGCATTATTCTCACAAGACAAAAATAAGTTTGAAACACGACAAGCAAGTTTTGAGAAACATGAAAAGATATTTTCAAAAAACAAAGTATGAAATATGGACACAGGTTTTATATGAGGTTTCGTATTTGTTCTATGTATGTCACAATCATTGTATTGCTTTAAGTTAATGTTATGAATTGTATTTAGTTAAAACTGTTGTATTTTGTTATTATATGGATAGCTAGTAGCTTGTACTCGCTAAGTATTCCATACTCAACAGTACATTTCATGTTGGTAGGTTCGGTGGACACCTTCAACCCGGAGCCATGGGTTGAAGAGGAATACGTGGAAGAAAGGGAGTCGCCTATCCCGTTGCAGCCACAGGAGGATAAAGATCGAGATGTGTGGCTATATCTAGACTATTATGAGTAGGGTCTTATGGAGAGAGAGAGAGAGAGAGACATTTATGATTTTGTATTTTGATAGGTGGGCATGCCTGTAGAGACCCAAATTTATTATCCTCTTAATACCTTGTTTAACAGGGTTTAAATAGTCCATAATATTTGCTTTTAGTGTTCTTAAGCTTAACTAAGAGTGTAGAGTGTTTAAAATGCGAAAAAAGGCAAAAGAGGGGAAAAACAGTGTTGGGCGATCGATCTCCCTCGCGCTGACAGCATTTTAAAATGTTGCGTTTTTAGGGTTTTAACCCCCTCCCCTATAAATAGGACCCCCAAATTCGAGGGTTTTGAGGTTGTAAACCTAATTTTGGGGAAAAAGAAGGGAAAACTTAGGGTTCTAAGTGGATTCTTGCTAGGAGAAGAAAGATTTGCTTGAAGGGAGATTTAAGGTTGAAGATTTCTCTAAGGAGGAGTTTCAAGTATTTGGGTCAAGAGGGAAAACTCTAACAAGGTAAATATGGTTTCCTCACTATCAATATCATGACTTTTTGATGTTTTAAGTTTTAGAAATGATATTTTATGCTAGAATGAGGTTAAGTATGAATTAATGATGAAATGTTTCTCTATTCAAGTATTTATTATAATGGTAATATATGTAAAGGTGTTTGATTAAATGTGGAGGAAGGGAATGATTTGTAGTTGTGTGGATGAAATAAGGAGGATGGGATGTATGTTGAAGTTTTGGAGGATTGATGTAATTGTTTTATCTTTGAATGATGAGTTTTGGAATGCAAATGATAATGTAGGGCTACCATTTATATGTTGATACATATGAACATGACTTGTGTTAATCTATAATGATGTTTCGCATTTTATATCGAGACACCATAATTATGCATGTTCTATTGTTGATTTTAACAAAATAATATGCTATGATTATTGAAAATGATGTATGTTAAATGCTATAACATGTGAAAATGAGGTATGTTAAATGCTAGGAATGTTAAGAACTTCGTATTGAGATATCATGATTATGCATGTTCTATTGATGATTTCATTAAAATAATATGCTATGATTGTTGAAGCATGATATTAATTTGTGCGTAGTGATTTATTGTCGGGTAAATAGACCTTGAATTGCGATCTTGTGGCCTAAGTCTTTTATCATAGTGGTGTACAACACTATGATGGATTACCGGGGTACTTGGTTGATAATCCGAGGTATTATTTAACCGAGGACTTGTCACTCTTCACTCTCAACTTGATGAATAATATATGATGTTGGCCTTACCCGTAGTGATGTATTATTGGGAAATAAATTTTGAAAATTCAATCTCTGAGCCTAAGTCTTTGTCGCACCCCAAAATATCCCCTAGGAGTTTAGGGATACTTTAGGCGTGACTAAACGTACCTGTCAAACCATCCTGTCATAAACACGATAATTACAGTACTAAAACAATGATAATCAGAGCGCGGAAGCTAAACATAAATGCGGAAGCGTAAACTAACGTTTTCTTTTCTTCTAAGATTTCCAAAACAGTATTCCAAGTTAACATATATACAACATGTCTAAGTCTAAGGTGGACAGGCCCACCTATCAAAATGTCAAAATACATAAGCATCCTCTCGTACTCTCCCCTCAACAGTAGTCGAGGTACGGCCACACGTCAAGGTCTCGGTCTGCCTGAGACTGCAGTGGGATAGACGGCTCTTTCTCCTCTATGTACTCTTACTCAACCCAAGGCTCCGGGTCGAGGGTTCCCTCCGTACCTGCCGACATGAAAGTACGGCTGAGCATAGAATACTCAGCGAGTACAAGCAACTAGCTAACCATAACGATAATAAACACGCAAAGAGTAATACAATACCAATCATCAATTCAAGACAATAGTAAAATCATAGAATTAAACGATATTAAACATGGAGCAATATTATCATCTTGATTTATGTGCATGAATGCAAAAACGCCGATAAAACTCATGCTTGAAAACCCGTTTCCATATCTCGGTATGCCTTGTGGAAATCATGTATGCGTGCATGCATGAATGCCTTGTCATCATCTTGTAAACTTGCATCTTGTAACTTGTGAGCCAGAGGCTAGCACCCGAATCTCCCTGGGCTGCCAACCTCCTTGATATATGGTTTTCTTGTGAGCCAGAGGCTAGTACCCGAATGTCCCTAGGCTACCAACCTCCTTGACAATATGTGATTTTTATTACTTGTATAGTTTTCTTGTGAGCCAGAGGCTAGTATCCGAATTTTTCCTGGGCTACCACCCTCCTTGACAATAGGTGTTTTAGGGGTTTTCTTGTGAGCCAGAGGCTAGTACCCGTATCTCCTTGGGCTACCAACCTCCTTGACATGCAATGTTTTCTTGTTGGTTATCTTATGCACATGCTCTTGAAATCTCGGTTCATGCTATCATGCGTGCTCGTGTACGTGTCAATCGTGACAATAGTGAAATGAGGATAACAAGAGAGATATGGCATCACAATTCCATTCATAATATATTCATGTGAGCATTTGAGTAATTAACATGGCATTTGAGTATTTAAGCATTTTTCTTCCCTTAAGTCATGATTTTATAGATTCGGCATTTTGTTAAATACATAACATACATTGTTCCTTAGTAGTTCATCTTCTTCCTTTTTATACATATTTTCCATTCAATCACACAAGGGTAAGTTTATTATTTGTACAATGCCCATCCTCCATTTTCCAATTCACACCCCACACATCATACATCATTCCTTCGGCATCCAATCGCCTCAACCCATACCCATCCAAACATCCATACCATTCTTCCTTATCTTGTTTATGTTCATTAGAGATAGTACATTTCATAAAGAAGAAACCTAATAACAAGGATCACATTCCATATAGAAACCTAGATTATTGCTAGGGTAAGTTGGTAGGGTGTACTAACCTTGAATCAAGGCTTGATCCTTGGTAGAAACCTTGATTGAAGCTCCAACTTGCAAGAAGAAAGATCCTTGCTTGAAGAAGGCTTGGTGTGGGCAAGAAACCCTTGAAGTTGCCGTGGAAAACGCTGCCCTACCTTGGAGAAGGAGTCCCACACGAGCTTGAGGTTGGATTTTCGAAATCCAAGCTTTTAGGGATGCTCTTGGGTGCTTAAACCCTTGATCTTACTCTCAAATGGAAAGGGGGCTTTGGAACCCTAGTTTCTTCTCCCTCTCTCTCAAATATCCCTAAGTGTAGTGAATGAGGGCTCAAAGGGTCGAGCAAGCCCTTACGGGTAAGGGTTTAACGCCCAAAAGACGAAAAAGCCCTTACTGAAATTTCTGCAAAAACGCGAAGACCGAGCGATCGGTGGTTATGACCGATCGATCGGTTGCCTACCGAGCGATCAGTACTCTGACCGAGCGACCGGTCAAAAAACTACTCTCTGGAAAATTTCCCCATACAAAATTTTTGACCGTGCGATAGCTACCGATCGATCGGTTTTGGACCGATCGATCGATGAATGGACCGAGCGATCGGTGCCCTGCAGGTCTGGACTGTTTTGACCATATCTTTTGACTCGCTCGTCCGATTTCGACGATTCAACTTGCGTTGGGTTCGTCTTTCGAAAATGAACATTTCTAACATTTCAGAATTTCCGATTTCTCCCTTAATTATTAATTAGACTATGAGGAAAATCAATTAGCTATGAAAACGGTATTCATTAAGTATAGAAAAGTTCGGGGTGCTACAGTCTTATATCATGATGGTTATGGGACACATGATGAATCACCTAACGTACCAAGTTGATGATTCAAGGGTTATTGAGTCACGATTCATCACTCTTCACTAACGATACGACCTAAGCACAAGTATGAAAAGATCACGATAATAAGTATAAATGTAAGTACTACACAAGCCTCACTGCATGATTGAGTTTTGCACTTGACCAGAACCAACAAGTCTAAGATCAAGGCATGCATGCCAAGTAATCATAAGTGAATCCAAGAGCATCGGAGAAAGTGCGAAGGTTGGTATACAGGAAGTAAAATATAGTAATCTCTTTCACCTATATAGTGAAGAGTTATATTTATGTTACTATGCATGTCGACAATGTTCATATGAAAGAAAGATAATGATGACTAATGAAAGGAAAGAAGAAAAGAAGATAAGGATGACTCATAAAAGGAAAAAATGAAATAAGAAAAAGAATGATGATTCCTGAAAGAAAAAAAAGCAAGGTACGATAAGAAAAGAAAAGAACAAGATAAGATAAGGAAATAAAAATGATGTAATAATTGTGATGCTTCCGCAATCTGAATTATGTATACTTTATTGTCCAACTATCATTGTGAACTTGTTCATATGATTAATGTTATGAAATGCTATTATGAACCTGCTCATATGATTAATGTTATGAAATGCCATTATGAACCTGTTTATATGAAATGCCATCATGAACTTGCCCATGTCGATGAATGTGTATCCATGATGAATATGTTATGTTGATGTTCTGATATTGTTAGTCGGGATTTCATATAAGCCGAACCGCTTGTTGGTCAGCCGATATGTTTTTGCATGTTGGCAGTTTAGGTTCCGGGATTGCAACGGTGCCATAGTTAGAAGAAGAGTACGGTAAAGATGAAGAGAGAGACCTTCCCGACGAGGGAACAAGAGATTTTGATCACTTTTTGTATTATTTGGCTCTGAGACTTTCATTTAATTAAATATTATAATACATGTTGAAGAATCATGTTTAGTTGATGTTGACTATAGACTTAGTTGTAGATAGATTTGTCATACTGGTTAACTGTTGTTCAAGAGAAATTTTTAGGTTCATATTTTAGTATTGTCTTGCTTATGTTAAGGTTAATTCAAGATAAGCAGTGTAACGGGTCCAAAGCTTCTTCTTTAGCCAAGATAAGATTTTGGGGCATTACAGGCTTGGTATCAGAGCAAAGGCATTAGATCAGTTAGGACAAAGGCATTAAATTGGTTAGGATTAAGGCATTAGGTCCCTTAGGGCTAAGATTGTCTTCTAAGTTAGACTTATGGTTTATTCTTTAGTTCGGGTAGGATACCAATAGAGCTAAGGCATTGAGTTCCTTAAGGTTAAGTAGATTGTACTAGAAGGAAATCTCTTAACAAATAGGATGTAAGTTCCTTAAGAATTAGGCTTTAGACTCGTTATAAGTCTAGGTTAAAATTATTTTCAAGTCGGACCCATGGTTTATTATTTACGCTCAAGACTTTCGTCATGTGGCACAATAAGCAAGGTTACTATTATCTAATAGTATTATTTTAAGTATGAAATCTCTATGATGATTGTAAATATACTATTATATGACTACTAGCAGATGGCACGTGCGATGCACGTGGGTGTCCCGCCCTGATGATTGTAAAATAGTGCACGAAAATGAAAGACTTGAAAAATATGATTTCAATGAAATTGACATACATGAAATTTTATATGCATACTAATAAAAACATAATTGAATTCTAGTGAAGAAAAAAGTAAGAAATATACCCAATATATTAAAAACTTTTACACCCATATTTGCACTATACAGCTTTGAAGATTATCTCCCCTATTCTTGAAAAAGTATTTAAATTGGCTAAATTACATTTTAAATTAATTTTGAAAATTTTAATAATATTTTAATGAATATTTCATAATTTTAAAAATTAGGAAATATGCACTTAATGTTTTAAAGTTATGAAAATATTGCTATCGTCCAAAAGTTTGAATATGGTATGATTTTTTTAATTAATTAATATATGTTTCCTAAATAAATTTTTTTTTTTCAATGGAAAGCGGACCTAGGGTCAGCTTAGAAGCTGACCCCGTAATCTCATTGGTTCACACCGCCACCACCCATCAACTGTGGTTACGATTCACTCACCCTTACGGTTAAGCAATATAACCAGGATTTTTAGAAAAAATTTATTAATTTTAATTTAATCAAGCTTAACCCTGGTTTAAGAGGTGTTAAAAGGGACACGGGGTACTGCAGTCAGCTTAGAAGAGGACCCTGGGGTCCTCTTCTCAGGACTTTTTTTTCTTCTTAAAGTGCACTGATTATCCCACCACCAATGTGACTATCTTTTATTTTTTATAATAAAGGTTACGTTGCTTAACCTTAGGGGTGATTGAATGTTAATCACAGTTAATGGGTGTTAAAAAGCAGGAATGGACCAATGAAGGACCCAACATTCCACAACATAGTGGAATGTGGTGGTAAATTTCACACAAACTAAATACCCAATATATTTAAAACTATTTATAAAATGCCAAATGTATCCCTTTCTTCTTCTTCACGACTGAAACGATACTCAATAGCGTTTCAGGCCCACTTTGTTAACTTTTGCTTTATTTAATTAAAAAAAAAACTAAATTTCTTTGTATCTAATGAAAGTAACTCCTCCCCAGTTATAACGATCTCCTCCTCTGTCTTAAACACCACCACTGTCCCAAGTTTTAGATTGACCGCTACCATTGTGACAGTCGACTTCAGGCACATACTACTACTTATTGGCCCCGCTATCGCAACTCACATATGGTTACGAATTTCCACATTTTGCTTAATGGTATGTTGAGTTTTTTTACATGCCGTTAACGACAAATATTAACTTAATTTTTAAGGAACCAAACCAACACTATTTTTCAATGGTGTTTTTTTTTTGTGCACCAGAAAAATCAAATAAAGAAGAGGGCATCTTCTAATGGCTGTAAATGCCTCGGGTGTTTTCAGCAATCCATAATGATAAAAAAAACCAAAAAACCAAAAAATAAATTTAAATAAAGTGATGATCAGTGAAGTTCAAAAGGCGGATGTTCGTAACTGACAAATAAAATGGTGAACAAAGATTCCATTGATTTTAGGGAGTTGGCAGAGAATGAGAAAGACGGAGTATAAAGAAAAATTAAAAAAAAACTCACATATTGGAGGCAGTAGAATTAGACGGCGAAAAAAACTTATGGCACAAATTGGCAGGCATCAACTGGCAAAATAAAACAGTTAGAGCAGGTGGAGATAGTAATTAGGCAAGTGTTGGGTGAAGACAACAATAGAAGAACCATAAGTCGAGAACGCACAGGTAGTCGGCGTAAGTGAAGAGATGAACTTGAAAAATGAGGGAATCACAGAAATGAGGAATCGTGTTAGTTATATGAATGTGATTAGGTATAGGCTTAGTTACTATAATACCCCCAGGAATTTATTTTAAAATAAAGGGAAGATGATATAAAAGTAGGAGTTTTACAGACTTAAAAAAAAAAAGAAGATATCCTTGAAAACGGCGAGAAAGTGGGAGGGTGAGACAAAAAAGAGTAGAGATAGTTATGATTGTAATTACTTTAATACCCCTTATTAACTAATTTCACATAACAATAAGTTACCATAAACTTGAGGTTCACCGGTAATATTAGAGAAACTTAATGTAACTTTTTGGCCCACACTTCTCTCATAATAGTAGAGACTAGCAGGTGGCACGTGCAATGCACGTGAGTTTGAAGATTGAACTCTCCCGTGATTCTATTACTTAAATAGATAAAGGGTAATTTAGAAATTACAGTAAAACATTAACACATTGAAGTAAAATATTGAATCAAAATGTTGTTTTATATAAGGATAGTTTAAGAATTTTGAACGCTTGAAAAAAAAAACAACGATTTTTTGAGGTTCAAAAACAGTTTTGAATACCGATGAGAGGAGAATCCAAGATCCGAAACCGCAAATCTGATTTTCTGACGTTGAAAAGCAGGTTTGAAATCGCAGAGAGAGACAGAGAAATTGGGTGGGCGTTAGATAAGGGGAGATATTTCAATTGAGGAATCGTGCTCTATCTGAGTGCTATATAAAAGGAATACAGTTATTAAGTTATGTATTATCTTTAAGAGTTTTAAAATTTTAAAATTCAATCAACGCCTCAGCCCTCCAATTCTTACTTTAAGAGATTTAAAAAATAAAAATTCAATCAACGCCTCAACCCTCCAACTCTCATTGGGGTGAGATCAGACCGAGCGTAGTTTTGGCATATGAGCCCGTGCCAAGGTTAGGGGTGTGTGTGTGTGTGCACCAATGGTGGCTAATGGGCCTAATCTAGTAGACTGGGATTTAGTTGACCGGGGTTGATTAAAGTGCATGGTTTGGGCTCGGTAGGCCAATGGGTAGTCCGGTAGACTAGGGCTTGGGCCCGGTAGGTCGAGGTTGGACCCGGTAGGCTAGGGGTGAGCCCGGTAGGCTAGGGCTTGGGCCCGGTAGGCCGAGATTGGGCCCGATAGGTCAAGGGTGAGCCCGGTAGGCTAGGGTTTGGCCCGGTAGGCCGAAATTGGGCCCGGTAGGCCAAAGGATGAGGCCCGGTAGGCCCAGGGTGTCTTAACCAAGGGTTAGGGTTGTTAACCGGGGTTAAGAAAGGTGATTAACCCTGGTCAGGGTTGCTAACTATGGTTAAAAAGTCTAACATCAGTTTTTTTGGTCTGTTTGAATTTTTTTGATTTTTTGAGATTTTTCAGATTTTTTCGGCGGTCAAAAACTGTTTAACCGCGGTTAAGGTGGGGTGGTCATCATGGTTAAGGGTCTTAACCAGGGTTAAATAGCCAAGTGAGACCATTTTTGGGTTTCTCCTAATATTTTGGATTTTTTAAGTATTTTTCCAGATTTTTTCTGCTTAAGGATTTTTTAACCATGGTCAAAAATAGGGTTGACTCTGATTAAGGGTCTTAATTGAAACAAAAAATGTCACAGAAGACATTTCTGGATTCCATGTAATATTTATGACTTTTTGATGATTTTTTCAGAATTTTTCTAGGTCATGGGCAGCATAACCATGGTTAAATGTTAACCACGGGTGAGTTTAACCATGGTTAAGGGGCCGACTGAGGCAAAAGTGGGCCTAGGGTCCATGACAGGGCCTAGACAGGCCTCCTACCCGGCCTGGGCCCCCACAAATATAACAAATTGCAGAAAATCCAAAATTTTCATCAAATGTTTAACTATAGTTAACGTGAATTTAACCATGGTTAACGGGGTAATCGTGGGAATCCGAGATTACCAGTGGGTAGCCTAATATGTGGGGAATAATTTGGACCCTTGTGGAGCCCAAGGGGAGGCCGTATGTGGGCCCCACGGAGGCCCAAAGTTGCCCCGTTGAAATTCACATAAAATGATGATTTCCCTAAACAGTATTTTTTCCAAACTTTGCGGTGATTTTGCTGCTGATTGACTTAATCCCCGGGGGATCCGAGACCGAGGTTACGAATCTTTCTGTGAGGAAAACAATTTGGCACCTTGTGGGGCCCAAGAGGAGGCTGTATCTGGGCCCCATGGAGGCCCAAAGTCGGCTAAATGGGCTGTTTGACAGACTATCGACCCCACTTTGAGGTCGATTTAACCACGGTTAACGGTGGAATTAATGGATGAGATTTTACGGGGGGTAACTGGGTATGTGGGGAGTCTAACCATGGCCTTGGTTTCGACCAAAGCTAGGTCTAATCCGGGTTAAAAGTGAGTTACAGGGGATGGTCCAAAACTGGACTTTTTTTTTGAAAAACTCTGTTTTTTGGTCTGTGGGTGCTATTGGGGTGTTTAACCAAAGATGGTCTAGGGGGTTCCTCATGGATTGAGGACCCCTAGACCCTGAGAATGTGGTCGTGGGGCTATGGGGTGGTGAACCCATGGCCATGTTTCGCGGACATACCCCCATACACCTACAAGGAAGGTGAAAGGGGGGGGGGGGGGTTTCATTGATCTTGCTACTGAGATTAACAAAAATGGGACTCCTGGAATGGGACCAGGGGTCCCTTGCAATGGTAATGCTAGAATAAACAATAGCATGAGAAGGGGGTGCGTATACCCTCGGCTATGGTGGTGACAGTGGCGAGCTCCTAGTGCGTGGCAGTTGCAGGTGGCGGTGATGAGGTTGGGAGAGCCTATGGATTTGCTCTTAGGTGGGGATTAGACTGAGGTGGAGAGCGATGTGGAGCTGAAGGCCCCCTTTTTTTTGTTTTTGCAGATTTTTTCCTTGCAAAAAGGAACTATGGAGGGAGTTGATGGTGGATGGTAAGGCCTAGGGAAGCTAAGGTAGCTTGTGGAACATTTGTGGGGACCTACTAAAGCTATGGTAGGGATTGGAATGGAGGTGATGTGGGTATGGAGATGCTCTCTCTCTCTGTGTTTTTTTTTTTGAAAAATCCTCGTTGATCTCCTAGTGGCCACCGTAGGGATGTTATAGAAGAAGGGAGGAAGGTGGGGGGTGTTGACGTCCTGTGGAGCTTTAGAAGGAATTGGGGCGGTCTGGTAGGCGAGAGGTGAGGGTCTTGGAGGTCTAGGGGTGGACGGAGATGGAGTATGGAGGTTGGGATGGAAAGAGCGGGTGACTGTGAATTTTTTTTCAAAACTCTCCCCCTCAAAACCGTGGCTGCCTTGAGTTTTATAGAAGAAGAAGGAGAGGAGGGAAGGGATAAGGATGAGAGGGTTAGGCGTGGGAGACATGGCAGGAGGGCCAGGGGGCAGGAGAGTTGTGGTGGCAGTACTACTCAATGGCAGGGACGATGAACAGTGATACTGTTCAAATTTTTTATTTTTTTTTGTTTCTTTGCTTGTATTCGGTTTGTATGGGTCCCATGATTTGGGCCCAACCGCATGTGGCTGCCACATGGGGTTGGTGCCCAATCAAACTCCCCCTTTTTTTAAAAAAAAATTTTATTTATTTATTTATTACTATACAATTTTTCAAATCTTTTTTTTTTTGTTTTTTTTGTTTACTTTTTTTGGGTCCAACCACCACATGTGTGGGGAAAGCCAAAGTATTTTACCCTAAAATATTTTGAATTTTGAAAGGGATGTGGGTCCCACTTGGATTGGGCTTAGTGGGCCCATGTTTGGGCCCAAAAGGTTTTAATTATTCTTTTTTGGAGTTTTGGACTCAAAATGGGCCTAGAGCCTGTGGGGCTTTGCCTAATGCTTGGGCTAGGGCTAGGGCTAGGGCTAGGCTAGGGTTAGACCATGGGTTAGGTTCAGGGTTTACCTAGGGTTAGACCTAGCGTTTAGTTAGGGTTAGCCTAAGGTTTAGTCTAAGGCGTAGGTGCTACCTAGGGTTAAACTAGTCTAAGGCATAGGTGCTACCTAGGGTTATACTAGGGTTTAGTTTAGGGTCTACCTAGGGCTATTAGGGCTTGGACGAGGATAACCATGGTTAACGGAGGTTAACCATTATTAAACAGGGTGTAAAAATTGGGTGCTTACAGCTGTCCCTCTTTACCGGAGAGTGTCGAGATGACAATTGAACGGCAAAGACCGAAAACATCCTATTTTTACACCAAGACACACGGGATGCCACAAAGGGGACATGTGGGCAGTGTACACTGTCAAGGTACACACGGGATGTCCAGCATGCAAGGTGTCGACAAAGTGCGTGATGTCGACGCTCACCTGGGATGCTAGGGACACGCGGGGGTGTCACAAAGGCGACATGCGGGTGGTGTACACTGTCAAGGTACACACGGGATGTCGAGCATGCGAGGTGTCGACAAAGTGTGTTATGTTGACGCTCACTTGGGATGCCCAGGACATACGGGGATATTACTTAGGGGACATGCGGGTGGTGTACACTGTCAAGGTACACACGAGATGTCGGGCATGCGAGGTGTTGACAAAGTGCGTTATGTTGACGCACAACTGGGATGCCCAGGACACACGGGGGTGTCACAAAGGGGACATGAGGGTGGTGTACACTGTTAAGGTACACGCGGAATGTTGGGCATTCGTGGTGTCGACAAATTGCGTTATGTCAACGCTCACCTGGGATGCCCAGGACACATGGGGGTGTCACCAAGGGGACATGCGGAAGGTGTACACTGTCAAGGTACACACAGGATATCGGGCATGCGAGGTGTCGACAAAGTGCGTTATGTTGACGCTCACTTGGGATGCCCAGTACATACGGGGGTATCACTTAGGGGACATGCGGGTAGTTTACACTGTCAAGGTACATATGAGATGTCGATCATGCGAGGTGTTGACAAAGTGCGTTATGTTAACACTCAACTGGGATGCCCAAGACACACGGGGGTGTCACAAAGGGGACATGAGGGTGGTGTACATTGTCAAGGTACACGCAGATTGTCGGGCATGCGTGGTGACGACAAAGTGCATTATGTCAACGCTCACCTGGGATGCCCAGGACACACGGGGGTGTCACCAAGGAGACATGCGGGTGGTGTACACTATCAAGGTACACACGGGATGTCGGGCATGCGAGGTGTTGACAAAGTGCGTTATGTCGATGCTCACCTGGGATGCCCAGGACACACAAGGGTGTCACAAAGGGGACATGCGGGTGGTGTATACTGTCAAGTTACACACGGGGATGTCAGGCAAGCGAGGTGTCGACAAAGTGTGTTACGTCGACGTTCACCTTGGATGCCCAAGACACACGGGGGTGTCACAAGGGGGACATGCGGGTAGTGTAAATTATCAAGGTACACACGGGGATGTCAGGCATGCGAGGTGTGGACAAAGTGCGTTATGTCGACGTTCACCTGGGATGCCCTGGACACACGGGGATTTCACAAAGGGCACATGCGGGTGGTGTACACTGTCAAGGTACAGGCGGGATGTCGGACATGCGACGTGTCGACAAAGTATGTTATGTCGACGCTCACCTAGGATGTCCAAGACACACGGGGGTATAAGAAAGGGGACATGCGGGTAGTGTACATTGTCAAGGTACACACGGGATGTCGGGCATGCGAGGTGTCGACAAAGTGCGTTGTGTCGATGCTCACCTGGGATGCCCAGGAGACACGAGGGTGTCACAAAGGGGACATGTGGGTGGTGTACACTGTCAAGGTACACACGGGATGTCGAGCATGCGAGGTGTCGACAAAGGGAGACATGCGGGTGGTGTACATTGTCAAGGTACACACGGGGATGTCAGGCATGTGAGGTATCGACAAAGTGCGTTATATCGAATTTCACCTGGGATGCCCAGGACACACGGGGGTGTCACAAAGGGGACATGTGGGTGGTGTACATTGTCAAGGTACACACGGGATGTCGAGCATGCGAGGTGTCGACAAAGTGCGTTATGTTGACGTTCACTTGGGATGCCCAGGACATACGAGGGTATCACTTAGGGGACATGCGGGTGGTGTACACTGTCAAGGTACACACGAAATGTCGGGCAGGTGAGGTGTTGATAAAGTAAGTTATGTCGACGCTTTCCTGGGATGCCCAAAACACACTGGAGTTTCACAAAGGGGACATGAGGGTGGTGAACACTGTCAAGGTACACACTGGATGTCGGGCATGCAAGGTGTCGACAAAGTGCGTGATGTCGACGCTTACCTGGAATGCTAAGGATACGCGGGAGTGTCATAAAGGTGACATGTAGGTGGTGTACACTGTCAAGGTACACATGGGATGTCGAGCATGCGAGGTGTCGACAAAGTGCGTTATGTTGACGCTCACTTGGGATGCCCAGGACATACGAGGGTATCACTTAGGGGACATGCCGGTGGTGTACACTGTAAAGGTACACACGAGATGTCGGGCATGCGAGGTGTTGACAAAGTACGTTATGTCGACGCTCATCTGGGATGCCCAAAACACAAGGGGTGTCACAAAGGGGACATGTGGGTGATGTACACTGTCAAGGTACACACGGGATGTCGAGCATGAGAGGTGTCGACAAAGTGTGTTATGTTGACGCTCACTTGGGATGCCCAGGACATATAAGGGTATCACTTAGGGGACATGCGGGTGGTGTACACTGTCAAGGTACACACGGCATGTCAGGCATGCGAGGTGTCAACAAAGTGTGGTATGTCGACGCTCACCTGGGATGCTCAGCACACCGGAGGGTGTCACAAAGGGGACATGTGGGCGGTGTACACTGTCAAGGTACACATAGGATGTCCGGCATGCAAGGTATGGACAAAGTGAGTGATGTCGACGCTCACCTGGTATGCTAAGGACACACGGGGGTGTCACAAAGGGTACATGCGGGTGTTGTACACTGTCAAGGTACACACGGCATATCGAGCATACGAGGTGTTGAAAAAGTGCGTTATGTTGACGCTCACTGGGGATGCCCAGGACATACGGGGGTATCACTTTGGGGACATTCGGGTGGTGTACACTGTTAAGGTACACACGAGATGTCGGGCATGCAAGGCATTGACAAAGTGGGTTATGTCGACGCTCACCTGGGAAGCCCAAGACACACGGGAGTGTCAAAAAGGGGACATGCGGGTAATGTACATTGTCAAGGTACACATGGGATGTCGAGCATGCAAGGTGTCGAAAAAGTGCGTTCTGTTGACGCTTACTTGGGATGCCCAGGACTTACGAGGGTATCACTTTGGGGACTTGCGGGTGGTGTACACTGTCAAGGTACACACGTGATGTCGGGCATGCGAGGTGTTGACAAAGTACATGATGTCGACGCTTATCTGGGAAGCCCAAAACACACGGGGGTGTCACAAAGGGGACATGTGGGTAGTATACACTGTCAAGGTACACATGGGATGTCGAGCGTGCGAGGTGTCGACAAAGTGTGTTATGTTTACGCCCACTTGGGATGCCCAGGACATAGTAGGGTATCACTTAGGGGACATGCGGATGGTGTACACTGTCAAGGTACACACGACATATCAGGCATGCGAGGTGTCAACAAAGTGTGGTATGTCGACGCTCACCTGGGAAGCTCAGGACACACGGGGGTGGCACAAAGGAGACATGTGTGCAGTGTACACTGTCAAGGTACACACGGGATGTCCGGCCTGCAAGGTATCGACAAAGTGAGTGATGTCGATGCTCACCTGGAATGCTAAGGATTCGCGGGGGTGTCACAAAGGGGACATGCTGGTGGTGTAGACTGTGAAGGTACACACGGGATGTCAAGCATGCAAGGTGTCGTCAAAGTGCGTGATGTTGACGCTCACTTGGGATGCACAGGACATACGGGGGTATCACTTAGGGGACATGTGGGTGGAGTACACTGTCAAGGTACACAAGAGATATCGGGCATGCGAGGTGTTGACAAAGTGCGTTATGTTGACACTTACCTGGTATGCCCAGGACGCACGAGGGTGTCACAAAGGGGACATGACGGTGGTGTACACTGTAAAGGTACACGCGGGATTTCGGGCATGCAAAGTGTCGACAAAGTGCGTTATGTTGACGCTCACCTGGGATGCCCAATACACACGGGGGTGTCAAAAAGGGGACATGCGGGGGGTGTACATTCTCAAGGTACACACGGGATGTCGGGCATGCGAGGTGTCGACAAAGTGCGTAATGTTGACGCTCAGTTGGGATTCCCAGAACATACGGGGGTATCACTTAGGGGACATGCGGGTGGTGTACACTGTCAAGGTACGCACGGGATGTCGGGCATGCGAGGTGTTGACAAAGTACGTTATGTTGACGCTCACCTGGTGTACCCAGGACACACGGGGGTGTCACAAAGGGGACATGAGGGTGGTGTACACTGTCAAGGTACACGCGGGATGTCAGGCATGCGTGGTGTTGACAAAGAGTGTTATGTCGATGCTCACTTGGGTTGCCCAGGACACGCGGGGGTGTCATAAAGGGGACATACGGGTGGTGTACACTGTCAAGGTACACGCGGGATGTCGGGCATGGGCGGTGTTGACAGAGTGTGTTAAGTCGATGCTCACCTGGGATTCCCAGGACACGCGGGGGTGTCCCAAAGGGGACATACGGGTGGTCTACATTGTCAAGGTACACGCGGGTTACCGGGCATGCGAAGTGTCGACAAAATGCGTTATGTCGACGCTCAGCCCGGATGGCCAAGATAGAAGGGGGTGTCAAAAAGGGGACATGCGGGTGGTGTACATTGTCAAGGTATAGACGGGATGCTGGGCATGCGAGGTGTCGATAAAGTGCGTTATGTCGATGCTCATCTGGGATGCCCAGGACACACGGGGGTGTCACAAAGGGGACATGCGGGTGGTGTACACTATCAAGGTACACACGGGATTTCAGGCATGCGAGGTGTCAACAAAGTGTGATATGTCGACGCTCACCTGGGATGATCAGGACACACAGGAGGGTCACGAAGGGGACCTGTGGGCGGTGTACACTGTCAAGGTACACACAGGATGTCCGGCATCCAAGGTGTCGACAAAGTGCGTGATGTCGACGCTCACCTGGGATGCTAAGGACACGCGGGGGTGTCACAAAGGGGACATGCGGGTGGTGTAAACTGTCAAGGTACACACGGGATGTCGAGCATGTGAGGTGTCGACAAAGTGCATTATGTTGACGCTCGCTTAGGATGCCCCGGACATACGAGGGTATCACTTAGGGGACATGCGGGTGGTGTACACTGTCAAGGTAGACACAAGATGTCGGGCATGCGAGACGTTGACAAAGTGCATTATGTTGACGCTCATTTTAGCAACTTCTAAAGACTGTTTTTGGGTCTCTATATATTATGAACCCTTCCACTTCGTGGAGTACAACTTAGGGAGTGTGTTGAGAGTATTTTTAAGTGTTTCCAAAAGTCATGAAACCTATGAAATATATTTTTCTCAACCCCCTTTGTTAGTGTATTAAACCTAGAGTTTACAAGCCAAAAAGTTCCAATATTGCTTGTTTGGACTTGTGCATTAAAGGAATCCATCTAGGTGATGATTCTTATCAAACCATCAACCTATTCTGGATAGAACACCTTGGCCGGAGTGTTCCGGAGCCTTTTGCGAAGGAGATCGATCCAAGAAGGATCGTGGTAGAGTGGTTTGGTCGGTGCAATCCGAAGCCGTCATTGACGGAGATCGATTGAAAGATTGTGGACTGTTTTAGAGACACAAAGAGGAGTACGAGTGACTGCGGTTCATCATAGGACTTGTGAGTATGTGATGACTTTTCGAGGCATGGAAGACTAAGAACTGAAGAATCGTGGTGTCGAGTCAGAAGGAGTCAAGTTCGAGTCTTGTAAGTTCTTGTTTAATTCGTCTTAGTGGATTCTCATGGCTGGACTAGGTCCTGTGGTTTTTTCCGGAAGGGTTTCCACGTAAAAATCCTTGTGTTGTGGTTTGCTTGACTTTCGATTTTCCGCACTTAAAGTACATCATCCCTTAACTTAATAACTTAATTGTTAAAACATCAAAAATGGTAGATAGACTTGTAGGAAGCCTTAACCATCCCTCGAAATTGTAGATTCTCAACTCAAACCCTTGATTTGAGGTTCACCGAATTGTTTTATTTTTTTCACTCCCCAGCTCAGATGGGTAGGAAGTGGACGGATAGGTATATGGTACTCGATCTAGGTTATAGATTGGTGGGGGGATGGAGGGGATGATAACGGGCATAGCTGATGGGGTTGACTGGATTAATGGCCAATTGGCTGGACATGGTATCAAATAAGTGACTCCCTCTACGACTTGGACCGGAAGATCAGAAGGAATTTGAATTGGAGATTCAGTGATAGGTGAGGTAAATGGGTCAGTCGTACATACCCAAGGTTTTGCTTCTTCTAAAAAATTAACTTGCTGATTGTGAGGTGGTAAAAGGGCTTGAATAATGCTTGTGTTTCCAGGGGCTAACTCGATCTTTTTCTAGTCAAAGAGGTCTTGAATTGCATCCTTCAAAGTAAAGCATCTATCAGTAAGGTATCCAAGACCTTGATGGAAAGCATAATGTTGGTCCATACGAAAGGTGGCTGTCGGATTAGTGGGTACTGGCATTGGGGGTCTAGGTGAAAGTATTCCTTTTTGTATAAGAAATGGTAACAGCTAGCTGAGAGGATAAGGTAGAGGGGTGAAAGTTCTAGGCGGTGTTCGCACTTGCTGAGGTGCAGGGGTGTGAGGTTGGTTACTGGACTGAGCCGGGGCTACTGGCTACGGTTGCGTTGCATTTATGGGCAACTGCACTGGCACTGCTGGCGCTACTGGTGCTGCTGGTGCTACCATTTGGACCTCTCTTTCTTTCTTCTTCTGATCTTTTCTGAAAATATTCCGGTTACTGGTGCTTGATTGTTGAGTGGCAGGCTGACTGAAATTGGCAGTAATGGTGCCATTTCGAATGGCAGTCTCGATTCTAACTCAACTCTTGGCGATACTAGGAAAGTCAGTAGCTGGTAGAGTTATCATGAGAGTCGAATAAGGTAGCCTGAGTGTTGCCAAGAACGTAGCTATAAGATCTTCATCAGACAGTGATACTTTCATTCTGGATGTCATCTCTCTCCATCTGGCAGCATATTCTATGAATGGCTCATCGCTCTTCTGAGTCATTTGTTCTAAATCTCCTTTATGAGGTATTAACTCCATGTTAAATGAAAATTGTTTGAGGAATGCACTGATCAGATCCTTCCAAGTTTTGAACTACCCCATATCAAGGGAAGTGAACCATACATGGGCTGCCCCCTTCAGACTCTTTTGAAAGCACCGAATTAACAAAGGGCCATTGTCCCCATGTTCCAACATATCTGTGTAATAAAGTCGAAGGTGGGTATGAGGGCACCCTTTTCCATCATACTTCTCAAAATCAAGCATCTTAAAATTTTTCAGAACTACAATCTCGGAACAGAAAGCCAAGTCTGCGAACTCTTTACCTAGGGTATCCTGTACTACCTTCAGTTTTTTGATTTCTTCTTGCATCTCTTGAAACTGATCTTTGAAAAGAGAAGAGGGGTCAGATGCATTACGAACCTGCAGTCCTACAGAGTATATGGGTCGATTTATCTCTCCCTCACCTTGGTCATGTTGATCAAAATCCAAGTCTGGGTTAGGGTTGGAAGTGGATTCTGGTTGAACTTTGAGGTGATTCTTGTTTGATTGGTTTAGTAGAAGGAGAGATGGATTGGATTGATTTGGTGGAACAGACGAGCCGAGTTGGTCAGTTGCCCGTGTAGCATTGAGAGTTCTAAGAGCTTCCAAGATATCATGTATCGAGCCCTTGATTTCCATGATGTCCTGGGTGTTGCGGGTTGTTTCCTCCTCTAGATCTTGGGGATCTTGGAATTCGCCTTGATTCATCTCGACTTCTGATGAACTTCCTTGAGTAGTGGCTTGTGCAAGAGCTTCTCGCGCGAGAGCTGCGGTTATAGATCGAGTCATATGTTGATGCATGATAGATACGACAAATGACTGATAAAGAAGACGTATCATGAGAGACAGAAAGAGTTTTTATTCATATAGTAGTTTTATATACAAGATGTAACTGCACTTTATCAAAAAGTGTCTTACATACTCAAAGAGAACTAGTTTATGTACATAACAAAAATGCTTTTAAAACAGATGCAAGTGCATGACCATGACACTAAGCAAGTCCTTTAGAGAGGAATGTCAAACTCTAGCGGTAGGGCTCGCCCTCAAGCTCCATGATTTGCTGATTCAGGGCCTCGATGTGAACCTCCAGCATATCAATCATCTCTGCTGCATTCTGAGTCCCTTGAATGTATTGGCATATCCTGGTACTGATCTCATCGTTGGCTATGTCTAGCTGCTCTTGCGCAAATTGGAGACGAGTCTTGAGACCTTTCTTGCTCCTGGTTTGGGGCTTGACTACCTTTTACAGGGAAGCTGCAAAATGCTCAGCCTGAATTTTCTCTTGCGCCAAACGGCCTACCTCTAGTCAGTCTTTGTGCACATACTTCTTCATCTTCCACTCTTTTGCTGCCAATTGGGCTTCCGCTACTGCGATCTCCTTTTCCTCAGCTCTAATACTCATGCGGGTATGTAGAAATGTATCCACCCAAGATCGAGTGGTTGCTGTAATCGGTATAGTGCCATGCCTCGAAGGTCTTGCCGGTGTTGGTAGCTCAACGGGTATCGGCATGCTACTTGTCTGATCTTCCAACATCAACCACTGATCATAGCCATCCACCGTATGAGGGGTCATACAGTATTCGAGATTTTCATCCTCCTGCCAGTGGGAGAGCCTCCAGCTTGATGCAAATTTCCGCCTCATACGCTCTGAGGTACCCTTAAAGTCGATGAAGTATTCGTGCATGGGTTCCCAGGTAGGGATGAACTGGGCATAACCCAACTGTCGGAGAACGCGGAGAGGTGCATAAGGTGCTGATCCTGAAAGCCTAGCTAGAATGATACAAGTACGTCGAACTGTGCTAAGGTGCGGCTGAATCTGTCTAGGCATCCAGGTGGGTTGCCATATGATGTCCTCCGCCTTCAAAGTTTGGAGGTGAGCAAGGTAAAGTTCTGCATCTGTAGAAGCAGGCTTATGACGTTGTACCAAGAATTGTAGAACCATGCTGTTGAACTGGATTGGCCTTGTGGAGGGCGACGTGATACTCGGGATGTGCTCAACTAACCAAATATGTAGAAGAGCGATACAACTATTGAAGGCCCGCTTCTGATGACTGGAACAGAACGAAATGTCTCAAAGAAGCTCGGCCAGTAACATTGGGACTAGGGTAGCTCTTTCCTGGACTTGCTTGATGACGTTACATAATACGGCCTCTACATGTTTTGGCCCTTTGGGGAATAGGACTTGACCCACTACCGCCAAAGTAAATGCATTTAATTTACTCGCATTAACTTTGGGGGCAGTGTAATCCCAGTCCTGGTCATACAAGGAAAATAGGTAGGTTAAGGGACATTTACTATATGACTCTTCTGCCCCTCTGAGCACTTGGTCTTCTCTTACCTCGAGGAACTTGGCCAGCGTCCGCTTATAGTTCCCTTGGTGTTGCGGAAACATGATATTTTCTCCTAAGTTAAGACCTCAAATATGACTGATCTCATCCAAGGTTGGACACAACTCCTGTTTACCGAAATGGAAGGTCATCGTCTTCTTGTCCCAACAATGGATGGCAGCTTGAAGAAGGCACCAGTCTGGATTTATTCTGCTTAGCTCTAGAGTGTATCCTAGATGGTACTCCTATTGCCAAACCATTCTTTGCTCTGATGTGAGGATGGAAATGACTGATAATACTGAAGGTTCACATCCTGGGCGTTCTCGCATATGGACGAGGTCATGAGAACGTGATGGACCTGCCATCTACATGATGCAGATAAAATTTAGACATATCTAACCTAAGATCAATATATATGTATATAAAAAACATGGAAAAAACATTCAAGAATGAAGTAATTCACAACAAGAATCAAATAGGGCTCACACAAGCTCCAAATTGATTTAGGTATAGGGATACGAGTGTCCCTATATCTAACAAATGATGTAGGAGCGGCCTAAACTAGCAGCAAAATAGGGATAAGGTTGTCCCTCCTGATGGGTAGCTACTAGTTTATGCCCAAACAAAATCTATAGTCTACATGGTTATGCTGGTGTATGCAAGGTTTTGACTATAAGGTTGAAGAGCACTTGACCGTATATAGGACTCCCTGGTATAGAACATACCTGAAAAGGAAGGATTGATGCAAGTGGGAAAGACCAGTCGCGTTTACCGAAGATAACCATCTCTCGGTCTACAACTAGTACTTTCCACAGATCTTTGTGATCCAGCATGGGGGATAACCATCCCTCGGTTGTAAGCTTACCGGATCCAGCTAAATAGGTGAAGGGTTTTTATTCTATTATGTGATGAATATGAATGCATCAATCAAAATCACGCAATGAATAAAAATGGAACCCTAGGCATGTTGCTAAGTTTTGCAAACAAATGTCCGAGGTTTTAATTAAAAATGAATGAAATAACATATAGATGAAATGGAAAAATTCTAATGTGGTTCCCGGTATTTAATTCAAACTTAGGTTTTGGCTTGAAACTGGTCTGTGAAACCAGAGTCCCCAGTGGAGTCGCCAGTTGTGAGTCCCTAAATTTTACCCTCTATTCCCGATCAGGATAAATCCGATAAGGAATAGTGATAAATTATAATGGGGTTGTGAGTCGCCACTTATCTAATTCTGAGGGAAATAGGTCCCTGAATTTGTTGGATAAGGCATAGTCTGGAAGTCAGAGGTCAGGGTAAGGGATTTAGTTGAGTTAGAGGAAGGTGTTAGGCACCCCTAAATTCTCATTCGAAGATGGTTACCTACTCCCAAAGTCTTAATTAAATAAAGGAAACCATAAAGAAGCTTGCAATTTGATCTATATGCTGAGAAATATAATGTTAAAGAATAACTGAATTGAGAAAAATAGGGTAGAAACGGAATAGAGATTCTATCCTAGGGGAGCTGAACCCGATCAGGGTTACCTACGTATCCATAGTTAGTGGAATCATGCCACACGTAGCTCCGAAGGATTGATGGTTTGAGTTGATTTGATTGGACTGGGTCGCGGGTGATTGAAAGGATTGAGGGTTTTTGCTCCTATTTGAGGAGCGAGGTGGCCTTTTAAGCTCATGTTGAGGAGCGAGTAGACTTCGCTGGTGTGAAACTAAACCAGGGTTCGGTTGAGGGTCTAGTCGAGGTTCGGTTTGGTTGACTTGGGGTTTAACTAGGGTTTAATCAGAGTTAACTAGGACTTAACCAGGGTTTAACTAGGCTTAACCAGGGTTTGATCAGGATTTAACAAGGATTAACTAGGGCTTAACCAGAGTTAATTGGGATTTAACAAGGGTTTTAACTAGAGTTAACTGGGACTTAACCAGGGTTTAACTAGGGTTTAACTAGAGTTAATTGGGGTTTAATCAGGATTAACTAGGATTTAACCAGGATTTAACCAGGGTTTAATCAGGCTTTAATTAGAGTTAATTGAGATTTAACTAGGGTTTTAACTAGAGTTAACTGGGACTTAACCAGGGTTTAATCAGGATTTAACAAGGGTTAACTAGGGCTTACCTAGGGTTTAACTAGAGTTAATTAGGGCTTAACCAGGGTTTTAACTAGAGTTAACTGGAATTAAATGGGGTTTTAACTAGAGTTTACAAGGATTAACTGGGGTTTTAACTAGAGTTAACTGGGACTTAACCGGGGTTTTAACTAGAGTTAACTGGAATTTAACCAGGGTTTAACTAGGGTTTAACTAGAGTTAACTTGGGTTTAATCGAGGTTTAACTAGGGTTTAACTAGATTTAACTGGGGTTTAATCAGGATTAACTATGATTTAACCAGGGTTTAATCAGGGTTTAACTAGAGTTAATTGGGATTTAACTAGAATTTAAACAGGATTTAACAAGGGTTAACTAGGGCTTAACCAGGGTTTAACTAGAGTTAATTGGGATTTAACTAGGGTTTTAACTAGAGTTAACTAGACTTAACCAGGGTTTTTGGGCAGAGGTTCGACTAGGCAAGGTAAGTCTTGAACCCAGGATTTGGGCAGAGGTTCAACTAGGCGAGGCTAGTTTTGAACCTGGTTTTGGGCAGAGGTTCGACTAGGCAAGGTAAGTCTTGAACCCAGGATTTGGGCAGAGGTTCAACTAGGCGAGGCTAGTTTTGAACCTGGTTTTGGGCAGAGGTTCAACTAGGCGAGGCTAATTTTGAATCAGGATTTGGGTAGAGGTTCGACTAGGCGAGGCTAGTTTTGAACCGGGATTTGGGTAGGGGTTTGACTAGGCAATGCTAGTTTTGAACCGGGATTTGGGCAGGGGTTCGACTAGGCAAGCAGTATAAGTAGTTGAATAATAAAAAAATAACTTTAAAAAAATGATTAAACCAACTTAAACTAATAAAAGACAAACCAAGATAGGCTTTTGAGAAGAATTACCATCCGGAAAATCTGAAAAGACTTTTGAAAAGGGGTCCCAAGAATCGACCATTCGCAACCGACGTTTTCGGGAATCTGAAGCACTTCGAGGGACTTTAAAGAAGAAAAGGGAGAGAAAAGAGAGTGAATGAGTTGAGAATGAAGTGAGGGAGTGGGGTATTTATAGTTTTTCAAAACAAGGGGGGTTCTACTTGCAGTAGCGCCCCGATGGATAAAAACCCGAATAGTTAGGCGGCAAGGAACAGTAAGGCGGTAAAATGGGTCGACATTGAGGGGGCGCTACTTGAAATAGCACCCCTTTTCGAATTTTTCAAAAATGCCTACCGACACCCCTAAAAAGAGGGGGCCCCTCTAGGGGCACTGTTTGAAGTAGTGCCCTTATTTAAGTGCCCAATTTTTTTTTCTTTTGTTGACTTTTGACTTGCCACGTGTCGCACCCTGCTTCGCCGAAAAGCCATTTTCCGTTTTGAATCCGAAAAATAGTCAAAACGGATCTAAAAATTTCACAAAATTATTTTGGACCAAATGATACATTTTGAACACTTTTTCAGGGGCATTTAGGTCTTTTTACACCACAGAGGCATTTTAGTCATTTTTTCACCATTTCAACTCCAATTTGATCTAGAAAATAGTCAAAATTCATCAAAAAATTTATAAAATCATTTTAGACCAAATGAAACATTTGAACACTTTTCTAGGGGCATTTTAGTCATTTTTCACCGTTTTAAGTCAATTTTGTTCCCAAAAATAGCCAAAATTCATCAAAAAATTTCTAAAATCATTTTGAACGAAAAGAAAAATTTTTAGCACTTTTTAGGGGTATTTTAGTCATTTTCACCCTTAGGTTGTTTTTGAAAATCGAAGCACTTGGAAAGAGGGTTTTAAAAAGGGTTTTTAAGAGTATAAAAAAGAGACTAGAGGGGTGCAAAATTGGGGTGGTTACAAATCCCTAGATAACCCTAGGTTATGACCCTAGTTAATCCTAAGACCAAACCCTAGTACAAAACCTAGGTGAACCCAAGCCCTATCCAAAGCCCTAATCCAAGCCCTAGGCCTCTAGGGCTCAAGCCCTAAGTCCAAAACCCCATAGGTGTCCAACCCCTCGGCCTGGGCCAAAGCCCTGGCCCAAAAAATTCAAAAACGAAGCTCCCGTACCATGTGCAAGCCTAGGCCAAGCCTGCTGGGCAAAAACCCCTCAGTGTCGGTAGTAGGATTGCTGACACCCAGGTTCTTTAAAGCCTTGGGGGTGTCGGTAATCCCAGGACAGACACCCCTGATTTCTATTTTCTGCTGCATGCCACCCCCACTTTAGGCTCAAGCATGCCTACAACGGCCCCTCTCCTGCCTGTACACCCCTCTACACTCCATCATAACCCTCCTACCCTTGTACAAATGCCAAGGATGTCCCTTGGGACCTTCCCTATAAAAACCGAGTACCCTCAAGCTCAAAACTCCAGTTCTCAACTCCACCCTGAACTCTTGCTCGAGTCCAAACCTCCCCTTAGCCTTCTAGGACCTCCCAGAAAGCTCCCCAAGAGCCCCAGCAGCCTCCTATAACCCTGTTGCAGTGCCACTAGGCTCCACTGCCACTTGTAGCACCGCCACAGGCCACCACCTCCTTAGAAAGTAGAGCAGAAGGGTAGGACTTCCCCCTTTTTATTTTGCAGGAAAAAACCCATAAAAGGGGCTCCTCCACCTTCACCATAGGTGTAGGGAACCCCCTAAGGGTATAGCGTCACTTCAGGGGGTCTCAATAGGATCAGGGAGTCCCTCAAGTCATGATGGAACCCCTGGTTCACCCCCAGTAGTAGCTCGTAGGGCATTTTTGGTTTTCTAAAAAAATCCTTGGTGTCGATAAACTCAGTATCGACACCCCTTTGCTTCTCTGTTTCAAGGCCTGTGGGCCCCACCCAGATACCACTTGGGCCAATCCAAGGCCAGGGTTAGGACCCCTTGGGTCTCTTCTACCTTTTACCTGAAGATATCGAGAACCATGGTTAAACCTAACCATGGTTAAAATGCCAAAAACCATGAACTGCTCATAATGTTGGTAATCAAATTACCGACATTTATTATTTTATGTGAAACAGCGACAGTGTCACTTTGGCACAGTGTGGGACCCACATCAGGCTACCAGTGGGTCCCAGCCCAGGCTTAAAATGTTTCCCTCATCCAGGGCTTCAAAACCATAGGTCATAGCTCCTAACTCTCTGCCTAGCCAGAGTTATAGGCCCTCAAAGTTGGAAATAAATCACGCAGACTTTCGGGAATCCCATTGCCGATAGTGTGCATTGTTGCATTTCTAGACCTGTGCAGAGGGCCCACAACCCATGGGGGCCTACATACTGATCTGCCATGACCCCTAGGACCCTTCCCAAGCTTGTCCAAGTTCTTCCTTACCTTAACCGCAGGTTAAACTAACCCTAGTTAAAGGTTAACCATGGTTAGTTGGACTAACCTTCATGGAAAAATATGGATAATTTCGTAAAAATCCAAAATAGTCCGAAACTCTGGAAAACATCACTTTTTGGATCATGCTCACTGCCTAACCATGGTTAGATGAGCTTAACCATGGTTAACACTTGGTTTAACCATGGTTAAGCCCAGTTAAATCTTGGTTAAACTCCCGAAAGGCATTCTAAAACCCAAATCCAACTTGTAGAGTGGCTAACTTTGGTTAATCGGATTAAACATGGTTAAAGTCATGACTTAACCATATGGTTAGCCCACTTAACTTGGGAAATTTTGGAAAAAATCCCTAAAAATCTTCAATCAACATTTAAGGACCATAAACTGAATTTGGACCTTACCCCAAACCTATCAGGCTTACTGTAGGCCTACCGGGCTAAACTTAGGCCAACTAGGCCGAACCCTAAGCTTATTGGGCTTACCTTTGGCCTATCGGGCCATACTCTAGTCTACCGGACTTATCCAGCCTACCGGGCCAAACCCTTGGCCTATCGGGACTAACTTTGGCCTATCGGGCCATACCCTAGTTTACCGGACTTCCCCTCGACCTACCGGGCCTAAGCCTACCGAGTTTACCCCAGGCCTATCGGGCCGAACTTAGGCATACCAGGTTGAACCCTAAGCCTACTGGGCTTACCTTTGGCCTACCGGGCCATACTCTAGTCTACCGGACTTAGCCGGCCTTCCGGGTCAAACCCTTGGCCTACCGGGCCCAACTTCGGCCAACCGGACCAAACCCTAGTTTACCGGACTTCCCCTCGGCCTATCGGGTCTAAGCCTACCGGGCTTCAACCTTGGCCTACCGGGCCCAATCATAACTAAACACTTGACCAACCAAGTCAATCATCCCTAGCCCCCCAACTAGACCCTAAGCCACCCTTGGTGCACCCACAACACTCCCTCAGCCTCGGCATGGGCTCATGTGCCAAAACTATGCTCGGTCTGATCTTACCCCAATGTGAGTACGTAGGCAGCCCAACTCGAGCCCAACCCTAGTTTAGCTTTTCCCTTCTTGGATTAGTATAAACTAAATCAATTGCATTTGATTAACAACTTGACTTCAATTGGCTTAAACCTTGTAAGTAGGGAACCGTTGTAAACGGAAGTGCCGGGTTGCCTAACACCTTCCTTGGGCTTAACTGAACCTCTTACCTAGAACTCTAAGCAGACCAAGACCTTATCCATTACCTTGGGACTTATCCCTACCGAATAAATAAGTGGCGACTCTAAACATAAAATCAACCAACGACATCGTCAAACAGCACCCCTGTGGGCAGGGATCGAAACCCTTGTTCACAACTTCTTTTGAATTCATCTTAATCTTACATTTTATGTAAGAAATTATGAAAATAACTGATAATTTATGTCAAGCTTTGCAAAGTCAATCTTAGGATATTTTGAATGCATTGGATTTAGTCTCAACTACAAATGTACTTATCCAAGAATTGAGAGAAGATGGTTGGGATCCATTGCTCGAGAAGGTAACATCATTTTGCAATCAATATAATGTTGATATCCCTGATATGAATGGTTGTTATGCTGCAGGTCGAGGTTGATTTTGTCATCAACATAGTCATATTACAATGCGACATCATTATAAGTTTGACATATTTACTACTACAATAGATTCTCAATTGCAAGAGTTAAACAGGAGGTTCAATGAGCACATAATGGAATTACTTGTTCTTAGTTCGGCATTGGATCCTTGAGACATTTGCAAGCTAGTAGATAAATTTTATCCACAAGATTTTACGGAACAAGAAAAGATTCACCTAAGATATCAGTTGCAACATTATGAGCGTGATGTACATCAACATCCTGAATTGCGGAACCTGTTGACGATTTTTGGACTTTGTCAAGGATTAGTAAAGATAGGAAAGTCGGTGATCTATCCTCTTGTGGATTGATTGATTCGCCTTGTGTTGACTCTTCTAGTTTTGATAGCAACAACAGAATGAGCATTCTCAGCAATAAAGATAGTCAAAACAAGGCTTCGCAACAAGATGGAGGATGAATATCTTGTAGATACTTTGGTTGTTAATATTGAAAAAGAGATTGTAGAAAAATTTACTATTGAATCAATAATAGAGGATTTTTATTTAATGAAAGAAAGTTGAACACAACTTCAATAGATGTCTGGGAGATTGGGATTAACTCAGTTACTGGAAGATCTTTGATGAAGTTTTCTGGAAATGTGTAGTTTTTTTATATTGATGATCCTCTATGTTGAAAAATGAAAGAATTGTCAAATCATATATTTTTTCTTGTATATCGGTGAAGATGTATACTTTTTTTGTATTTTTTTTTTGTTACATATCCATATTAAGGTTGATTGGATATACTTGTAATATGTTTATATTGAGTACTAGATACTCGTAGTCAAGGAAATTTTTTGCATCTAAAGGTCAGTGAATCTTAACCACAGTTAATAGGAGAAAAAACAATTCTCGGTGGCTATGCCCTCGAACCCCCAAACCCATTACTTTTTTTGATACATGTATTTAGGCCCCCCAAGGAAAAATTCCTTGCTCCGCCCCTGTCAAGTTGGATGAGTACCAACTTACTATATGTATTTTAAGCTTTGATTTGAATGGGAATCGAACATATTCACTAAATTTATGGCTGTTTACCTCCAGATTATCTTATCAGCCTAAAATTCCTTCCAAAATCTAAAATGGTAATTAACAAAATGAAGGTATAATGTATTTTCTTAATTTCAAGGGTTAATGTTTAAAGCTGAAGTTTTGTTAACTAATCAAATCATCTTGTTACTTTAATGGATAAAACATATGGAGTCTACTCCATGCAAACCATCAAGTCTAGTCTGCTCAAACCATCTTCTTTCTTTTGTTGGTTTTTGACTGAGTACGGAATGCATGAGAGCAAGGCTAGAACGCCTCAAATTTAATTATTATATTTTAGGGCTTTATTTGTAAATTTGGTTGCTGATTCTGGCTCAAGTCATTTCCACGAATGTACCACCTACTTGGGTATGTACCTTCACATTGTTTGGAAACACCTACCATCAAGGAAGGATGGTTTGGTACTTTGGTTGTGAGATCCTGAGTTAACATCCCAAATGAATTTAGAGAGAGTCCCCACAGTAGTATACATGCATCAAGTGACTTAAACTAATGTGAGGTGGAGCTCTGCTTCAAGTGCCTTGAGTCGAGAAAGTGGCAATATTGTAATTATGGAGAGAGATAATTGAAATTTTCTAAACAGATTTCTCTCCATAATTCAAGATTGTCCTAAACATGTTGATACAAGTCCTAATCCAGGAAGCCCAAGAACTTAGGACATCTAAGTTGAATCTTTCTTCTTCTTTTTGGGTAACAGGGGTGTTCGGGCCTCTTATAAGAGCACCCGACTAATCCTAGGGCATGTGCAGAGGCTTAAATCCTTGAGGTTGGTCAACAAAGGAAAGGGAATCGAACTCATAACCTCCCCTTCCTAAGGCGTGGCCCTTGCTAGCCCCCCCAATTGGTGTTAATAGAGTACACCTTAGTTTTTACGATCATAAAATAATTCAAGTTGGATGAGTACCAACTTACTATATGTACTTAAGCTTTGATTTGAATGGGAATCGAACATATTCACTAAATTTATGGCTGTTTACCTCAAGTTTATCTTATCCGTCTAAAATTCCTGGCAAAATCTAAAATGGTAATTAACAAAATGAAGGTATAATTTATTTTCTTAATTTGAAGGGTTAATGCTTAAAGCTGAATTTTTTTTGCCTAACCAAACCATCTTGTTACTCTAATGGATAAAACATATAGAGTCTACTCCATGCAAGCCATCACGTCTAGCCTGCTTAAACCATCTTCAAATGGTGCTCTAATTGAAGATCAAAAACAAAAACTTAGACTATCATTGCTATAATAATACCCGAATTCTTACATGTATGGGTTTTGTTCAAAGTTGACCCTGTTTTAACACCCTTCACCCATACCTGTTCTAATCCAAAACAGGTTGATCTAGGTCAATCAAAAACTAGGGAATTGATCAATTACAAATGGGTTCATAGGTTGTTCTAGCCCAAATTTGGTTAGGTAAGCTTCAAATTCGGTTCTTGTTGCTTCAATCTGAACCAAACAGTCTTGACAACGTCGTGAAAAAGGCCACACCAAGGCCTAAAAATGGTCGGGAAAAGATTTTACAACCCCAGGTCATTAGTTTTCCCTTACATATGGAATTGGCCTTCTGAGCATTTGGATTTATAGGATCTATTTTAGGAGGAATTATTATATTCTAACCTGGAAAACACTTCTCATAATCTGTATGATGATGAACATATGGGTTTCAAATCACAAGCATCTTTTGTCAAGGTTTGATAGAGGCAATGAGAATACAATGTGCAACTAAGAATCCTGACACTTTGGATCAATGACCACATGTACAATTTACAACATCATGTATACGATGTGGAGCATAGAAAGACATATAAGGGTATAACAAATTATGTCGTTATCTATTGGGTTCTAATTTTTCTAAAGATATACAATATCCAAATACAGTAAATCATTTGGATCGATTAATGAGTTTTCTACAATTTGTACAAACTATCATCTAAAAGAAACCTTGTTAACCAAATGGTCAAAATTCCACCCTGTCAATCCCATTATCTTCCTTCTCTAAGCTAAACTCCCTTGGGAGACTATATTCATGAAGTTCTTTGTGGCATTGCCAACTGCATGAGAAGTATTCTTTGCAGTCCCAGCAACAACTGGTTGCAAAGAGATTATGGGTGAAAGGAAGAGAAACCAATAGTAGTTGTCACAGGGGAAGTAGTGAGAACATTTAACATATAGATTGTTTGTTGCAGAGCAAGAGCACTAATCTACTGAATCCTGGCTTCTTCCGCTTTCACAGCTTGAGTAGATTTGCTAACCCCATCAGCTATCTCTTGGCTGAATGTTGTGAGCGCAGATTTTCACCCACCCGGGGTCTTTAAGGGAAAAAGACTTAGAGTTGCCACCTATTCATTCTTTGGGATAGGTCCCGGGATATTTCAAATTAAGGTAATGGTCCTTGATTAGAGTCTAGGTAAGAGGTTCAATTAAGTCCCGAGGAAGGTGTTAGGCACCCGAAGCCTCTATTTTACAATGGTTACCCACTCCCTAGGTATAAGCCAAGTTAATGTCAAATTTTAGTGAAATGCCCAAGTTTTAGAGAATACTAATCCAAGAAAGGGAAAATGTCCTAACTAGGGTCGAACCTGGGTTGGTTTGCCTACGTACTTACCAGGTGAGATCAGACCGAGCGTAGTTCTGGCACATGAGCCCATGCTGAGGCTAAGAGGAGTGTATGTGTGCACCGGAATGGCCAAGATTTAGTCTGGTAGACTAAGGTTGGTTGACTAGGGAGGTCAAGTTCATTGGGTAGCTATAGTTTAGTCCGGGTACTAAGGAATGGGTTCGGAGGCTTAAGGTCTAGCCCAGAGGCTAATGGATTATGCCCGGAGGCCAAGGTTTAGGTTCGAAGGCCTAGGGATGATCCCGGAAGCTAAGGAATTGGGCCCGGAGGGCAAGGTATGGGCCCGGACGCCTAAGGTTAAGCCCAGAGGCCTAGGGTCTAGCCCAGAGGCTAAGGGTCTAGCCCGGATACTAAAGGACTAAGCCCAGAGGCTAGGACATGGGCTCGGAAGCCTAGGATTTGAGCTCGGAGGCTTAGGGATGAGCCCACAGGCTAAGGGATTGGGTCTCCAGGCCTAGGGTCAAGCCTGGAGGCCAAGGGAAGCATTTAACCATGGTTTAAGTTGTTTAACCAAGGTTAAAAGGATTGACCATGGTTAAAATGTGTTAACCACGGTTTAAAGAGTCAAGGTTGGATTTTTTTTTCATTTTTCATTTTCTTTTATTTTTTGGGATTTTCTATATTTTCCAAAGTTAAATTGACTTAACCATGGTTAAAAGCTAATTGGGGTTGAGTTAGCTGTAGTTAAGAGTCTGGTATGGTCTGAGAAGAGCCTAGATAGCATGGTAGGGCTTAGATTGGCCTCCAAACTGGTCTGGGTCCTATGCAAGGCCCAAATCTCAAAAAATAGGAATTGGCAGTAGAAGCAATACCGCACATTAATTCTAATTCTTTGCAGAATTGGACCCCTAGGGGGATTCAGGGGTCCTAGCTTAGGTCCTGGGCCTAGTTAGGGCCCTAGGTCTGGTCTGGATTGGGCCCACTATGGTATTGATTATCGACATTCTGGACTTTTCCCATTTGTGCGCATTTTAATCATGGTTAAGGAGGTCTATGGCATACATGAAGGATATGGATGATTAGAGGTGACCTCATGGATTAGATTCAGGCCTTGGAATGGATTAGAGTTCTACCAAAGATGGCCCGAGGTCACTGCCAAAAGAGACGACCCATAATGGCAGTACTGTGTTTACCGCCATTCTGGGAATCCTCCAGAATCTGCGATTTTTCCCCTTTGGACTCAGGCTGCGACACTTCCAGGAGATTCACCATCACCCTAAGGTCTCCCCAAGGGTTTTGGGGATAGAGGAATGCATAAGGGAAGTGTGCTCAGTGTGTGGGTCATGTGTGAGCTCTCATGCATAGGGGACCCCTCTTGCCTATGGAATAAGGCAGAGGGGTCTCTTTTCACTCAGAAGGGCCAAGACAGGCCTTGGAACAGAACCATGGCCTGAGAACAACACAACTAGAAAATAAGAGAGGGAGGGGGAAGTCACTACTCTCTGCTGGCTTTGAGCTCCAAAAAAATGTGGAAAGAGAGAGAGACCGCGGATAAGAGAAACCTTATAAGAGAGGGGGGGGGACCAAAGTCTTCCCCTCAGGTTCAGCTCAACACTAATGGCCTGAAGATGGGCTTCCAGATTCACTAGGGCAGTCTACAGGAAATCCTACGGGAGTTCTCTTAGGCAATTTCAAAATGGGATTGAAGCTTGGGTGCGGTGAGGTATTTATAGGCTTAGAAGGTTAGGGATACAAATAGAATTCGTATGGAGATTGTGGAGAGGCATGGAGGTCTCAGGAGACAGAGTGGGCATATGCTTGGCGTATACAGGGGGTGCAAGAGATGTTTGCATGCAAACAGTGGGAATGGCGGTAATTCTGATACGACCATTCCCCTATGGAACCAAATAGATAATGGCGGTCTATTGCCATTCCTGAGGTTTTCCAAAAAAAGGGTCTGGCCCAGACTTAAATGCACTCCACACGGTATGGAGATTTTCTAAAAAAGGAATGTCGGTGAATAGTTCACCAACATTCTAAAACTTTTGAATTTGGGGGCCTAGGCCCCCCTCCTAGGGCTTGGCTAGGTTTATGGGCCCATGGTTTGGCTGGCTACGGGTTCAGCTCCTAGGAGCCTTGGGCTGAGCCCTAGATGGGGCTAAGGCCATGGCTCATGTTTTTAGGTTTAGGGTGGGACTAGGGCTAGGCTAGGCCTACCTAGGGTTGACCCTATGGTTTGACATAGGGTTAAACTAGGGATTTGATTAGGGTTTAACCTAGGGTTAGACTAGGGTTTGACATAGGGTTAGACTAGGGTTTGACCTAGGGTTAAATTAGGGCTTAACCTAGGATTTGACTAGGGTTTGACCAAGTGTTAGGTTAGGCTAATCATGGTTAAATTTATTAACCATAGTTAAGGGAGGGATGTAATAATTGGGTGCTTACAAGTGTAACCTGCAAAAAATCATGTTAGATTAAAAGCACTATCAGGATGTTTAATAGTAGTAGTGGTAGTCGGTTGGATTTATTCTTTACTTTTATTTTTTGGTGGCAGGTTTGAGGGGAGAACATTTTCATTCCTGTTTCAATCGAATCCAAAAGATAGCATAGTTATATGACCCCAAATAAACAATGTTGCTGAGTCTGATCATTAAAAATTGGCACCCATATATATAGATATCTAATTGGTAAAGATGATTATTGCATATACAAAGAGAAAAAAAAAGGTACAAAAAGTTCACTGAAAAGTGAATGTAAGCACCTCATTTTAGCACCCCCAAGTCTGGAGGAACCTTTGAATGTGAGAGAAATTCACCGAAAATCCCAGAACTAAGATCCCATTCTTGAGCCCAAAATCCCTGGCTTGGTTCAAACCCAAACTTAGGTTCATTGCCTAAACCCAAGGTCAAACCCCTAATCCGAGCACAGGCCCATCGTTTAAGCTCAAGCTCAAGCTCAAGCTCAAGCGCAAGCCCACACCCAACTACCTGAGTCCGATACCGAGGCCCATAGACAATCACAATCTAACCAATCAAATGCAGATAATGAGGGGACTAAAGAGCGGGGAACAAAATAGAAATATAAAACTTAAACTCCCCCTCAACAACTCAACTTGATCTTCTCTCCCTAAGATCAAGATACCACCAAAAACAGGGCACTTATGCTAGAAAGGCTCATGCCAAACAAATAAGAGACTACATAATAATAATACAAAAAAATATCACGTGCTACACAAACATGAATCAAAAGCATTCCAAGCAGTAGTAATTGAATATTACAAATCCAATGAAGAAAATGATTAGTTAGTCCGACGGAGGATACACATCTAACTAAATCTCACGGAATGCTAAATTATAACCAATTCACTTAGACACATTTAGTGAACAGTTCAAAAATGAAGCATTGTGTGTAGTGGTGGTCTGATTAGATATTAGATCAAGGTTTCTTTCTCTTTCCAAGGATATGACATTAACCATTAAGGGGACTCCTGAAGACATAAATCTTAGAAGTCAAACCTAGTTAGATCCAGATATGCTGATTTTTTACATTTTAGTGCTCCTGTATCCATTTTATTTGACTCATTAGTTTTCTTTTATTTTTGGTCAAATACCTCCAAACTTGTAAGATTTCTTTTGATGATCTTTATCTGATCATATCTTTTCATGCAATGATGACTTTCACACTATCTGGGTAGGTAGTCCTGGCTATTAGCAGCAGGGGCTTTCACTCTAGTGACCCAGATAGATACCTACTGTCCGCCTAGGTAGCCATTTCATACTGTTTGCATCAAATAGTGACTTTCACACTATCCCAATAGGTAGCCCTTTTTATTGCAATAATTTTAGTTCATGGAGGATACACAAAATGGGGATGACTAACAAAATGGTCATTCTAGATTGGTCATCCAAGGTCACACTATTGGGATAAGCCATACACCTACAGATTGGAAAATAGACCTCTCAATAGAATCGGTTAGAGTGCATGTGAATTTTGTGAAGCATACACACATGAATAAGTCTCTAACCGCTCAAGATAAAACCGGTCTAATTTTCAGCCTAACCAAGAGACTATGAAGGTGATATATCCTCAATCAGCAACAAACTCATGTTCAACTCTGGACAAGTACAGAAATAAAGATCACACAAGGAATGCAGATCATGTAAGTCAAACAAGGGCAACATGAAAAAAATCTTTTTGGATTTTATGGTTTTTCAATGTTTTTGGATTTTTCAAAATAAATAAAACAGAAAAACATACCAAAACAAATAAACACTAGTAAAAAGAAAAACTACTAGTATACACAGATAGCATAGCACTAGGACAAGATATATCAATATAAGCACACCCTAGGCTATGACATGCACGCTTTAAGTGAAACCCTTCAGGTCTTCTTTTCTCACCCAAACGGTTTTAGAAGTTTGGTCTCTAAACATTTCAGTTGAGATAGGTATGACCTTTTGCCTCTTCCTCCTGTTCCTCCTTTTCCAGGATTGAGTCCTAGAATTATGGCTGGCATTATGGTTCTCCCTGTTACCTCCTCTATATCTAGCATGAGGAGTGTCATGACCATGCCACTATCTAGAGTTGTGAGCCATCTTTATCACATCTTCACACAAACTCCTAGACTTCTCCACTAGGTCCTCAACTCTCCTTTGAAGATTCCTATTAAAGTTATTGTGGTTCTCAAAACCATGATTGGGCATTCTTCGAAGTTTAGGACATCAAGGCTTAATATGACCCTTCACTCCACATTTATGACATGTAGGAATGAATTTCTAAGTAGAAGGATCTTTCCCTTTAATAGGAGGGCACCTTTTAGCACCAGGCTCAGTGTTCGAGGTGGATGGAGTTCCCTTCTCATCTCCACACCTTTGATTTTGCTCAAGATCAGCCAACTTGATTTCAAGACTTGTCTTTTCATCAAGAAAAACATGTAAATTAGATTCAAGAAGCTGAGTCTTGACAAGAAGGGAAGCCTTCTCTTCCTCAAGCTGTGACATAAGAGCTCTCAACCCCGAAGCCACTTGGTCTAAGGCATCTTTTTCCATTTCAATAGATTTGATCTTTTTAGACATGGAAAACTAAACCTTTTTCCACTTTAGGCATTCTTGAAATAGTTCATCATAGATTACCTCAAGCTCTCCCTCAGAATCTGAGTCATTCTGACTCTCATCATCCTCCTCACCGTCACTACATTGTTGGTTACTTACAGCATTTGAAGAAGATTTCTCAATCCCAGATAAGGATGCAGTGAAAGCCACATAACCCCTAGTCTCCTCACAAGAAGAACTATCTGATTCCTCAGAATCAGATTCACTGTCATCCCTTGCCTTGCCCTTAAATCTTTTCTTATTGGGACATTCAGTGGCAATATGGCCGTAGCCTTGGCATTAATAGCATTGAACACCTTGGGATTTCTTGTCCACACTTTTCAAAATGTTTCTTGTTTTGAAAGTGCTTGGACTTGGGCTTTTCAAAAGATTTTTTTCCTTTCGGATTAAATCTCTTATTCAGTTTCAAAAATTTTCTGAATTTCTTAGCAAACAAAGCCAACTCTTCTTCTTCATCCTTAGAGTCACTATCTGAACCATCTATGGATTCCTTGACGGATATCAAGGCAATGGATTTTGGTTTCTTAGATGGGTTCAGATTTAACTTATAGGTTTAAAGAGAACCAACCAACTCTTCAAGTTTGAGAGCATCAACATTTTTGCTCTCCTCGATGGTGGTAACCTTCGATCGAAATCTCTCAGGTAGAGATCTAAAAATTTTTCTCACAATTTTGGACTCTGGAATTCTTTCCCCTAGATTGAAACTAGAATTGACAATGTCACTCAAATTGTCATAAAAACTATCAAAAGTTTCATTATCATCCATCATCAACTTTTCAAACTTAGAGGTCAGCAATTGAAGTTTGGAGATCTTGACAGTTGTAGTCCCTTCATGGGTAATTTGAAGAATGTCTTATGCCTCCTTCGAAGTGTAACATTTAGAAATACGTCGAAATTCTTCGAGTGTAAAAGCGGCGAAGATTGCATTTAGACCCTTACTATTCCATCTATAACTTTCAAGTTCTACATTGGTTCATTCAGAAGAAGGTTTAGGGATGGTCTGGTCATTTATGGTCTTTGCTGGATAGGTCCAACCTTATTCAATGGATAACCATACTCTCTCGTCTAATGATTTAAGAAACGCTCTCATTCGAGCTTTCCAATAGACATAATTATTCCCATCAAATAATGGGGGACAAGAAATGGATCCTCCCTCTCTTTAGAGATTCATATTCACCGAAAAAAAATGAGACAAGATCACAATAAAAAGTAAGTGAACCTACTCTGATACCAATTGAAAAAAATAAAACAATTCGGTGAACCTCAAATCAAGGGTTTGAGTTGAGAATCTACAAGTTCGGGGGGACTGTTCCTTAAGTGCGAAAAATCGAAAGCCAAGCAAACCACAACACAAGGATTTTTACATGGAAACCCGTTCGAGAAAAACCACGGGATCTAGTCCAGCCATGAGAATCTACTAAGACAAAGTAAACAAGAACTTACAAGACTCGAACTTGACTCCATTGGACTCGACACCACGATCCTTTAGTTCTTAGTCCTCCACGCCTCGAAAATTCATTACGTACTCACAAGTCCCGTGATTAACCATAGCCGCTCGTACTTCTCTCTGTGTCTCTAAAACAGTCCACAATCTTCCGATCGATCTCCATCAATGACGGCTTCGGATTCCATCGTCCAAATCACTCTACCACGATCCTTCTCGGATCGATCTCCTTCACAAAAGGCTCTGGAACACTCCGGCTAAGGTGTTCTATCCAGAAACGGTTGATGGTTTGATAAGAATCATCACCTAGATGGACTCCTTCAATGCACAAGTCCAAATAAGCAATATTGGAACTTTTTGGCTTGTAAACTCTAGGTTTAATGCACTAACAAAGGGGGTTGAGAAAAATATATTTCATAGGTTTCATGACCTCTGGAGACACTTAAAAATACTCTCAGCACACTCCCTAAGTTGTACTCCACGAACTGGAAGGATTCATAATATATAGAGACCCAAAAAACAGTCTTTAGAAGTTGTTAAAATAGGTTGAAAACCAAAGAGGCAATCAAAGGGACGTTTTAGCAAAACTCCCATATCAGAGTCAAACCATGGAGATGGTTTGGTCGACCAAAGTGTATACTTCGATCGACCGAATTATCCTCATGGTTAGACCCACAAAATTCCAACTTGCTGGAAAATTTTCCCATACTATTTTTTGGCACTTCAGGGTCGACCCAAAACGCCCAGGGTCGACCCAGAGGCTAAAAACTATTTTAAAACTTTATTTTCAGCTCTTGATTCCTTCACAAAAGTTGTAACTCTTTTTAACACGGTGATTTGACATATTATAGAGCAAAATCTGAGCTACGGTTTGTGAGATATGCCTCTCGTATGCAACCTTGGTTTTTTGAAAATTTTTAGCATTGTTAACTTGTTTTGCACTACTTATCTCATCACCTAGGGTCCGTATGATTAGACTAGGACACTTACCACCTAAGGCATCATGTTAGGATTATTCTAGGTCAAATCCCACCTATGGTCACATGGTATCTAGGTCACTTACCATCCTATGAAGGAAATGATCAACCGAGTGGATCAACTGGTCTTCTTTGGTCTTCAACTTCGCTTTGGCGTGGATGCTTGAAGGTAATGACACAAGACACACACTTAGACACCTAGACTCACTTGTTTTGACGCTGGAATATGTCAATACAAAAAACATGGACTTTATAGGGAGCATTGACATTGCAAGCCTCACCAGGTCTGGTAGATTATATCCACAAAATCATTCTGTAAATATGCCAAGGGGAGCAAAGGGAAAGAAAAGGTGGTTGACCTAGAGAAAGATTGAGGGGATTCGGAAGCCTTGTTAAAAGCAATTCAGAAGACCAAAGAATATCATGTTGCTCAGCAACTCAGTAAAATCCCAGCCCAAATTTCTATAATGGGGTTGTTACTAACTTCTGATCACCACCGGAAGCAATTGATCAAAGTTTTCAGCAATGCCCACGTCACTCTAGATATCACTCCAGAAAAGTTGGGACAACTAGTGGGTCAAGTGCTGGAACCAAAAGTCATATCGTTTACTGAGGGAGAAATTCCTAAGGAGGGCACATCTCATACTAGGGCACTATATATTGCGGTGGTTTGCAGAGGGAAGCACCTTTCTTCAGTCTTGGTTGACAATGGCTTAGGACTGAATGTTTGTACTTTGAGCAAGTTGCAGAGCATTGGTATGGATTTAAGTCATGTGAGTAAAAGGCCTATAACGATCCGGGCATTTGATAATTCTACACGACAGAACCTCGGTGATGTCAATTTGAATGTTACTATCGGCCCAGTAGATTTTCTCATCGATTTTCAGGTAGTGGATGTCCCGGCATCCTTCACTTTACTCCTCGGAAGACCATGGATCCATATGGCCAAAGCAGTACCATCCACGCTACATCAAAGGATAAAGTTTATTCAAGGGGACCAGGTGATCGTCATCCCCTCAAAAAGTTTGTTTTATTCCATTCTGGATGTTTAAGAAGAAAGGCTAAAGCCAGTGTTTATAACTCAGCAGTTTGAGGAAGTAAGTTGCATTACACAGGTTGAGGTCAGGGAAAAGAATGCTAGACAGATTACTCCTAAGTACAAGATGATGGCAAGAATGGGATATCAACCAGGTCTGGGTTTAGGAGTTCAGCATCAAGGTATAAAGAAGATCATCACTTCATCTCGTTATACTCCATGATTTGGGATAGGCTACAAATTGACATTGAAGGATTCTATGGAGCAGCTCACACCAAAGAGAGGAGGGCCAGAAATCCAGAAATACCTGTACCATCTTACCACTTCCCAAGCTAGTAGTCCCATATCAAACCTGATACCAGAACTCATGATCTCCCCCGTACCCAAAACCGCAGAACCCCCTATCCCTACCATACGTGTGTTAAATGAGAGTTCTAGGAGCATCCAGGATGAGGAGGAATAGAGCGCCTGTTGAATAATTGGCAATAGAGGAAGTGGGCCTAGAAATAGGAGAGACCAAGAGGAAGCTCTATTCGAGTATGCCAAAGCCGAAGTGTTCACCATCTCAGAAGATAAAAAAGAGACAACAAGTCTTTCATCCCCAAGATTATGGTGGACCGAGCCCATCACTCTGGAGGTGGCCAAAGGAAGAGCAAAGATTATTAAGAAGGTCGGTTGAAGCCTTGTCAAGCTATACCATTTTTTGTCAGCCACAGTGGCTGAAGAGTATATAAAAATTACTTTTATTTAAGTTTTGTAAAATCCTTTTTGAATATATATATATATATATAAGTGTTACTCCTCTAAAAATACCTCAATGTTCCTTTTGCTTGGCTTATGATGGCGTGATCTAAGACTCACTACGAGGACTAGTGATCGGAAGCCTCCCAAAGTTTTCTTTCTCATTTCATTGAGTGTGCCCAAAAACTTCAAACAAATACTAAATGAAAACCATTGGTTTGAACAGGGAACTGCTCAAACCACAACTAATCCATCAATCGAGCTTGAACTATTGGAAGTAGAATCTGATGAAGAGCAGGAAGAGGAACCTCCCAAAGAGATCCTTGACCTTTTAGAGTGAAGCAAGAGGGAAATAGAACCTAATGTTGAGAATTCTGAGACTATAAATCTTGGATCTGATGACGACCCTAAGCAGGTGAAAATCGGCACTTCGCTAAGTCCTGAGCAGAGGACCACCATGATCGAATTTCTCCACGAATACTAAGATGTGTTTTCTTGGTCTTATGAGGATATGCCCGGGCTCGATACAAATCTAGTAGTTCACAGACTACCCTTGCATCCAGATATGAAGCCGATTCGTCAAAAAATCAGAAGAATGAGACCCGAGTGGTCACAAAAGGTTAAAGAGGAAGTCCAAAAGCAAATCAATGCTGGATTCTTGATAGTAGCATCATACACTGATTGGCTTGCCAACATCGTACATGTACCAAAAAAGGACAGAAAAGTTAGAATGTGTGTTGATTACAGGAATTTGAACAAAACCAGTCCTAAAGATAATTTTCCCCTCCTACACATTGATGTATTGGTAGATAATACGACAGACCATGAGACGCTTTCATTTATGGATGGATTCTCAGGATATAACCAGATTAAGATGGCCGAAGAGGATATGGACAAGACTGCATTCATCACTCCGTGGGGTACTTTCTACTATCGGGTTATGCCGTTTGGACTCAAGAACGCCGGTGCAACCTATCAGAGAGCTATGGTCGCATTATTTCATGACATGATCCATAAAGAGGTAGAAGTTTATTTGGATGAAATGATTGTCAAATCCCCGAAGGCTAAAAATCATCCGAGTAATCTAAGGAAATTCTGTAATAGACTTAGAAATTTTGGCTTTAAATTAAACCCCGCCAAGTGTGTCTTTGGCACCACTTCTGGAAAGCACCTGGGATTCATTGTAAGCAGGAAGGGCATCAAAATTGACCCTTCAAAAGTGAAAGCTATTATTGATATGCCTGCACCGTAAACTGAGAAGGAAATTCAAAGTTTTCTTGGCGGAATTCAGTATATCAACAGATTCATAGCACTACTTACTCCAATTTGCAAGCCCATCTTTAAACTCTTCAGGAAGAATGTACCCACAGTCTGGTCAGAAGAATGTCAATAGGCTTTTGAAAAAATCAAGAAGTACCTTCTTACACCCCCAGTTTGGCTCCACCGACACTCGATCGACCATTACTATTGTATATTTCAGTACAGCAAACCTCCATGGGGTGTATTTTAGCTCAACATGATGATTCTGGTAGAAAAGAACAAGCGATTTACTACATTAGTAAACGACTTCTGGAATACAAAGAAAGATACAACCTATTGGAGAAAACTTGCTTGGCTTTAGTTTGGGCTTCTCAGCGTCTTAGGCATTACCTTCTGGCATATCCCGTAAAGCTGATCTCTTGGATGGATCCCCTAAAATATCTATTGACTATAGGGAGAATAACCCGTTGGTTGATGATGCTTTCAGAATTTGACATCACTTATATGACTCAGAAGTCGATCAAAGGACAAGCGATTGTTGACCACCTGGCCTATAATCCATCACATGATTATGTCTCAGTCCATGATCAGTTTCCAGACAAAGCCGTTCTCTTTACAGAAGGAAAAGAGCTAGACTCATTCAACTGGAAGTTATATTTCGATGGGGCAGCAAACAGTCAAGGCAGAGGAGCAGGAGCAGTATTGATCTTGTCATCTGGGGCTCACTTCCCAATAGCAATCAAGCTAAAATTTGAATACTCAAACAATGTTGCAGAATACGAAGCCTGTCTAGCTGGCTTGAGAGAAGCTTTTGAAATGGGCATAGAAGAGGTGGATGTATATAGTGATTCGTCGCAAGTAGTCTATCATGCAAATGAATCTTGGGCCATCAAAGAGGCTAGGCTGATTCCCCATTTGGCATGTCTAAAGGTGTTAATCACAAAGTTCAGGAGGATCACTTTCTGTCATAGACCAAGGTCCCATAATCAATTTGTAGATGCACTAGCCACGCTAGCCTTAATGATTCAGATCCCAGGAGGAATTGATGTAAGACCAATTGAGATCCTATAGCAAGACAGACCAGTTTATTGTTTGGAGATTGAAGAACAATTGGATGAGAAGCCTTGGTACACCGAGATCAAACAGGATTTGGCCGAAGGAGCCTTCTCTTTGGAAGCTACCAAGACTGACAGGAGAGCAGTTAGGCGGTTAGCTATTCAATTTATCCTCTCTACGGGGGTTTTGTATAAAAGATCACCAAACCTGGTATGGTTACGGTGTTTAGACACATCAGAGGCAGCTAAAGTCGTGGAAGAAGTTCATGGAGGAGTCTGTGGGCCACACATGAATGGGTTGATGTTATCCAAGAAAATTCTGAGACTGGGTTATTATTGGACAACTATGGAATCAAATTGCTTTAAGCACATACAAAAATGCTATCAGTGTCAAATCTATACCAACCGCATTTGTAGAACCCTGGAACTTTTGTACATGTGTTGGAACTTGTGCCAAGGCTTTATGCTCTTGTAATCTCCAATTTCTATGAAATGAGAAGTTTTAAAGAACTTAAGTGTTAAGAAGTAGGATTCCTAAGTCGGATATATTAAAATCCGGTTTGTTGAACTCCATTTGCGGATCAGTCAACTTTGGGAATAATTTAGTCTATAAATAAAGTAGAAATTAGAAATTCTAAAATATCAGGAATGTTCCCCTTCGAAAGACGAATCCAACGGAAGTTGAATCATCAAATTCCGACAGACGAGTCAAAAGTTATGGCCAAAACACCGAAGTAGGAAAAATGAGGAAAATCAGCAAAATAAGCAAAACACAGATCAACCGGTCGACCGCTCCAAGGACCAATCGACCGGTGGCCTACCGGTCGACCGCTCTACCCACCGGTCGATTGCTATCGCACTAACTTTGTATGAGGTTATTTTTCAGAGAGGGTCTATTGGACCGATCGACCGCTCCTCATGACCGATCGACCGCTCCCCATGACTGGTCGACCGCTCCTCTACGAATTTGCTTGGTTTGGTCCTTTTAAGCAGATCATTAAGGGTATGATGGTCTTTGACCATCCCCTTTTCTATATAAACCCAATTTCGGGGTTGAGGGTTTCACAAACCCTCAATCATGCATTTTCGAAGAGTGAGAGAGGAGAAAGAGGTTTTCTAAACCTAGGGTTGCATTTGAGAAGAAATCAAATTGTTTGAAGACCCTAGATCACCTCAAGCTTGGATTTCTTCAAGTTCACGACTCAAGCACTTGAGGAGCTCGTTCTCCAAAGCTAGGGCAGCATTCAACCTCGGCTCTTGCAAGGGTTCTCTTCTTTTCTTCAAGGTCGGTACCTTATGCTACCCTCCTAGTTTATATTCCCTCTTTTCCTTCATTTCTTCTTAATTTGCCTAATGTATGAACCTAATGGAAGATAAATGTATGTGGTGTGACGATGGATGTTGGGCGATGGATGCCATTTGAAGGTGATGTGATGAATGAAATGGAAAGGGCATTGTATTAATAATAAACACACATGTGCGCTATGGGCTTAACCCATCTCGAATAGCAAGATTTAGGTAATAACAAATAATATACCCACTACATGTTTGATGAAATGCCAAGGTGAAGAAACCGAGTGATAAATCAAGAAATACATGCTTATAAGCTTATGAACTTGCTAGGATTTATGATAGTGTGATTACTTGCTTTCCCTAAATGGCATGAATAATTATTTGCTCAATCATTGATATGCTATGTATTGTTCAAATCCCCAAATGTCATATTTAATTTCAAATGAAAGTATGCACACGACTCCACGAGCATGGCAAGCATGACATGGTTTATCGACGATTTTCAAGAACGAGGATGTTAGAGGTGGGTCATATCTTACGATATGTTTTACCTCGCTTTTCACCAGAGGGTAAGAACAAGCATTTCATAGGAGGGAGTTTACACTTCCCTCCCTTCCATGAGGGGTCTCCCCTCACTCACAAGTACATATCATGAAAGAAGGGTCTCCCTTCCCTCTCAAGTGCATCTCACAAGTGCATCTCACAAATACATGAGCATGTTAAATCCCAAGCAAGCACGCATGATACGTATGGCATGACACGCTAGACAAGATCAAGCAAGACAGACATGACAAGTTTTCAAGCACGAAAAGGGTATTTTAAGTCACGTCAAGTGCACGACGATTTCAAGAGGTTTTATCGGCTTTTCTGTGATGCAAGCATGAATATAAACTGCTTTACTTTCCTGTTACTATATGAATTGCTTCCTGCTTTATATATTGTTATTGCTATACTATGACTATTGGTTAGTATTTGGTACCCGCTGAGTATTCCATGCTCAGCCGTACTTCTTATGTCGGCAGGTGATAGTGGAGCGGCTGCTCCTTTTGATTTCTGTATTCCTGGCCCTTAGGTAGAAGAAGAGTACGTCGTGGAACCTACGAAGGAACCTCCTGTAGATGGCTACTACTAGGTGGTAGATTCTAGGTGATCTGTGGGTTTGAGCTTGAGAGATTATATGTATGTATTTTGGCGGGCATGTCCGCACTTTCTTTTGTGATTTCCTTTTTGTACAAAACTTGGATCATGGATATATACTTAGAGGTTTTTGGTTAGACTTCCGCTGTGCTTTGTAGTTTATGTTTCCGCTATTATTGTCCTCTCTTGTATATGCTCCAGGTATTTTGCAAGTTGGTTGTCAAGCAAGTCATGTAGGTCATGACAAGTCATCCAAGATTCACTCTAACTCCTAGGGTGGGTTTTGGGTCGCGACAGCATTAATGCACCACCAGTCGTATTGCATAATCTCACCACACCGTGGCCATTCTCGACCTAGGGCATAGATATCATCAGCCCAATCACACCTAAAGCATCTAATGGTCATCGGTTTATTCTAGTAGCCATCGATTACTTCACCAAGTGGATCGAAGTTGCTTCCTATGCCAATGTCACAGCTGTTGCAGTTCAGAAGTTCTTAAATAGAGACATCATTTGTAGATACGATATTCCATATGAGATTGTCATTGATAATGCTCTCAATTTTCGCAACAAAGGGGTGGCAAAGTTGTGTGAGAAGTTCAAAATCCAGCATCATAACTCTACTCCGTATAGGCCACAACAAAGGTGCGGTCGAAGCGGCCAACAAAAACATGAAGAGAATAATTAAAAAGATGGTAACCAAATATTCTGCATGGCATGAGACGCTTCCTTATGCACTCATGGCCTACAGAACATCCATTCGCATTTCGACTGGGGCAGCACCATTCTCGTTAGCTTATGGGATGGAAGCAGTATTATCGATTGAGGTAGAAATTCCTTCCCTAAGAATCCTGGTAGAAGCAGAACTAGAGGAGGCAGAATGGATCCAAGCACGGTACGAGCAACTTAATCTGATTGAGGAAAAATGACTCAAGGCCATCAGTCATTCGTAAGCTTATCAGAGGCATATGGCGCGAGCATTTAACAAGAAAGTCAGACCTCGAGACCTTGAAGTGGGAGACCTTGTGCTCCGGAAGATGCTACCCAATCGTCCAGATCCAAGAGGTAAATTTTGTCCCACGTACGAAGGCCCATACATTGTTCATGAAAATTTTTCTGGCGGTGCCCTTCGTCTGGGACACATAGACGGCGAAGACCTCCCAGAGCCAGTCAACATGGATCGGGTCAAAAAGTATTATGCTTAAAAAACTTGTTTAGAAATTGTCTGTACTCTTAATCAATTGGGGAAATGATAGGAGGCCATATTGGCACATCATTCATCCTCGTCTTTTGTAACCTTTCCAAATTTTATCAATGAAATTCGCTAGTAAGCCCTTCGAGCCAAACAAAGCCTTTCTTTCACTACACTTCTATACCGGGGCACCCCACTAGTTGAACTACGTCATGACCTGATCCTGTAAAGGGTACGTAGGCAGCCTGAGAAACAGGCGCGGTAAAAAATAATCACCTAGTTGAGCAAAAAAAAGCCTCCATGAAAGAAAAAAAAAAGAAAAGGAAAATCCAAGCAAAGGAAAAAAATAGAGCCAAAAATCGAAAAGAAAAAGGCAAAAGTTGGCAAAGAGAGGCGCTCAAGGGAAAAATGAGAAAAGGGTGCCCTAAAAATTCGGACCCCTAGGCCTACGTTTCATCCTCCCTCAAGTCCTCTTAGATCCCCTAGAGGTTAGGAGTACAGACAATCAGATAAATAAGTACCCGAGCAAGATACAAGTACCCACAAGGCAATGATGGGAGGAGATAATCCATTTCAAAATCGCAGGTTCAATGAAAACCAAAAATGGCATTGGTGCGCAAAAATTATGCGATCCGAGACCTAATATTGTTATTGGGGGCAAAAAAGGGAAAAAATCGTTACCAACTTCACAGGCATGAGTGAAAACCAAAAATGGCCTCATGCGTAAAAAATTATGCGACCCCTAGACTTGGTCATTCCAAGGGCAGAAAAAGGGAAAAGTTGAGATAAGATTCGAGCGAAATATCCAGCAGAAGGTGTCACCTCAAGTTCCAGAAGGGTATGAATCTTACAGATCCCAGTAATCCATCTTTGCGTTCAGAGAAATTTGTCACTATCACGGTACAAAACTCTTGGTAAAGCAAGCAGCGATTCAACATATGGTGGAGAAGTCAGAATTAGTTTCCACTACTTCGCGCAATGTTTCTAAGTAAGTCAGGACCTCTTATCATCATATTTTACTTCTTCAAGGGCAAGGGTTCGACTTGAAAAAAAAAACTTTTGTCCATTTTTGATTTGGTTAGATCGACCTTGTCTTGACAATTGCTCAAAGTATCAGCAAAGTCCAATTCAGAATCGATTCAAAGCAACAGCCTGAGCAAGCATGAGGTCACCCTCAATTTCACACCTTCAATCTCAAACTAAATTTCAACCTCAGAACCTTCCAATTTCAATCCTCTGCTAAACACTTCAAAATCGATCCCTCCTGTGAAGAGGCTAAAAGCAACACTTCAAAATGGATCCCTCCTGTGAAGAGGCTAAAAGCAATACTTTAAAATCGATCACTCCTATGAAGAGGCTAAAATCAACACTTCAAAATTGATCCCTCCTGTGAAGAGGCTAAAAGCAACACTTCAAAATCGATCCATCCTGTGAAGAGGCTAAAAGCAATGCTTCAAAATCGATCCCTCCTGTGAAGAGGCTAAAAGCAATACTTCAAAATCAATCCCTCTTGTGAAGAGGCTAAAAGTAACACTTCAAAATCAATCCCTCATGTGAAGAGGTTAAAAGCAACACTTCAAAATCGATCCCTCCTATGAAGAGGCTAAAAGCAACATTTCAAAATCGATCCGTCCTATGAAGAGGATAAAAACACATTTGATTCGGCTGACATCGCCCTGCTTGTCATCCGCCTTTTAATCTAGCTGACATCATAATGTGTTGCCATCCCTTCTTTATATACTCAAGACATGAGTATGCTTCTTTCTTCCCTCCACAATGAGGCGAAGAACTATCTCTCCCATATCTCGGATGTTTCATCACTAAGTATGAGCAATCCATTTCTCCACTCTATCACCCAGCAACCGAACAGGTTCTCCCATCAATCCCGTCCTCTAGAATCCCATTTGTGGAAAGCAATCTAAGTATAATTTAATTTTTCTTTTTTTGACTCTTTTTTCTTCAAACTCACAAGTTTTTCGAACATGCAAAATTGAGGTCTTATAGTCTTTGTCGTTCACGTGCCCACACCCTCCGACAAAGAGGGGCAACTGTAAACACCCTAATTTTGTACCCCTCTAGTCTCTTTTTTATACTCTTAAAAACCTTTTTTAAAACCCTCTTTTTGAAACCCTCTTTCCAAGTGCTTCGATTTTCAAAAACAGCCTAAGGGTAAAAAATGATCAAAATACCTCTAGGGTGAAAAATGACTAAAATAGCCCTGAAAAAGTGCTTAAAAGTTTTCATTTTGTTCAAAATGATTTTAAAAATTTTTCGATGAATTTTGCCTATTTTTGGGAACAAATTGGACTTAAAACGGTGAAAAATGACTAAAATGCCCCTATGGTGTAAAAAGACCAAAATGCCCCTAGAAAAGTGTTCAAAAGTTTTCATTTGGTCCAAAATGATTTTGGAAATTTTTCAATGAATTTTGACTATTTTCTGAATCAAATTGGAGTTGAAATGGTGAAAAAATGACTAAAATGACCCTATGGTGTAAAAAGATCAAAATGCCCCTAAAAAAGTGTTCAGAATGTATCATTTGGTCTGAAATAATTTTACAAAAGTTTTAGATCCATTTTGACTATTTTTCGGATTCAAAACGGAATATGGCTTTTCGGCGAAGTAGGGTGCGACACGTGGCAAGTCAAAAATCAACAAAAGAAAAAAAGTAATAATTTTGGCCCCTTAAATAGGGGCACTACTTCAAACAACGCCCCTAGAGGGGCCCCCTTTTTTTAGGCGTGTCGGTAGGCATTTTCGAAAGATTCGAAAAAGGCCTCTACTTCAAGTAGCACCCCCTCAATGTCGACCCGTTTTACAGCCTTACTGTTCCTTGCCGCCTGACTATTCAGAGTTTTTATCCATCTGGGCGCTACTACAAGTAGCGGCCCCCCTGTTTTGAAAAACTATAAATACCCCACCCCCCTCACTTCATTCTTAACTCATTCACTCTCTTCTCTCTCCCTTTTCTTCTTTAAAGTCCCTCGAAGTGCTTCGGATTCCCGAGAATGTCGATTGCGAATGGTCGATTCTTAGGACCCCTTTTCAGAAATCTTTTCAGATTTCCCGGACGATAACTCTTCTCAAAACCCTATCTTGCTTTGTCTTTTAATAGTTTAAGTTGGTTTAATCATTTTTTTAAAGTTATTTTTTTATTATTCAACTACTTAGACTGCTTGCCTAGTCGAACCCCTGCCCAAATCCTGTTCAAAACTAGCATTGCCTAGTCGAACCCCTACCCAAATCCCGGTTCAAAACTAGCATTGCCTAGTCAAACCCCTACCCAAATCCCAGTTCAAAACTAGTCTCGCCTAGTCGAACCTCTGCCCAAATCCGGATTCAAAACTATCCTCGCCTAGTCGAATCTCTGCCCAAATCCCGGTTTAAAACATGCCTTGCCTAGTCGAACCTCTGCCCAAAAACCCTGGTTAACTATAGTTAACTCTAGTTAAAACCCTAGTTAAATCCCAATTAACTCTAATTAACTCTAGTTAAACCCTAGTTAAGCCCTAGTTAACCCTTGTTAAATCCTGATTAAATCCTAGTTAAATCCCAATTAACTCTAGTTAAACCCTGGTTAAATCCTAGTTAATCCTAATTAAACCCCAGTTAACTCTAGTTAAACCCTAGTTAAACCCCGATTAAACCCTAGTTAACTCTAGTTAAACCCTAGTTTAAACCTGGTTAAATCCCAGTTAACTCTAGTTAAAACCCCAGTTAATCCTTGTTAACTCTAGTTAAAACCCCAGTTAATTCCAGTTAACTCTAGTTAAAACCCTGGTTAAGCCCTAATTAACTCTAGTTAAACCCTGGTTAAGCCCTAGTTAACCCTTGTTAAATCTTAATTAAACCCTGGTTAAGTCCCAGTTAACTCTAGTCAAAACCCTAGTTAAATCCCAATTAACTCTAGTTAATCCCTGATTAAACCCTGGTTAAATCCTAGTTAATCCTGATTAAACCCCAGTTAACTCTAGTTAAACCCTAGTTAAGTCCCAGTTAACTCTAGTTAAAACCCTTGTTAAATCCCAATTAACTCTGGTTAAGCCCTAGTTAATCCTTGTTAAATCCTGATCAAACCCTGGTTAAGCCCTAGTTAAACCCTAGTAAGACCCTGGTTAAGTCCTAGTTAACTCTGATTAAACCCTAGTTAAACCCCAAGTCAACCAAACCGAACCTCGACTAGACCCTCAACCAAACCCTGGTTTAGTTTCACACCAGCGAAGTCTACTCGCTCCACAGCATGAGCTTAAAAGGCCACCACTCTCCTCAAATAGGAGCAAAAACCCTCAAACCTTTCAATCACCCACGACCCAGTCCAATCAAATCAACTCAAACCATCAATCCTCCGGAACTACATGTGGCTTGATTCCACTAACTGTGGAGACGTAGGTAACCCTGATCAGATTCAGCTCCCCTAGGATAGAATCCCTATTCCGTTTCTACCCTATTTTTCTCAATTCAGTTATTCTTTAACATAATATTTCTCAGCATATAGATCAAATTGCAAGCTTCTTTATGGTTTCTTTTATTTAATTCAGACTTTGGGAGTAGGTAACCATCTTCGAATGGGAGTTTAGGGGTGCCTAACACCTTCCTCTAACTGAACTGAATCCCTTCCCTTGACCTCTGACTTCCAGATTATGCCTAGCTTATCTAACAAATTCAATGACTTATTTCCCTCAGAATTAGATAGATGGCGACTCACAACCCCATTGTAATTTATCATTATTCCTTATCGGATTTATCCTGATCGGGAATGGAGGGTAAAATTTAGGTACTCACAGGATTTTCCTAGGGCTAGGCTAGGGTTTGCCTAGGATTAGGCTAGGGTTTACCTAGGATTAGGCTAGAGTTAGGGTTTAACCACGGTTTCACTAGGGTTTAGTCTTAGGGTTAGGCTCTAGGGTTAGGTGTAACTAAGGTTAAAAACTAGGGTTTGCTAGGGTTACCTAAGTCTACTAGGGTTTGTCCTAGGTCTTGCTAAGGTTACATCTAGGGTTTGCTAGGGTTTGCCTAGGGCATACTTAAAGACCACTAGGGTTTGGTCCTAGAGTTAAGGGCCTTGGCTGGGGATTAGCCATGGTTAAGAAGCTTAACCAGAGTTAGCTGGGGTGTAAAAATTGGGTGCTTACAGCTACCCCTTTTTGTCGGAGAATGCCAAGATTGGCGATTTGAACGACAAAGACTGGAATTATCCGATTTTTACACCAAGATTGGGTTTTGGGAAATACAACATGGTGTGTGACGTGTGAGTGGTGAGTGCACATGAGGGGATCAAGACTACTACTAGGAGGTAGTGAGTAGCTGGGGAAGATTGGGGATAGCGTGGCCTATAGGTGCTTTGCCGAGAAAGGGTGTGATTGAAACGGCATCTCCTAGAGCGGATTAACTAAGTCGGTCGGAGGACACATGGGGTATCCGGAACACATGGGGTGTTAAAAAAGCGGACACGTAGAGTGTCAGGGGACACATAGGGTGTCTCTAGGGATACATGCGGTGAGTGCTGAGGTGTCAACAAGGTATGTTTTCATCGACGGAGACTCGTATGTGGTGGACATGCAAAGTGTTGACTTATTATCTCGGCGTCAAAGGAGACCTGGGATGTCGAGAACGTACTGGGATGTCTCTAGGAGGGACATGCTGTGAGTGTCAGTATGTTAACTCCACATCAATGGAAACTTTGTGATGTCACAACAAGCAAGGTGTCGGCTTGTTGATTCGACGTCAACGGAGATCTGGGCTGTCAAGGACGTACGGGGACGTCACTAAAAAACAGGGACATGCGGTGAGTGTAATTATGTCGAAAAGGTATGTTTCTGTCGGCGGAAACTCGTATGTCGAGATCGTACGGGGGTGTCTCTAGGGGTACATGCGGTGAGTGGTGGAGACTCGTATGTAGAACACATGTGGTGAGTGTTGGAGACTCGTATGCTGAGATCGCTCAGGGGCATCTCTAGTTTAAAGCATGTTGCCAGATTGGAGTTGCCCAAGTGGGACTGAATTTTGATCATGTTGATTGCTACTGAGGAGTTTTGGTCATGCAGGATATGATCCTATGTAGTCATGCAGGGATGAAGACGAGGATGCTTTCCCATGACTCTGCAACGATTCACAATCGACAGAGATGCACGACGTCGATTTCCTCTGCTTGCTTACCGTGGCTGTTTGGTGCAGGTTGGTACAAACGGATTTTGATACCAAAAGTTTGTTTTTGAAAATCTTTTTAGAAAGTGTAGGAGACTTTTAACAAAGATTTTAGTTTTGAAAAAAATGCTTAGTTAGCTTTCAGATTTACCAATAAATTGCCTAGATTAGGGCTTAAAGGGATTTGTGAAGCGTTTTTTACTCTTGGAGATAGGAGTATAATTCAGAGCAGGGTGCCGCGGGGGATTGGCAACATGTCCACGCGCTGTTGTAGGTTGACGGCCTTTAGCTGAGTAGAAGCTTTCTAATGGGTTTTGTGAGCTTCTAAACTCTTGCTAGGGTAGAGTACTGTCGGGCCATCGGAGGCTTCCGCTGGGAATCCACTGGGGATTCGGAAATTGCTCGCCGTTGGGGCTCTACCGAGTAGTGGACTTCTGCTATGGACCACTGCTGGGGAATTTGAGGTGTGCTGGGGATTTCTCGATATTTGTCCACCTATTAGGGGAGATACCTTCTGAAGGATTCTCTGCTGGGGAATACTTGGGAAGCCAATCATCTACTAGGGGTATGTCTCGTTGGAATCTGTGTTTGGGGATATAAGCCCACTGAGAGAGACTAATTACTGGGGATAATTGGGGGAGCCCGGTGAGCTTGATCGCTGCCGAATAACATTGCCAAACTAGTTTTCAGCTCTTTCTCCCTTTTTTGCCCTTAGAATGACCAAGTCATGGGGTTCGCATAATTTTTGCATGATGAGGCCGTTGCTGGTTTTCCTCATGCCTGTGAAGCTGATTGAATTTTGTCCATTTTTTGCCCATAGTCACAAAACTAGACCTGGGAATCATGTAATTTTTGCGCAATGAGGCTGTTTTCGATTTTCACTCATGCCCGCGACTGGCTGGGAAAGCCTGTGATTTGCTGGTGAAAATAGATCTTCTCCCATCATTGCCTTAAGTAGCGTTCCTCAGGGGAATAGAGGGGTGATATTTCCGCTGGGGGATGTAGATGTGATATTGCGCTTGCACTCGTAGTTTCTAGGGGATCTAGAAAGACTTTAGAGTAGGACGAAACGTAGGCTAAGGGACTGAAGTTTGGGACATCCTGAGGAATTGTTGATTTGCACTCCCTTGGAGGTTTGTCTCTACTCGGGTTCTGTTTTGGTTCCATTGGGGATGGAGAAGAAGTTGATTCTGTTGGGGATGAAACCCAGGGAGGGAGTCCCTAACTCTTGGAAATGTTTCAACTTCTATTTTGCGATTTTCTTGGATGGAAATTTTGTATACTTGGAGTCGATTCTTCTGGGGAGTCGAGAGGACTTCTTGCTTGGGTAGTGACTCTGTGGGGAGAGTCGGTGAAGTGTCCCTCTCTTGGGAGAATGGACTCTATTTGGGGAGAGTTGGGAAATGATTACCCTTTTTGTGACCGCACCTTTTTTGCCAGGTTGCCTACGTACCCTTTCCAGGATCAGGTCGTGACGTAGTTCAAAAAATGCCACAGGCTAGTAAGGGAGGGTGTCCTTGAAAAGGTTTTATGAAAGAAAGGTTGTTAGGCTCAAAGGGCTAACTAGCAGATTTTATTGACTTTTATAAAAGGGGTTTACAATGTTGGGGATAAGGAGTGTGCCCTCCTGTCATTTCCCAAAAAAACTACCAATGCAAAGCGCCTTTCAGACCTAAACCCTAAGCGTAGTATCATTTGACTTTGTCTATGTTGACGGGCTCTGGGAAGTCTTTGTCATCCATTTTTCTAAGCCGAAGGGCACCGCCAGAGAATTTGTCTCGGACAATATATGGGCCTTCATAGTTTGGTTTGAATTTACCCCTCGGGTCAAGGCGGTTTGGCAACATTTTCTAGAGAACCAAGTCACCGACTTCGATGCTGCGAGGCTTTACCTTCTTGTTGAATGCTCTGGCCATTCACCTCTGATAGGTCTGCGAATGATTAATGGCTTTCAAATGCCGCTCTTTAATTAAATTCAGCTACTCGTACCAGGCCTGTACCCATTCTGCTTCTGAAAGCTCTGCTTCCATTGACACATAGAGTGATGGAATTTGCACTTCGACGGGGAGAACTTCTTCCATACCATAAGCCAAAGAAAATGGTATTGCCCCAGTTGAGGTTCTGATGGATGTTCTATAGGCCATGAATACATATGGGAGCATCTCATGCCAGGCAAAGTAGTTTGTTATCATCTTCTCAATGATTTTCTTTAGGTTTTTGTTTTCTGCACCATTAGTCTGAGGCCTATAAGGTGTTGAGTTGTGATGCTGTATTTTAAATTTCTAGCAGAGATCAGTCATCTTTTTGTTGCAGAAATTAAGAGCATTGTCTGTCATAATCTCAAATGGAACTCCGTATCGGCAGATGATATCCCTTCTCAGAAAACGTTGGGCCACAGAAGCTATGACGTTGGCATACGAGGCTGCCTCAACCTATTTCGCGAAGAAATCAATTGCAACCAGGATGAATCGATGGCTGTTAGATGCTTTTGGAGCTATGGGTCCGATGACGTCAATGCCCCAAGCTGAGAATGACCAGGGCGCAGTCAGGTTATGTAGCCTCATTGGTGGTGCGTTGATCCTGTCAGCATAGACTTGGCATTGGTGACACTTTTGAACATGCTTACAACAGTCAGCTTCTATTGTAGACCAGTAGTAACCCAATCTGAAAATCTTCTTGGTAAGCATTAGCCCGTTCATGTGTGGGCCGCAGGCTCCTCTGTGAACCTTTTCGATTACCTGTGTTGCTTCACTGGTGTCAAGGCATCTGAGCCAGATCAGATTTGGTGACCTCTTATACAAGACTCCTCCCGAGAGGACAAACTAGATAGCCCGTCGGTCTGTTTTGGTGGCCTCGAGGGGGAAGGTCCCATCCTTTAGGTATTACTTGATGTCCGTGTACCAAGGCTTGCTATTTGATATTGCGTCTAGCTCGTGGCAGTAGGCAGGCTGCTCCTGCTATTGGATTTCAATCAGCCAAAGCACGATGCCCTTGGGGGTCTGAACCATGGATTCGAGGGTAGCCAGTGCATCGGCAAACCTGTTATGGTTCTTGGATCTTTGGTTGAAGGTGATTCTCCTGAACCGGGTAATCAGCATGTTGAGATAGGCCAAGTGCGGGACTAGCCTTGCCTCTCAGATGGCCCAAGATTCGTTTGCCTGACAGATTATTAGAGATGAGTCCCCGTAGACATCTATCTCTTCAATCCCAATGCCTAGGGCTTCTTTCAGACCGGCTATGAATGCCTTGTATTCTACTTCATTGTTGGAGCATCTGAATTTCAGCTTAACTGAGATGGGGAGGTGTGCTCCCTTGGGTGAGATTAAGACTGCTCCTAAGACTGCTCCTACCCCGTCACTACATGAAAAAGCGCAAAAAACGATGGCCTAAAGCCATCATTTCTATATATTTACGACTGTCTTTGGCCGTCACGGAGGCCGTGGGGATTGAAGGTGTAGTTTCAAAAAACGACGGCCTTTAACTATCATTTATTGATCGAAAAAAATGACGGCCTAAGGCCGTCGTAAAAATAAACAACGGCTATAGGGCGTCGTTTATTGTGTATTTTTCTTTTTTTAAATAAAAATATTACTATAAATAAACGACTATCAGTAGCCATTGTTTTTGAAGAAAATTTTTAAACAAATATCTGTTTTATCCGTACCGAACCTGTCATTTTACCTGCCAAATCATTTTTAACCTGCAAAATCATTTCTAATAAATTCCAACCCATCACATCTAACTTTCTTCTATCATCATCTCTAGATAATCATCAATGACAGATAATTTAACCACAAAAAATAATTACTTAACAAATTTACATGCCAATACACTTGTATCTAAGTACTATAAAATAGTATGATTTCAAAATGACAAAGTCAAATAAGTTGTACACAATATTTGGGCCAAATAATAGTTTCGCCAATGTTAACATCCCCAAGTGTTCCCTCCCTTTGATACAAATCTGTATTTGGATAATAGATGTCATCTACTATAATATTATATATTTCAGAATGTTGTGCCGCATCTCCATGAATTCGTCCCAATGCAACAATAGTCCCCCTGAAATTTTTTAATATACACATCCTGGAAATTGGGCGTGACTCAGGGAGAGCTGACGAAGGCTGCCTTACCTACAAAAATTAAAAAGAGTCTATTTAAAAAAAAAAATTGAAAGAAATCAATCAACGAGATTATTCAACAAGCATTGCTTCAAGTAGAGCAAGTTTTAAAGCAAACCCTTTGAATAGTTGAATCATGTACCCACCATTAATAGAAGCATCAGGATGAACAAGACAAATTAGTAAGAACAGATTGTCAAAGATAGAATTTATAATAATGAGACATTTCATATTCTGCAAAAGTCTTCTAAGCAAAACACACCCACCCAATTCGTCAACACTCTACAAGTTAGCAAGCAAATCGTTAACTCGGATAATCTTAAGAAGGGTACTAAATCAACTTTTCAGCTCTCTCTCTCTCTTATAATATATACTAGCAAACACCCCGTGGCCTGCATGCTACCAAAACCACAATTTGTTTCACCATTCAACACCCACCTCTGTCTTTCACAATGAAAAACTCAAATGCACCATTTACTAATTTCAAGTTTCAACAGATTTTTCAAATACTAACGTAGAAAAATAAGGTAGAACAATTTCCTATTAAAAAGTTCATATAGAAAAACATAACATATGCAAACCAATTATTTGATGAGACGGGTAGTGACTGCTCTAAAAGAACTGCAGGTTGTTTTCTACTATGGGTGATGACTGTTGAAATATTTATCATGCCCACACATCAAAGAATATGTATTTTGTTGATCTGATAGACTATTCTGCTACCAATTGCATCAGGATAGATGCATGTTTTTTTGTTACTAATTGATGACAGTATTCTATAGAGTTGTTCATTATAATAAGTGGTGGTAACAATCATGGGACCATTAAGATGTCATACCTCATTATGGATGGCATTTTACGAACCGACCTCTTCACCTTTCATTCTCAATGGTTCATCTTTATTAGAAAAAATGTTATTTACTTACACACATAATTAAGGTGTTACCTTTTGGATCAAAGTATCTTATACTGGATCAGACTCTAACGGGTGATAAGAAGCCTCGATTCTAGAATCTTAAAACTTTTCATCTTTTGTAAAAGAAGTCTCTTAACCCAAATCTAATTTTATGGTTAAAATGGGTCTCGTCTTTTCAGAGATTGTGTTAGTAACAGACCTAAATCTAAATTCAACCCCCATTAACAGACCACGCATTCCCACTATATATGTAGGGAATGCTGGTCCTCATTGGTCCATGCCCCTCGTTCTAACAGTCAGTAACTGTGGTTAAGATTCACCCACTCCTAGGGTTCATCCATCCAACCTTAGTATTTAGAAAAAGAAATTAAAAAATAATAATTTTGATTTATTTAAACTTAACTATAGTTAAAATAAAAGGGGTTAAAAGGGACACATGGTCTTGAAGGTCAAAGAGGTGCTCTTTTTTTAAAGCATCTTTTTCAAGGTGGGAAGAGGTGACGGTGTGAAATTTTGAGAAGACTTAGTGGGTGAGCAAATTGTTTCTGATAAATGATTTTTGGGAATCTAAATATTTTGATGGTTTCCTGCATTGATATGAAAGACAATGTTATCACCCTCCTTGGTCGAAGAGCTGGAATAGCGTATTGATTAAGTACCAATAGTAGGGATAGAGCACAACAGTCTCTAAGCCATATGCTACACCGGTTGGACAGAAGTCACACACACTCTTCTTCATGTAATTGTAGGTTCTTAGGATTGGAAAGGGAATTTAAATGATTGGGAGACAAATGATCTAATTATACTTGGTAAAGCCTAATATTCTAGTTGGATACAACATACTTGGAAGTTGGAATGGCAAGGACAAGTTCACAGTGAGATCATTTTCCCAATCTCTGGATGCTAGACCCCCTCACTCTCTTCCTTACCGAGTTGTGTGCAATTCCAAAATTCCATATAATATTGCTTTATTCCTATGATTTGCTTTTCTTAATAAGATCCTCACATCGAACCATTTACAAGATATTTGTTAGACTGTACTAGGATCACTTCCTATTCAGTTTTGGGGTGCAATGGGTCATTTCCCTCAAATTTAGGAACTTCATCTCCAGTTGAACATAGCCAGTGGTGGATCCTTGTGTGCTATGTAGAGGATGCATCCTCGAGCCATTTGTTGGAGTGTTTAAAAAAGCAGAACAGAAGGGTGTTTCTTTCCACTTGAGAAAGTGATTTCAAATATCTTGCATTTTCTATCTTCTAGTTCTTGGTGCACAAATGTTTGATAGAGTATTGGAGGTTCTTTGTTTTATGTGTTCACGTTTCATGAGCCTTTGTTTTTTTTTCCGACCGGTAATCATCATATAGATGTATATAATCTAGAAAAAGAGGGAAATACAGTTCAAGGTTAACAAATAATAAACCATAGGAGCAAATAATGAAAGAAACACACAGCCATTAGAAGCCCCACCAATCTATCACTACAACAAGTGTATCCCCCCAAGGGTTCCCCCCCCCCCGGGAGCCCTTAATGGAAGTCCAAGCTGAAACTAACAATCATGCACGTGCCTGGATCCAAGGAATGGTCAAGGATGTGTCCTCAAACACCCTCCTATTTCTCTTTCCAAAGGGCCTAATAAATCGCCCCAGGAAGGAAAGGCCAAACTACATTCACAGGAGATAGAAACAACACCCAAAGTCAGCCGGATGAGAAGCTCTAAAAGGATTTGGGGATGAACCAAGGTATGTGAAGGTGGGAGAGGACATAAGACCAAACCTCTCTCGTAACCCGGACAATGCAGCAATAGGTGATCCACAGACTCCTTAGCTGAAAGACACATGATTCATCTATTGGCCATACAGCAGCCTCTATGTATGAGGTGATCGCATGTTAGGATATAAACTAAAATTGTTGCCCACAAGAAATAGAAAACCTTATAAGGTACCAAAGGATATCACACAACCTTGTGAGGGAAAGAAAACTTGGCTCAGATTGTAAACTTGTGTAAAGGATCTCCCTGAGAGCCACCCCTTACTGTCTGGAACCCACACACGACTATCCCCGACCAAAGGTTCTATGGTAACTAACTGGAATTGCGCCAATATAAACTCAAAAGGTCCGGAATCTCCCAATCGAGAAGATTACACCTCAGATTAGGGGTCCAAAGTCCAAACAATGACGCCTTCCCTCCAATTGAAATACTCTGCCACTTTGGCCTCCTTATTTGATGCTAGCATGAATTGATTGCTAAAGGTATGCCTAAGTGGGGCAAGGCTACACCAAAGATCATACCAAAAGCTAAAGCTTTTCTCATTACCCACCTTAAGGCAAGTAAATTTAGCAAAGTCAGCCCAATCCTGCAACAATGCCTTCCACACCCATACTCCCAAGAGACCTCGACCTTGGATAGGACACCACATATTGGCCTCCTCGTGCCTAGCCACTATCACTGCCCTTCATAGGATATCTTACTCATCACCGAAACGCCAAAGCTACTTACCTAGGAGGGCCTTGTTGACCAAAGATAGAGGTTGGATGTTGAGGCCACCCCCACGATTCTCCAAAGCACTTGTTCTCTAATCCATCAAATGGTATTTTCTTGCCACTACCCTCTCATTCCATAAGAATTCTCTCTGGATTCACTCTAAGGTGGATGCAATTGATGCAGAAATTCTTAACAATGATAGGAAGTATGTCAAGAGATTACACAAGGTACTCTTTGTAAGCGTTAACTTCCCTCCTTTGGACAAATAAAGTGATTTCCACCCTTGGAGCCACTTGGAAAACCACTCTATGACCGGGCTCCACGCAGATTTAGCTTTAGATGGAGCACCTAAAGGTAGGCCGAGGTAAGTAGTTGGAAAAGCTCCCATCCTACATCCCAAGCAACCTGCCAGCTCCCTCAAGTTTGGAACCTCTCCCACTCCGTAGATAATGCTCTTACCTCAGCCTCAAGTTTTGAACTTCTCCCACTCCATAGATAACGCTCCCATCCTACATGAGCCTTTGCTTATTCTCTTGTTTTTAATAATTGATGAAATTATTAGCAATCATAAACTTAAATCATGTGGAATCTGGCATAAAGAATGTATGTTATAAAACATTTTCTCTTGTCCTGATATGGAGATGCAAACCCATCGCAATGGTTTTGCTTAAGTTAAGTTAATATGAAGCTCCAGCTCGATAGTTGCTTTCTTCTTCATAACTAGTTCCTTAAATTGTTGGTGCATTGTTACTATTTCTGTCCGTCTTACCAAACCATATATCAAGTCTATTAAGGAACCAATTCCATGCTCATGCACATGCCTACTTTGTAGGCATTAAACTAACGGTCTACAAGCTTATTCAAGTGCACATTTGGTAGGATTGCCAAATAGAAAACAACGCCTGTGTCGCGATGAAAAAAGAAGTGGAAGGATACATGAACTATGACATCGGTTCTTATTGTACTATATCAAGATTTCTAGGAGCATTAGGTGCACTGCCATTATTCAATTAAAGGGAAATGATCGACTCAAGGTGCCTATCAGTTAAAGACGTGAATTCCAATGAAGAGAAGTTAGAAGGTTATTCCTACGAAGTACTACAAAAACTTGAGGAAAATGAACCCCTCATGTTCTCTTCAACACTTGAAAGTCGCTTGGTAAGGTCCTCAGTTTTCGACTCAAGTGTTTTCTTCTCCCGTTTAGCAGCCTCCTTGTAAGGAGCTGACACATGAATAGTGGTCTTAGAGACACCACTACCCATTCCCCTTACACGCCCCCTTCCATCACGACCACAAACCTGATCAAGTTATAGAAAGTTATATTAAACGAGAAATTACACTAGAAGGAATGCAATACAAGAGGGGAGGAATGAATCACATACATGTGCAACAGGGTCATTATCTAAATCTACATATCCTAGTGATGGATCCATGCTAATAATTTGTCATATTTCATCCTACAAAAATATATAATTAGCTAGAAAACTTATATTACTTGTTTATTGATATTAAAAACTAACTAGAGTTTTTCTTACTATTTGTTGGCTTGTGATAGGAAAAGGGCAAGTCCCATCCTTCTTTGTGTGGGTGGCCACGAGTCCCATCCTTCTTTGTGTGGGTGGCCACGTATACTTATGTCCTTATTACTGTTCCACTAGAGCTCTTCTTTTTCTGTAAAAAAATTTAGCAAGCATTAACATCTTATTTAACGAATGATAAGAAATTAATAATGTCTCATATTATTACCAACTCCTCGGCAGTCCTAGCTGCTCCTCATCTACCAGACGTGTGCGGGCTCTTCATATGCTCCTTAGAATACTTGCCCTTTGCCATGCGAGCCTTGTCTTCATCTGTTGAACATATGTTAACAAACTTCTTCCGATCTTCTCTTCTCACCTGATGATGGGGATTTCTTTTTCGTTCTGTGCCCATTTCAAGTGTCACAATGTTTGCGAAGCTCGTGTTTCCAATTCTTCCAGGTAGAGTTGGCTTTGGCCAATACTAAACCTTTGTGTGGGATAGAAATATTATACTTGGACTGTGATCAACATTAGAAGATAAATCAAATTTATCAGTATATAAAAAGAAAGTAAATTCTAATTACAACCAGATGCACTCACCATGACAATTCTCCAAATGAGTTACTTGATTTCATTTGGCACTACAAGCCAACTAGAGTATGTAGGTGGACAATGTGTCCTCGTGACCCTCCCCAAAAGCATCGAAAATGCTGGGGTGCCAATGAACTGTCCATCCTCATTAAATTCCGCTAGCCGGCGTTCATCTACACAAATAGTATAGTATAGTATTAATTAACCATTAATAACAAATACTAAGCAAATGAATATAATAAACTCACGAGGTTGTGGTGTCCCGCTCTGTCCAGACCCACTACCACTAGGTTGAGACCCATTGCGACTAGGTTGAGACCCGCTTGATTGCTCCTCGCTCATGACTCCAAGCTTTTGTGACAAAACTAATAGAAAAATAGAAGAATGAACAGTAATAGTATGCATAAAAGAAAATGCAAATTCAAAGAAAATTTCTTGTCTAGCATTAAAACCATCACAATAACTACTTTGATCTAATATAAAATTGTTTCCTGCAAACAAGTTCATATCATCACTTGTTCATTGTTAACCTTTTGCCATTATGGTAGTTCTTGTAAGTAGTTAAGATGCAATAAATATGATAACATACTGGGATCTAGATTGCGTAGCATAAGGAGGACAATTGGATCTTTTAGTGTTTCAATGAAACAGGCTTTGTATTATTGAGGCACAAATAATATTCGGATGGTTTACAAGCTGCAGTTAAATGTTTTCTCTTTAGTGTGATCATTGCTACCATCGGTTTACAAAAAGTTTGGTCATTACTAGTCCTGCATGCTTCATTTTTCAAACTACGGTCGGAATATTTCTATCGTCCTTATGTATTCACTGCTGCATTCTTTGTTCAGACATTTAATTGGCTGACTTCTCTTGGGGAAAACCATCGCATGTATCATATTCTTTCCATGTACAATAGTTTCTTCAATGGATGTGCTCAGATGCAAAGCACGGTTCATGCCAATTACTGTTTGGATTTAATGGAGAACCAACTGACCGGGAAGTCTGAAGTGACATATTGGGAGCTTCTCAAGGTTTGTATTGCAAGGAAGGCTAGTATTTTATTGTTATTGTGGAATTGATTGCACATAGCCTTATTGTGGGTACACTTTTGAGCACTTCATTATTTTTCTTTATTGTCTTCCGCATGTAGCAAAGGGATAAATAAATAAATCAAATTTACAAGGTGAGATTTTCCAAAATTAAGTTTTGATATTTTCCAAAATTAATTAGGGATAGGTACCTTTTGACAGCAACTATGAGAAGGTGAGATCCATTTTCACATGTCCAATGTTGTTGGCTTTTCATATCTTCCTCTATGTTCATTAGACCCTTTTGTGTAGAAGAGTCCTTTAAAATAATTGATGGGCATGTTTTGAAGGTTCAGTCTGAGGTTTACAAACAAACACAAAATACTTGTGACATTTCCTCCCTAGAGGATATTCTGAATTTTGTATTCTAATTTTTGGCAGCCATGAGGGATTCGGGTTTGGTAGGGTTGTAGTCGGTTGTTGGAGAGTTTACTTCTTTGTAAACTCTGAGTGTGTTCGGTTGTGTCTTGTATTGTTGTTTTGGTTTTAGCTCGGTTTCAATAAAGTGTGCTATTGATCAAAAAAATTTCCTTCTCCTCATGGTCTTTTGTCATTCATGGTGAGGTTAATGAGATGGGGATTTTTTTGACATCATGGCTATTCCTTTACTCAATAAGTTAACATGCCTTATTTTGGATTGCAAATTTGTCTAAGTTAACATGCCTATTCCTTTGGGACCATTGAGATAGCTTTGACATCATGGCTATTCCTTTACTCAATAAGTTAACATGCCTTATTTTGGATTGCAAATTTGCCTAAAGTATTTCACTTGTTCATGAAAAGAAAAGCACAAGCTAGAGCATAGTACAGTTGAAATGGAATTTATGCATAGAACCAAAACAATCAAATTTAGTTTGGCCCCTATCAGTCACCAACTTACTCAAAGTAGAGAAATACATTTAGAAGTGTAAAATATTTATCATTTTATCTATATTAGTAGTCCTAAATACTATAGTATGAGAAACATACCTGCTCACGAATCCAAGCTCTAGGAATGCTAAGAGAATCAAGTAAATCAGAACCACAGACAAGCATAATCTTGAGGGATTCTACAAGGAAAAAGGAGAAAAGCAGATTTGAGATTCCCACAAAAGATAAAAATAATGATATTTAAAACAAAAAATTCCTAAAAACAGTGATATTTACAACATTATGTCGTAGATGCAAGTTAAAGATGCAAAAGCCAGAATGTCCTTTTCAGCTGGGACACACCCAGCCATATGGTTTGAAAAAAAAAAAAGATGGCCGCTCAGATAGACATATCTTTGATGATCAATAGTATTATTGACTGAGAGGTCCATATCAAGTATATGAAACAGTGGCGATGATGTTTTTATAGTAGTGTATCTCAAATGCACAGAAAGGATAAAGTTCTGCAAGCCTTACCTCTGGAAATGAATCCACGCTCACACAAGGAACTCTTGATTCTATCCAAAACAGTCAAGGTGCGCTGGTAGCTACTTTGCTTTGCCTGCAATAAGGGTATAAAGCGTTCACATAAATTTCAAGCTTCGATAACAAATGAGGTAAGAATCAAAAGATCTTAGCACTGGGGAAGAACCTCGATCATGATTGACATAACATAAATTCTAAAAATGTATTTTGGAATATAGCATCATGTTTCTTTTCTAGACTTCCACTCTATTTGAACTGCCAATGCTTAAGAAATCTTTTACTAGAGGGTCAGAATCATATGAAAATCAGATTTGGGTCCAGCCATCTCAATGCTTTTACTCATTATTTACTACAGAATTCTGAAGGCGTGTTAGTGGCATATTCACTTGAGACGCTAGCTCCTTGTTTTTCTTTTATTCCTTGGTTTTTCTTTTTGGGTTTCGATATCATTTACCTACGTTAGCTAGTTAGCCAATTAACCGGTTAGTTGTTAGCTTGTAGACTCATCACCCAAGGGTATTAGATCCTAGACCTCCTTCAACAGAGATGCCACGTCCTACCACTGGTGCAAGAGGTAGGGCAGCATTTCTCATAAAAATTTTGTGCTTCCCAACATTTTCCTTACTACCATGAAAAAGCAACAAAATAATGGGAAGCACAAAAATTTTTATGAGAAATGCTGCCCCAATAAGAAAGTTCTAAACAATGGAAATCTACAACTTTCATTGTTTAATGTCTAATTTTACTTAATGATTAGAATTATATTATTTCATAGAGTGCAAAAGTTCTACAAATATAGAACTTTCAATTTTCACTAATTTTTTTTAAATTTCATAGATGTGGAACTTCTAATTAAATTAAACTTGATAAAGTTAAGATACCATTGAATAGAAGGGTTAGAAACCCTCTCCTCTCTCTTCTTAGACTCTTGCCTCTTGTTCCAAAACATTAATTTTCTAGACTTCTAAAAGTTCCATCAAAAGAATGGAGTCTTAAAGCATTGCAATCAATTAAAAATATGTACTTTAATTGTGAGATTGGACAAGTGATTAACTCAAACGGATAGTAGGAATGATGTAAGAATAGGTTAGCACTGCCTCTATATATAGAGAGAGATGGAGGTGTGCTAGCCCTACACGTAGCCAAAAATAACACTTGTTAAAAGCAAGGACATGTGTTGGTTTTTGACTGAGAGTGGAAAATGCTTGAGTAAGGTTAGCACGGCTCATAGCAATATTATAGCATAGGCGAGGGTAGTAATAGGGGCATCCACTAATGAGGTGGTGCATTAGGTTTGGAAATGGATTTCATGGGTACTTTAATAATTTCCCAAGAAGAATTAGAGAAATACCGTTGCATTCCCTCGCTTTTTATGCAGGATGTCGGTTTCAGGGCCCTTAGTTTCTAGACCCCTGATCTATACTATCATAATCCTTACCTAACGGATTATTAAAGTAAATAATGACTACATCTTATACATTAATTTTCATCGTCTTCTACTACATCAACTAGACCCTAGTAGATTGGTTGAGTGAAAAAAATTGAAAATTCAAAATTTGATTTTGTTCTCTCATTCTATCAACATATGCTTGCAATTTTGTTGTAAATCCTACCTATCAACATAGAGCCAAGAAAATTAGAATCTCATTTATTGATAATTCCAACCAAAGATGTTTACATTCAAAATAAACCTAGAGTTTTCAACCCATCAAAAAAAAGAATGTCTCACAGAATCAAAGCTAGTACATGCATGCTATATACATTAATGTTCATCATCTTCTACTACATCAGCGACTAATGCAGATGTTAAAGTATTTGCTCTCGTTCTTGCTTCAAACACTAAGGGATCTTCATAAGCATCCACATCCCGATGCAATCTCTTTGGAGCATCTAAGACAACATACCAATTATCCCTAGTGTGATCCTTGCAATAAAAGACATGAGTAGCTTGAGATGCAAGAATAAATGGCTCATCATCTTCCATTGAATTTCTTCTGAACCTCCCCAGGTTAGCAAATACCAAGTTTGTTTCTGGATCAACATAACATCCATTTGATTTATCTTCTATACGCACCCAATCACAAAAGAAGACTGTTTCTTTGAAATCATAGTAATCCAATTCAAGAATTTGTTTGATGATGCCATAATAAGTGACTTCTTCTTCCACAAGGTTTTTATCTTTGACACTTGCTCTGAAACTAGTAACAGCCTTTATAGAGACCCCACTATTCTGTGTCGTCATGTTCATTTCCCAATCCACTGTACAAAAAACATATCCATTTACTGCATATGCATTATATGACAATGCATTAAAGGTTGGACCATCAACAAGCCTCTTCAGGGTAGATATTTTTTCTTTTTGTCTTAACCAAGGAATGTAATCCATCACATTTTTTGTTTGATGATTACCCCTTCGATTTTTATCACTAGACATGTGGGATTGAAGGTATGTCTGATACTCCCTGTGAATGCAAGTAATAGATCTTTAAATTAAGTATTAAAGTGTTAAATCAAAATAATAATTGTAAAGATATAAATGTCAAATTTTGCTTACTTATCCCACTCAGCATTTTCAGGACATTGTTGTAGAACCCATCTGCGTGCTTGCTAGTAAAGCAAATGTGAGAAACGGTAGACCTTTCCTTTTTTATCGATAGGATAGGCACATTCGACTTCATCATCTAAAAATACCCTTCGTCCCTGCTTATGGCTTCCTTCCTTACCATCAGGCATGTATTCCATGTAGAATCTCATTGATTCTTCCATGAGGTACTGCTCTGTAATAGAGCCCTCTGGAAAAGTTTGATTCACTACGTATCTTTTGTATGTTTTCATCATCCTGTAACCGATAATATCAATCAAATATTGATGCGAAACCTTTGAATTAAAAAACTATTTAATTCAAAAAATTTATTTACCTCTCGAAAGGATACATCCATCGATATCTAATAGGTCCGCAAATCTGTGCCTCCTCTGCCAAGTGCACAACGAGGTGTGTCATGGAAACAAAAACTTACGGTGGGAAATACTTTTTGAACACACAAAGTGTTTCCATTCTCATCTCCGAAAGCTCAATACGGATAATAACCTTGGAACATAGGATATTGAAAAATATTGACAATTGTCGAATAGCAGCACGCAATGGCTTATGTTTCTTGAATGCATGCATCAGTAACACTGGTAGTAATTGTTGTAGAAGGATGTGATAATCATGTGACTTCAAGGCCTTAAAATACAAATCCTGCAAACTAACATTATGTTTCCAATTTGCACTGTATCCGATAGGAACCTTCAAATTATGCAAAGTTTTACAAATTATCTCTTTCTCCTCTCTAGACAAAGAAAAAGGAGCTTTGAGACAAGACATTTTGTCGTTCTTTTCAATCGGCCATAAATTTCTTCTTATCTTCATAGCCTTAAGGTCCTTACAGGCTTCAATATCATCTTTCGTCTTCCCCTTCGTGTCCATAATTGTTGCAATTAAATTCTATGCAATATTTTTTTCGAAGTGCATTACATCCAAATTATGACGAATAGGCAAATCCTGTACAGATGAACAAGATATGCTATTACCAATATGATGTATTCTGCAACACAATAACATTATAAAATATCTTGTAAAGCACCTTCCAATATGGTAAGTCAAACAAGATTGATCTCTTTGACCATGCAATGCTTTCCTCTGCCGTGGACTTCTTCCTCTTCTTTCCTGCTATCTTTCCAAAGTTGATTTGAATAGTTTCCATTTTGCAAAATACTTCAAACCCACTCAAACGGAGAGGATGCTTCCTAAGTTCTTCTTTCCCATTAAATTGTGATTTTTGACTCTTGAAAGGATGAGTTGAATCTGTTAAGAATCTTCTATGGCCCCTGTAAGCAAATTTTTTTCCATGTGGTAGCCACACTGAGTCTATCCCTTCGCTGCAAACTGGACAACCATACTTTTCTGCGGTTCTACAACCTGAAAGATGGTCGTACGCTGGAAAATCATGTATAGCCCACAACAAAATTGCTTTCATGATGAACCTATTCTTAGTGTGGGAGTCATATGTTATGTTTCCGGTAGATCATAATTCATTCAACTTTGCGACCAATGGCTGCAAGTAGACATCAATGTCATGTCCTGGACCATTTGGGCTAGGAATCAATAGTATTAACATGGTAAATTCCTTACGCATGCATAAAGATGGGGGAAGATTGTAAGGAACAATCATAACAGGCCAACAACTATAAGAGTTGCTCTTGTTCCCAAAAGGATTGAATTCATCTGTTGCAAGGCCTAGCCGAACATTACGTGGCTCGGCAGCAAAGTCACTCCACCTAATATTTAATGATCTCCAACAGGAAGAATCCATCGGATGATGCATGTGGCTATCATTTTCAACTGAATTTGCATGTCATTTCATACTCTCTGCAATCCATGGTACACTGTACATTCTTTGCAACCTTTGTGTCAATGGAAAGTATCTTAATTTCTTCCACGGTAAAGGTTTAGCCCTCGGCTTTGAGTCATCCATAGGTTTCCATCTACTTTCACCACACGTAGGACAACTATCCTTACTTGCATGCTCTCTCCAGTATAGTATGCAATCATTATGACATGCATGGATAATCTAGTAGTCCATACGCAAGGACTTGATCAATTTCTTCGCAGTGTAGGTATTATCCGACAAAGTGTTCTCATCTGGTAAAATCTTTTTGATCATTTCCAATAGCTCTGTGAAACTATTATTAGACCATTGATGTCTAGCTTTCATGCTCAACAACTGAACTGTGACTGATAATTTTGTGTGCTTACCTCGACAAGAGAGATATAGGAGTTGTATCGCATCCACCATTAACTTCTTGAACTGAATATCCTCCTGTGAATCAGCTGAAGCTTGACCATCATCTTTATCATAAACTTCATTCAGGCATGTATCCATGTCATCAAGACTAACACGTCCAAATGTGTTACTCAACATATCTGTCATTCTTGGGTACAAATCTTCATGTTGATTACTAGTCGACGTACTAGGAACCCGAACATTGTCATGATTTATCAGAAATGGTTCTCCATGGTGGATCCATCTTGTGTATGATAGGAATGCCAATCAACAATGCCAATCAACATGGTTCTCCATGGTGAACCTTGAGATAACTTCTAGGGTTTTCTTCCTACGTAGATTATGGCATTTAACACAAGGACAACAATGCCAATCAACACCCTTACAATTTTGTTTTGCGAATGATAGGAATGATGCAACACCTTCGAGGTATTCAAAAGACATCCTCGGTGCTGTCATCCACTCCTTGCTTGGGGGGGTTTGAAGAAGACATCTTCTAGTTAGGTGGGAAAAATTCAAAATGATAAAAGAAACTTGGAATCTAATGTTCCCAATGATATAATTATATACTTGGATATGGTTAGACCCTCTAGGTATTTATTTGTATTATATATATATATATAAACATATATTATAATAGGAACAAACCAAAACAGGCAGAATAGGCACTCAGATAACTCATTCCTAAAGAGAGTCATGTTCCTCGGTTTGTCCAGAAAACATTTGTTGAGTTGAGTCACATTTATTTATGTCCCTACTCTTATGCCTTCAGGGATGCTTCATGAATCATGACATATATTTCTAGCTCGATAGTTCTCACAAAGCACTCAACATATTGTTTCTAGTATCGGTTACCAAATAACTACAAAGAATATCCTAATCAAGCAACTAATAATAGTTGGAAATAACTGGATAAGTGCAACGCTGGTAAAATTTTATTTAGGTTAACTTCACCCTCAAGCAAAGAAGACAATGGTGGAGGAAAAATCTCCTATCTTGCAACCAATCATAATTACCGTTTGCATGGGTTCCAAAAGTATGGATTCCACAGTGTTTGAAGTTTGAACATGGTTGACTTAAGCAATCAAAAATCATATTGCTTCGTATCAGGTGATTAACCATTTAGTTGCACAGTTCCACGAGTTTTAACATATAAGACCATTTAACATGGTTTCTCGCACAAATTAGGCATTAATCATGATAAAATTCATGAAAATGTTCTTTGCATTGACAATTCAGAAAGACCACAAAATGCCACTAGGTATATCAAAAAATGTTGGAGTTGGTTAAGAGGGAGCTATCCTTCTAACGGCACTATTTCCATCTTCTGAGCGAGAAACAGTAAAACTTATTTTCCTATTTCTCACTAAGTAGAACAAGATTGCATTCGAAAATACTAGATATGCATAATTAGAACTTAGAATAAATAGTTATGCATCTAAAAGATGCACGCAAGTTCTGTTGAACTTGCAAGAGAAGTAATAACAGAACTGTTGAAAACCACTGGGATTGTATCCATGTCATTTATCCAAGCACTCAAATAATTAAACAGAAAGGAAAAAGATACAAGATGCATCAATCCAATTAAAAGCACAAAATCATGTTCCCTGTTTAGCAATTTAAACAACTCACATTTCTCAATCTAAACAAAAAAGTATCAGTTAATTAGTTAAGATGTTTACATTCAAAATAAACCATCACGTGAAAATGCGCTAAAAACGACGGCCCATAGCCATCGTTTCAAAGTATTTATGACAGTTATTGGCCATCATGTATTTGATAGTAACCATCCTATAGCATCTAAACCTTTTTTTGGGGTGTTTTACTAATGGGAATATTTGAGCGGAGTGTATTTGAGCCGAGCTGAGTCGAGCTTGGGTTGAACATGCTTGAGCTTGCTCAAACAAGTTTGATCAAGCTTGAGTTCCGTTCAAGCTAAGCCGAGCTTAGGTTGGCTCAAATTTGATTCAAAAACTTATTTTGTTTAGTTTTACATGATATTAATAAAAAAAATTATTAATAAATTATAATACATGAAACTACAAAAAATAATACAATCATACACAAAAATTAGATTTGGGGTAGTCTTTCTGCACAAAGAGTAGGTGAGCGCGATAGGGCTCATGGGTTCCTTTTTAAAACTTGGGTATAGAGGAATAATCCTAAATGCGAAGGGAATCAAGAAAACCCTCATTTTAATTATTGGCAAGCCCGAAAACAAAAATTTGGGATCGCAATTGGTCTGGCCACAAAGTCAGTTTAAGTATCCTTTTAATACTAGTTAAGAATATTGAACTCTAGGGTTAAATTTTTAAAAATATTTTTTTTCTAAAAACAACGGTTACATGTATGAATTATAAAAGTGAATGAATCTTAACCACAATTAATGAGTCTTAAGAGGGACACATGGCAGTACACGGTTTTGGTCTGGCGAGGACGAGACCAAATCCCATATTTTGTGAAGAGATTTAGATGCTATAGGATGGTTATAATATGGGAAATTAACAGTAAAACACCCCAAAAATTTACAGCCATGGAAATTTATACCATAACAAATTAATGGTTATGTCCCAATTTTCATGGCTGTAAATTTTCATGGTTATAATACATGCTGGTGAGGATGTTGATTTGGTGGAGATGTAAGTAAAGTTTTGGGTTGATTTTTCCAACGAAAAGTGCTTTTATGCAACAGCTGCAAAATCAATCTCATCAAATAGATTTGACGAGCAAAACAATACTAGAACTTTTCATCAAATTAAGTTTAAGTTATTTATTTTTTTCAAAAATAACGGACACCAATATCAGGAGCAGAACAAATCAATTTAACCACAATACAAAACCCTAGATCTATTGATCTCAAGAAACTATACTCACAAGGAGGCGAAAAATCAAAGATCAGGCAAAACATCAACGTTTTTCCCTTGCAAATCAAGATTCAAAGCCACTGAATCTGCAATCAAAGCGAATCCGATCTAAACAACTGAAATGCGAGGGATTCGATTCAAATCCTACCTCTGAATGATGCGAAAAACTACCATAGATAGATCTGCAAGACGAATCCCACAAAAAAATGGAAAGGAAACCGAAAAAAAAAAAATTGAAAATATTAGCAAAAATTTTAAAAAAAAACTTTATAGAAGAGGAATAAAAAAAAACAGAGGAACCCCAACAATTTCGTGAACAAAAAGAAACTACCATTGATAGATCTACAAGATAAATCCATAAAAAGAAATTGTGGATGGAAGGGAAACCGAACAAAAAAACCATAAAAGTTCGCCAAAAAAAAAGGTTCATAAATGATTAATCACAAAAAAAAAAAAACAAGAAGAACCCTAGAAAAATTTTGTTCAAACAAGAGAACCCAAGATCTAACAAAAAAATTCGGCTTCTACAAGTCCATGCATTGAAGGGAACAAAATCCAAAGATCCACAAGAGAACCCCCAAAAAAAGTAGATCAACATCAAACAACACCTGTGCGTTGAATCAAAAGGAAAAATAATGAGGGAGAGAGAGAGACCTCGTCACCGTCCTGATTTGTCACCGGTGTCGGAAAATCACAAAATTCGGTTGGTGAGCGAGGCTCCCCTTCTTTGTGTTACTCGGTCTCAAGACTTCCGAATGAAAATCACAGGCTCTATGAGCAGCGGTGAGAGAGAGACGGCGAGCGAGCAGCGGCGAGAGGGAGGAAGAAACCGAGAAAGAGAGCAGCCGTGCGAGAGAGAGAGAGGAAGAAACCGAGAGAGAGAAGCCGTCTGAGAGAGAGAGAGGAAGAAACCGAGAGAAAAGAGTTTTGGGTTATTTAGGGTTATTTCTCTAATAAAGACTACCTAGGGCAGTCGTTTATTGCATCACACATAAGCAACTCACACCAGCCGTCGTATAATTAACGATAGGCTTCGGCCGGCATTTTTCCCGACTTTTGGTGTAGTTTTTAACCCATTTTCACATAGTGCGTGTCAATGACTATTGGTAGCTCTATCAAAGTATAACCCCCAGTCAGAGTACTCTTGCTATTCTGCTTCTGTGTATAGTATGGCTTCATCTGGAAACTAATCATGTAATGAGACATAGTTCTTTGCTGGATTGTGAGCCAAGTGATCTGCTATCGTCTACCCCTTGATTAACTTCTGTGTCATGTACATGATGTCGAATTCAAACAACATCATAAGCCATCAGACAGTCTTTCCAGTGGTGGCTGGCTTTTCCAAGAGATATTTGAGTGGATCCATCCAGGAGATTAGGATTATCGGATATAAAAGCAGATACTGCCACAGACGTTGAGTCGCCCAGACCAGTGTCAGACATGTCCTCTCAAGAGGACTGTACCTCTCTTCGTACTCCAGCAGACATTTGCTAATGTAATAAATGGCCTGTTCTGTTCTGCCCGTCTCGTCCTGCTATGCCAGGACGCAACCCATAGAGGTTTCGTGCACTGAGATGTAGAGTAGTAGAGGCCACCCTGGCATAGGGGGCACGAGTTCTTGAGGATTGAGTAGGTACTACTTTATTCTGTCAAAGGCTTCTTGACACTCATTTGTCCAGACTGTCGGTGTATTCTTCTGAAGAAGCTTGAATATCGGTTCGCAGATCGGAGTGAGCTGAGAGATGAACCCGCTTATGTACTAAATTCTGCCCAGAAAACCACGGATCTCCTTTTCAGTTTGGGGAACTAGCATTTCGATGATAGCCTTTGCTTTGGCTAGGTCGATCTCAATGCCTCTCTTGCTGACTATGAAGCCAAGGAGCTTCCCAGATAATGCTCTAAAATCGCATTTGCCTGGATTCAGTCTCAGGCCGAACTCTCTGAGTCTGTCACAGAGTCTTTTTAGGTCTTTCGGGTGTTGCTCAGTAGTAGGTGAATTAACGATCATGTCGTCCACATAGACTTCAGTTGACTTGTGGATCATGTCATGAAATAGTGTTGTCATAGCCCTCTGATAGGTTGCCCCTGCATTCTTGAGTCTGAAGGGCATGACCTTGTAGCAGAATGTGCTCCAAGGCGTAATGAAGGAGGTTTTCTCTATGTCTTCTTCTGCTATTCTGATCTGGTTTTACCTGAAAAAACTATCCATGAATGAGAGAATCTCGTGCCCCACGGTATTGTCGACTAGAATGTCGATGTGTGGGAGAGAAAAATTATCTTTTGGGCTTGCCCTATTCAGATTCCGGTAGTCGATGCACATCCATACTTTGCCATCCTTTTTGGGTACAGGCACGATGTTGGCCAACCACTCAAGGTAGGTTGCTACTACCAGGAAGCCTGCATTGATCTGCTTTTCAACTTCTTTCTTGACCTTTTGTGACCATTCGGGCCTCATCCATCTCAGTTTCTACTTAACTGGTCTAACGTCAGGGTTCAAGGGTAGTCTGTGTACCACCAATGCTGGGTTTAAGCTGGGTATGTCTACATACAACTAGGCGAAGACATCACTTTAGCTCTTCAGAAAGCTGATCATGTCGGTGGTCCTCTGTTGCGGGCTTATGGTTGTACCAATTTTAATGAGTCGGGGACTGTCTTCGGATCCAAGGTTAATGGTCTCAATGTCCTCAATGTTAGACTGTAGAAGTCCTTCACTACGTTTCAAGAGGTCCAGGAGTTCCTGAGGCGGTTCCTCTTCCTGCTCTGAGTCATATTCCACTTCCTTCAGTTCTAGAAGGGTCTCAGGGGTAGCCTAAGTGCAGGTGATTTCCTAGCAAATCAATTAGCTAAGTTTAGCATGCTTATGATTTTTTTTTGTGTCTTCAAGATACTAGGCCTTCCAGGGGAAGAGTCCATGTGATTTTCGTCATCAACCAAAATGTTTTGATGCAAAACATGATTTTGAGTCAAAAGATCAAATTTCATTTATAAAATAAATATGATTGTTTACAAAAGTTGACTCAACCAAAAAGAAAGAGGCCAACAGTGGCCTGACATTTGGATTTTGCAAATGGGATCAAAGAGAAATAGAAGGAGGAGAAGGGTGATGCTTGTTCACTGCTTGACCTTTCCTGCACTACTGCTGCCCCGACTGGCCTCGATCGTGAGAGCCTCAATCCACTAACGGATCAGTGACTGGCGATTGGATTATGCTTCGGCGTTGTTGGAGATGGTGCAAACCTGTTCTCCCACTAGATATTCTGCTTCTGCTGCAGCATCTTTGATAGTCAAATCATTGAACAAAGTGGCCATGCTGAAATCTCTGGGTCTGGATTCCCTGATAATTCAACATTGGGCTGAGGGGTTAAGGCAACTGGTGTAGTGGAAGGATAAGGCTTGAAGGTTCTGATTGGGAAGGTTACAGAAATGTGGGGTCGAGGTTCTGGTTTCGTTGACCGACTATTCTTCTGTGTAAGCTTAGCGAGATAATCCTGATATGTGGGCCTGTAGCCCAACCCAAAGGGTGAAGTGTATCGCGGAGGAGTATATCTCTTCTTCATCCCCTGATTTCGGGCTCCCGGACCTAACCCTGGTTGATAGTTCATTTTTGCCATCATCCTGACAAATGGCAGAATCTGTAGCTTGTTCTATTTTTCTATTTGGGGGATAGAACTGACCTGCTCAAACTGATATGACATTAAGGATGTGCCCTGCCTGTGCTCCTGAATGTCCCTAAAGGAACTTGCCAATTCCTCTGACGGTATAACGACTAGGTGGTCGTTTCGAATGAATTTGATTCTCTGGTGCAAAGAGGAAGGAATGGCTCTAGCCACGTGGATCCACGGCCTCCCGAGGAGCAGGGTAAATGATGCAATCACATTTACGACTTGGAAGTTTGTACTGAATTAAGCAGGTCCAACACTGATGGTCAGATCAATGTCACCCAGATTCTACCTTGTTGAGTTATCGAAAGCTCTGATCATCATGGATCTCTTCTTTACTTGACTGAGATCCATACCCAATCTTTGCAGTGTTGACAGAGTGCTGACGTTTAAGCCGGAGCCATTGTCGATTAGCACCGAGGAGGGGGTTTGTTTAGGCAGGCCCGGGTATGGTCCCTGTCTTCGTCCGATATCTCCTCTTTTGTAAAGGAGGTGACACATGGTTCTAGCACTTGCCCCACCATATGCCCCAGTTTCTCGAGCGTGATGGTTGGTGTTACTTGGGTGCTAATATATACCCAGAGGAGTTGCTTCCAATGGTGCTTGGAAGTTAGAAGAAGAACCAAGATTGAAATCTGTGTCAGGGCTTTACTCAACTACCGTGTAATGTTAAATTCTTCTGCTTTCTCTAGAATTTTTAGCAGAACTATAGAGTCTGCCAATTCTTTCTCAAGGTCTGGTACCCTTGCTGCTTCTATTTCTTTCTCTTTCCATTTCCTTTTCGCCAGCTCAGCTACCGGCGGTTGGTACACCCAGCTAGACCTGGTGAGGTTGGCTATGCTCGCACTCTCTAGGATGAGAGAGTGGGGAGCTGGTACATGGTTGACGGAGAAAGGCTGAGAAGAGATGGGGGGAATTCAGACTGGGCCGGTTGAGGTGGAGGCTTGGGCAGGAGCCGTGGGCCAGTTGGCGGGGTAAGGGATTGTATAGACAGTCTACTCTTTGTCAGTTTCAAAAGCAAGGATTTGAACAGGGGCCTGGATGGCCTGAATGTTTGACAGAGGGAGGGGGATGACAACTGGCTGTCTATACAAGGGTCTGATGATGCCATCGTCTACTGCTTGTGCGAGAGGTCTAGGCTGCCATAACCCGGGCTCTTCCCATTGTATGAAGTTGACCTGGTTGTTATGTGGGGGCAGTGGTGCATGGTTGATGCTGGTATTGCTTGTGTAAAGTTCATGTTTTATGTTTTGGCATATTCTGGTGTCAAAACAAGTGAATCTAGGTGTTTAGGTGTGTATCTTGTGTCTTTGCCATCAAGTATCCGCAAACAACTGAAGTTGAAGACCATTGAAGAACCGTTGAAGACTCGGTTGATCATTTCCTTCATAGGATGGTAAGTGACCTAGACCCCATGTGACCATAGGTGGGAATTGACTTAGAATAATCCTAATATCATACCTTAGGTGATAAGTGATCTAGACTAACCATACGGACCCTAGGTGATGAGAGAAGCAGTGCCAAACAAGTTCAAAATGCTGAAATTTTTCAAAAAACCAAGGTTTCTTGTAGGAGGCATATCTCCCAAACTGTAGGTTGGATTTTGCTCTATAATATGTCAAATCGACTGTGTCGAAAAGAGCTACAACTTTTGTGAAGGGAGCAAGAGTTAAAAATGAAGTTTTAAAAAAAATTCACCTCAGGGTCGACCCTGAGCGTTTTTGGGTCGACCCTAAAGTGCCAAAATTTTATATGGCAAAATTGGACAGAGAGTTGAAAAACCCAGGGTCGACCCTGGAGGATACTTGGGTCGACCCAAGTGGGGTAGTTGGGTCGACCCAAGTATCCTTGAGGGTTGACCCTGATAAGGGATTTTCGCCAAAACCGGTTTTTTGCCTATTTTGGTGTTTTTAATCAACTTTATCAACTTCTAAACCAAGTTTTTGATACCCTATAAAGTGTGAACCCTTCTAGTTTGTGGTACACAACTTTGGGAGAGTATAGAGAGGGTTTTTAACTTCTTCTAGAGTTCATAAAAAGTCTGGAAACACTTTGTTCTCCTCCCCTTTGTTAGTTCCTTTAAACCTAGAGTTTGCAAGCCTAAAGCTCCAATCTTGCTTGCTTGGACTTGTCCATTGAAGGAGTCCATCTAGGAGTTGATTCTTATCAAACCATCAACCCGTTCTGGATAGAACACCTTGGTCGGAGTGTTCCAGAGCCTTTACGAAGGAGATCGATCCGAGACGAATAGTGAATGTGTGATTTGGTCGGTGGAATTTGAAGCCGTCATTGACGGAGATTGATCAGAAGGTCGTGGACTGTTTTTAAGACACAAAGAGAAGTACGAGTGGCTATGGTTGATCACGGGACTTGTGAGTACGTGATGACTTTTCGAGGCATGGAGGACTAAGAACTGAAGGATTGTAGTGTCGAGTCCGAAGGAGTCAAGTCCGAGTCTTGTAAGTTCTTGTTAACTTTGTCTTAGTGGATTCTCATGGCTGGACTAGGTCCCATGGTTTTTCCCGGAAGGGTTTCCACGTAAAAATCCTTTTGTTGTGGTTGGCTTGGTTTTTTATTTTCGCACTTAAATTTTATCATCCCTTAAGTTAATAACTTAATTGTTAAAATCATCAAAAGGGTAGATCGAATTTTAGGGAAACCGAACCATCACCTTGAACTTATGAGATTCTCAACTCAAACATTGGATTTGAGGTTCATCAAATTTTTTCAACTTGGAGCCAGCTCAACTTTACCATCATCCAGTAAGTCCTGGATGGTGCACTTTAGACCAATACAGTAGTCGGGTGCATGGCCTGGGCCTTGGTGAAAGGCGCAGTGTTGATTGACATCATAGTTTTTGCTTCTCTTGTCCGCGAGTAAGAGGGGAGTAGGGCCTCTTAAGGCAAGAAGACCCTGTTTGGTGAGAAACTCTAACAACTGGCTGAGAGTATAGGGGAGAGGAGTGAAATTTCAAGGGGGCTTGTTCTGATGTTGGTTTTGCCCCTGATTAGGTCGGGCTGGCCAAGTGTTTATGATCGACTGAGCCGAAGCTACTAGAGCTGCTAAAAGTCTGATGGGTGCTGTGGAAGCCACCATGTGTATAATTTTCTTCTTTTTATGGTCCCATGGACCGCTATTCCTGCTGGATGAGGCTATCGCTTTTGGAGGATCAAGCCCCAAACTGGAGTGGATGGCCCCACTCTTGATGGTAGTTTCAATGTGGGCCCCAGTCTTGACGATAGTATCGAAATCTACCACAAGCAATGTGACCATCAATGTAGAATGCTTCCATGAGCCCATGAACATGCTTGCGAGCTCTTCCTTTGGGATGGGAGTAGGGATTTTAGTTGCCATCTCCCTCCACCAAGTGGCGTACTCCAGGAAATATTCGTTATTGCGCTGGCTCATCTGTTTGAGTTGGCTCCATTGAGGCCGGAGCTTTTGATTAAAGGAGTACTGCTCCACAAAGCAGTCCATGGCGTCTTGCCACATCTTGATCCTCTGTTTATCAACCGACATCCACCATGTCAGGGTTGCCCCCTTCAAGCTCTTCTGGAAGTACTGTATGAGGAGGGGTTGGTTCTTCTGGTGCAGGAGCATGTCCCCTTGGTATAGCTGCAAGTGTTGTTTCGGACAGCCCGAACCATCATACTTGTCAAAGTCTGGGACCTTAAAGCCTACTGGTATAACTTCTGTAGAGAAAGTCAAGTCTTCTAGTGACAGACTAGTGCTGGTAGATGCACCCTTCATCCTTTTTAGCTCTTCCTTCATCTGTTTGATCTCTTCGTGCTGATCACGAAAGGCTGGTATTGGGTTTATGGAAGAGGATGGTCTTTCTTGGTTGATGTGCAAAGGCTTAGGCTATTCTGCACCCTCAAAGTGTACATACTCCGCATCTTCTCCACCTGTAGCGGGTCCAGGGTTAGGGATGATGAACGGGGTTTGGTGAGGCTCAAGGATAGGTTGTTCAGCTGACTCGCCGATTGGGTTCCAGAAAGAGGGTTCTTCGATATGGGTACCTAGTTCTGCCATTGTGTCTTAGACTACGGGGTTTGGTGAGGTTCAGGGATACATGGTCGTAATGTCCCTTTCATGAGACTACAGGATCTTGTTGGTTCTCTGTTGCAAGTCAGCTGTTTCTGCCATTGTGTCTGAGTTGCTCTCGGAATGTGCGTTGATAGGTACCCGCTCTGAGACTGGTATTTCTGTCAGGACCGCAACTTCTACTTCTGCGAGAAGGGCGGTGATAGATTGAGTCATAGGTTGGCACATGCAACTGAAAGAAATACAACGGCTAATCACGATTATGCACAATGTGTAAGATAGAAAATGCAGGAAAGATTTTCATTAAGTGCGTGATTGAGTGAAGTGAGTAAAGGACTGTGACTCAAACAAGAGAAAAGACTCAACCCTAAGCAGGTCCATCAAGGATGGCAAAGTCAATGGCCGAGGCACGCCTTCAAGGTCCATTATCTATTGCTGGAGGGATGTGATTTCAACCTCCATGCGTTCAATTGTTTCTGAGGCATTGATCATGTGAGATCCGTGCTGATGGATCCGACTGGTCATCTTTGCCTTTACATTATCAAGCTGCTCTTGATGGAAGTGCAACTGGGCCCTGACGACGGTGGTCTGTCGTGCATATTCCTTGTGTTTCTTCTAAAGAGACTGGACTGTGTACTCGAGCCATTCAACCTGTTCCTACATGGCTAGGATTTTGTGATTTTGCTCCGCTTCCTGTTGCCTGAATGCACACTGGGCTTTCCAAAGCCGCTTCTCTTTCTCCTGGATGTGTAGTTGCCTTTCCAAGAAGAAGCCTGTCCCGGGAACTACCATTTCAGCTATAGGTATGGTTCCTCGGGATGGTGCGACGACTGGTGTAGGTTGTTCCCTGGGTGCGGGCATACCGGATGGAATGTCAGGGTTTTCCATCCACTGTCGGTATGCAGAATCAGTTGGTGGTCCTGTTGTAACCACAAAGTCTGGTCAATGGTCTCTCCATGAGCTTCGCCAATCTGCTTGGAATCGGTGGGTGAGACGTTCAGACTATACTGTGAAGTCGACGAAGTCCTATCCTAGATTGCCAATCACCGGGATGCATTGAGGGAGTCCAAACTATCAAAGGACTCAGAGTGGTACATAAGTTGCAGAGCCGGTGACCCCTGCTAGGACCATGCATCGTCTTCCTACTATGACAACGTGTGGTAGCTATCTACGAACCAGCCACACGCATTCCCATGTAATCTGCTCCTCTGTTAGGTTCTGGAGAAGCCAATAGAGAGTCTTGATGTCAGTAGTCATGATCTGCCCCTGATTCTCAGAAATCTTCTTGTGCAGGTTGTATATATCTCGAGGTACGTCGAGTACTAGTAAGATGGTAGGCAGGTGTGATACCAGTCACAGATGTAAAAGTGGTGCACTGGCATGGAAGATGCCCTTTCTGCGTTCCGCTGCTTGGTTGAGAGCCTTAAGTAGCTCTGCAAGAATGACCGGGACAATCGTCTTTGACTCCCGTATGTTTTTGATGATCCCTGTCAGCACTGAGTCGGCAAAGGTGTGGCTTTTGAGGAACACTAGTTACGATATGATGATTAGTGTAAAGGCATTGAGACCAAGGAGCTCAGCTGCTAGGGAGTCAGGGTCCCACCTAGGCCGATACAGTTTCTCAAGAAATTGTATGGACACCCTGTTATAAGCGCCACTAGGATCGTACTGCAAGAAGGTAGGCTTGATTCGTAAGAACCTTGAGAGGTCTGCCTGAAAATTTTCCTTGTAGCGCTGTACTATGGCATCGCCTTCCATGTTTAAGCCCAGAATGCGCTGTATTTCATCCAGTGTTGGACATAGCTCGTTATTACCGAAACAGAATACCATGTAGGTTGGGTTCCAACACTGGATGGCTATATTGAGGAGGCACCAGTCTGGCTTAACCATGGATAGGTCTAAGGTATTACCCAGTCTGTAGTACTGGGCCCAAGCGAGATGTTGATCCCGAGTCAGAGCCTCAATCGTATCATAGAGGGTTTTGTCACTTGCCCCCTTCGAAGTCAGGTGCATGGGCCGTCAAGGCTGGCCATTTGGTGGAACAATCCCTGACGGACCTGCCATCTACTAGGACAAATGTACAGGCTTTGTGTAAGTGTACTATGTAAAATGTAGGGTACAAAGATGATGCAAGTAATGGTCGATGCATTTTTTGATTTTTTTATCGAGTGTGACAAGGCACATGTGTTCCAATAGGGCAAGCAGATAGAGATCCGGTATACTTTACCCGGGTTATTGGGAACTGGGGCCATATCAGGTCAAGGCAAGGGATAGGTCTGTTGGACATGATGCCCAAAAAAGTCATTTAGATTGTTAGATTTTTATTAATTTGATTAATAAAGACTTCTTAATCTATTGTGTATTCATTATGGGTAATTGACCATGATCATAAGATGATCTATACAATATAAGATATCGTTAAAGGTCCATAGGATATATTATAAGAAAGTTATGTGATTAGATTATCACAAGCAGATATAACCTTCCGGTTCCTTATACCTTATATAGTCACAGCTGTGGGTGAAGCTGGACACTTCACTTATATCACTGCCAGAATGCTAAGGTGTTCTCAATAGTTGAGATGAAGTTCTATCTCGAACTATTGTAGTGGAGACTACACATCAGCATATGGGTGCTTAAATTTACACTGACCGATTGCATTCAATGAGAGACCTCTTGCATAAACATACTATCAGATAGTTGGTCTCTCATTTACATTGAATAGTTTCGATGATCCTTAGATCTGATGAGTTCATCTATGACTGAGCAATGATCTGACTGTTCTGATTCCACCAACGTATTTTTTAACTTAGGGAATGCAATACAGTAACAGTTGGATAGTCAGAATGTTGTTCGAGTCATAATGAATTTCAAACAAGAAATCCTTGCTCATTAATTTGAGAGATTATCCAAGTTCCAGGTAAGGCAGTTGATTAAGTTCAAATCCTGCGCAGGTGATTTTGAAGAAAAATAAGTTTTGAAATATACTTTTATTAAAAGGTATTATACTTATAAAATGATTTTCTCAAAATGTTTTTCATGAGAAATTGTTTCTCATGGCTTAATCATAAGTCTTGGAAACCCGGATGATTTGCAATGGACTATGGGTTAGATAATATGTCAATCTCGGAGGCCCATTAGGGATAATGTATTTGGAAGGATAAATTGAATTTAAAAGTTCATGTGGCGGGATCTGTAATGGTTAATGTTCATACACTGGGATTCAATTGCAACATGGATATCTCACGTCAATTGCAATTCCGATGTAATTCCTACTTAGGGTCAATGGGATAACATTGGGTATGCCAGGGTAAGAATGTCCCAGAGCAATCTGTGGAGGTGCTCACATAAGAAATACAAGCTCAATAATTGATTAAAAGTTAATCAATTATTTAAGTGATTAAAAGTTAATCATTTAATTAAATAGATTAAAAGTTAATCTCTGGTTTGAATTAATTGTTAATTTAAATCTAGAGATTATTTTAATAATTATTTAATTAACATAATTAAAGGGGAAATGGGTTTGACCCATATCCATAAACCCATTAAAATGGACCTTTAATATGGGCCAAAGCCCATGGGTTTAAACCCTAGGGTGGGGCGCCCACTTGAGGAATCCTAATTGGATTAGGATTTGTTTAATTGAATAATTGTTGAAATATATTCCTATAATTGTGGAATTAAAATCCAATTGTTGGATTACAATAAGGATGAGGATAAGTTGTAATTGGATTACAACATGGAGTGTTTAACTCCCCATAGTCCACGCCCCTTGAAGCTCACGCCCACCCTTGTGTAGGGTTTCCTAGTTTGACTAGGTTTCCTTCTTTTTGTTGGATGTTGACTTATCCCTTTTAATTAAGGAATCCTCTTGCAATAAGAACTATTTAATTAGTAGGATTACTATAACTAAAGTAGTTATAGATTAAGTAGGTGTTATGACCGAAAATACCCCCTAAGAGTTAAGGATAGTTTTGGCTCATTACGGCCGGGTCATACCATCCTGTTATGACACATAAGGCGTACATATCATCCTGCAAGAGCATACAAGGCACGCTAAGAGGCGAACGTAAAAAAATTTCTTAATCACTTAACAGTATTCCAAGTGCATACAAATGAGACAAATCGAAGTGGATAAACCCACTTAGTTAAATATACATATCTCTCCCTCTCATCACTTAAAGCAGTAATAGTAGGATCGCCTGTCAAGACCCTCATCTTCACATGATGACCCCAAGAAGGATCCTCTCCCACTTACTCTTTTTCAACTTGTAGCACTGGGTTGTAAATGCCAAATCGACCTACCGACATAAAATGTATGGCTGAGCATAGAATACTCAGCGTATACAAACTACTAACTAACAATGCTATACAACATTAACATATCATATATTGTATAGTTCATCATATAACCTGCTAAATCAGAGTGTGGAAACCAAAATAAATTAACAATTGTATACATTGAATCATGACATATTTCGATACCTTATGAGCCTTAAACTTATGAGATTCAAAACTATATGAGTCTTATGAGCTTTTGCACTTGATTTACATGGCTTTTCATTTGGAAACAGATGACAATGCTTACCTTGCTTGTAGTAAGAGCGCACTATCATCTTTCCCATACATATACTTTTTACTTGAGATCAGATGATAATACTCACCCTGCTTATGGTAAGAGCCCACTATCATCCTTCCAATACAATTGCTTTTACTTGGAATCAGAAGATAATGCTCACCCTGCTTAAGATGAGAGCCCACTATCCTCCTTCCAATATAGTTACTTTTACTTGGAATCAGAGAATAATGCTCACCCTGCTTGTGGTGAGAGCCCACTATTCTCCTTCCAATATAGTTGCATTTGGCCTTATCCTTGTGAACTTGTGAGCTTGTGAGCTTGTATACTTGTGAGCTTGTGAACTTTCTTTTAACCAAAACCTTACTTATGAACTTTATAAAACCCTGTTCTTGTGAGAATTCATCGAATCATAGAGACTTGTGAATATCGTGCAAGACTTGTGAACATCGTGCGAGATTTGTAACCATCATGCGAGACTTGTAAACATCATGTGAGACTTGTGAATCATATTCATGAGAGTAAGTGTGAGCAATTCAGTAACCATATAATAGCCTCAATCATGGCAATATCCATAGCATGGAAAACATGATTATCAAATCCAATTTCTATCAAGAACATACCTCAAAATCTACTATTCATTTGTAATTCATAGTAAAGCAATTTAGTGGAGTTTAGCTACTAATTGTCTTACCAAAATCATGCTTTATAACTTACTTATAATATATGAATTATAAATATGGCCAAAACATCCTATGTTTCATCACAACCATTTACTTAAGCCATAGAAACCAATTTAAACATCGATGAAGTATAGCAAGGCAAGTTAGTAGATTGTTCTACCTCTTGAAGGATTGAGTTTCTTCAATTTCAGAGTGTTTAGAAGGCTAGAGAAATCCAAATCCAAGCTTGAATAGAAAGATCCAAGCTCCTCCTTTTACCACCAACTCAAACTAAGAGCAACACAAGAGAACTCAAGCTTCTCTTCTTCTTCCTCTTCCAAAAATCTCTCTCTAGGGCTTGTGCAACCCTTATGCATGAAATATGAGCTTATATAAGGGTTTGGGGGTTGCTAAGACCTCAAACCACCCTTAAAATATCTCTGGGAGTCGGCTACTACGCAAATGAACAGTGCACCGGTCGACCGGTCACAAATCCGGTCGACCGGGTTGGTCCTCATTTCCCCGGTTTTTCCCGCCTCTGTATTTTGGCCATAACTTTTGACTCGCTTATCCGATTTTGATGATGTAACTTGCGTTAGATTATTCTTTCAAATAAGAAAAACTTTCATATTTTGTACAACTCCTAATTTTGAGTTTTGCATAATCTAAATGGGCCAACTAGTAGACTGGTCCAAAATGACTGTTGAATTGACAGCAGACCCGCTTTTGGAAACCCACATTTCACCTAACATACACTCAAAATCGGAAAAAGTATAAAGCATGAACCTTGAAGATGACTTCAATATCTTTCTAATGGCTTCAGAATCACTTAATTCTAATGAGCAGTGACCAAAACAGAGCTTCCACAAGTTGAGGGTACGTGAAAACATCCCTCTATTTCGACACTTAGAGTATGTTATACTCTCGGTTCTTCATCCCAAACACCCAATAACTATACTTTAACTAATTTAAACTATTCTCCTTATGTCTCATAAATCAAATTATATAAACGACCCTTGGCCTTTACAAGACTTGTGCCCATGGCACTATTCACAACCTTGAGAAATGGGTTCCCGGGTTCTACATTCACACTTAGGGTATTTTATACCCTAGATACTTGAGTATTATTATACTCTTGTCCACATACATATATAAAACCCTCACGAAATTTTCTCCAATACTAAGAACACATGGTAGGCCTTAGGCCTTTACATACATTGTACACTAACACTATTCACACGAACAGTGCACCTGAAATCTGGGGCTCTACAGTAGGAGTTTAATTAATTAATAGTAAGAGTTATTATTAATTAATAAATCCTACTGGATAAGATCAAGTTGGAGTAGGATTAGGATATGATCCAAGTCTATAAATACCCCAACACCCTAGACCATTAAGCACTTTTTTCCAGAATTTTCTCTCTTGTCCTCTCTCTCTCCAAACCGTGAGCCCTAGGGGATACCCCTAGGGATTTTTGTGAGTTTCATTGGTGGTGCAAGTTGGGTTTTGTTTATTCTAGGGTTTTGAACCTTAGTACTTTTGGTGATAGAAGGTCTACACCATTACTCCATCTTCTTCTTCTTGCTTCTATAATTCCAAAGGAGATTCTAAAGCTTCGTGGGGATAGCGAAGAACAAGGATCGAGCTTCTAGTATTTTTTCGGGGAAATCTTTACAAAGAGTTCTAGCAGTTCGAGTGGATTTAAGCTTCACTGGTAAACATTATTCACCGAGGTGATATGACTAAAACTCTTAGATATTTTTTTATGCTTTCTGTGGTGTTAAGATCTAGGGGATCCTGTTTTCCGCAAAAATTTTTTGTCCGGATCCCCCTACAAGTGGTATCAAAGCCAGGTTAGGAGTATTTTTTGTTTATTTTGATAAGGTAATTAAATGGATAATTTTATTCATGAGATGAATTTAATTTAGATCTATTTATATTGCTCGTAGTTTTTATTCTGTTATTTGTTCATGAGATGAATAAATAAATATTTATTATATTATTGAATGAGATTTGATAATTAAATAAATTTTAAAAACTAGTATTATATGTGATATAATTAAATTCGAAATAAAGAGTTTATTTTGAAATTCCTTTTAAATGATTTGATCATTAAATATATATTTATTAATTGTTTAAAATAATTAATGAATGATTTTTCCCATAAATAGATTTTATTCCAAAAATTATAAAACCCTAATTTATGATGTGATCATATTTAGGATTTTCAATTATCTTATTTTTTATTTTAATCCTGGATAATAGTAGAACCAATCTATATGAAAGTATCTTGCATTCGAGAAAGGATCTTGTACTTGGGAAAGAAATAAAATTTTGTAGAAATTTTAAGAAAATTCTAACTTATTTTTTAAAAATAATTTTATGAAATTTTTTTTATGGAAAATATAATTGTTTTATTTTTCCAGGGTTTGATCTATATAAGATATAGATTTTATTGAGTGTATTGATAATTGTTATCGATTTTTAAATCCTTTTAAAATAAGAAAAAGTATTCCATCACCATGTAGCATCTATTTTATATGAGTTTATACTTATGGGTCATATTTTATGATAAATGTTTTATCATTCATGCATTCATATTAAAGGTTAATATGTAGTGAGTTTTGGCAATCTGTAAAGGGCAGATTCATTCGGTTTCCCTGAAAATGGCTAATGGAATACTGGTTTCCCAAATGCCATTTAAATTCTATTTAATGCATTGGTGGCGATGCTGTTAAGGAGGATGCTGCAATGTGATCTTCTGCCATACACTATGTGATCCTATAGTGGGGAGTGTGAGTAAGCTGACAGGCCAAAGCCGGGCCTAATCCCTCTCACCTATGTGTGAACATTGTGAAAATTGAATAAGCAAATAGTGAGAGCAATAATGCCAAAGCGTGAGCTTTTGCTTGGTGTTTATTAGGTTCATGGTAGGTGGGCACATGAATAAAAGATATTATACAATAATGTCAAAGCGTGTGTATAAAATCCCTTATAGATCAGACAGTAGATCGAATACTCCAGAATTCACAAGATGAGATCTGTGAAATTGGAGAAGATAGTTTCTAACTGCCTATTCAAGGCGATGTGATGATGTGCCTAAAGGCATGATTACATAAGCCAATGTCTAGGTTTTCGATGCCAATTGATTCTTCCCAAATTGGCAATACCATTAGAAATAGACCCATAATCTAATTGGTATTAATGAATACAATAGATCCCTAATACTATCTATTTTGTCATTTGATTAGATCATGGCAGGCCTACACCCATTGACTGAAATTTTTCATGATGAAAAGTTAGTTGGAACTAACTATGTAGACTGGAAAAAAAAAGATTAAAATTGTATTTGTCGTGGATAACCTTGACCTGTGTCTTAAGAAACCTAAGCCCGAATTTCCTCCAGATGCTTCACAAGCCCAAAAGGTTGAGTTAGAGCAATGGGAGAGGTCCAATCAGATAACCAAGTGTTACATACTGACTTCGATGTCTAACATATTGTAAAGCCAGCATGAACACATGGATAAGGCTTCTGACATTTTGCAAAACCTTCATGAGATGTTTGGTGAGCAAAATAGGTTAACTCGACAAATAAAGTTGAAATCCCTTGTTAACACCAAGATGGCTGAGGGAACTCCAGTCAGGGAGCACATTATAAAGATGATGGGCTAATTGAATGAACTGGAAATTCTTGGTGGAGAGATGGATGCCATCACTCAAGTTGACACTGTTTTGTAGTCACTCCCTTCGTCCTTCAATTCATTCGTGTTAAATTATAACATGAACAAGAATGAAATGTCACTTAGTGAGCTTATGAACTCACTTGTGGCTGCAGAAGATTTGATCAAAAAGTCAACTAAAGGTGAAACTTTAATCGTCGATAAACCTGATACCTCCAAGAAATCTAAAAAGTTTAGAAAAGGGAATAAAGGCAAAGGAAAGTTTAAAGACAATAAGGGTAAGGCAAGAGTTGCCAAAGGTACTTCAGGAAAAACTGGCAAGGAAAACAAGGGCAATGGAAAGTGTTTTCATTGTGGTAAAATAGGCCACTGAAAGAGGAATTACAGGACTTACCTCACAACTATTCAGAAGGGTGGTGGAAGTACTCAAGGTATGAGATGCTTTGAAGTACTTATTACTGTGGAGTCTAACTTTCTGGACGGTCTTCCTAACTCATGGTGTGTGGATTCTGGATCCACTGTACACGTATATAATTGTTTGTAGGGGTTCAAGGAAACCAGAAAGCCGACCAAAGAGGAGCAGAAGCTTAAAGTTGGCTCCGATGCAAATGTTGCAGTGAAGTCAATCAGCTTGTTTACTCTTTATTTACCTAATGGAAAGACATTAATTTTAGAAGACTGCTTTTATGTGCCTTTTGCACATCGTAATTTGATTTCAGTATCTAGACTCTTATTCTCTATCATTTTTAATTCAATTGTTGAAATTAAGAAAGATGGAATGGTCTTGATAACTGGTAATCTCATTAATGGTCTTTATTTAATATTTTCATTGGTAAATAATGAATGTCTGCAAAGTGACATTGTCTCATCATCTAAAATGTCTGGAATGAAGAGACATTGCACTGAGTCTACTTATCTTTGGCATAAGACTCTTGGTCACATTAATCTTGATAGGATCAAGAGGTTAGTAATAGATGGTCTCCTTGATTTCCTCAAAGTAGAACCGATCCCTACTTGCGAGTCTTGTCTCGAAGGGAAGATGACCAAGAAGCCTTACCCTAAAAAGTTAGGAAGAGCCAAAGAAAAGTTAAGACTAATACATAGTGATGTATGTGGTCCATTTAACATTGTTACACGAGGTCAATACCGGTATTTTGTCACATTTACCGATGATTATTCCAGATATGACTATGTCTACTTGATGCAACACAAATCTGACACCTTTGAAAAGTTCAAAGAATTCAGATTAGAAGTTGAGAATCAAACTGACAAATCCATAAAGACATTTTGATCAGATCGAGGTAGTGAATACCTCACCAACGAGTTTATGGATTACTTAAGGGATAATGGGATTATCTCGCAATGGACAAGTCCTGCCTCTCTTCAACAAAATGGAGTTTCTAAAAGAAGAAATCGGACCTTATTAGATATGGTTCGCTCCATGATGAGCCATGCCAATGTTCCTTCATATCTTTGGGGATATGCTATACAAACTGCCATTTATATTCTGAACCGGGTTCCATCTAAGTCTATTCCAGTTGCACCCTATGAATTGTGGACTGGGCGAAAACCTAGTTTACAACATCTAAGGGTATGGGGTTGTCCTGCACATGTTCGCAAACTCGAACCCACTAAGTTGGAATCTAGGACAGATAAATGAAATTTTGTAGGATATCCAAAAGAAGCTAAGGGTTTCTATTTCTACTCCAAGGTAGACCAAACAATAGTTGTTAGGCTTCATGCCACTTTCTTGGAGGAAGAAATGGATCTCCTTAAGAAGGTCGACTTTCATGAGATGAAAAATGACACAGCCAGTATCCAACCTGAACCTAATCCTTCCACTTTAATTTCTTCTAATTATGTTCCACTGAGAAGGTCATAAAGAGTTTCTAGACCACCGGATAGACTTCAATATTACAATAATGAAGTTTATCTAGTTACCCCTAATGATGAGAATACGGATCCTAATATTTATCAAGAATCTACATTAGATGTAGATGCATCTCAATGGAATAAAGCCATGAATGTTGAAATAGATTCTATGTATGACAACGGTGTCTGGACTTTAGTAGTGTCCACCAGATAGTATAAGGCCAGTTGGATGTAAATGGATTTACAAAAGGAATAAGGGTGCCAATGGTAACATGGAGACCTATAAAGCTAGACTTGTTGCAAAAGGTTATACTCAAATTCAAGGAGTTGATTATGAGGATACCTTTTCACCTGTAGCTATACTTAAATCCATCAGAAAATTGCTAGCTATAGCTGCACACCATGACTATGAGATATAGCAAATGGATATCAAAACTGCTTTCCTTAATGGAATGTTAGATGAAGACATCTATATGAAGCAACTAGAGGGCTTCATTGCTCCTAACTAGGAGAACATGATATGAAAACTCAACAAGTCAATATATGGTTTGAAACAAGCTTTAAGAAGCTGGAACCAAATATTTGATCTTTCCATTAAAGAATTTGGAAGAATCTTGTATTTACAAGAAGGATAGTGAGAGAGCGGTAGTATACCTAATTCTTTATGTAGATGATATCCTACTCATTGGGAATGATGTAGTGATGTTGTCATCCGTCAAGATATGGCTTTCTCAACATTTCTCAATGAAAGATTTGGGAGAGGCATCCTATATTCTCAGAATAAAGATTCTAAGAGATAGAAAATGCCGAATGTTGGGATTGAGCCAAACTTCCTACATAGACAAGATTTTGTCTAGGTATAGTATGAGTGATTGTAGTACAACACTCATTCCTTTTAGACATGGTATCACTTTGTCTAACAAGATGGCTCCTACATCAGCTGAAGAGAACGAGCAAATGAAGAGGTGCCCTTATGCTTCGGCAATTGGGAGCCTCATGTATGTCATGTTATGTACTAGACCAGATATCTGTCATGCAATAGGAGTTGTTAATCGGTTCCAAAGCAATCCAGTTGTTAATCATTGGACTGCAGTGAAACACATTATGAAGTACCTAAAAAGGACTAGGGATTATGTGCTTACCTTTGAATCAGAAGATTTAGTTGGACTGGGTTATATTGATTGCGATTTCCAATCTGATCCGGACAATAGAGCTTCCACATCTGGACATACGTTCACACTGGGTGGTGCTGCTGTCAGTTGGCGCAGCATAAAGCAGAATAGTATTGCTACCTCCACCATGGAAGCAGAATATATTGCAGCTTCAGAAGCAGCAAAAGAAGCAGTCTGGTTCAGAAGGTTTTTGCAAGAGCTAGGAAATGTTCCTTTAACACTCAAACCTATCACTCTCTTCTGTGATAGTAATGGTGCAGTAGCCCAGAGTAAGGAACCTAGGAACCACAAAAAGATGAAACATGTGGAGCGGAAGTATCATCTCATTCGTGAGATCATTGATAGGCAAGATGTAGTGGTTACAAAGATTAGGTCTCAACTTAATATTGCTGACCCGATGACCAAGGCTTTATCAAATAAAACATTTGTAACACACTTAGATACTATGGGATTGAAATCTATGGCACAGTGACTTTTAGGGCAAGAGGGAGATTGTTAAACAAGATACCCAGGAGAGTCATTTACATTATTAGATTTTTATTAATTTGATTAATAAAAACTTCTTCTTAATCTATTGTGTATTCATTATGGGTAATTGACTATGATCATGAGATGATCTATACGATATGAGATATCGATAGAGGTCCATAGGATATATTATAAGAAAGTTATCTGATTAGATTATCACAGGCAGATATAACTTTCCAGTTCCTTATACCTTATACAGTCACAGCTATGGGTGAAGCTGGACACTTCACTTATATGGCTGCCAGAATGCTAAGATGTTCTCAATAGTTGAGATGTAGTTCTATCTAGAACTATTGTAGTGGAGACTACACATCAGCATATGGGTGATTAAATGTACACTGACCAATTGCATTCAATGAGAGACCTCTTGCATAAACATACCATCAGATAGTTGGTCTCTCATTCATATTGAACAGTTTCGATGATCCTTAGATCTGATGAGTTCATCTATGACTGAGCAGTGATCTGACTATTTTGATTCCACCAACGTATTTTCTAACTTAGGAAATACAATAGAGTGACAGTTGGATAGTCAGAAAGCTATTCGACTCATGATGAATTTCAAACAAGAAATCTTTGCTCATTAATTTGAGAGATTATCCAAGTTCTGGGTAAGACTATTGATTAAGTTCAAATCCTGCGCAGGTGATTTTGAAAACAAAATAAGTTTTGAAATATACTTTTATTAAAAGGTATTATACTGATAAAATTATTTTTTCAAAATGTTTTTCATGAGAAATTGTTTCTCATGGCTTAATCATAAGTCTTGGAAACCCGGATGATTTGCAATAGGCAATGGGTTAGATAGTATGTCAATCTCGAAGGCCCATTATGGATAATATATTTGGTAGGATAAATCGAATTTAAAAGTTTATGTGGCGGGATCCGTAATGGTTAAAGTTCATACACTGGGATTCAATTGCAACATGGATATCTCACGTCACTTGCAATTCCGATGTAATTCCTATATAGGGTCAATGGGATAACATTGGGTAAGCCAAGGTAAGAGTATCCCAGAGCAATCTGTGGAGGTGCTCACATAAGAAATATAAGCTCAATAATTGATTAAAAGTTAATCAGTTATTTAAGTGATTAAAAGTTAATCATTTGTTTAAATAGATTAAAAGTTAATCTATGGTTTAAATTAATTATTAATTTAAATCTAGGGATTATTTTAATAATTATTTAATTAACATAATTAAAGGGGAAATGGGTTTGACCCATATCCATAAACCCATTAAAATGGACCTTTAATATGGGCCAAAGCCCATGGGTTTAAACCCTAGGGTGGGGCGCCCACTTGAGGAATCCTAATTGGATTAGGATTTGTTTAATTGAATAATTGTTGAAATATAATTCCTATAATTATGGAATTAAAATTCAATTATTGGACTGCAATAAGGATGAGGATAAGTTGTAGTTGGATTACAACATGGAGTGTTTAACTCCCCAAAGTCCACGCCCCTTGAAGCTCACGCCCACCCTTGTGTAGGGTTTCCTAGTTTGACAAGGTTCCCTTCTTTTTGATGGATGTTGACTTATCCCTTTTAATTATGGAATCCTCTTGCAATAAGGACTCTTTAATTAGTAGGATTACTATAATTAAAGTAGTTATAGATTAAGTAGGAGTTTAATTAATTGATAGTAAGAGTTATTATTAATTAATAAATCCTACTAGATAAGATCAAGTTGGAGTAGGATTAGGATATGATCCTAGTCTATAAATACCCCAACACCCTAGACAATTAAGCACTTTTTTCTAGAAGTTTTTCTCTCCTCTCCTCTATCTCTCCAAACCATGAGCCCTAGGGGATACCCCTAGGGATTTTTGTGAGCTTCATTGGTGGTGCAAGTTGGGTTTTGTTTATTCTAGGGTTTTGAACCTTAGTACTTTTGGTGATAGAAGGTCTACACCATTACTCCATCTTCTTCCTCTTGCTTCTATAATTCCAAAGGAGATTCTAAAGCTTCGTGGGGATAGCGAAGAACAAGGATTAAGCTTCTAGTATTTTTTCGAAGAAATCTCTACAAAGAGTTCTAACGGTTCGAGTGGATTAAGCTTCACCGGTGAACATCATTCACCGAGGTGATATGAATAAAACTCTTAGATAGTTTTTGATGCTTTCTATAGTGTTAAGATCTAGGGGATCCTGTTTTCAGCATAAATGTTTTATCCGGATCCCCCTACAAGGTCTAAGCGAAAACCTATATGTCGGGGATTTGGACCCCATGTACTATGTCAAGATGTGGGTAGGATGCGTTTTATTACATGCATAAGTTTGGCTCATCACATGCTCCTGGGTGGGTACTTATCCGGGTAGAATGTGCCCGGGTAGATAACCCTGATTGGGGACGGGTATAGGGTGCAAGCAGGTTAGGGTTTAGAGTATCCCTCCGGGTTTGGCTGCTTGTATACTACACCCTAGCCTAGGGTACATGTATACATGCTGACGATTGGTGTAAGTTAGAGCATTCAGAATCCTTCCCTGAGAGTAATCACCCAGCAGGTGTAACTCCGTAGATCTCCAAGACTTTTAAGCCTCTGTCACTGAGGATAATCATCTAGCATCCGTAAGCGTATTAAGCCTATCTAAAGGGTATTGGGTTATTATACTACTATGACATGTATGGAATGCACAGTACACAATACAACCAAAGGAGATAAAAGAATTAGTATTAAACTAAATCTTAAGGCATTTGAGTAATTTTGAGGTTTAATTGGCTTAAACCTAGGTTCCGGGTTTAACCTTAGTCATAACTCTCCCCAGCAGAGTCGCCAGAGCTGTGAACAAGAGTTTCAGTCCCCACCCATAGGGGTGCTGTTTGACAATGTCGTTGGTTGATTTTATGTTTAGATTTGCCACTTATTTATTCGGTAGCGATAAGTCCCAAGGTAATGGATAAGGTCTTGGTCTTCTTAGAGTTCTAGGTAAGAGGTTTGGTTAAGCTTGGGGAAAGTGTTAGGTACCCTAACACTTCTTTTTTGCAACGGTTCCCTACTTACTAGGTTTAAGCCAATTAAAGTCAAGTTGTTAATCAAATGTCATTGATTTAGGTTACACTAATCTAAGAAGGGAAAAGCTAAACTAGGGTCAGGCCTGAGTTGGGCTACCTACGTACTCACATTGGGGTGAGATCAGACCGAACGTAGTTTTGGCACATGAGCCCATACCGAGGCTGAGGGAATGTTGTGGGTGCACCAAGGGTGGCTTGGGATCTAGCCAGGAGGCTAGGGATGGTTGACCGGGTCGGCCAAGTGTTTGGCTATGAATGGGCCCGATAGGCCAAGCTTGAAGCCCGGTAGGCTCAGGCCCGGTAGGCCGAGGGAAAGTCTGGTAAACTAGGGTTTGGCCCAGTAGGCTGAAGTTGGGCCCGGTAGGTCAAGGGTTTGGCCCAGTAGGCCGGCTAAGTCCGGTAGACTAGAGTATGGCCCGGTAGGCTAAAGGTAAGCCCGATAGGCTTAGGGTTCGGCCTAGTAGGCCTAAGTTCGACCCTGTAGGCCTGGGGTAAACCCGGTAGGCTTAGGTCCAGTAGGCCGAGGGGAAGTCCGGTAGACTAGGGTATGGCCCGGTAAACCGAAGTTGGGCCCGGTAGGCCAAGGGTTTGGCCCAGTAGGCCAAACGTAAGCCCGATAGGCTTAGGGTTTAGCCTGGTAGGCCTAAGTTCGGCCCGGTAGGCATAGGGTAAGCCCGTTAGGCTTAGGGTAAGGTCCAAATTTAGTTTTATGGTCCGTAAACGTTGATTGAGGATTTTTAGGGGTTTTCCCAAAATTTTCCAAGTTAAGTGGGGTCACTATGGTTAAGTCATGTGTCGCACCCCAAAATACCCCCTAAGAGTTAAGGGATACTTTAGAGGTGACTATTTGTACCTGCCAAACCATCCTGTAATGAACAAGGCTAAGCATGATATAATACAACAATAATCCGAGTGCGGAAGCTAAACATAAGTGCGGAAGCGTGAACAACTTTTTTCTTTTCTATACACGGTCTGTATTCCAAGTTTTATACAAAACATATCAAGTTAAAGGTGGAAATGTCCACCTGACAAAATACAAAAGAAATGTCGAGCCCACTATGTTCAACAGTAATCTAAGTACGGCCAGACATCGCGGTCTCTATCCTCATGCGACTGGATCGGGATAAGAGGTTCTCTCTCCTTAACATACTCTTCCTCCACCCAAGGCTCGGGGTTGAAGGCTTCTTCGATACCTGCCGACATAAAAGTACGGTTGAGTATGGAATACTCAGCGAGTACAAGCTACTAGCTAACAATAGCAATAACAAAGCACAAAACTAATAACCACAATACACAATAATCAATTTTTACGCAACACTAGCAACATATGACATTTATAGCATGAAAAATTAAGCAATATAAATATCTTGACATGTGTGCATGAATGCGAAAACTCTGGTAAAACTCATGTTTGGAAACCTGTTTCATGTCTTAGTCTTGCTTGTGAAAATCATGCATGCGTGTCTTGTCTTGTTTGGAATTAGATGTCTTGCTTGTTCTTGACTTGCTTGACTTGTATACTTGTGAGCCAGAGGCTAGCACCCGCACATCCCTAGGCTACCAACCTCCTTGACATTTCATTTACTTGTGAGCCTGAGGCTAGCACCCGCACCTCCCTGGGCGACCAACCTCCTTGACATTTCATTTACTTGTGAGCCAGAGGCTAGCACCCTTCACTTGGGCTACCAACCTCCTTGACATGTACTTGTTTTCTTGTTTGATTAATCATATACAAATACTCTAAAAAACACGGTTCAAGCATGCATGCGTGCTTGTGTGCGTGTCAATAGTGACAACCATGATGACATGAACAATTTAGGAAAAGGCGTATGACATTCAATTTTCAATATATTCACAATTGAGGAAAGTTGGAGAATTATATAAAGCATGAAATCGAGGTTAACATATTGGGAAGGATTACTCAATTTATACTTGCATTGTTCTATTTTAACTTGTTAATTTCCCATATGGACATTTCATCAAACACTTATTGAGTACTTATTCATAATCATTTTTCGAGTTCTTAGTTCGTGCATTTCATCAAACATCATTTGTGTGTTTATTATGTACACCAAGCCCTTCCACCATTTTTCCATTTCACACCTTACATCACACATCATGGCATCCAATCGTCCCAACTCCTCATCCATTCCTACATCCCACCATTAATTCCATTTATCTTGTTCATATTTGGGAAAGTAGCATATTGCAAAGAAAAGGGAAGAACACAATATTAACATCATCATTTTCTAGAGAAAACCCTAGTTATTGCTAAGGGAGTTAGTAGGGTGTACTAACCTTGAAAACAAAAGGAGGAAAACCCTTGAGAATGCGGTGGAAGATGTTGCCTTAGCTTGGAGGAGAACTCCACGCGTGCTTGAGGTTGGATTTGAGAATTCCAAGCTTTTGGGATGATCCTATGGTTCTCAAACCCTTGATCCTCTCTCACCAATGATGCCCTAGGAGAAAACCTTCTTCTCCTCTCTCCCTTTCTCTTTAAATGCTCTAAGTATAGTGAGTGGGGACCCAAGGCTCGAGCAAGCCTTATAAGGCCAAAGGGTGTTGGCCAAAAGATAAAAAAAAACCCTTAATGAAATTTTTGCAAAACACGAAGAACCGAGCGATCGGTGGTTATGACCGAGCGATCTGTGTTGTTGACCGAGCGATCAATTGAAAACACCCTCTCTGGAATTTTTTCCCATTCAAAAAAGTTAACTAATCGACAGATACTGATCGATCGGTTTTGGACCGATCGATCACTAGTTTGGACAGAGCGATCGGTTATGGACCGAGCGATCTGTAGTGATCGGTTCTCTGTAGACTTTTGTTGTTTTCATCCTATTTTGGTATTTCGGCAATAACTTTTGACTCGTTCGTCAGATTTTGACGATTCAACTTGTGTTGGATTTGTCTTTCAAAAAGGAACATTTCTAGCATTTCAAAATCTTTAAATTCTTTTTTATTTGTTAATTACACTACATGAAAGGCCAATTGGCTACGAGAACATTGTTCATTAGGCACGAAAAGGTCCGGGTGCTACATTCTCCCCCCTTACAAAAATTTCATCCTCAAAATTTGGATGATACATACACAAAATACAAAAGCATGCCAAAGTCCTAAACAAATAATTGAGGATATTTTTCTCTCACTTCGGCCTCTCGTTCCCATGTAGCTTCTTCTACTGAATGGTACCGTCATCTCACAAGCACTAAGGGAATGGTCTTGTTGCGCAAGACTTGATCTCGCCTGTCCAAGATCTGCACTGGGTGCTCAACTAGTGTGAGATCCTCCCGGATTTCTACCGGATCAGCTCTATGACATGAGAAGGGTCCGGGATGTACTTTCGAAGCATGAGATGTGAAACACATTGTGGACTGCCGCCATATGAGCGGGTAAGGCAACATGGTAAGCCACCTCACCAACTCTAGTGATGATCTCGAACGGACCCACATATCTTGAATAGAGATTTCCTCGCTTCCCGAATCTCATAACACTTTTGGTTGGTAAAATCTTGGCAAAAACCAAGTCTCCGACTCGAAATTCAAGATCTCTCCTTCGGTTGTCAGCATAGCTCTTTTGTCAATCCTGTGCGATCTTCAACCTCTCTCGGATAAGCTTGACCCTATCCACAGTCTGTTCAAATAATTCGGGGCCCAACACTTTTCTCTCCCCAACTTCATCCCAATACAACAGGGATCTACAGCTTCTCCAGTATAAGGCCTCAAAAAGCATCATTTAGATGCTTGCTTGATAACTGTTATTGTAGGCGAATTCCACCAAAGACAAGTGGTCTTCCTAACTTCCCTTAAAGTCTAGCATACATGCCCGAAGCATGTCCTCGATGATTTGATTCACCCGTTCTGTTTGTTCGTCCGTCTGTGGATGAAAGGTGGTGCTAAAGTCCAAACGGGAACTCATTGCGCTCTGGAAGCTCTTCTAGAACCTGGAAATAAATCGAGGATCTCTATCCGACACAATGCTCACTGGCACCCTGTGCATCCGAACGATTTCCATGATGTACAGCGCCACTAACTTATTTGAGTTAAAGGTAGTCCGGTATGGCAAGAAATGGGCAGACTTAGTTAGCCTGTCAACCACAACCCAAATAGCATCGGAGTTTCTAACCGTCTTTAGCAACCCCACAATAAAGTCCATAGAGATGTGTTCCCATTTCCACTCGGGAATAGGGAGAGACTGTAAAAGTCCAGCCGGTCTCCTGTGCTCGGCCTTGACTTGCTAGCACACCAAGCACTTAAACATATACTCCACTATTTCTCGCTTCATATTCCGCCACCAAAAGTGCCCCTTTAAGTTCCTATACATTTTGGTACCCCAGGGTGAACGGTATACTTGGTCCGATGAACCTCATCCAAAATTTCTCTTTTAAGCTCTACATCGGCTAGGACATAAAGTCTACCTTTGAACGTGATTGCCCCATCACCGTTCATGGTGAAATCCTCGCTTCCTTTGCTAAACGCCTTGTCATGGAAAGTGATCAACTCGGCATCCGCTACTTGCAGCTCTCGAATCCGATCTATGATGCACGGCTTCACCGTGATATTTGCCATCAATGGCCCGCGCGTCTGTGGGATGAACCAAATGTCAAGGTTGGAAACATCCTCCAACAACCTCCACTCCTTTAGCATCATGTGAGCCAATAGTCCAGTAGGCTTCCGGCTAAGAGCATCAGCTACAACATTCGCCTTGCCCTGATGGTATTGAATGGAACATTCATAATCTTTCAAAAATTTCATCCATCTCATTTTCCTTAAGTTCAACTCCTTTTGAGAAAACAAATATTTTAGGCTTTTATGATCCGTGAACACCTCAAACTGTTCCCCGTAAAGGTAGTGCTACCATATCTTTAATGCAAACACAACTGCGGCGAGCTCTAAGTCATGAGTGGGATAATTCTTCTCGTGTTCTTTTAATTGTCTTGTGGTGTAGGCAATGACCCTACCGTTCTGCATGAGCACACATCCTAATCCCACGAGGGAGGCATCACTATACACAACAAAACCACCGCTCCCAGAAGGCACTGTGAGTACGGGAGCCGTGGTAAGGCATTTCTTCAACTCCTAGAAGCTCACTTCGCATCTGTCACTCCAACTGAACTTGGCATTTTCCTCGTCAAGTAAGTGAGAGGTGTAGCCAAACTGGAGAATCCCTTCACAAATCTTTGATAGTATCATACTAAGCTGAGGAAACTACGTATCTCAGTGACGCTCTTGGGTCTCTCCCAACTAATAACTACCTCTATCTTCACCGGGTCAATAGAATTTCCCTCAGCAAACATTACATGTCCGAGGAATGCCACATTCTCTAACCAGAATTCGCACTTACTTAGCTTGGCATACAATTTGTACTCGCAAAGCTTCTCAAGAGTAAGGCGAAGATCTCGATCATGCTCTTCCCGTATTGGGGAGTATACCAAAATGTCATCCATGAACACCACAACACACCTATCGAGATAAGGTCTGAACAACCAGTTCATCAAATCCATGAACGCTGTCGGTGCATTTGTCAAACCAAAAGGCATAATAAGGAACTCGTAGTGCGCATACCGAGTCCTGAAAGCCGTCTTCGGAACATCTTTCGCCTTGATCTTTCACTAATGATAGTCAGATCGAAGGTCGATCTTGGAGAAAAATTCCGCTCCCTTCAATTGGTCAAATAGGTCGTCTATCCGTGGTAAGGGATAACGATTCTTGATAGTGACCTTGTTCAACTACCGGTAATTGATGCACATTCTCATCAACCCATCCTTCTTCTTTACAAAGAGGACCGTAGCTCCCCATGGCGAGATACTTGGTTGGATGAAACCAAGTTGTTCTAACTCTTCAATTTGCTTTTTCAATTCCTCAAGCTCTATCAAGGCCATTCTATACGGTGCCCTTGAAATCGGAGCGGTGCCCAGAGCAAGCTCTATCGTGAATTCAATCTCCCGATTCGGAGGCAATCCGGGAAGTTCCTCTGGAAACACATCCAAAAACTCATTCACAACCGGAATGGCCGAGGAGTTTTGTGCTTCTGGGTTTGCTAAGCTCAAGGCCGCGAGGCAAGCAATATCCCTTTCTCTCATTCCTCGAAAGTGAAACGGCTTAACTCCATCCGACCTGAAGTTCACCATCTTTTCAAAGCATGCAACATGGCCGTGGTGGTTTGACAACCAATCCATCCCTAGGATGACATCGATATCCAAGTCTTGAAAATTTAGGATGATGAGGTCAGCAAATAGTTCATTCTCCCCTACTTGAACCACACAATCTCTAAATATTTTGTCCCTATCAACTGTCTTGCCAAGTGGAGTTCCAATGGTCAACTCCCACTCCAACGGAGTAGCCTCAATCGAAAAGCCCTTTGCGAAACTAAGTGAAACAAAGGAGTGAGTGGATCCTATGTCGATCAACACTTGAGCTAGGCATTCGTTCACTAATAAATTGACTGTGTGATTAAATAACTAATATCAATAGATTTCAAGCGTACATGCATCATACATGGGTGACTAACAACATCACATCACAATAAGCATTTTAACAGTAAGACTTTAACGATTTTGCATACCTTGCACGACATCATCGGATGCATGTGCGTCTCTCTCGGATAGGGCAAAAATTGGCCCTCGGTGGCTTGGCGAGGTGGCCGTGTAGACGGTGAGGCCCTCTAAGCCTGGGAAGAGCTCTACTAAGATGTCTGTCTAATAGAGGGCCTACTCCCCTGAGACTGAGCTGGTAGATGATGTCGAGGGCAGTCTCTAATAATGTGGCCTCGGTCACCACAATGGAAACAACCTCTGATAGCCTTCCGGCATTCCCCTGCTGGATGCCTCCTTCCATAAATGGTGTAGACATCATGTGAATAGGTGGGAGGAGCATAACCGGTCACCTGAGTCACTGCGGGGCGAGGAGCCTGAGTGAGAGCTGGGCAAAAAGCCAGTGGAGCAAAAGGTCGAAGAGACTGAGGTGTAGAGTACATCCTCTGTGACTGAGCTTGTCCTACGAACTGGTACAATGTAGTTCTAGCTCTCTTTTCTGCCGAGCCACTGGACTAGCCTTTCTCCATCCCTCTTCTCTTGAAGAACTCTTTAGAATTAGCCTCCGCTAATAGTGCCTTGTCAACTACCTCGACATATGTCTCATGCTGGAACATCGAAACTCAGTCTTTGAGATAGGCCTTCAACCCCCTCTCAAATTTTCGGGCTTTCATAACCTTGGTAGCTATCATATGTGGAGTAAATCGAGATAGCTCCGAGAACTTAGCCTTATAGGCGGCTCCTGACATATTACCTTGCTCCAAGGTAATGAACTCAACTTCCCTTTTCTCTTTTATCCCTATTGGGAAGTATTTCTTGTTGAAGACGTCCAAGAACTCTCCCCAAGTCCAATCTTGACCCTGTTGGGTTAACTCCCGGGTCCTAAGTGGGGACTTCCACCAATGATCGGCCTCACCTTCAAGCATGAAGGCGGCCCAAGTAACCCTTTCAACCTCCGTAGGCGCCAAAACTTAAATATCTTTTCTAATTGCCGAATCCAACCTTCGGCCACAAGTGGATCAATGCTTCCACAAAATGTTGGAGGCCTCATCCTCCGAAAAGTCTCTATTCCGGCTTGTGCTCGATTGGGAGGAGCAGGTATAAGTGCAGCATTAGGTGGAGTAACCGGTTGCCTTGCTGCCAACATATCCAAGGTCTCAGCTATTGAAGGGAAAGCTTGGGCATAGTCAGGTTTATCATCACCTGCTGGAGCATCACTTCCATTGCCCCTTGTGTTGTATCCACGACCCCGAGTATTGCGTCTCATGATTACTCCTGAGAACGATAATACAGCATGAGTCTAACTTGGATACGCATTTAGTAGCAATTTCACCATTTTTTCAAAACACATTCACTAAGCATAGAACAATGTACAAAGGTATACATAACAACGGCATAACATACAACTCATATTCCTAGCATAAGACTCTACGTTTGGTTGAAGTTTAACCGGTTTTGACCAAGACTAACTTGTTAGTCTATACTTGGAATACAACTCTCTCGTATGACCCTAATGCCTTGTTCAGTCATGGTATCGAATACTATGTGACCCTAGGGACTCTAATGCCTAGAGTTTTTATACCACTTCTCCTGTGCCCCAAAATACCCCTAGGAGTTAAGGGATACTTTAGAGGAGACTATTCATACCTACCAAACCATCCTGTAATGAACAAGCCTAAGCATGATATAATACAACAATAATCAGAGTGCGGAAGCTAAACATAAGTGCGAAAGCGTGAACAACCTTTTTCTTTTCTATAGACGGTCTGTATTCCAAGTTTTATACAAAACATATCAAGTTAAAGGTGGACATGCCCACCTGACAAAATACAAAAGAAATGTCAAGCCCATTATGCTCAACAGTAATCTAAGTACGGCCAGACATCGCTGTCCCTATCCTCCTGCGACTGGATCGGGATAGGAGGTTCTCTCTCCTCAACATACTCTTTCTCAACCCAAGGCTCGGGGTTGAGGGCTTCTTCAATACTTGCCGACATAAAAGTACGGCTAAATATAGAATACTCAACGAGTACAAGCTACTAGCTAACAATAGCAATAACAAAGCACAACAGTAATAACCACAATACACAATAATCAATTTTTAAGCAACACTAGCAACATATGACATTTATAGCATGGAAAATGAAGCAATATAAATATCTTGACATGCGTGCATGAATGCGGAAACTCTGGTAAAACTCATGTTTGGAAACCTGTTTCATGTCTTAGTCTTGCTTGTGAAAATGCACATTTATAGCTGTGGGTCCACTATACAGGTTCAAAAATGCAACAATGCACACTATCAGCAATGGGATTGCCAACAGTCTGCGTGATTTTTTTCCAACATTGAGGGCCTATAACTCTGGCTAGGCAGAGAGTAGGGGGGCTACGACCTATGGTTTTGAAGCCCTGGATGAGGGGAACATTTTAAGCCTGAGCTGGGCCCTACTGGTGGCCTGATGTGGGTCCTACACTGTGCCAAAGTGACACTGTCACTGTTTCACATAAAATAATGAATGTCGGTAATTTGATTACCGACATTATGAGCAGTTCATGGTTTTTGGCATTTTAAACATGGTTAGGCTTAACCATGGTTCTCGATGTCTTCAGGTAAAAGGTAAAGGAGACCCAGTGGATCCTAACTCTGGCCTTGGATTGGCCCAAATTGTATCCAGGTATAGGCCACAGGCGCTGAAACAGAGAAGCAAAGGGTTGTTTGTAGTTGGTACTGAGTTTACTGACACCCTGGATTTTTTCAAAAAAATCGAAAATGACCTACGGACTGCTACTGGGGTTGAACCAGGGGTTCCCTCATGACTTGAGGGACCCCCAGACCCTACTGAGACCCCCTGAAGTGACACTATACCCTTAGGGGGTTCCCCACACCTATGGTGAAGGTGGGGGAGCCCCTTTTATGGGTTTTTTCCTACAAAATACAAAGAGGCAGCCCCCTGGAATGGACCAGGGGCTCACATGTATACCAAAACAAGATAAAAAGAGGGGTAGGGGAAGCCCTACACTTCTGCTCAACTTCCGAACGAGGTGGTGGCCTGGTGGCGGGGCTGCAAGTGGCGGTGGAGCCTGGTGGCGCTGCTACAGGGCTATGGGAGGTTGTTAGCGCTCTTGGGGAGCCTTATGGGAGGTCCTAGAAGGCTGAGGGGAGGTTTAGACTCGAGCAGGGTTTCAGGGTGGACTTATGGAGTGGATTTTTGAGCTTGAGGGTGCTCGGCTTTTATAGGGAAAGTCCCAAGAGACACCCTTGGCATTTGTACAAGGGTAGGAGGGTTATGATGGAGTGGAGAGGGGTGTACAGGCTGGAGAGGGACGGTTACAGATGTACCTGAGCCCACAGAAGGTGTGGTGTGCAACAGAAAACAGAAACCAGAGGTGTCGATATTGGGATTACCGACACCCCCAAGGCTTTAAAAAACCTAGGTGTCGGTAATCTTACTACCAACACTGAAGGGTTTTTGCCCAGCAAGCTTGGCCCAGGCATGCACGTGGTACGAGAGCATCGTTTTTGAATTTGTTGGGCCTGGGCTTGGGCCCAGGCCAAGGGGTTGGACTCCTATGGGTTGTTGGACTTAGGGCTTAAGCCCTAGAGGCCTAGGGCTTGGATTAGGGCTTGATAACATGCAGAAGTGGGAGATTTATTTTCACTTGCCTAAGATTTTCTAAGATTTCAGTATGCTAATCTGATTTTCTTGATGATTTTAAGGCTTGAGGAAATGGCACGAAGATAGGACTTCGAACTACCTCACTAATTTTGGATACATTAACATCATCATTACTCGTGTCATTGGTTTCATCCTCTAATTCTTAGGTAGAGTTAGGGATGTCTTTTGCTTTTCCACTACGAGTAGTAATGACATTAATTTGCTCAAATTCTTTCTTCTCGAGGGTAGAGCCTTGTACCATGTGTTGACCTTGAGGGTTTTGTTGAGTTTGGGAAGGAAATCTCCCTTTCTCATTAAAACTCAAATAATTTGTCAATTTAGATACATGACTTTGAACTTCCTTAAATTCCTCAGCCATTTGAGTGAACAATGCTTCAAATTTTTGATTGGTTTTACCTTGAACATTGATGAAAGCATGCAATGTCTCCTCAAGAGAACTCCTAGATGGCAATGATGTATTAGGTGTAGAAAATTGAGGTGTAGTGAAATTTCTAGGAGGCATCTGTTGTTGAGGGGTTTAAGAATTATTACTCCAGCTAAAGTTAGGATGATTTTTCTAAGCTGGGTTATAAGTCTCAGAGTAAGGTGAATAGGGCTTCTTGTAATTGCCCATAGCATTACAATGTTCCTCATACACCCCCCTCAACTCCTGGAGTGTTGGACACTCTTTGGTAGGATGCTCAGTCTAATGACAAACCTCACAAATCCATCTGGTCTCTCCCTGATAAACAGGGGTAGTTGCCATTTTTTCTTTCACTCGTAGAGCCTCAACTTCCTTAGTTAAGCTCTCCAATCTAGCCTTTAGATTATCATCTTCTCTCAGGTGAAAAATCCCTCCACTAGAAGGAGTGGAGGTGGGTCTCGACCTATTAGTGCTTTCAGTAGCACTAGGTCCTGTCCAAGTATGGGCTTTTTCAGCCAACTCACTCAAGTAATCTATGGCCTCATCGGGGTCTTTTTGAAAAAATTCTCCATTGCACATCATCTCAATAAATTGGCATTCCCTAGGAGTAAGTCCTTCATAGAAGTAACTCACTAGGCGCCAGCTTTCATACCCATGATGTGGGCACAAACTTAAAAGATCCTTGTATCTTTCGCAGGTCTGATATAAGGTTTCACTCTCTTTTTGAGTGAATGTAGAAATTTGCCTCTTTAAAGCATTCGTCTTATGATTAGGGAAATATTTATGGAAGAATGCTTGAGTCATCTCCACCCATGACCCAATCGACCTAGGCCTCAAAAAATACAGCCAACTCTTTGCTCTATCCTTCAGAGAGAATATAAAAAATTTGAGCCTGGCAACATCTATGGTGCCTTGTTGATTGTGAAATGTGGCTACCACCTCTTCAAATTCTCTAATGTGCACATATGAGTTTTCATTATCTAAACCATGAAAAGTGGGGAGGAGTTGAATCATCCCTGGTTTAAAATCAAAATTTTGCACATTAGGGGGAAATATAATGCAAGAAGGTGTGGTAGCCCATGTAGGGTGTAAATGCTCATGAAGAGTTTTAATTTGATGATCCCCGTGTTCACTCATTGTGCAATGTGTAGAGTCAAGTGAAACAAAATCAGATTCCGGGGGTGTATCAAATAAATTTGTAAAGAGAGTCTCAGATTCTTCCGGTCTCTTCGCAAATCTACCTAATTCGTTCCGGTATCAATGCATGCACAAAGCAAAAATAAGAGAATCAATTAAACTACTAAATCAAAAAGGAAAAAGAAACGAGATTACCGCTTCGATGAGTCAATTTAGCAAACCTCCTCCGAAATTAAAAAAAGAATATATGCTCCTTAGCTTTCGCCTTGTTCCCCGACAACGGCGCCAAAATTTGATGTCGCTCAAAGATACGCGGTACTTTGCAGTACAATAAAGGGGTTTGTCGAACCACAGAGAGCAGTGAAGATAAGGAACAATAATGGAGAAGAGTTTGTAGGATCTTTGGTAGAAAATGTTTAATTAAATTGATGAAGATATCAGTGAGAAAAAGCGCCAAGGCATCAGGTTTCCTCCCCTTAATGGTGTAATGTCAATTTGATTGTCCAAAATATAACTCAATTGAGGGTTTCACATCCCAAACCCTCAATCGGAAGATTTTAGAAATTTAGATTATAATAAAAAGCTAAAATAGATTTCTTGTCAATTATTCAAAACGAATTTTAACCCAAACCCGCACTTTATTGGAAAAACTCAAGGACGACGATATACCCGGAGGCAATACCGCAACAAAGACTAATGTCCACTAAGATGAAGGTTCTTCGTCTGAGAAATCAAGAATTATTACTCAACTATGAGAAAAGCCTGACTAAAGTCGTGAAAAGGTTTAAATCCCAGAGATTCAATTGAAAGAGATCAAACAAGAAGAACAACTAACATAGAAACCATAGACATTAAAAACACTAATTGGATTAACTCAAACTAAAATTACCTCATCAAGAGAATTCCATCCTAGCCAAGGCTAGGGTTTTAGCAATCCATACAAAGAGAAAAACTAAAACAATAAGATAAAAGAGATGATTCCAAGGTCAGAGGTTCAGAGCGCTCCTCCCCACCCTCCTTTTTGAGTTTAAATAACTAAAAGGGAAGAAGAAGAATGAAACTAAGCGAAAAGAGAAAGTTCCTAATGCAAAATCTCGCTCAAAATAGTCAATTTGCGATCAAAAATGTCAGTCCCGCAACCACCGATCGATCGGGCAAGGGTGCTGATCGATCGGGCCTTCAATCGCAAAAATCTGAAAAAAAAAATCACCACCTTCCGATCGATCGATGATTCTGGCCGATCAATCGGCACTCCAACCGATCGCTGGGGATCGTCGATTGATCGCCCAGATTGCCATTTCGCCATTTTTCCTATTTTTTTGCCTTTTTGACTCTTTTCTTTTTGTTGATTTCCACGAGACTTCTTTACTCGAATTCCCTACATAAAATGTCATAGAAAATGATTAGAATTTGCAATCAATAATTGGAGAAACAAGGTTAGAATGTAAGCTTTAAATCAAGGATTCAGACTAAAAGTGGCTTTAAAGGGTTATAAAATAACTGGTTTTGAGTGTACTTTTGCACACTCATCACCTGGTCTTAGTACATTAACACCCTTTCATGTTTGTCATTTTACTTGGTGATAGATATTAGTACTCGTACCTGGTCTTAGTATACTAGCATTCTCTCATACTTATTGGGGAACAGATGTTAGTTCCCATACTTGGTCTTAGTACACTAACATTCTTTCATATTTCTTTATTCTTGCTTGTCATGTTTTCTTGTGAGCCAGGTATGACATATCCTAGGATAGCCCTACCCTTGACCGGCCCAATGTCAGGCTTTATCATGCTTGTCGTGAATCACATATCTTGTTTTTATGTTTCTTGTATGTATACTCATGTTTAAAAGTTTGATTCATGCATGCGTGCTTGGTGTGTGTTAATTCGTGGAGATTTTTCAAGCATAAGAGATTAAAAGTGAACATATTACATCTTAATCCTACTTAAAATCATGTGATAACTAAGCAATAGTGAAAACATACATCAATATTTGTATTATAAGAAAAACTACTTGATCCGTGCTTTCATAATTTTTGTCAAACTCATTAAATTCTCATTTAGGCATTTTATCAAACATTTGGCATGCAAGCATTTCGTAGTCATTTATTTCCTCTTTTTATGATTTTAATTTCATAAACATCACATGTGTATTCATTATGGGTACAATGCCCTTCCAATATTTTCCATCACACAACATTCCCCACATCATACAGCATCCATCGCCTCAACCATGCATTTACACATCACCAATTCCTTCTTTATCTTGTTTAATTTAGGGGTTTAATAATGTAAATCAAGAAAAGGAATTAACTCAATCAATCCACAATCATGCTTTTAAATAAACCTAGGTTATTACTAAAGTAGTTAATAGGGTGTACTAACCTTGAGGATTAACCCTCAACTTGAAGAAAACCCCTTTGTTTGGAATCCCACTTGAAGAAGAAAACACCACCACTTGAGGATGAAGATCCTTGCTTAAGAGGATAATCCAAGCTTGAATTGGACTCCCCTTGATCTCCACAAAATACCTCTTGGAAATCCCCAAATCTTCTCTTCCTTCTCCTCTCCAATCCCTCCCTTCTCTCTCAATTTCTCTTACTCTCTCTAGGTTTAGGGTAAGCCAAAAACCCCCCAATGAACCCCCTATTTATAGGGAAGAGGGTAGAAACCCTAAAAATCCTGAAATAAAAATCTAGGTTCGCGATCTACGATTGATCGTAACATATCTACGATCGATCGAATCTGCTACGATCGCTAGTAGTTTCCTATGATCGTTCGTAAACGTTACAGAGAGTTTGGCCATTTATGAAATTCTACGAGCATTTGTAGAATTTTTACGATAGATCGTAGCTCACCTACGATCGTTCGTAGGGTCTGTATGATCGTTCATAATTTAGACAGTAATTTTCCAGATTTTTCCATTTTGGTATTTCAGCCATAATTTTTGACTCGTTTGTTGGATTTTGACTATTCAACTTGTGCTGAACTCGTAATTCAAAAGGGAACAATTCTGGTATTTTAGAATATTCCAATTCTTCTTTATTCATGGACCAAATTGTCTCTAAAGCTGACTGGTCTAGAATTAGGTTTTAGCAGCCCGAGTTTTCAACATGTCCGACTTCGGAAATCCTACTTTTTAACACTTAGAGTACTTTCTGCTTCCCTTTTGACTCCCATGAACATTTTTACTACTTGGTTAATACCACCAAACTTTCAAATTTCTCATTTCATAGAAAATGGGAGATTACAAGGGCTTAAAGCCTTGACACAATTTTCTATATATGGACAAAAGTTCCGGGGCGCTACATCCTCCCCCCTTATAGGAATTTGGTCCTTGAAATTAGGACTACGGTACAATTAGTGAGGATACTTGTCCCACACTTATTCCTCCAAGAACATTCTCAGAACACTAAAGGAGAAGTCTATTGCAATTGCCTTAGTTTAATGGCTAGATGCTTAAACATTCACACAAATCAATTTTTCTTTCAAGTATGCTAGATATCATAAAACATATCTAACATGTTTATACACGTAGGCAACATACTTGTTAGCCTCAAGGTTACAACTCTTAGTACCCTAAATTGTTTCGATGATAACACAATAATGAAATGACTCTTGATAAACTAATATTTCCATTGAGTGTGTCAAATTTTAGTGAAGTAGTCCATAAAGATCAAATTTCAAGATATGAAGAATTGAAGAGCTTAAGTCATCAAGGTTAAAGTTCAAATGCTAGTTCTTCCAAAAAGCTTCAGAAGCTCAAGACAATGCATGAAGATCCATCAAGAGTGAAGCTTCTTAAAATCAAGATTGAAGATCATCTTTCATGAAGACTAGTGTCTAAGTAAAAACGTCTAGGACCTTTTAAAAGTCCTCAAGACATTGGAAAGGAATTGCTCAAAGATTACCTAGATAGACCCTAGATGACTTAGTATAATTTGGACATCATTCTAAGGCCCTAAAAATGATTAAAATATTGATAATTTAATTGCCTAAGGATCCTAGCATGTTTCCCATCATTTTGGTCTTATTACGATGAGTTTACTGAAAAAATTCAGTGAACTCGTCGACGAGTACAAGGGACTCGTCGACGAGTGGTTGACAGGGAATTGAAGCAATAGCTTTTGTCTCCACTCATCAATGACTCAAGCCTAATTTTATCTCACTCATCGACGAGTGTCTGTGGGAAAAATCTTCAACGGCTAGTTCGCATTCAATGCTACTCCCAATGGCCATATTGATTTCCCAACTATAAATAGAGTTGATTTATGATAAAAATAAATAATTCTAAGAATTCCAATCACTGTGATCTATTGCTCATTCATCACTCATAAGTTTCCAGCAATCAATACTTTGTTTTTCATTGAATACTTAGAATCCCAATCCCTCTCTCCTTGAGCATTCAATTTCAATCAGTCTTGAGAGATTGTGAGCCTTGCATTCAATTCTTATCTAGCTCAAACTAGGAGCTTTCAATTCGGATTTAATATCTACCAATTTCTGTATTTATTGAAATTCAACAGGGATTCTTGCACCCTATTTAAGAAGACTGTCTTCTTAGTATCCAAGAGAGAGTCTCGCTTGAAGAGGTTATTTCTTAGCCTGTAAAAGGATTGCTAGAGGTTCTTCCTGAGCCTAGAAAATGATTGTAAGGCTTACTCTATGCAGGAAAAGAAGAGTACCATTAGTGAATCGTGTAAAAATCCTTGAAGCTGGAAAGCTTAAAGGCGGGGACGTAGGCAAGTTACTGAACCCCGATAACATATTTGGTGTCTAGTATCTTTACCTTCTCTCTCTTTAATTATCTCTGATTAATTTGGTAATTTTTGTGATAAATTTTAATTTTCGTAAATATCACTTAGAATAAAATTTAAATTGCCATAAACCCTATTCACCCCCCTTCTAGGGTCCATTATCTGGGAATCAATATTGGCACGCCACATTACATCATTCTTTACAAACAAAATTTCTATTCTCTCAGCATTCATGCCACATTATTAGGTGCCTGAGCACCTTGCCTTGAGACAGCAAAAACTTGGCCCTCATTAGCCTGACGTGGAGGCTGTATGGGCTATTTGGGCCTCGAAGCTTGATAGGACTCCTGTTGCGTAGGCAGTTGACTTGGGAGTCTAGTTTCCTGGATTTGAGCACGTGGCCGACGGCTTGGAAAATCTCTAATCCGGTGTCCCGTGTCACCGCAATGGTAACATGCTCCCGTAAGAGCTCGGCAATCCCCAATCAAGTGTTTCCTCCTACAGTAACTGCAGAACTCAAACGTAGGTGTAGAAGATGCTGGTTACGCCTGTCTAGTAACTTGCGTAGTAGTAAGGCGAGGGGCCTGAGGTGTAAGAGAATGGCTTTACACCTGCGTAGGTCCAGAGGACTGGTATGGAGTCTTTCTGGTCCTCCTCTCTGGCTGCGTTGAGCGACTAGACCGGCCTCTCAACATTTTTCTCCTCTTGTAGAATTCCTCAACATTCGTTTCTGCCAACTGGGCCATATCCACAACTTCGACGTAGGTCTCATGCCTGAACATAGAGACCCTATCCTTGATGTGGGCATGCAATCCCCTCTCAAATTTCCTGGCCTTCATTGCCTCTGTGGCTATTAGATATGGGGTGAACCTCGACAATTTGGAGAACTTGGCTTTGTACTCTACCACTGTCATGTTCCTCTGCTCCAAGGTAAGGAACTCTAATTCTTTCTTTTCTCTTACTCTTACTGGGAAGTATTTCTTGTAGAAAACATCAAGGAACTCTTCCCAAGTCCATTCTTGACCCGCTGGAATCAAGTCCCTTGTTCTAATGGTAGATCTTCACCAGTGATCGGTCTCACCCTCCATCATGAAAGCGGCCCAAGTAACTTTCTCTGCCTCAGTAGGCAACAATACTGAATACAACTTCTCCAGCTACCTGATCCATGCTTCAGCAACCAATGGATCAATGCCACCATAAAATACTAGGGGCCTAATCCTTCAAAATGCCTCAATTCCCATGGCATGATGTGCAGGAGTAGGCACAAGTGCCGTAGTAGGAGTGGGGGTAGAGGGCTGCCTAGCTGCGAGCATAGCTAAGGGCTCGGCTATCGACCCTAATACTTGTGTAAGGTCAGGTTGCTCATCCTCGACCGGAGCATCACCTCCAATTCCCCTAGTAGGGTAACCGCGACCCTGATTGCCACGTCTCATGATCGAATCATGAGGTCAATAGCAAAGCATGAATCTAATTTGGAACCTAACTTATCTCGTCCCTAATTTCAACAATCATTTCATGTTTATACATACATAATAATACATCGAGGTATACAATAAGATAATATAAGCATACCATTAATGTTTCCTAGTGCACGACACTAAGTTCTCACACTCGATTAAGGTATTTACTGATTACATACTTAAGACATTACCCAGCTTAAGATTAGGACTAATGACTAGTTCATTTATTTAAGTGTAATCCCCTTAATCTTGGTGACATGTATGATGCTTCTAAGATCTACATGATGCATGCAGGATGTGCATATGATGTTTATGATATGTGTGTGACGTTCATGCCATGTTCAATGCTCATGCGATGCATGATACGTATGCCATGCATGATGCTTATGCGATGCATGATGCTGATGCTGATGCCATGCATGATGCTTATGTGATGCATGAGAGTGCATGATGCTCATGTTATACGTGATGCTCATGTTATGTATGAATGTGCATGCTATATATGATGTTTTATGAGATGCATGATGATTTTGCTATGTATGAAATGCATGTTGTCCTTGGAGTTTATAATTTATTTATCATTTTGGATTGGGCACAAGGTTTAGAACGTGCTGTAGAATTAACGCGCAACTGTATCTAGAACTTATAGACCGAGCACTGAGTCTAGGACGTGCTGCAGAATTAACGCGCATCTGTATCTAGAAACGTGCATCAGACATTCATATTGGACCGAACACTGAGTCTAGAACGTGCTGCAGAATTAATGCGCATCTGTATCTAGAAATGTGCATCAGTCATCCATGTGTTTGTCCAAAATTATATCCGTTCTTAGAGTTTATAATATATTTATCATTTGGGACTGAGCACTGAGTCTAGGACGTGCTGCAGATAATACGCATCTGTACTTAGAAACGTGCCTCAAACATCCCAGAGTTGGTTAGAAATATATTGATATCTGTATATGTCCTTACTAATCGTGGGGTTACTTGAACTCACATGGACTGATCGTTATATCGTGATGTATGAGTTATGCTTATTTGTGGTATAAGACACATTAAATTCAGTTTAATAAATCAATTTATACTGGATGTGCAAAAATATATATATCAACACCTATGTCCCTATTTTTGCAATTACTCTAAATATACTAGACTTGTAAGACCTAAGATCATCCAATAGCCTCTCTTGGGAAACGAATTCCTACAGAAACCTAATAATACAATGTAGGACAAGGACCTACCCCTCCCTTGTCGAACAACACCTAGGCTAGACTCTAGCCTAAGTATTACAACAACTCATGAACCTAACTGGGAGACCCGTTCATAAAGCATGAGTTTTCACTTACATATAACATATAGTATGCACCCAACACGTAACATATAATACCACATAACAATACAACACATTATAGAATAAGTATATAAAATTTTTGGTTTTCCTAGCGAAGATAAACACTAACTTCGGTTGAAATCAACATGTTCTGAACAAGGACTAAGTGATTAGTCCACACTTGGAATATGACTCTTTTCTTAGACCTAATGCCTTGTATTTATCGTGGTATCGAAATCTAAACGACCATAAAGACCTAATGCTTAAGCTCTGATACCACTTCTGTTGCGCCCCAAAATACCCCCTAGGAGTTAGGATACTTTGGCGACGTGACTTATCCTTCAAACCATCCTGCATTAGTATACAAGGCAAGCTAAATAGTGAACTAAAAATTTCTTTAATGACTTAACTGTATTCCAAGTGAAATTGATTACAATAACTGAATAGAAATTAAAACATGTATATAAAATCCGTAACTTAAGTCCCAACTCAAGTGATACAAACATCCCTAGACATAAGAACCCAAAATACATGTGTCTCTCTCACTCATCCCAACCCTAGGGCCACATGTCAACCCCCTAACATCTCACTGACACTCCAAGCAACCTCCTCCTCTCCATAAACTGCCTCGATAAGCGTATGGTGTACCTGCCGATATAAAAGTACGGCTGAGTATGAAATATTTAGCGAGTACAAGCTACTAGCTAACAATAGTAATAACAATAATATGTAAAAATAATAATATATCATGCATGGTACAATTCATTTTCACATATACATAATCAAAGTGTGGAAGCTAATACAACTAACACTGGTACAATTCTTGAACATCATACTTTAAATCAAACATTCTATTCATGCTCTAACCCATATGTGTTTTTCATTACCTTGTGAGTCTTGTGAGTTCTTTACATGTCTTATAAGATTATTTATTTCACTTTTCTTTTTTGGCTAGTACCCGAACTATGAAATGGACGGACATACTAGGTTCTTGTCATTCTTGCTTGTCTTGTTTAACTAGTACTTGAACTATGACTTGGACAGTAATACTAGCTTCTTGTCTTGCTTGACTAATGCCTGGACTATAATGGAACGAAACACATTAGCGTTCTTGTCTTGACCTGACTAGTGCCTAGACTATAGTAGAACGGAACACACTAGTATTCTTGTACTTGCATGCATGGGAACAGATGATAATGCCCGTACCTAGTCTTAGTATATTATCACCCTTCCATATTTATTTATTCTTGCTTAGAGATAGATACTAGTACCTATACCTGGTCTTAATATACTAGTATCCTCTCATACTTGTTGGAAACAGATGTTAATGCCCGTACCTAGACCCCTTCATGCTTGTCATTTTACTTGGAGACAGATGCTAGTACCCGTACCTGGTCTTAGTACACTAGCATCCTCTCATACTTACTGGGGAACAGATGTTAGTGCTCGTACCTGGTCTTAGTACACTAACATCCTTCCATATTTCTTTATTCTTGCTTGTCATGTTTTCTTATGAGCAAGGTATGACATATCCTAAGATTTGCCCTACCCTTGACCGGCCTGATGTCCGGCTTTATCATGCTTGTCGTGAATCACATATCTTGTTCTTATGTTTCTTGTATGTATACTCATGTTTAAAAGTTTAGTTCATGCATGTGTGCTTTATGTGTGTTAATTTGTGGAAATTTTCTAGCATAAGAGATTAAATGTGAAAACATATTACATCTTAATCCTACTTAAAATCATGTGATAATTAAGCAATAGTGAAAACATACATCAACATTTGTATTATAAGAAAAACTACGTGATCCATGCTTCATAATTTTTATCAATCTCATTAAATTCTCATTTAGGCATTTTATCAAACATTTGGCGTGCAAGCATTTCGTAGTCATTTATTTCCTCTTTTTATGATTTTGATTTCATAAACATCACATGTGTATTCATTATGGGTACAATGGCCTTCCAACATTTTCCATCACACAACATTCCCCACACCATATGGCATCCATCACCTCAACCATGCATTCACACATCCTCAATTCCTTCTTTATCTTGTTTAATTTAGGGGTTTAATAAATTAAATCAAGAAAATGAATTAACTCAATCAATCCATAATCATGCTTTCAATAAACCTAGGTTATTACTAAAGTAGTTAGTAGGGTGTACTAACCTTGAGGATTAACCCTCAACTTGAAGGAAACCCCTTTGTTTGGAATCCCACTTGAAGAAGAAGACACCACCACTTGAGGATGAAGATTCTTGCTTAAGAGGATAATCCAAGCTTGAATTGGACTCCCCTTGATCGCCACAAAACACCTCTTGGAAATCCCCAAATCTTCTCTTCCTTCTCCTCTCCAATCCCTCCCTTCTCTCTCAATTTCTCTTACTCTCTCTAGGTTTAGGGTAAGCCAAACCCCCCCCCCCCCCCAATGAACCCCCTATTTATAGGCAAGAGGGTAGAAACCCTAAAAATCCTGAAATAAAAATTTGGGTTCGCGATCTACGATCGATCGTAACATATCTATGATCGATCGTAATCTGCTACGATCGCTCGTAGTTTTCTACGATCGATTGTAAACGTTACCGAGAGTTTGGCCATTTATGGAATTCTACAATTGTTCGTAGAATTTCTACGATCGATCGTAGCTCAACTACAATCATTCGTAGGGTCTGTACGATCGTTCGTAATTTAGACAGTAATTTTTCAGATTTTTCCATTTTGGTATTTCGGCCATAACTTTTGACTCGTTCGTCGGATTTTGACGATTCAACTTGCGTTGGACTTATCATTCAAAGGGGAACAATTCTGGCATTTTAGAATCTGCCAATTCTTATTTATTCATGGACCAAATTGTCCCTAAATCTAATTGGTCTGGGATTGGGTTTCAGCAGTCCGGGTTTTCAACATGTTCGACTTAGGAAATCCTACTTTTTAACACTTATAGTACTTTCCGCTTCCCTTTTGAATCCCATGAACATTTTTACTACTTGATTAAGACCACCAAACTTTCAAAATTTTCTTTTCATAGAAAATGGGAGATTACAAGGGCTTAAAGCCTTGGCACAATTTTCTATATATGGAGAAAAATTCCGGGGCGCTACATTACCAATTGGTAGAAGCTCGAGCCAAAGTGGGGAACATTAAAGGCAAGATGGCCACAACGGAGAATCAACGAGCATCTACCCAGGAAGCAACATGCCAGTCAGCAGAGGCCGAAGCAAAGGCAAGAGAAGAGGCTGAAAACGTCGTCTTTCGACTCAGCGAGTTGGATGCATATGCCCACATCGTAGTCAAGCAGCTAGAGGACTCCGAGAAGGCGATGGAGGAATTAGCCAAGCAGCTCGAAAAGATGAGGGAGGAGTTAGCCAAACAGCTTGAAGAATCCAAGTCTTCAGCAGCGATCTTAATGGAAAATATCCATGTCCATTTCCGGAAGGGGATGGATCGGCTGCTTGTTGAGGACCGGGTTGAGACTGAAGCAATGGTGCTGAAAGAACTCTGAGAGTCAGGACAGTTGATAGACTCTCCTCAACATTCAAAGGACGAGACTACTCGTCCTGAGGCAGTTGGTCTATCAATTGTCTAGGCCGATGACGAGGATGGCGAAGAGCAAGGGAGTGACAGACCTCCTCTTCCCATTGAGCCAGCTCCTAATGCACCTACTCTTCCTGCTAATGCTCCTGCTGTACCTTCTACTGAGCCTTATGCTACTGCTGAACTCGTCTCTGACAATGATGATGTGATCATTGTCCCACCTTCTTCTTCTCCCGATCTGAACGTTGAACCTGCTACCTAGCTTTCTCTACTCTTTTCTCCGTTGTAGTCTCTCTGTTTCAGTGTAGATGGATCTTGCTATATTTCTCCATTGTCCTGCTTTTTGTAGCACTCTTTGTTCGTTGTCAATGAAGTTTGTCACGACCCAAAATACCCCTAGGAGTTAGGATACTTTGGTGTCATGAACTCATTACCAAACCATCCTATACAACATGTAAATCCTGTACAACATATAAAACATATGATAGTGGAAGCAGAACAAAAAAAAAAAATTCTTTCTATACATACCGTATTCTAAGTTTATGAACAAAACCCAAAATAAAGAGTGAACAATTTCACTCAACAAAATATGTGTAATAGCAATTCTCCAAGATTCATCATTAATTGATTCAAGGGTATTTTTAGGTTCAATTTGAGAGAGGAATGTAAGGTTATTACAAATATTTTTTCTTGTTTTTACACCTTGTTCTATATTACCAAGTATTAGATCTTTAGAATGATCTTTTATTAATCTTCATACCTTAAGAAGTTGAATTTCATTTTCTTCTTATTTTCACCTAAGTTTTTATCATCATTCTCATTATCTTGATCTTCATTATCACTTTTATTGATTTCCAAATTAGCAATATCTTTAGATATGTTTTCAATTTTGTCATTTAGAACATCATCATCAATTTTCTTGATTTCAAAAGGATTAGATTCATAAAAAATAACATGCATTGATTCTTCTACTATTAGGGAAGTTTTATTGAACACTTTATAAGCTTTGCTATTAGAAGAATAACCAAGAAAAATTCATTCACTGGATTTTGGTTCAAATTTCTTTAAGTTGTGTTTGTTATTTAGAATAAACATTTGCATCCAAACACTTTAAAGTAACCAATATTAGGTGATCTTCTATTCCAAAGTTTATAAATGGTTTTATTTTATTTGGTTCTAATAACAACCCTATTGATTACATAGCAAGATGTATTAATAGCCTTAGTCCAAAAATAGTTTGATAATTTATGTTCATTCAACATGGTTCTACTCATTTCTTGCAAAGACTTATTCTTTATTTCAACTACTCCATTTTGTTGAGGAGTTCTAGGAGCAGAGAAGTTATGGTTGAAACGATTATCTTCACAAAAAGATTCAAACTCTTTATTCTTAAATTACCTACCTCTATCACTCCAAATATTATTAATAGAGTAACATTTTTCATTTTGAACTCAATTACAAAATTTTTCAAACAACACATGCACTTCACTTTTATGAGATAAGAATAACACCCAAGTGAATCTAGAATAATCATCAACAATTACAAAAGCATAGAGTTTACCACCTAAGCTAGCAATATCATTTGACCCAAATAAATCCATATGTAGTAATTCCAATAGCCTAGAAGTTGATATTTTAAGTTTCTTTTTAAATGATGATTTAATTTTTTTCCTAATTGGTAAGCATCACAAATTTTGTCTTTTGATAATTTGGTTTTAGGTAAACCTTTTACAAGATCTTTTCTAGATAATTTAGAAAGTAAATTCATACTTGCATGACCTAACCTTTTATGTCATAACCAACTACTTTCATTGATAGCTGAAAAACACATTAAGTTTTGAAATGTAAGTTCATCAAAATCAATAGTATACACATTTTCATGTCTATGAGCAATAAACATGGTATTAATGTTATCTTTGTCTTTAATGATACATATATTTGATTTAAAAGATACATTTAAACCTTTATCACATAATTGACTAATACTAATTAAATTATGTTTGAGACCATCAACTAACAAAACATTTTCAATAAAAGTAGTAGAGTCCTTACCGACATTCCTATACCGATGATTTTCCCCTTTGCGTTGTCCCTGAAGGTCACATGGCCTCCATCTTTTGAAGAAATTGAGATGAATAACTTTTTGTGCCCCGACATGTGCCTATAACATCCGCTATCCAAGAACCATCTTAACTTGGAGGAGTTAGATTTCAAACAAACCTCATCCTCATTGGTCATAAGGCACAAGTTCACCACTTCTTCATCACTAGATGTGTCCGATCCACTTTCCTCGGAATCATCCTATGTAGCTTTCATGGCCTTTTTTCATAACCTTTTGCTCTTCTTGAGTTGAGGACACCCCATCTTGATGTGTCCCGACTTTTTGTATACGTAGCAAATAATCGGTTCCTTTTTGTTTGTTTCACCTTTGGATACCTCCTTGGTGAATTCTTTCTTGAAGAGCTTCTTCTTGAAGTTCCTCTCGTTCTTGAGGAATCTTCTAAACTTCCTAACCATGAAGGCTATGTCTTCATCGTCCTCACTTTCCTCTTCATTACTTTCTTCTTCTTGTTGAGATGACTTGAGAGTAAGTCCCTTCGTGTGCTTGGGCTCATCTTCTTGATGTCCCTTCATTATAACTTCATGAGTCATCAAAGATCCAAGAAGCTCATATATTTGAACCTTTGTCAAGTCTTTAGCTTCTTGAATGACTGTTACCTTGGGAGACCATTCCTTTGACAATGACCTCAACACTTTTCTAACATTTTTTGCACTAAAATAAACTTTACCAAGTGCCTTTAATCCATTTAAAATGTTAGTGAACCTAGTAAACATTTCACTAATTGATTCATCATTTTCCATTTTGAAGAGTTCATATTTGTGAACTAACATACTATTTTTTTCTTCTTTTAGTTGGTTAGTTCCTTCATATGTAACTTAAAGCTTATCCCAGATTTCTTTGGCTGAATCACATCCCGAGACTCTATTAAACTCTCGAGGGCTAAGAGCACAATAAAGATTGTTAATAGTCTTAGCATTAATTTGAATGAGTCTAATATCAGCCTCATTGCACTCTTCTTCCACTTTAAGAATAACAACATCCTCAATAACTTTTGTGGGAAGATGTGGACCCTTGACTATAACTTTCCAGCATTCATAGTTAAGAGCTTGGATGTAATATATCATTCTAATTTTTCAATAGTTATAATTTTCTCCATTGAACAATGGAGGACGGGTGATCGATTGGCCCTCTCCTAATGTAGTAGCAAAGATGTTTGCCACTTACGATCTTTAACTTTAGATGGTTAAATCTAAAAACAGAGTACTAGGCTCTAATTCCAATTGTTGCCCGCCAGTTAATGGACCCTAGAGGGGGGTGATTAGGGTCAAAGACAATTAAAAATTTTAACTAAGTGATTAATGCGGAATTAAAATTTAATCACTAATGCTACCAACTATGAACAGAGATAAATAAAGAGAGGGAGAGAAAATGATACACCACACAAGATATGTTATCAGGGTTTGGCAATTTACCTACGTCCCCGCCTTTAAGCTTCCCGCTTTAAGGATTTTCCCACAATTCTACTAATCGCACTCTTCTTTACGGGCAGAGAGTAAGCCCTTACAATCCCTTTCACAGGCTTAGGATCAAACCTCTTCAAGAGAAATCCTCTCTTGGATACAAGAAAACCTTTTTCTCAAATGGTGCAAGAATCTTCAATTCTTGACTTTAACTTTTACAGAATTTGTTTGATTTGAAATCCAAATTTGAAAGCTCCTAACTAAGCTAGATTTGAATGGAATACAAAGCTAACAATCACTCATGATTGATTGGAATTGAATGCTTAAAGAATGAGGGATTCGGATTCTAGGTATTCAAAATAAAAACAGATTATTGATTCCTGGAAGATTGTGAGTAATGTAAGAATGATTGAACAGTGTTAGAATCTTGTATTTAGTTCATAAATAAGCTCTATTTATAATTGTGTAGTGACCCGAATCTTTTTCGTGTTTTTATTTCATTGCATTAGGGGTATTATAGTCCTGGTGATGTTTTGATGTTATGTATTTATTTTTTGGGGAATTTGGAAATTCTAATGCCAGAAATGTTCCTTTTCTGAAGACGAATCCAACGCAAGTTGAATCGTCGAAATCCGACGAGCGAGTCAAAAGTTATGGCCAAAACAGTAGCGTAGGTCAAAAAAATCTGCAGAGAACCGATCGCTCGGTTGTAACCACCGGTCGATCGGTAGGCAACCGATCGCTTGGTCAGAAGTAGCGATCGATCGGTCCAAAACCGATCGATCGGTAGCTATCGACTGGTTAACTTTTTTGTATGGAGAAATTTTCCAGAGAGTGTTTTTTGACCGATCACTCGGTCAAAACACCGATCGATCAGTAGGCAACCGATCGCTCGGTCGTTACCACCGATCGATCGGTCCTTCGAGTTTTGCTAAATTTTAGTAAGGGCTTTTAGGTATTTTTGCTCTCAACTTTTGGGGCTATAAATAGGGGGTCCTACTCGAGGTATTAAAATACTCAACCTATTTCTAACCTAATTTGGCAAAAACGGAGAGAAAACCTAGGGTTTTGAGGGAGAGATTTCTTCGAGAAAAAAGAGATTGCTACAAGATTGCAAGGAGAGCTTGGAAATCTTCCTCAAAGCTTCCCCAAATCATATTGGGAGCGATTTGAATCCAAGGGAAGGATTCCTAAGGTCGATAAACTCCCTAACTCAACTCTATTAAGGGTATTTGGTGAATATTATTATAATAGAAATGATAATTTGATTTGTTTTCCCTAATCATGCATGGATTAAACTTGCTAGAGATGAAAATGGATTTATGCTATGGATGGATTGTATGGAGGATGGAGAATATTATGGAGAAAGGGAAATATTATGGAGGATGGGATGAATGTATGGATGTGGAGTATGTTTGGATTGTATAAATGGATTATGGTGTGTGGAATATTAAGAATGGGAAAGGGCAAAGTATCCATAATTAACGCACTTTAGATGTTTGTTGAAATGTCTAAGAATGATAAATATTAGTATGATGCTTTTGATTATCAAGAAATTAAGTTAAATGAATATTGTGTTGTTATGATAAATTATGCTCTATTTACCTGTATGATGATCAGTATTCGGGTAGGCCAAACCTTAGAGAAAAATCCTCCACGTTGGGAATTCTCTAACTATGGAGATGTAACCTAGCAGAGTTTCCTAACGGAAGATTGAAATCTAAGGGATGACTCATTTGAATTCCAATCACGACACTCAAGCACACGTGCACTTGCATGGTAAGTATTCAAGTCTCATGAGTCCACTTGTCTCACAAGCATGCATGCATTGGATACGAACATGTCACGAATTATGCCATGAAAGAATGATCCCCCTGAAAGTATGCCTCTTTTTAATTTTAGAAACACAGTTCTTGGGGGGCATACATCGAATCCCAAGATCTGACTAAGATTCTAATTGATTTTATTCAATGAAGGTTAGAATAACATTCACCTTTGCGACTTTGAAATTGTTAAGTCAAATCCACGTTAGAATAGTACTCGCAAAACTTCACAAGTGTCAAGTCTCCTGTCGATTCACACGAACCTTCTTTTTCCTTTAAAGCTTTCTCTAATGGAAGCTAATGGCCCTTCCAAATTTCCAGCTCTAGGAATCTTGAATAAAGATCAAATCTTTATTGATCAAGAACCTTTCTTGATGAACAAGATAAATTCTTGCTTTTCCTCAAGATCCAATCAAGAAGACAAAAGAAGAGAGAGATGGGTGTGACCATACACCTCAAGGAGAGAGAGGGGAGGGCGTGAGGTTTTAGGAGAGGGAGAGAAGAAAAAATTCTGGAGAATTATATATCTTAAAGGGCTGGGCATCCAATCCTTTATATAAATTCCCTCTTGGTTGTTTGAATTGTAATCCAATTATAATTCATTAACCTTATCCTAATCCAATTAGGATTCCTCAATAGTTTCCTTTATTGATTATTCACCTAATCCAATTAGGATTAATCTTAAAAGAAACCAACCTTATCCATTAGTAACTAATCTTATCCTTATCCAATAAGGAATCTTGAATTAGTAACTAACTAATGGAATCCCTAACAATTAGTGAATCTTTAATTAGTAACTAATTAACTAACTAACTAACTAACCTTATCCAATAAGGTGTTAATTAATTAGAAACTAATTAAAATAAAACTTCCTCCATAAAGTGGGCGTCCCACCCTAGGTGGGTCCCACCCTACATGCCTAAAGGGTTTCCAAAACCCTTTTGGTCACTTGAATTATTCTTTTATAATAATTCCCAATGGGTCCTACCCATTTGGTTTTTCACATCTAATGTGATTCCACCTTTTAGAGCTTCACTATACCATATAGTGATTACTTAGAGAAATTAATTAATTTAATTATAAATTAAATTAAATACTTTAAGAAGGTCCTTGTGTGTGGGATCTAAAGGGATCTCCTATTTCCGGTTGTGGGACCAAGTACTTCACCTTTTTGGTTGAAGCATTGTTACTAGGAAACACCTTTCCTAAAACTCCATTAGGATCATAGAATGTTATCTAAGTCCCTGGACTTCCACCAATCACAATTAATGTCCATTAACACAATGTGATTAACCTCCAAAAATTAGAGAATTACTTGTAAGTACCATCTCACAATATATTTACAAATAAATCCTTCCACATTCCGATATCACATGTAAGCTTCCGGGATTGGAACAATTCCACTGTCTTAGTCCCTAGCTTATGAATAGAACTCTTTCTCATGATTACTTTTCATTGAACTGAACCTCCAAAACACTTTTGAAGAAACATTAGAAAAGAACTGACATATATATTTATATATACTTTTCCATATTAAAAATATCAACTTCGATAAAGACCATTTTACCGAAAAGCACCAGTACTGGATTTAACAGTTCAGTTCAACAAGTATCACCTTGATATCATTATCTCCAATTAAGGAGTTGTGGATTCCTTATTGAGTGTTTACACACTTCTCCAAACATAGTGTACATGACCCAACGTACCCGGAGTTAGTCCTGTGTATTGGACATTGCCGATTGGCACATCAAAGCCATATAGACAAATGTCTGAGAAAATGTTAACCTCTCAGGTCTAAGGACAATTTGTCAAATGGATAACCCTAATACAATCTGACAGTGTATTCCATAGGGTATCCACTAGTGACCCCGTTCAGTATTATGTACTTGCTACATATACTCACATGTTAGTCAAGAGTCACCACTCTCTGTGAATGAGATTCATCACACTATCTCATAGAACTACACATGTGCAAGCCATGATGAAGTACGGCGCCCAACCAGTACTCTAGAGGCTTCGAACAATATTAGGTTTACAAGGAACCGGAAAATCATATCTCCTCGCAACCTTTGCATGATTTTCCTACAATGTTACCTATGGAACTTTATGTCATCATCATATGAGACAGTAATTAATATAAATACCCTTTATAGTTGGTTGTGTGAATATGATGTTTGTCTAATCAACATAGAAAAGTCTCTTATTGGCTTTCGAGGGCATATATGTCCAACACCCCCATTATGAACATCCACTCTACGCGTTGTCGAATACTATGAATTATGCGTTGTCGGGACAAAAACACTATGAATTATGCGTTGACGGGACAAACACACTATGAATCATGTATGTATGAGTCTATACATATGTTAAGGCAAGTTCATGGATAAGAATTGCACAAGTACACGAGTCAAGATGATGTTATGATATGTTATATGCTTCGCACTCTGATTATGCCTATTTTACGTGAAATTATTATGATTAAGCTTAGATAAACTGAGTTATGATATTGTTATTATTCATGCTATCTTATGTTGTTATTAGCTTGTTTATCCACTGAGTATTCCATGCTCAGTCAACCTGTTATTGTCTTCAGGTTTAGGAAGAGAACCGTGGACCGAGGAGGTTTACGTTGAAGAGGGGGAGGAAGGTGAGCTTCCTGAGGAAGAAGCCAGGGATTTTGACAGTTATCCCTATTGAGTAGTTTTAGCATTTCTTTTTGGAAGAGATGTTTATATTAGACTTTTGACTTCTAGTTGATGTTGCCTTAGTTATTTACCATGTTGATGTTTTAGACTATTTCATTTATGAGGAGCTATGGTGTGTGGACTATCATTATACAAGATGGTTTGACTTTTTATGATCAAAATTATGTTATCTTCATTTTTGGAAGACTCGTGTAGTATGTCTTGTATGTATGGATTTTTAAGCAGGTTTAAGTAATGTAGCGATTTCAAAGTCTTATTTTAGCCTTGTAGGATTTTGGGGTTGTTACAAATTGAGCAATCAATATGACCGTTGGAAACACATTTAATGCGAACTAGCCGTTATACCCATTTCAAGTATACACTCGTCGACGGGTGAGTATGGTAAAACTGGGGTCGTCGACAAGTGAGGTGACAGTACTCAAAATGAGCTTACTGTTTTGTCACTCGTCAATGAGTCTCTTCCACTCGTCGACGAGTCCACTGAATATTTTCCAGGGAACTTATCTATAATGAGACCAAAGTGATGGGTATGATGATATGTCACATAGGCAATCATAACAACTTTATTCTAATCATTTTTAGGCTCTTAGAATGATGTCCAAATTATACTAAGTCTCCTAGAGTCTATCTAGGTGAACTTTTAGCAATCATTTCCAATGTCTTGAGTGGATTTTCAAAAAAAAAAGGTCCTAGACATTTACACTAGACTTCATTTAGTGAAAATCTTAACATGGAACTTGTGGAGCTTCAATTGTGACTTGACATCATGAATTTGCTTGAGTCCTTGAAGCTTTTTCCTTTGAAGTGACTGGTACTTGGACTTTGACCTTGATTGTTTGAGTTCTTCAATTCTTCATAACTTGAATGATGATTTTAATATCATTTTTCTCTGAAGTTACACATTCGAAATGGAGATATTAGTATCATAAAGTTCATTACATTATTGTGTTATCATTGAAACTATTAAGAGTACTTAGAGTTATAACCTTGAGGCTAACAAAGATCAACCCTAGGGTTTAGTTTTCTCTTTAAGCCTTTTTTTATGCACTAGTAAGTATTTTTTTTTGTGATTACCATAATCTTTATATAAGAGTTCAGACTCTTCTTATTCTTCTATCTTTTCATTATTGTGATTCTTCCTATATTATGATGCAATCATGATCCATGGTAACCCAAATCTATCTAGTACTCTTCAGGTTAGATTAGAAGAATTAATCTAACTAATAGGGTTCAATACCAGGTTTATCTGTAAGCCATACCTTATTTAGTGCTAGTGTAAAATTATTGCCTATTTTGGTGTGTAAATGAGTAAGTTCTAATATTAGGGTATATGATTATCAAAAAAAATATGTATTAGGGTATAGTTTTTAAATGTTGGGGTGTGCTTAAAACCATCGTAGGAATATTATAATGAGATTTTGTAATAAGGTGGGGTAAAGCTCAAAATTAGAAATTCAGAAAAATAGAAGTGCCAAAATTATCAACTTCCTTTGTTGCACTTTTAACTAACTTGAAAACGACTCTAAGAGAAAATAAACACTAAGAAGGAACAGCAAAGTGGATTCTCTGAATGGAACCCAAAAATTGATTTAAAAAAATAGTTAGAAATATTAAAAGGGGAAATAAATGAGAAAAAACTCTAAAAAAATCACATAAACCATTAACCATTAAAGAGAAGTTCCTTAACAAATAATAATGATGATGATGAGAAGAAAGAATAATGAATGACTGAATAACACAAGTATAAGCAACTAAATCTACTTTCCTTCCTTTCTTTCATAGTTGTTTTCATTCAAATTCAATCTCAATTTTTGTTTGGTGTAATATATGTTAAACTTCTTTACTTAATCATAGAGCTTGCTTTAGCATCATTAATAGCATTACTATAACTCACATTACTTTATTATTTTTATTATGTTTTTTTTTTGCTTCCTAAAATGGGGAATAGGGGTACCTTAATTCTGACAAATAAGTCTTTCCTTGCCCATGTCTCTAACGACCTTTGTTTCATTCTATAGAGTTACTCCTACAAATTTTTATTTTATTTTCTGTTAAAAAAATTGGTAATTATAAATCATAAACATTAAATAGGAGGTGTTTCATTGTTTTTGGGTCTCAAAAATTGGTAATTAAAATACCATAAACGTCAACATGGATGTAGCTAGACGTCTATTTCAATATTTGTTCAAAGTCGTGTAACAAGCCCCTCAAGTATTGTCGAAAACATATTACAGAAACATTTACTTGGCTCTAGATAATTGATACTGATCATCACTGAGTTATGAAAGTTGATTATTCGAAAATCTAACCGGCCTTGACTCTAGTTAAAATAGGTGGTAAAGTTAACCCAATTTCTAATCGGCCTCCACCGACAAAAGGCTGCTTAGATGGTCATTAATAAAGATGGCAACATCACTGATGGCTGTTGCAATATTGTGAAGGACTTTGCTACTGAGACCCCCTTTAGGGCCAAGATCACTGAGACCGTGCTCTAAGCGCACAGGATTCAGGGAGGCACATTTCACATGGTAGGCCTCACCTGAAATCCTGTGCTCCTAGAGAACGGTGTCAGCCCTAAAGGGGTCATAGTAGCATTTCCCTATTGTCAAAAACCACAACGAAAATGTGCTGCAGCAGAAAAAGTACCTTTCAAATTCAGCATCAGATTTACTCTGGCCTACCCGAGTCATGCCATCGGGCCTCCATTCATCATGGGCAGCTGGCAATAAAAAGGGAGAGATATCAAGTGGAAAAAATCAAAATGATGAGTGAAAAAAATGAAATGACTTTTCCCCAAATTTATTGCCTGCTGTCCGATTGATGAATGGACGCCCATGGCATGACTCGGGCGTCCTCCAGAGTAATTGGTGCCTTCAAATTCAAATTGGCAACAGATTTCCTCGGGTAGATGCCCGAATATTACACTCGGGGCAACGCGGAAGGCATTTAACTAAGGGTTGCGTGTAGTTGTACGGTACATGCAAAACCTCCTGAGCTTGCCATGTGTCCTATTTTGACACCATAACCATGGTTAAGATTCTCTCATCCCTAGGGTTATATAATATAACCTCGGTGATTAAATATTTTTAAAACATTCACAACATAGAGTGAGTGATTCCATAAGCAAGGTTAATTTTTTTCTTAAAAGCATGGTTAAATTATTTGACCCTAAGATGAGTGAATCTTAAACGCAGTTAAACGTGCTTTACCTCATTTAACAGACGGAGCAATCACCCCCAACTAAAACCAAACTAATGGGGGTTTTAGTCTCCATTAAAACCAAAAATCCATCTCCTAATGACATGGTTTTAACATTAAAAAAAAATTAAATCACACTGACATATCAAATATTCGATTCCATTGGGCCCAATACTTTCTTGTACATGTTTCACATGGGATTGCATAGCCATGATTAAATAAAAAAAAATTGATTCAATCAAACATCTAGATAGTCCAAACATTAGATTTGATTCCGTTGGGGCCTAATTTGTAATTTCTTGTACGTGTTTCACACGGCACTGCTCCGTGCTTCCTCGCTCATCACCCAATTAACTCCGTTGTTCTTCATGTAGAAATGGATGTCCGGTTACCTTGAATGGGTGGTGGACGAGTGTTTCTCGGGACTTACACCTCATAAAGTGAAGTGCCCTGTGTTTCACTTCTCACTCTCCCTCAAGAGATTTTCCTGGATTTACCTGGTGTGACGGGTTGTGGGCTCTTGTCGCACTCTTTGAAAAACTCAAATAATTGGAGACACCACGAGTTTTTTTTTTAAAAAAAAAGGGAGTAAGTTCTAATATTATGTCAAATTTAAATGATTTAAATTTTATGTTACTTGGTAATAATAAGCAATCATTCAGATTTTTTTGACTCCCTAGTATTCTTGTTCGTGAGCCCATGGGTGGCCACTTGTCCCATCATAGTGGATCAGGTCTATGGGAGATCACGCAATAGGAAGAGGGGCCATAGACCTGTACTGCAGTTTGGTTGACATCAGATCTTTTTTCTTGGTGGGCCCCAAAGGGCTGGATCAGTAGAGTCGCCGGTCAGATGTCAGCTCGGCAGTTGAGCAGTTGCAACTTGTACCTAAGGGGATTAGATCCACACCTCCCCTTACACCTCCCCTTGGAACACAACACCCCCTACCACTCACGCAACGGGCGGGGGTGTTGCACATCAGATCGATCGCTTTTGGGTACCTCCCAAAGTGGGTTTGACTGAGTACATTGAACCCATTCATCTTTTGTGGGTACCGTATTTAATAGGCCAACCGTTTTCCATAGAAGAATTTTTAAAAACGTGCTTTGTATAAGATATATCAACCCACAAAAAGGAGGACTACGGCCGTACCACAGTTAAAAAAAAAGAAAAAAAGAAGGAGAAGATGTGATTAAAAGATCAGTTTAAATATCACGTGGAGCTCTGCGCATTACACCGTCCAATGGCAAATGTGTAATTATTAATAATTACACATTTACTCATGAACAGTGTAAAAAGGGAGTTCCGCATGTTTGAAGATCTGCATGAAAATTAATCTCTTAAAAGATATATCAACCCCCAAATAGAAAGGGACCAAGGCCACACCAAAGTAAAAGGAGAAGATATCTGTCATGTGATTAATTCATTCACGGGGGTGATAGGACTGGTTTGGTGAAGGTGCTCCCTGATCTACTCCATGATCTTATCCAAATGATGTGGTGTCCTAGTGTAGATATGTACAGTTATTGAGTATTAGTAGGAGATGCGGTAGGTGTCTTTGAATTTGTTATGTTGAATCTTATCTGAAAAAGGCTAATATGAAGAGGTTGGTTTTCCTCTGTCTTCATAACTGTAGAAGAGGAAAAGACAAAGAAAGCGATCAATGGGGTTCAAGGTTGGATGCACGAATCAGAGACGACGACCCAGATTCGGTCCATATATACCACAAGGGTCCATGGCTCAGTTCGAACCAGATACGGTTCAAACCCAGGCGAATCTGAAGATCAAAGCTTATGATTCCCTCTTAGGGAGAAGATGGGTTCCTCCCTAAGAAGGAAGAATCTTGTAGAGGAGACCCGACATTACCGATAGATCACAAGAGACAGTCCAACCAGACATCTGTTTTTAATAAGTACTTTTGGACCTGTTTTTCGGATTAGCCCAATATGGGCTGATCCTGTGATCCATATCCTATGGGTTCAAGGGAAACTATGCCCACATTAGGATATAATTTTAATGTCGAATCTGGTTTCTCTACATAAAATTTGGATTATATTGGACACATAAAAGGTTCTTCACATGAGATAATAGCTTAATTTAATTAATTAAATCTAATCTGTTAAGGAGAATTTTAGAAATGTTAGATTAACCCAAATTGTGATAATTAAATTTATCAAAATAGAATTGGTTAAAATTCCTTATTTGGAACCAACCTATGGTTGTAACCAAACCATATTGTCTTAATCCAATTACCAAACTAAGTGTTTGATGACATATATTACTATACATGCTTTTGAGTATACTATTAATGTTGAAATTGTGTCCAAATAATCAGAAAAGAAATGATTTACTAACTTTAACTAAATAATTGGAAGGTGAATTTTTTTGAAAAATAAAATAAAAAATCACCTAGTGGGTGGGGGTTTGGCAGACCTCCTACCTGTTTATTAATAAAGAAAAGAAACGGTTAGAAAAACAAAGGAGGACATAAAGCCTAAACCCCTTTAAAAACCCAGCTTATAATCTGATATTAAATAATGGAGATCTATCTAAGCACATTAATCCTTTAATTTGCTTCGGGCAATCACTGATATTACTGTACATCTTACTATCCTAATTCCTACAAGCTTCCTTAGAAAGATAATCCGCAACCTGGTTGTTTTCTCAGTACGTATGCTGAAAAATCAAATTACATTTGTTCTTCAAACTGATAATCTTCTTCCACCAGCACCAAGACTTCCATGAGGAATCAATAATCCCATTGATAGCATCTATAATGATCATAGAGTCACTTTCCACTAAGATATTCGACAACCCCCTATTATCACACAACAATACACCATCCCAGACATCCTTGAATTCAGCAATTGTGTTAGATTCTAAATCATAGGACTCATAATAAGCTTGAATATCTTACCATTAGAATCACTAATTATTCCTCCTCCACCACTAACTCCCAACTCAATATTTACTGCACCATCTGTATTTATTTTGAACCAACCCAGAGATGGACTAATCCATTTGGTAATAATAGGACTTTTAGTCTTAGGATTAGTTACGCTAATGTCAAAGTAAACACACATCTCTACCTCCATGGCGCTAATAGTCCTTGAAAATTTCTCTTGGCTGCTCCTTTTACCCCTTCATTAATTCTTATCAAGGTATCCTTAGATTTTCTTTTAAAGTATCATACCTGGACCCATTCCGAAATAGCTATATCTCCCAACATATGAAAACTAGTAACAAATTGCACAGAAACTCCAACACACCCTATTTCTTCCTTGGAAAAATCTCATCAACCTAGTTTGAATAATGTCCTCTTGTAACGCTCCAAAATACCCCTAGGAGTTAGACGATATTTGGGCTCGTTACTTAACACAACAACCATCCTGCAGAATCATATAAGGCAAGCTAAATAGTGAACTAAAAATTTCTTTAATATCTTAACTGTATTCCAAGTGCAATTGATTACAATAACTAATGATAAACTAAGACATGTACATAAAATTCATAACTCGAGTTACCAACTCAAGTGATACACATATCCCCGAAAATAAAAACCCAAATACATCTCTCTCTCTCTCCCTACTAAACCCAACCATAGCGTCACCTGTCAAGACCTCTAACATCTGGATGACAATCCGAATAAGCTCTTGCTCTCCATGAATTGCCTCGATCCTAGGAACCGTGGTGCGTATATCGTATAGTGTACTTGCCGACATAAAATGTATAACTGAGCATGGAATACTCAGCGAGTACAAGCCCCTAGCTAACAATAGTAATAACAATAATTTAACATGTATGGTACAGTTCATAATCACATATACAAAATCAGAGTGCGGAAGCTAAACAAAATAACAATGTAAACTTGAACATATTATATTAAATCATGCTTTATATTCATGCTTTAACCCAATGTGTTTTCCTTTACCTCGTGAGTTCCTTATATGTCTCATGCATCTAGTAGTTACCTTACACCTCTTATTAGATTTTTTCTTCTCTTGCGAGAATCATGCATGTCTTCTTGTTAACTTGCTCGTGAATTTCTTACAATCTTGCTTGCATGGAAACAGACGATAGTGCCTATACCTAGTCTTAGTACACTATCTTCCTTCCATATTTCTTTGTTCTTGCTTGAAGACAGATACTAGTATCCATACTTGGTCTTAGTATACTAGTATCCTCTTATACTTGTAGAAAACAGTTGTTAATGCTCGTACCTGGTCTTGATACATTAACACCCTTTCATGCTTGTCTTGGAAACATATACTAGTGTCTGTACCTAGTCTTAGTACACCAGCATATTTTCATGTTTTCATTTAACCTAGAGACAGATGTAAGTACCCGTACCTGGTCTAAGTATACCGACAACCTCTCATGCTTACTGGGGAACAAATGTTAGTGTCTGTACCTAGTCTTAGTACACAAACATCCTTCTATATTTTTTTATCATGTCTTGGAAACAGATGTCAATGCTCGTACCTGGTCTTGGTACATTAACACCCTTTCATGCTTGTCTTGAAAACATATACTAGTGCATATACCTGGTCTTAGTACACTAGCATACTTTCATGTTTTTCATGTCTTGGAAATAGATACTAGTGCCTGTACCTGGTCTTAGTACACTAGTATCCTTTCATGCTTGCTGGGGAATAGATGTTAGTGCCTGTACCTGGTTTTATTACACTAACATCCTTCCATGTTTTACGTTTCTTAATTCTTTTTTTGACTTATTCTTGTCTTGTTTTCCATGTAAGCCAGGTATGACATATCCTAAGATATGCCCTACCCTTGACCGGCCCGATGTCCGACTTTATCATTCATTTCATGAATCACATTTCTTGTTCTTGTTGTTTCTTATAAACATACACTTGAAATCCTCGATCCATGCACGCATACATGTGGTGTGTGACAATTTGTGAGCATAGTGATGACATGAAAAGATTGAGGCAACATATAGCATTTCAACAATTATAGGCACATGAGAATTTAGAAAACTCATAAAGCATATTTTGATGTTTACTAAATTTTTGGGGAAAGATCTCTAGTTCATATCTCATAACTTTTGTTCCACATTCCGCACATACATTACATCAAACACCTTGCATGCAACATTTCTTCAAAGCTTTATTCATGTTCCCTTAGTCTTAGGTTTTTCAACTCATTTATGCATTTTATCAAACATGTAATGTTCACATTTTTAAAACCCTTATTTCATAATTTCTCATTCCAACATTTCATCAAACACATGGGTGTATTCATTATGAGTACAATGCACTTCCACCATTTTCATCACACACATCACCACCACATGACATCCAATCGCCTCAACACCCACACATTCCATCCATCTTTCCATCTTTAGTTTATCTTGTAGTAATTTAGGAAATCCTTAGTTTTGAGATAAGAATTTAGGGTAATCATGCTCAAATCATAATCAATGTGAAAGAAAACCTAGGTTACTACTAATGTTAACTAGGAGGGTATAATAACCTTTAAGATCAAAGCTTGATCTTGAAGAAAAACCTTGATTTGAGACTCCAAGCTTGAGGGAGAACACCACTTGAAAAATAGAGGAGTCCTTGCTTGATTTGGGAAGATCCACCTTGATCTTGGCTCCTCTTGATCTCAATTCAATCCCCTTGCACCAAAACCCTAGTTCCCAAAAACAAGCTTGAGGGTTTTTGAAACCCTCAAGCCACGAATTTGGATATGTAGAGACAAGGGGAGGTCAAAAGACCCATCTACCCTTAATGATTTAGCTTAAAAATGACTAAAAAAGACCAAAATTGTGAGGTTCGGTCGACCAGAGGTGCCCACCGGTCGACCGGTTTAAAATTGGCTCTCTAGAATAATTTTCCAAACAAAATTTGGGCCGTTCGGTCGACCGGATAGAAGGGTTGGTCGACTGGATTTGTGTTCGGTCGACTGGTTGTTGACCCGCTTTGGTATTTTGGTCATAACTTTTGACTGCCTTATCGGATTTTGACGATTCAACTTGCGTTGAACTCACCTTTGAAAGGGGAACAACTTTGATGTTTTACACAACTTCTAATTCTTCTTTACAGAAAATTCAGCAAAAAATGATGGAAAACTCACATTTGAATTGAATTTGACTCAAATTATGGAAAAGTGATAAACATGAACCTCAAAGAGGATTCCAATACAGTTCTAATGGTTCAAGAATTACTCAATTCCGATAAAAGATGACAAAATTAGACTTCTCTCAAGTTGTGGTCATGTAGAGACTTCCCTCTTTTTTACACCTAGAACCTTTTCCACCTTTTATTTTCAACACTCATAACCTATGAAAACATTCCTAAGGCCTTCATACACATTAACATATATTGTTCATACAAGGTTGAAGACCAATCCCTCATTTTCGTTGATAATTTTTCAAAACCATACCTTAGGCATTCAGTCATGGATACTATTCATGGCACAATTCATTGCCCTATTCACATGAACAGTGCATGTGAAATTTGGGGCGCTACATCTCTTCACAAATCAGCACATTCAATACATTCCCCACTCTCTTCCAAATATTGGATGCTAACTCACCTTGGCAAAAAAGATGGAATAAAGATTCCCTGTTAGGATTCTTGCAACATTCACATTTACTTGACAAAGAAATCCCTTTAGATTGCACCGTCAAATCAACCGAGATAGCATTATGACAAATTTTCCATATAAGAATATAAATTTTATTCGGAATGGCCTCATGCCAAATAAAATTTGCTCACCCAACTTTCCCTTTCACTTCACGAACACACTCCCAACAGGATTTGGTAGAAAACTTCCCTGAACTTTCCTTTACCCATATGATTTTATCTTCATGTTGCGATAAAGAAATAGAAATATCCTTCACAAATTGAATCTTATTACTAGGGAGAAAATTTATTTCTTCTAGCCTCCAGCTTCCACTATACAAACTCTCTTTGATCATGGGAAATAAGATAGGACAATCAATAGCCGAGTCAATTAATGGAGAATCGTCAAACCAAAAATTTGTGTTTTCTCCATTACCAATTAACCATGTGCAATTTAGCAAAGTTGTTTTAATCCAACAACCAATATCTAACCATGTAGTTGAACCCTTTAGCAAACTATCAACCATCCAAGGATGATTATTTTTCAAATACTTAGTGTTGAAATATTTACTCCATAGACCTTTTTCTGATATAATTTTCCAAGTCATCTTCATTATGAAGCATTAGCCACATCTTCTAATTTCCGAATACCCAGGCCTCCTTCATCAATAGGATTTACTATTTTATTCTAGGCGACCCAATGAGCTCTATTACCTCCCAAACTTTCGTTCCAGAAAAAAAAAGCAAAGATACTTTCAAGTCTACCGATCACTACTTTTGGTATATTGGTACCCATCAAGCTATAAATCGGCAAAGACGATAACACATGCTTCATCAGAATGAGCTTTCCACCATTCGATAATAGTTTACATTTCCAGCCTTCCACTTTCCTTCTCACTTTATCAATAATAAAATCAAAATAGATGATTTTCATACTCCCTGTAAAGATGGGAATACCCAAATACCTGAAAGGAAACTTACCGATTTCAATCCCAGAATTACTTACCAAACTCCCCTTATCCTTCTCTGATTTTTTCTCCGCCACATACACAACACTCTTCTGCTTGTTAATTCTTTGCCCCGAAGCTACTTCATACTCCGACAAAAATTTAAAAAGCCACATAATCACTCTTTTCTGCCATTACAAAAAATGATAGTGTCATCTGTAAAAAGTAAATGTGAGATAGGCATAGCATTTCTCGAAGACCTGAAATAACTCACTTTTCTTTCTGTAAATATATTCTTCAAACCTCTACTAGGCACTTCTTCAACCAGAATAAACAAAGTACAAGATAACGGGTCACCTTGACTTAAGCCTCATGTAGACTGAAAGAACCAATGCATTCTTCCTTTAAGAATAACTGAGATAAAAGGCGAAGTAATGCAACCTTTTATGAGTTTCAAAAAATTTTCACTGAACCCGAATTTCTTCAACACCAAGATAATGAAATCCCATTCTAGCCTATAATATGTTTTAGTCATATCCAGCTTAAATATCACATTACCCCCTCTCACTTTTCTGTTAATGTTCAAAGCCATATCTTGTGCCATGGATATATTGTCCACTATGCTTCTCCCTTTTACAAAAGAGGACTACTCCTTAGAAATAAGTTTTGGTAGAATATGACCCACTCCAGAAGCATTAACCTTTGCTATAATTTTGTCGAAGACATTACACAAACTAATAGGCCGAAAATCTCCTAAATAAACCGGGTTCTCTACTTTTGCTATCAAACAAAGCATCGTAGCATTTACAACCCTCAGAATGAAACCATGATAAAAGAAATAATGAATTGCAACCATTAGATCTCCTTTAGTAATATCCCAGGAGTGTTGAAAAAAAAACCTGAAAAGCCATCCGGTCTAGAAGCACCATAACCCGACATATCAAACACAACCTTCTGAATTTCATTCATTTCAGGGATTTTACAAAGCTCTAAATTATCCTCTTCCGAAACTAAGCATGGAATGTTCTCCACCATCCTCCCCCCCCCCCCCCCCCCCCCCCTTGAAATCTCCTTTGAAAGTAACATTTTTTGGAAGAATTTAACAGCCTCACAACCCTTTTCTTCCTCTTGCGTCAACATGTCCCCATTGCTTCCTTGAATGGCATTCAGCATATTACGTTTACAATTATTTTGGTAAAATATATGAAAAAACTTGGTGTTTTTATCTCCTTCTTTTAACCAATGCTCTCTAGATTTTTGTTTCCAAAAAATCTCTTCAAGATCTAAATATTTTTTTAGCTCATCTTTAGCACCACGTAATTCCCTATTACCCTCTTTAGTCCTATTATGCTGCATTTGATTCTCTAGTTCTTTCACTTTACTTTCATAAGCTCTCAGATTAGAAAAAATATTACCAAAGCTATTCTTATTCCATGAAGTTAACACAACTTTAAGAGATTTTAATTTCAAGAAAAAGGAAGTAATAGGGTTACCTGGTTTTTCTGATATCCAATTCTCCTTCACAATCACTAGGAAACCTTCATCTTTAATCCACAAATTTTGGAATTTGAATGAAGAATGGGCACCTCTCAATTTAATAGTAGCCTCAATAAGAAGAGGAGCGTGATCCGATGGACTTCTAGGGAGACGAGTAATTGTAGTCTGAATAAATAAATCTTGCCAACTTGAGTTGAAGAGCACTCTATCTAGCCTTGCCCATATACAGTGGGCTTTAACACGATCGTTGCACCACGTAAAGTGATTCCCTAAAAAATCCCCATCAATCAATCCACACTGGGTAATCATATTATTGAAATCATCAATAGCATTTAACGTAGGACTTCTTCCCCCTTTTTTTCCTCAGCATTTCGAATGACATTGAAATCTCCTCCTAATATCCAAGGAGTAGAACTATATGAGCTAAGAGTTGTTAACTCCTCCCATAATTCTCTCCTCCCCATTCTGTCACAAGAAGCATAAATGAAGGAGAACGTCACCGGATTAGACCCTTTCCGACAGAACCATTGAAATACACTGGGAAGAACTCTGGACAATTTATTTAGTTAATCTTATATCATATGGTTCAGATTAAATGAAATTAATTGCCTTTAAATCTGAGATAAGGATTGACTATCCTTGAGTCACCATTAAGCTTAAGGAGGATTATGGATATCCCTATATCCATTGAGATCTTGTTTTCCTTAAGTTGCTAATAATATCCTCTAGACATAACACTATAAGTGTCATGTTTGGTTCTTTCTAAGAACATATTAAAAGAATTGATTCTTATCTTCATCTAAGAATGATTTACGGGGATTAGACCAAAATTAATAAATAATTTTTATTAATATTTTTGTGCATCGTAAAGGAGGTTAAGTGCAACTGTCTTCCTTCAAGCAGTGCAAGCGTGTAGGGATAGACCGGAGTGAATCCGAGCTAAGTTGAATCCCAAAGGTAGGGTTGTCATTTCCCTTGCATGTGGAGGCTTTAACTATATATCTTCAAGAAGGATATTCAACTAAGCGCCTCTTAACTGAGTGATTCATAGTATATCTAATATTATACTTATACTAGTCATTTGAGTGCAAGTGGCTTGTGCTTATTCATATATATGCACTGACGGATATCCAATAGAGTTTTACAGTTTGATCTACAATTTGGAGCAAGTCAGAAGGAATTATCGGTGCTAGGCACCAACATATTAGGGTATAGACATTAAATGTTGGGGTGTGCTTAAAACCACCCTTAGAATATTATAATGGGATTTTGTAATAAGGTAAGGTGAGGTAATGCTCAAAATTAGAAATTAAAAAAAGTGAAAAATCATCAACTTCCTTTGTTGCAGTTTGACTAATGTATGGGGAAAAATCATTAAGGCCTCAAGCTCAGCCAACCTGAGCTGAACAGAACTAGGTCTACCAGACTAGGCTTTCTGTCTGTAAATTGCGCAAGGGAATCCCCACCTGAGCTAATATGCATGTAAAGGAAGACCATCGTGTCTCGAGCAAAAGCACCACCCATCTAAGGTAGTGGAGGTGTACATTCACGTCCCATCAATGTATAGACCTGGTATGGCAAACTTACAGACTATTGATGTGACAAAAGCCTGTGAACCTCTGATATTGGAAGTGACAACTCACCTAAGACATTGATAATTGACATGACAGATAGTTGGTGTAGGCACCCCATTTTTAAACCCCTACCCTCTCTCTAAGCTCCATATTCCCTAAAATAACCCTGACCTAACCCTAAACTAACCATGACCCTAACCCTAGCCTAGACCTTAAATTGAGCCCTAAACCTAACCTAAGGCCAAGGGGCCTAAATCCGTAACTAGACTCTCTTGGGACTTAACATGGCCCACATACCCAAACCAAGCCTTAGGGGCCCGTCAAATTCAAATTTTCAAAATTTGTATAATGTCGGTAATAACATTACTGACATTTCCATTTTGGTCAAAAACACACTACCCACAAGTATCCCAAGGCTGGCCAGACCCATTTTGGAGAAAAGCTCATAAATGAAGGTAATTCAATTATTGCCATTGTCAATTTAGCCTGGTAGAGGAATGGCAATACTGGAATTACTACCATTCCTGGAGAATGCGTAAAATAGGTTTGGCACCCCCTTGAGCCCCTCAATTTGACCTCCAATGGTTCCCTTTAGTCCCACCTAACCGCCTCTGAATTATGAGCCTACCCCAAACCCTCTAAAGTCTATAATTACACCCACCCTCAAGGAATTATCCCGATTCCAACTCTAGCCAAGAAAACCCTGAAGAAATCCCTGTTGAATCTGAAACCCAAGCCCATTGCCTTAGAAGACTAAGTGCTCTTGTGTTGAGAAGAACTAGATGGAACACCTTGGCTCTCCTCTCTTGTGCGATCAATCACACACGGCCACCGTCCCACCATTGTTGGAGCTTGAAGAATGGAGGGTAGGTCCCTCCTCATTCCTTTTTCTCTTCTTATTTCTCTGCTCAAATAAACTCTAGTCCACTTCCAGAGCATTATAGTTAAGAGAACCTCCAAGGTTGGGGTCTCCTTTGCCTCCTCCATAGGTAAAGGGGGCCCTTGAAGAAAAGAATTCCATGTAGGCTACATGATGTATAAGTCGAATCCATAACTCCCTAACCCTTATAAGGCACCTCTTTCTCATGGGGAAGTCTTTGGAAGCATGATGGTTCAAAACCACGTGGAGAAAATGTGAAATCTGGAAAAACTCCAGAATGACGGTACTGAGTTTACTACCACTCTAGATCTTATCTATTATAGAGACTCCACACCCCATTTCTTTGATTTTTGGTCCACTCTAGAGCCTAGGCTGAGTCCCTATAGGCCTCCCACATTGCCCCTGATCATCTCAAGCCCTTCGACCCTCTAGTTTTGGCTAAAACTACAAAATTTTGGTAAACACCCAGAATGTCGGTACTAAGTTTATCGACATTCTAGACTTTTTTTCTTATTCCATGAACTTACTCCACTGTAGACCCACTCTTGACCTGACCCAATGTCTGAGTTAGATCCTTGAGTTACCCTAAGCATCTAGGGACCCTCTGGGATCCCCACACTTCCTAGCCACGGCAACAAGCCTTTGTTTTGGAAGGCACTGGAATTGTCAGCAATTCCAGTACCACCAATTCCATTCTGTGATGAAATAGAATTGGCAGTACTGAGATTACCACCAATTCTAGACTCCAGAACAGTGGCCTTGCACTGGGCCTAAACCTTGTAAGAAGCCAGTCTAGGCCCTGTAATTATCCCTGGGCCCACCACTCAGACTCTAACCTTACCCTAGATCTTAACTCGAGCTAAACTTAACCCTCTTGACCTAAATAATCAACAAGTAATTGAAAAAATCCTAAAAAATACTACAAAATGCAAAAATAGGTTTAAGCCTGTAGAGACCCAAACTTTCTTTCATGTCATTAATACGATTGCTAAGGGTAGATTGGTTTTTGTTATGTTATTATGCATGTTTGAATTATGTATTAGCATTGTAAAATGTTTTATATTGCTAAAGCGAATAAAAGGTTCAAAATAGAGCATGCATGCAATCGATAGAATGAGACCTACGATCGATGGCACTTAGTCAGAATCTTGGGAAATTCCCTGTCCTATTTATGATCGATCGCAAATAGTAAAAAATTTGTGAAAACTTTTGGGGCAACTTGCGACCGATCATCGTATATACGATTGATCGCACTAGAGAGTTGCGATCGATCTTAGTGTGTTAGCCTCAAGGCTACAACTCTAAGTATCCTTAATAGTTTTGATGATAATACAATAATTGAATGATCTTTGTGATACTAATATCTCAATTTAGAATGTGTAATTTCAGAGAAAAATGATATTAAGATCATCATTCAAGTTATGAAGAATTGAAAAGTTCAACCACTCAAGGTCAACAAGGTCAAAGTCCAAGTACTAGTCACTTTAAGAGAAAAAGCTTCAAGGACTCAAGAAAATTCATGAAGTCAAGTAAAAAATGAAGCTCCATAAGCCCCTCATCAAAGATCAACATTCAATGAAGACTAGTGTCAAAATTTAGAATGTCTAGGATCTTATAAAGTCCTCAAGACAATGAAATTGATTGCTCAAAGTTTACCTAGATAGACCCTAGGAGACTTAGTGTAATTTGGACATCACTCTAAGGGCCTAAAAACAATTAAAATAATGTTGTTATGATTGCTTAAGGGTCCAAGCACAATATCCATCTATTTGGTCTCATTACAGATGAGTTTCCTGAAAGAATTCAGTGGACTCGTCGACGAGTGGCAAAATAGTAAGCTCATTTTGAGCACTGTCACCCCAGTTGTCGATGACCCAAGTTTTTCTACACTCACTCGTAGACGAGTGTATGCAGGAAATGGGTATAATGGCTAGTTTTCAACGGCTAGTTCACATTAAATGTGCTCCCAATGGTCATATTGATTGCCCAACTATAAATAAAGCTTATTTATGATCTAAATCATGATTCTAACACTGTTCAATCATTCTTACATTACTCACAATCTTTCAGCAATCAATACTATGTTTTTTACATTGAATACCTAGAATCTCAATCCCTCATTCATTGAGCTTTTAATTCCAATCAATCTTGAGTGATTCTAAGCTTTGTATTCCATTCATATTTAACTTAGTTAGGAGCTTTCAAATTCGGAATTTATATCCAATATATTCTATAAAAGCTGAAATTTAAGAATTGAAGATTCTTGCACCATTTGAGAAGAAGGTCTTCTTGTATTCGAGAGAGGGTTTCTCTTGAAGAGGTTTGATCCTAAGTGTAACGATCCTAAAATCCCACAAGGCTAAAATAGGACTTTGGAATCGCCACATTAGTTAAACCTGCTTAAAACCATGCATACAAGGCTACTACACGAGTCTCCAAAAATGAGGATAATAAAATTTCCGATATATATAACCCAAACCAAACAAAATAACACGAGTCTATAGTCAACAATTACAACGACTAAATCCAAAGAGTCTGATACACAACTATAAAAGTCTACTAAGCAACATCTACTCAAGTCTAATACAACTCTCTCAATCAAAAGAAATGTAAACTAAGAGGTGTAGCCACCCAAGTCTCTGGCTCCCTCGTCAGAAGGCTCACCTTCACCTCCTTCCTCGAGGTAAGTCTCCTCAACCCATGGCTCTGCCGTGTACTCCTGCTCTATATCTGCCAAGACAAAATCCGGCTGAGTACAAAGGTACTCAGTGTATATAAAATCCAACCAACAATACTAATATACTTGCACTTAGTGAGAAACATATCCAATAGCATAATCACATAAATCAGAGTGCGGAAGAACGTGTGCGCATATACATCATATCATCACCTTGACTCGTGTACTTGTGAGAATCTTAGACTTAGAAAACCATACACTTATGAGGTACTTATGCTTACGAGACCACGTGCTTGTGAGATGCTTAGGCTTATGCTTATGCACTTATTCAGATCATATAGTAATGAGACATGCCGTTCTTGGCGGATACGGACCATGCCTTATGCACTTATTCAGATCAGACAGAAATGAGACATGCCGTTCTTGGCGGATACGGACCATGCCTTAGAAATCAGGTTGACATGCCGTTCTTGGAGGATACGGACCATGTCATGCTTATGCTTATTCAGAATGTCATACATATGCCATGCTCATGCTTGTGGTCCACATGTGTGACTTGTAAGACTCTTATCTTAACATACTCGTGCATATGTGCTTAAGTGTCGAAATTAACATTCGAGTTGGTAATTGCTTAGATTCCAACCTCCCACCATGGAAACTCCACTATACTGTCCCATACCAAATAGTTAGAGAATTCCCGGTTTGAGAGATGTTCCTCTAAGTTCTCACCTTCCCGACTATCAATTCCCAAGCAAGTAATTAAGTATACTTAACAAACAATCACATATATATTTCTTATCATAATTCTTAACATCATTTATAATCCATTTACCACCATTTCATAAAAGTATCATAGCATTTATTCTCACAGACATTTTCACAAACACCTTAAGTACACATAATATGAATCCATTGTTTATCTACTTTTCATGCATTCATCAAATCATAATTCCATCCAAACAATCCATATATTCCTCCACATCCACAATTAATCCCATCCTCCATACATTCTATCCACATTCAAATCCATATTTCCATTCACATTCCCATCCATAATTAGCTTATTTCATAGAAAATTAGGGAAAATGCATCAAACATTTATTTCTACCATTCCTAGCATCTTAACATTCACAAAACCTTAAAATAAAGTTGATTAGGATAGTATATCGACCTTAGGAATCCCTCCCTTGGATTCAAAACGCTCCCGAGACGATTTGGAGAAGCTTTGAGGACGATCTCCCAACTTTCCTCTCAATCTTCTAGCAACCTCCTTCTTCTCCAAGCAAAACCCTCTCTCAAAACCCTAGGGTTTCTCCCCTTTTTGCCAAATTAGGTTAGAACTAGGTGGAGTATTTTAATATTTTGAGTAGGACCCCCTATTTATAGCCCCAAGGTCTGAGAACAAAAAGACCAAAAAGCCCTTACTAAATTTCTGCAAAAACACGAAGGACCGAGCGATCGGTGGTTATGACCGAGCGATCGGTTGCCTACCGATCGATCGGTGTTTATGACCGGGCGATCGGTCAAAAACACACTCTCTGGAAAATTTTCCCATACAAAATTTTGGACCAGTCGATAGATACCGATCGATCGGTTTTGGACCGATCGATCGCTGGTTCTGACCGAGCGATCGGTGTTCTATTTCGACTCATTTTACTGTTTTGGCCATAACTTTTTACTCGTTCATCGGATTTTGACGATTCAACTTAAGGTTGGATTCGTCTCTCGAAAATGAACATTTCTGATATTTTAGAATTTCCAATTTCCGCTTAATTTATAGACTAAAATATCCCCAAAGTTGACTGATCTGAAATTCCATTAGACAAAACTCACTATTGACTTGACTTAAACTCAAAATGAGGAAAAACACTAAACATGAACCTCGAAGAGGGTTCCAACACCTTTCTAATGGTTCAAGAATCACACAATTCTAGTAAACGGTGCTAAAACTAGAGCTTCCTAAAGTTTAGGTTGTGCTATGACATCCATCCGTTACAAGTTGATTAAGCCTAGTTTACATCACCATACTTAGATATAAATACACACACTTTAACGCCTTATAAAGACTAAAATACCCTTAATGCAATGCACTAAAAACATGAAAAAGATTCGGGTCTCTACATACTCCCCCCCTTAAAAGAATTTCGTCCTCGAAATTACATACCTTAGGTGAATAAATGTGGGTACTTTTCGCGGACTTCGGCTTCTCTCTCCCAAGTAGCCTCTTCTCTAGAGTGATGCTCCCATTGCAAGAGCACAAGAGGAATGACCTTAGAACGCAAAACTTGCTCTTTCCGGTCCAAAATTCAAGCCGGTTGCTCTACTAGAGTCAAATCTTCTCGAATTTCCGACAGTTCCAAATGAATGACATGTGAAGGATCAGCAATATACTTCCTCAACATAGAGATGTGAAAGACATTATGCACACCTTCCATGTGAGGTGGTAAGGCGACCCGATAAGCAACTTCCCCGACTCGGGTGATGATCTCAAAAGGACCCACATATCTCGGACTGAGCTTGCCTCGCTTGCCGAATCTCATCACCCCCTTCGTAGGTGAGATCTTTACAAACAAAAAATCTCCGACTTGGAACTCAAGATCTCTCCTCCGAGTATCGGCATAGCTCTTCTGTCTACTTTGAGCTGCTTTCAACCTCTCCCTGATCAACTGAACTCTATCCACAGTCTGACCAATGAGCTCGGGACCCAAAAGCTTCCTCTCACCAACTTCGTCCCAACACAAAGGTGAACGACAACTCCTCCCATAAAGTGCCTCAAACGGTGCCATCTGAATGCTAGCTTGATAGCTGTTGTTGTAGGCAAACTCAACCAACGGCAAGTGATCAACCCAACTACCCTGAAAGTCTAACATGCAAGCTCGTAGCATGTCCTCTATGATCTGGTTCACTCTTTCAGTTTGCCCATCTGTTTGCGGATGAAATGCCGTACTAAAATCCAAATGGGAACCCATGGCCTGCTGAAAACTCTTCCAGAATCTGGATGTAAATCTCGGATCTCGATCAGAAACAATACTAACTGGCACTCCATGCAAACGGACTATCTCCTTGATATAGAGGTTAGTCAATTGATTGGAGTTGAAAGTGGTCCGATATGGAATAAAGTGAGCTGATTTAGTCAATCGGTCAACTACAACCCAAATGGCATCAAAGTTCTTGGCCGTCTTTGGCAAACCAACAACAAAATCCATGGAGATATTTTCCCACTTCCACTCGGGAATAGGAAGAGACTGAAGAAGTCCTGCCGGCCTCCTGTGTTTGGCCTTCACCTGCTGACACACCAAACACTTGGATACAAAGGTAGCCACATCTTTCTTCATACCTTTCCACCAGAAATAATTCTTAAGGTTCTGGTACATCTTAGTACCTCCCGGATGCACGGTGTACTTGGACTTGTGTGCTTCATCCAGAATCTCCCTTCTTAAATCCTCATCATCCGGAACACAAAGTCTATCCTTGAAACAAACTCCACCATCTCTCCAAGAGAAATCCTCAAACCCGCTGCTCAGTGACTTATTCATGGCAACGTGCAGTTCTCCATCATTCCACTGCAGATCTTTAATCCTGTCCAATAAGGTTGGCCTGACCATAATGTTAGCCAACAAGGCTCTAGAAGCTCCCACACTGAAACCTGCATCAAGGCTAGACACCTCTTCTAGTAACTTCCATTCTTGGACCATCAAGTGTGCCAAGAACCCAGTAGGTCTCCTACTTAGTGCATCTGCCACTACATTCGCTTTTCCCGGGTGGTACTGAATAGAGCAATCATAATCCTTAAGGAATTCCACCCAACGGCATTGCTTCAAATTTAGCTCTTTCTGCGAGAATAAATACTTTAGGCTTTTGTGGTCGGTGAAAACTTCAAACTGCGCACCGTACAAGTAGTGTCTCCAGATCTTAAGAGCAAAAACCAAGGCTGCTAACTCCAAATCATGGGTAGGATAGTTCTTCTCGTGGTCTTTCAACTGCCGAGAAGCATAGGCAATCACCTTCCCGTGTTGCATAAGAACACAACCTAACCCAACGAGTGAGGCATCACTATACGCCACAAAATCTTCACTACCCGATGGAACAGTCAAGATTGGAGCGGTGGTGAGACGCTTCTTCAACTCAAGAAAACTCTTCTCACATTTCTCATTCCACTCGAATCTAGCGTTCTTTCGAGTTAGATGAGTAAGCGGAGCTGCCAAACTGGAAAATCCTTCTACAAATCTTCGATAATATCCAGCTAGGCCCAAGAAACTTCGAACCTCTGTAACACTCTTTGGTCTTCTCCATCCTTCCACTGCTTCTATCTTAGCAGGGTCAACTGAAATCCCCTCTTCTGACACCACATGGCCTAGAAATGCTACTTTTTCTAGCCAAAACTCGCACTTCCTAAGCTTAGCATATAGCTTATGCTCACGGAGTGTCTTCAGGGTGATCCGGAGATGCATCTCATGCTCCTTCTGTGTCCTGGAGTACACTAAAATGTCATCCACAAACACGATCACAAAGCGGTCCAGAGTCGGCTTGAAGATCCTATTCATAAGATCCATGAATGCTGCCGGAGCATTTGTCAAACCGAACGGCATGACTAGGAATTCAAAATGCCCATATCTAGTCCTGAAAGCAGACTTAGGCACATCTTCCACCTTTATCTTCAGTTGATGGTAGCCTGACCTTAAGTCGATCTTGGAGAAATACTTAGCTCCTTGCAACTGATCAAACAAGTCGTCGATCCTGGGCAAAGGATATTTGTTCTTGATAGTGACCTTGTTCAGTTGCCGATAGTCGATGCACATCCTCATCGAACCATCCTTCTTCTTCACAAACAAAACAGGAGCTCCCCAAGGTGATACACTTGGGCGGATAAATCCAAGACCAAGCAATTCGTCAATCTGCTCCTTAAGCTCTTTCAACTCTGCTGGAGCCATCCTATATGGCGCTTTAGAGATGGGTGCCGTACCCGAAGCCAACTCAATTGCAAACTCTACTTCTCTATCCGGTGGCAAACCCGGTAAGTCTTTAGGAAAGACATCCATGAATTCCTCTACAATAGGGATACTTGAGAAATCTGGTGCTTCTGAGGTAGTAAGACTCAATGCCGCGAAACGAGCTAAGTCCTTCTTCTTCAACCCTTGGAAACGAAAAGAGGGCTCACTGATTGGTCTAAAGTTGACTACCTTCCCAAAACAGTCAACATGCCCATGGTATTTGAAAAGCCAATCCATGCCTAAAATGACGTCAAAGTCTTGGAACTCAAGGACAATCAAATCAGCTGGCATCTCTCTCTGACCTACTTGAATATTACAAGCTCGATAGACCTTATCAGTGATGACCGAACTACCAACAGGAGTAGCAATCGACAATTCACGATCTAATAGACTTGGCTCAATCGGAAACTCTCGTGCAAAACTAGGTGTGACGAAGGAGTGAGTGGAACCAGTATCGATCAAAACATGAGCGAAGAAATCATTTATCAACAATGAGCCTGAATTAATACACAGCCAATTTGTCAAATCATGAATACATACATGCATCATACATCATACCAGATAACATTTAATATCACACACATAGCATCAGAACAATATTTTAATTGACTAAAACACAATTAAACGTACCCTGCACAACGTCGTCGGACGCCTGTGCATCCCGCTCCGAGGTAGCAAACACTCGACCCTGAGCTGGCTGGTGAGGCTGCTGAGGTCTAGGACCCTGTGGTGGCCTCTGCTGTGTGGACTGCCTACCTGGGGGTCTGACTCCCTGTGGCTAAGTCGACTGAAGCCCCTGCTGAATGCGTAGTGGGCAATCTCGGATCCGGTGTGAGACCTCTCCACAATGGAAACAACCTCCAGTAATTGCCCTACACTCTCCTACTCTGTGCCTCTTTCCGCACTGGCGGCATACATCAAACAGCTGAATGCCAGTAGTAGGCGGAGCCACCTGAGCTGCTCGTGGGGCCACCAGAGTAGGCCTCTGATACGGGGTAGGCCTAGCAATGGGCATAAGACCTGCTACCCTCAACCTCTTGTCCTGGGGGACAAACCTGCTTGCTTGCATCTTCTCCCTCTTCTTCAACAATTCTTCTGAATTCTTCTCAGCTATCAAGGCGTGCTGATACACCTCCCTACATGTCTCAAGCTGAAGTATTGAAACTTTCTCCCGAATAAAATCCTTTAAACCTCGCTCAAACCTCTTTGCCTTCATTCTCTCTGTAGTAATCAAGTGAGGAGCGAACCTAGAAAGCTCTACAAACTTGGCCTCATACTCGGCCACTGAAATCCTCCCTTGCTCCAAGGTAGAGAATTCAATCTCCTTCTGATCTCTCACAAACACTGAGAAGTATCTCTCATAGAAGATGTCGAGGAACTCTCCCCAAGTCCACTCTTGTCCGGCTCGCACCTCATTCCTCTGCCTAGATGCGGCCCTCCACCAATGTTCAGCCTCGCCTTCCATGACGAAGGAGGCCCATTTCACCCTCTGCTCATCGGTAGCCTCAAGCACGGTGAAAATCTTCTCTAGTTGCATGATCCATAACTCGGCAACTGAGGGATCCGTACTACCATAGAAGGCTGGAGGATTCATTCTCCTAAAAGCTTCCACTCCGTTGTGATGGGGTGGGTGAACATCAACCGCCCTCTCTTGCCTAGCTTGACCTGCAGCTAGCAGCGCAGTTTGCTGAGCCATAATTTCAGCCTGCCTCTCCATGGCTGCAGCAATAGCTTCCATAGCCCGACTCACATTGGCTTGGGAAGCACCATCTGGGGAATCCCCATCTGTCACACTGCCTCCTCCATTCCTATGGTTTCTTCCACCCCTTCTCATGCTTACAATCCTGAGAAGAAGAAAACAACTTATTTAGAACACACTCACATAAATTTCTAAGTCTACGCTTAATCAAAACCCAATCCTCAACAATTTTAAAGTCCTGAACTTGATGTTGCTTCCCTAAGGTTCACATTTTCCTATACCCTACACTTAATACCTTAGCCCTAAGGACTCTAATGCCTTGAGCACTGATTGATATCCTCTGGTATCAGACCTGGAGTGACATAACATGACTCCTACTAAGAAGACAATTTAGCCCAAGGGAACCTAATGCCTAGAGCTCTGATACCACCTCTGTAACGACCCTAAAATCCCACAAGGCTAAAATAGGACTTTGGAATCGCCACATTACTTAAACCTGCTTAAAACCATGCATACAAGGCTACTACACGAGTCTCCAAAAATGAGGATAATAAAATTTCCGATATATATAACCCAAACCAAACAAAATAACACGAGTCTATAGTCAACAATTACAACGACTAAATCCAAAGAGTCTGATACACAACTATAAAAGTCTACTAAGCAACATCTACTCAAGTCTAATACAACTCTCTCAATCAAAAGAAATGTAAACTAAGAGGTGTAGCTGCCCAAGTCTCTGGCTCCCTCCTCAGAAGGCTCACCTTCACCTCCTTCCTCGAGGTAAGTTTCCTCAACCCACGGCTCTGCCGTGTACTCTTGCTCTATACCTGCCAAGACAAAATCCGGCTGAGTACAAAGGTACTCAGTGTATATAAAATCCAACCAACAATACTAATATACTTGCACTTAGTCAGAAACATATCCAATAGCATAATCACATAAATCAGAGTGCGGAAGAACGTGTGCGCATATACATCATATCATCACCTTGACTCGTGTACTTGCGAGAATCTTAGACTTAGAAAACCATACACTTATGAGGTACTTATGCTTACGAGACCACGTGCTTGTGAGATACTTAGGCTTATGCTTATGCACTTATTCAGATCATACAGTAATGAGACATGCCGTTCTTGGCGGATACGGACCATGCCTTATGCACTTATTCAGATCACACAGAAATGAGACATGCCGTTCTTGGCGGATACGGACCATGCCTTAGAAATCAGGTTGACATGCCGTTCTTGGAGGATACGGACCATGTCATGCTTATGCTTATTCAGAATGTCATACATATGCCATGCTCATGCTTGTGGTCCACATGTGTGACTTGTGAGACTCTTATCTTAACATACTCGTGCATATGTGCTTAAGTGTCGAAATTAACATTCGAGTTGGTAATTGCTTAGATTCCGACCTCCCACCATGGAAACTCCACTATACTGTCCCATACCAAATAGTTAGAGAATTCCCGGTTTGAGAGATGTTCCTCTAAGTTCTCACCTTCCCGACTATCAATTCCCAAGCAAGTAATTAAGTATACTTAACAAACAATCACATATATATTTCTTATCATAATTCTTAACATCATTTATAATCCATTTACCACCATTTCATAAACGTATCATAGCATTTATTCTCACAGACATTTTCACAAACACCTTGAGTACACATAATATGAATCCATTGTTTATCTACTTTTCATGCATTCATCAAATCATAATTCCATCCAAACAATCCATATATTCCTCCACATCCACAATTAATCCCATCCTCCATACATTCTATCCACATTCAAATCCATATTTTCATTCACATTCCCATCCATAATTAGCTTATTTCATAGAAAATTAGGGAAAATGCATCGAACATCTATTTCTACCATTCCTAGCATCTTAACATTCACAAAACCTTAAAATAAAGTTGATTAGGATAGTATATCGACCTTAGGAATCCCTCCCTTGGATTCAAAACGCTCCCGAGACGATTTGGAGAAGCTTTGAGGACGATCTCCTAACTTTCCTCTCAATCTTCTAGCAACCTCCTTCTTCTCCAAGCAAAACCCTCTCTCAAAACCCTAGGGTTTCTCCCATTTTTGCCAAATAAGGTTAGAACTAGGTGGAGTATTTTAATATTTCGAGTAGGACCCCCTATTTATAGCCCCAAGGTCTGAGAACAAAAAGATCAAAAAGCCCTTACTAAATTTCTGCAAAAACACGAAGGACCGAGCGATCGGTGGTTATGACCGAGCGATCGGTTGCCTACCGATCGATCGGTGTTTATGACCGGGCGATCGGTCAAAAACACACTCTCTGGAAAATTTTCCCATACAAAATTTTGGACCAGTCGATAGATACCGATCGATCGGTTTTGGACCGATCGATCGCTGGTTCTGACCGAGCGATCGGTGCTCTATTTCGACTCATTTTACTGTTTTGGCCATAACTTTTTACTCGTTCATCGGATTTTGACGATTCAACTTACGTTGGATTCGTCTCTCAAAAATGAACATTTCTGGCATTTTAGAATTTCCAATTTCCGCTTAATTTATAGACTAAAATATCCCCAAAGTTGACTGATTTGAAATTCCATTAGACAAAACTCACTATTGACTTGACTTAAACTCAAAATGAGGAAAAACACTAAACATGAACCTCGAAGAGGGTTCCAACACCTTTCTAATGGTTCAAGAATCACACAATTCCAGTAAACGGTGCTAAAACTAGAGCTTCCTAAAGTTTAGGGTGTGCTATGACATCCATCCGTTACAAGTTGATTAAGCCTAGTTTACATCACCATACTTAGATATAAATACACACACTTTAACGCCTTATAAAGACTAAAATACCCTTAATGCAATGCACTAAAAACATGAAAAAGATTCGGGTCTCTACACTAAGCCTATAAAAAAGATTGTAAAGGCTTACTCTCTGCCCGTAAAGAAGAGTGAGATTAGTGGAATCATGGAAAAATCCTTAAAGCGGGAAACTTAAAGGCAGGAACGTAAGCAAGTTGCCAAACCCCGATAACACATCTTATGTGTGGTATCATTTTCTCTCCCTCTCTATATTTATTTATGTTTATTGTTAGTAGCTTTAGTGATTAACTTTTAATTCTGCAATAATCACTTAGTTTAAATTTTTAATTGCCATTGGCCCTAATCACCAACCTCTAGGGTCCATTAACTGGGCAACAATTGATATAAGAGCCTAGTACTTTATTTTTAGATTTAACCATCTTAAGTTAAAGATCGGTAATGGCAAACATCTTTGCTACTACCTTAGGAGAGGGTCAATCGACCACCGGTCCTCCATTGTTCAATGGGAAAAACATAACTATTGGAAAACTAGGATGATGTATTACATATAAGCTCTTGAATATGAATGCTGGAAAGTTATAGTCAAGGGTCCACATCTTCCCACAAAAGTAGTTGATGATGTTAGAATTCCTAAAGTGGAAGAAGAGTGGAATGAGACTGATATTAGACTCTTTCAAATTAATGCAAAGGTTATTAGTAATCTTTATTGTGCTCTTAGCCCCCAAGAGTTTAATAGAGTCTCTGGATGTGATTCAGCTAAAGATATTTGGGATAAGCTTCAAGTTATATATGAAAGAACCAACCAATTAAAAGAAGAAAAAATTAGTATGTTGGTTCACAAATATGAACTTTTTAAAATGGACAATGATGAATCAAATAGTGAAATGTTTACTAGATTCACTAACATTTTGAATGGACTAAAGGTACTTGGTAAAGTATATTTTAGTGCAGAGAATGTTAGAAAAGTGTTGAGGTATAAGAATGGTCTGCCAAAGTGACAACCATTCAAGAAGCTAAGGACTTGACAAAGGTTCAAATGGATGAACTTCTTGGGTCTTTGATGACTCATGAAGTTATCATGAAGGGACATCAAGAAGATGAGCCCAAACACAAGAAGGGACTTGTTCTCAAGTCATCTCAACAAGAAGAAGAGAGTGATGAAGAGGAAAGTTAGGAAGATGAAGACATAGCTATCATGGCTAGGAAGTTTAAAAGATTCCTCAAGAACAAGAGAAACTTCAAGAAGAAGCTCTTCAAGAAAGAATTCACCAAGGAGGTATCCAAAGGTGAAACAAGCAAAAACGAACAGATTATTTGCTACGAATGCAAAAAGCTAGGACACATCAAGATGGAGTGTCCTCAACTCAAGAACAACAAAAGGTTCTAGAAAATGACATGAAAGCTACATGAGATGATTCTAAAGAAAGTGGATCGAATGCATCTAGTGATGAAGAAGTGGCAAACTTATGCCTCATGGCTAATGAGGATGAGGTAAATTCTTCATTTTGTGAATCCCTTACATATGATGAAATTAGGGATGCATTTTATGAACTTTACTTAGAGTATAAAAGACTTGCCTCAATGAACAAGTATTTCAAAAAAGACATTGTTTCTCTTAAAAATTCTTGTAATGTTTTACAAAATGAAAAAACCTCCCTTGCAAAGGAAAATGATATTTTGAATGAATATTTAAAGGAATCTCAAAATTTATCCCAAGGATCAATTTGTAAGTGTGAAGTGCTTCATGCAAAAGTCAAAGCTTTGACGAAAATAGCTCACACTTTGTCTACGGGTGAAAAGAATCTTAAGAGACTTTTGCGCCAACAAAGATGTGTCTTTAGAAAGGCTAGACTTGGTTACAACCCTTTTGCAAAACAAAAAGATTAGCAACATTTCTTTTCAAAATCCATCAATGTTCTAAACTCATCTATTAATGCATTCTTTACATTTAATAAAAAGAAATTGGTAAAGAAAGTTTGGGTCCCAAAGGGATCATTCACTCTCAAGACCATCCATAGAGGACTAAACATGGTTTGGCTTCCTAAAGGAACATACCCTCCCAAAACCAACCAAAAATCAGTTTGGGTTCTAACCAAAACTATGTGGGTACCGGGAGGAACATATGTTGGAGTTACTTAAATCTAGTCTTGTAGGTATATTTGAAATAAAACTCTTTCAAGTCAAGATGGTACTTGGATAGTGGATGCTCTAGGCACATGTTAAGGAACAAAAAGCTATTCATCTCAATCACTCTAAAAGATGGAGGGCATGTGACCTTCGGGAACAACGCAAAGGAAAAGATCATCGGTATAGGTAATGTTGGTAAGGGCTCTACTGCTTTATTTGAAAATATTTTGTTAGTTAATGGTCTTAAACATAATTTGATTAGTATTAGTCAATTGTGTGATAAAGGCTTAAATGTATCTTTTAAATACAATGTATACATCATTAAAGACAGAGACAACATTAATACTATTTTCATTGCTCATAGATATGAAAATGTATATACAATTGATTTCGATGAATTAATTTCTCAAAACTTAATATGTTTTTCAGCTATCAATGAAACTAGTTGGTTATGGCATAGAAAGTTAGGCCATGCAAGTAGGGATTTACATTCTAAATTGTCTAGAAAAGAACTTGTAAAAGGGTTACCTAAAACCAAAATTTTAAAAGATAAAATTTGTGATGCTTATCAACTAAGAAAATAAATTAAATCTTCATTTAAAAAGAAACTTGAAATATCAACTTCTAGGCCATTGGAATTATTGCATATGGATTTATTTGGGCTAAATAATATTGCTAGCATGGTGGAAAACTCTATGCTTTTGTAATTGTTGATGATTATTCTAGATTCACTTAGGTGTTATTTATATCTCATAAAAGTGAAGTGCATATTTTGTTTGAAAAATTCTGTAAAAGAGTTCAAAATAAAAAATGTTACTTTATTAATAATATTAAAAGTGATAGAGGTGGAGAATTCAAGAATAAAAAACTTGAATCTTTTTGTGAAAATAATGGTTTCAACCATAATTTCTTCGCCCCTAGAACTCCTCAACAAAATGGAGTAGATGAAAGGAAGGATAGGTCTTTGTAAGAAATAACTAAAACTATATCAAATGAACATAAATTACTTAACTATTTTTGGGCTGAGGCCATCAATACATCTTGCTATGTAATTAATAGTGTTGTAACTAGAAACAAATTAAATAAAACCCCTTATGAACTTTGGAATGGAAGATCACCTAATATTGGTTACTTTAAAGTATTTGGTTGTAAATGTTTTATTCTAAACAACAAACACAATTTGAAGAAATTTGAACCAAAATCTAGTGAAGAAAATTTTCCTTGGTTATTCTTTTAATAGCAAAGCTTATACGGTATTTAATAAAACTTCTCTAATAGTAGAATAATCAATGTATGTTATTTTTTATGAATCTAATCCTTTTGAAATCAAAAAAATTGATGATGATGTTCCAAATGAAAAAATTGAATTAATATTTAAAGATATTGCTAATTTGGAAATCAGTATAAATGATTATGTATATCAAGATAATGATAATGATGATAAAACATTAGAAGTTGAAAACTTAGAGATAAAATTAAGAAGGAAATGAAATTCAACTTTCTAAGGCATGAAGATTAATAAAAGATCATCTTAAAGATCAAATACTTGGTAATATCGAACAAGGTGTAAGAACAAGAAGAAATATTTGTAATAACCTTACATTCCTCTCTCAAGTTGAACCTAAAAATACCTTAAAGCAATTAATGATGAATCTTGGGAAATTGCTATGCAAGAGAAATTAAATCAATTTAAAAGAAATCAAGTATGAGATTTAGTGCCTAAACCTAAAAGTAAATCTATAATTGGTACTAAATGGATTTTCAGAAATAAAAATGATGAAAGTGGAAACATTGTTAAAAATAAACCTAGACTAGTAACTCAAGGATACAACCAAGAAGAGGGAATTGATTATGATGAAACTTTTGGTCTTGTTGCTAGACTTGAAGCTATTAGAATGTTGTTTGCATATGCTAGTTTTAAAGATTTTAAATTGTATTAAATAGATGTCAAAAGTGTTTTCTTAAATGGATTTTTTTTGGAGAAAGTTTATGTTGAACAACCTCCTTGTTTTGAAAATCATAAAATACCTAATCATGTGTTTAAACTCAGTAAAGTTCTTTATGATTTAAAGCAAGCTCCTAGAGCTTGGTATGATAAATTAAGTGGCTTCCTACTTGAAAATGAGTTCATTAGAGGAAAAATAGATATTACATTATTTATAAAGTCTAAAAATGATGATATGCTTATAGTGCAAATCTATGTTGATAACATTATTTTTGGGTCTACTAATAAATCTCTTTGTTAAGAATTTGCTAAATTCATGGTAGATGAATTTAAAATGAGCATAATGGGAGAGTTGAACTTCTTCCTCAGGCTTCAAATTAAGAAAATGAAGGAAGACACCTTCATTAATCAAGTCAAGTGCACAAGAGAGTTATGCAAGAAATTTGGGATGGACAACTCAAAGGAAGCTGACACTCTTATGAGGCCATCTACAAAGCTAGATAAAGATGAAAAGGGCAATAGTGTGGAAGAAACAAAATATAGAGGTATGATTGGTAGTTTATTATATTTGACTACTTGTAGGCCTGATATTATGTTTGGTGTTTGTATATGTGCTAGATTTCAAGCTAATCCTAAACAATCACATATGACTGCCATAAAAAGAATTTTCAAATATTTAATTGGAACAATGAACTAGGACTAAGGTACCTAAGAACACATCACTAGAACTAGTTAATTAATCTGATGCTGACTTTGTTGGATGCAAATTTGATCAGAAAAGCACTAGTGACACTTGTTACTATTTAGGACACTCATTAGTTTCATGGTCATGTAAGAAACAAAACTCTATAGCTCTATCTACAGCTGAGGCTGAGTATGTAGTAGCTGGGAGTTGTTGTGCTCAAACTTTATACATGAAACAACAACTAGAAGACTTCAAATTGTTTTATGAAAAAATTTCAATTAAATGTGCTAATAAAAGTGTTATATGTATGACTAAGAATCCAATTCAACATTCAAGAACCAAATACATTGAAATTAGATATCATTTCATAAGGGATCATGTTCAAAATGGGAATGTAATGTTAGAATTTGTTGAAACAAATAACCAACTTGCAGACATATATACTAAACCACTCGCTTATGATAGATTTGTTATATCAAGAAGAGAATTAGGCATGGTTACACTTTGTGACATAAAATGAAAATATGCCTAAGTTAAAAAATTGATAAGTTTGGTTGGAAGTGCTTCATATTGATATGTGTTGATAGTTGGAATGTGTTTACTATGAATACTAACTTAAATTGTGGTTTTTAATGTCTAAAAATATCTTATGATCATTAATGAGAAGTTTTAAAGGCTTATGGAATCAGTATAGAATTTAAAAAACTCAAAATTTTAGTTTCTGTGTACGGACTCGTCAACTAGTCAAAGTAGAGACTTGTGCTCGTCAATAAGTGGCCATTCTAGTAGCCAAATTTTTGTCACTCGGCGACGAGTCCTAGCTACTCGGTGATGAGTGGATTATTTTTTCAAGATTTTGAAGCAACTCGGTGATGAGGCAGACCTACTCGGGGACGAGTGACCATGAATCTATAAATATAATCCTAATTGTCCCTAATTTTTCACTGTTCATACTTTCAAAATCCTCATTCCCTCACATTCCTTAACCTTCAAACCGTCTTCCATTCTCCTCAAATCTCTTCCAAACCCATTCCATTTCATTCCTCCTCTCTAAAATCGATGGCTCCAAGAATGAAGAACCTTACAGTGCCGAATTCAAAGAAAAAACCCACTGTCGTAGAGAAAGGGAAAGGAAAGGCTAGAGAATTATCCAAGGTAGAGGCTCCCAACCTCTTTCAGACCAAGGAAGTCCAAGAAAATTACACAAGATTCTTCATCAAGAGAGAACCCGTCTTTGGTAAGGTTCCAGATTTTGACATGTGCAAGGATATTGGTTTGGATGTAATTTCTTCAAAATTCCATTCTCTTAAATGGCATAGGTTCTTAGGTTTTCGTGAATCTATGTATCCCGATCTTGTCAAACAATTTTATTCACATCTTACCTATGACAAAACTACCAAATCTATCAATTCATATGCTCATGGTAAGAAAATTTCCTTAGACTATGATGAGCTTCAAACTATTCTTAAACTACCTAGTGGGGACTTTCAAACATACACCACTAACCAGTGGATCTCCCACGAAGGGTTTAATGTAATAGAGGCTTTTAACATCATGTGTTTCGATAAGGACAACACAAAGCCTATCCCACCTAAGCTCAACGATCTCACCCTTGATACTAGTTAGCTCACCACATAATCACCTACGATATTGTTCCTCGAGGTGGTGGTAGAGACTTTATTACTTTCTTCGATGTCTTTCTCATTTGGTGCATTCTTACCACCCATCATGTTGACCTTACCTACATCATTATGCATGTCATGAGGGATGCCGCCAAGAAAACTACAGACAGATTGCCTTATGGTCTTGCCCTCACCCGTGTCTTCAAGCATTTCAAAATCCCCTTGTCTGTCTATTATGACAAGAGATCTATTACTGACTCAGATGTGTACTCTAAGGCCACCATCATGCGTATGGGGTACACATTAATAGAGGCTAGTAATGTTTGGGTTCCTAAATCACACACCATCCCTCCTTCTGTTCCTCTAGTTCCTACTCCCACTCCTCCACCTTCTCACCCTACTCCTTAGTACTTCCTTCTACCATTTATGACTCCTCAGTCCTACTCCCACCTTCCCATAATCCTATTCCATCTCCTACTCATTCTCCTTCTATCTCTCCTACCCATTCTTCCATCCTTCCCTCTTCTCCTGTAGCTGACCCATCATCAGTAGATTAGGCTGTATCAGATGATGAGGCAGTTCTAGAGACAGAGATTGGGCCAGAGTGGCCAGATGTGATGATAGATACTGATCTTCCTAAGTCCTCATAGAGACAGGAGTCCTTTTAGTATGAGGATCCAGTGCAGCATCCCTTTGTATCTCCCAGCAGAATTCCAGTATCAGATGAGTACATGAGTCAAAGGGCTACCCAGATTGCCTCCATGGCTTCTAGAATGGAACAATTATAGATTGAGATGCTGCAGAGCCAGTTATAGTTTTAGTCTGAGACTAGAGATAGGCTATCTTCTCTAGAGACTAGGATGAAGTTGATTCAGTCTAAGCTGAGGAAGAGAGATGCGTTGCTTGAGCCCAGGCTAGCAAAAATAGAGATATCTAGTGAGATTGTGAAGAATAGAGTGGACTCTATCATATCACTGGTTGAGAGGAAGGCAGTAGAGGCCTCAGTTGTGAGTGATAGACATAGTGATGATCTGACCAGTGTGGGGAAGGTTGTAAATGTTCACGCCTCTTACATTTAGCACATGGCAGGTTTATTGAATTCCCAAGCCCCAGTAGTTGGAGAGATGGCTGCCAGGGTTGATCAAATTGCTTCTGAGATGCTGCTTATCAAGAAGAAGCTTGAGCTTGTGCCTATTCCCACTGCTGTGGAAGTTCCAGCTCCACCTCAAGCACCCCCTGTTGTGCAACCTCATGCCAAGACTGAGAAGGCACCTCAAGTGGAACCAACTGAGATATCCTCTAACTCTTTTGCAGACTTGTCCAAGACTTCCAAGCCAAAGAACCCAACATCCAAGCCTGACAGTGTAGCACCCGGAACTCTTCGTACCTAATGAATAGTGTTCTCATAGCCAATTGGCCTTTCACATAGTATAGTTTATAAATAAAGAAGAAATTGAAGATTCTAAAATACCAAAAATGTTCCTCTTCGAAAGATGAATCCAATGCAAGTTGAATCGTAAAAATCCGACGAACGAGTAAAAATATATGGCCAAAATACCAAAGTGGGAAGAAAATGAAGAAAATCAGCAAATTGGGCAAAACACAGACCAACCAGTCGACCGTTCTACCCACCGGTCAACACTCTCACACTAAAACTTGTATAGGGGATTTTTTCAGAGAGGGGATTTTGACCGATCGACCGCTCCTATGACCGGTCGACTGCTCCTCGAGCACTTTGCCTATTCGGTCTGTTTTGGCCAAAATTTTAAGGGTAGGGTGGTCATTTGACCACCCATTTTTCTATATAAAGCCCCAACTCGTGGGTGAGGGTTTCATAAACCCTCAAAGCTCATATTTGAGGATTTTGGGAGATTGGAGAAGGAAGGGAAGGGAAGCTAGGGCTTGGCCAAAGTTTGGTGTGTGTGATCAAGGGAAAGCTTGGATCTCATCTTTTCTCAAGTCCCCACAAGTTATTCTCCAAATTTAAAGGTTAGTACACCCTACTAACTTCCCTTAGCAATAACTAGGGTTTCTCTATTGAAAATGATGATTTTGATCTTGTATTCCTCTTTTCTTTGAAATGTATCATTTTCCCTAAATATAAACAAGATAAATGAGTGGTATCACAATGTATGGATTTGATGGGGGTTGAGGCATTTGGATGCCGTGTTGTGGTGATGAATGTGTGTTGGAAAAATGGTGTATAGAGCCCTGGAACCAAGTTCACTAGGTTGTTAATAGTGCTGTGAATAGTGCGAAGAATAGTGCTATGAATAATGTTTTGAAGGCATAAAGCATTAAGGGAATTATGGTTTCATGTTTTAATATGAAAGGAGGTTTCAAATGAATAAAAAGATGTATGCAAAGTGTTTTAGGGTATTTGGGATAAATGAAACAAGAGTATACAATACTCTAAGTGTCGCAAAGAGGGATATCAAGAAATATCCTAAACTTGAGAGAACTCTAGTTTTCTCATCCGAAATCGGAATTAAGTGATTCTTGGACCATTAGAAAGGTATTGAACCCCTATTTAACTTCATGTTTATTGCTTTTCCATATTGTGATTAGAAGTTAAGTCAAATGTAGGATATCTAGTTCAACAGTCTGTTTGGATCAGTCCACTTGTGGGCCCATTTAGACCACTAAAATCTCAGAATTAGGATCTATGTAAAACATGAAAGTTGTTCCCCTTTTAAATATGAATCCAATTCAAGTTGAATTGTCAAAATCTGATAAGCGAGTCAAAACTTATGGTCAAAATACTAAAGTGGAAAAAATACAAGCCAAGTTAGAGCACCATCTCATCGACGAGAGCCTTGGACTCGTCAACGAGACAACCAAACAGAATTCGAAACTTTCCTATTCTGCGATGTTTTTTAACCCCTTGTCGATGACTGAAACCCATTCGTCGACGACTGGAGACCTCTTGTCGACGATTTCAGGCCCAGAACGACCCGGAACTCTTCCACCGACCTTGGTACCGACCTTGGGGAGATATGTTGGGATATTTTCAAAGAATTTAGGGGTTTTTGCAACCTAGAACTATAAATAAGGTCTGAATTTGTGGGGTTAATCCACTCAAACCCTAAGCATGGAATTGTGAGAGATTGAAGAAGAGAAGAAGAAAGTTGAGGTGGTTCAAGGGTGTTCTTGGATTTGTGTTTGCCATCAAAGGAAGAGTTCTTCTTGCCTTTTTGGTGTTCGAACACCTAGATTTCGATTCCAAAGTGACTCATCAAGTTAGATTTCTCTTAGGTTAGTTCTTGGTTGGGGTCGAAGAGCAAAAGTGAAGCTCTGTTCTTATTTTCCAGATTTCTATAAACTTCTCAAAGCTTGGATCTTGATTCCACAAGCATTCTAAAAGCTTTCTCTTGCTTCTATAGAGTATTCTAAAGTGAGTAAACCGTAGGGAATCGGTTTGGAAAGGTAGAACTGTAGAACCCCGAAACTTCACTTTATTAAGTAGTGAATAGTGTGTAAATAGTACTCAAATTGTAGTTGTACACTTATGGGCTTTATGCTAATGAAAGATGTTTAGAAATATGGTGTGCATGAGTTGATAGGTGTATATAGCCTAAGGGAGTGTGTTTTAAGTGCACAAGGTGTTAGAATTGGAATGAAGAAGGTTTAAGTGGTGGAAAAGGGGTTTTTTCAGTAAAAACAGGGGATCACCGATCGCTTGATCAGCAAGCGATCACTCAGTAGCTGTCCCACAGTCCAGGATTTTGTATGGGGAAAAATTCCAAGGGGGTGTTTTTAAACTGATCTCTCGATCGAAGACACCGATCGCTCGGTCAGCCACCGATTGCTCGGTCCTGAACCCCGATCGATCGATTATACGTAGATTTTCTTCAGTAAGGGTTTTCAAGTCTTTCACCACCACCCCTTTACCTATAAAAGGCCCAGCTCGTGCCTTAGGGTTTCCGAAACCCTTAGAGCATAATTTTGGGAGAGATTTGAGAGGAGAAGAAGGAGAAAAGCTATTGCTCAAGCTTGAAGAGAAGATCAAGATCTTCCCTTCTTTGGTGCTTTTCAACAAAGAACTCAAAGTTCCCACTTGTTCCAAGCATTTGGAATCAAATTCCTTGATTTCACCAAGGTAGATACCCTCTACTATCCTCTTTGTTAGGTTCTACTACTATGTTCTTCTTATTCTATGCTAAGATCTTGGATGGATATGGTGGGTGATGATTGATTTTTTACTCGGATGCAAACTACTATTATGAGCACTCTATGTGTTTGATTTAATACCTCTAAGGACTGTTATGTTTAAATATGCTATTAGTCTCATATGCTTCACAAGTCTCACATGTACACAAGCTTGCATGCATCGGTTTTCTCATAAGCATAAGTGTTCAAAGCTCATAAGAAATGTTTTAAGAAAGACACACAAGAACTAATAAGTGATTATGTCAACTTTGGGTTGGTTTCTAAGATCGGTTACTCATGCTCATAAGGATCTCAATGTCTAAGATCTCATAAGTCTCCAAGGATCTCACACGCTCATAAGGACCTCAATGCTCACAAGTGCTCATAAGTTCATACATGCTCCATGCTCTAAGGATCTCACATGCTCTATACTCTCATATTCTCCATGCTCATAAGAACTACTAAGGACTCACAAGACATACTCATAAGCTATTGATTCTCGCAAGCCCTCACAAGATGACATTTTTACAAGAAAGCTCACAAGGTAATGATTTTGGAAAAATATGCACTTTTGTTTTATACTCTAAGCTCTATGATTTCTATAAACTGTATGCATGATTTTGTATAACATTGTTGGCTAGTGTTTGGTACCCGTTGTGATTGTTGGCAGGTGCACGAGTTCCTTTCGATGTCTGTGGTTCGGAGCAGTGGATAGAGGAAGAGTATTATGACCCAGAGCCCTCTATGGACCACTATCAGGATGATGGACCACAGAATAGGTGGCCCGAGTTAGACTTTTGTTGAGAGAGTGGGGCTTGTCCACTTCATGCTTAATGATTAATTTGTTTTATCGGTTCAAACTTGAACCTAATGATAGGAGTTGTTTCTTTTGATCTGCTTCCATTGTATTGTCATTAGATATATAAATTATTTCGCTGCGTAGATATATGTACATATATTGATGTACTTTTCCAGGTGGGTATTTGTGCCTTATGTATCATACTAGAGGGTATGATACGGCGGTCTCGAACTAAAGTATCCCTAACTCCTAGGGGGTATTTTGGTCCTTAATTAATGGGATGTAACTAACTCCCTAAAATTAAGGAACTAAGAATCTAGACATTCTAGATTATCCGCAAGAGGGGGGCATGAGCAATGAGGTGATAAGGATTAAAGTTTATCCTTATCTCTTTGTTCCTTCACTTCCAAGTTAGGTATCTAATCTCATTAAATAAGGTATAATTAATTAACAATTATCTACTAACCAAAATCCCATAATATTAGGGAACATAAAGTGGGCGCCACTTTGGGGAGACTATCCCATGGGCTTGGGCCCACCAAGAAGGTCCATCTTAATATGGGTTTTATGAATATGGGTCAAACCCATATTCTCTTATATTTGCTTTGTTAAATAATTATTATTTATTCCCTTTTATTAGATTAACATTTAATCTAAAATTATAGATTAACATTTAATCTATTATTTCGAGCCTGTATTTCTTTATGATCATCTCCATAGATTGCTCTGAGACATTCTTACCCTAGCTTACCCGGTGTTATCCCATTGACCCTTTAATAGGAATGACACCGGAATTATAAGTGACGTGAGATATCCATGTTGCAATTGATTCCCAGTGTAAGAACATAAACCAATAAAGGATTCTGCCACATGAACTTATGCATTCGATTGATCCTTCCAATAACATTATTCCTAATAGGCCTTCGAGCTTAATATGCTATCTAACTCATAGCCTACTATACATCATTTGGGTTTCCAAGACATTTGATTAAGCCATGAGAAACTATTTCTCATGTTAAAACATTTTGATAAAAACTTTTACCATGTATAATATATTTTATAAAAAATATATTTCAAACTTATTTGATTTCAAAATTACCTGCGTAGGCTTTAAGCTTAATGTACTGTCTTACCCGGAACTTGGATAATCTCTCAATTTAATGAGCATGGATTTCTTGTTTGAAATTCATCATGACTCGAACAGCTTTCTGATTATCCAACTGTCTCTTTATCGTAGTCCCCTAGTGTCGCGACCCAAAATACCCCCTAGGAGTTAGGGATACTTTAGCTCGTGACCGCCAGATCATACATCCTGTATGATACATGAGGCATACATATCAACCTATCAGAGTACACAAGTTATAATACATAGCGGAAACAAAGTGAAAACAGTTTATAATAAAATTCTCCTATCGATAGGTTCAAGTTTGAACCAACTTAACATATCCAAAAGATGGAGTGGACAAGTCCCACTCTCAATACCATCAAAATATAAGTATACTCTCTCTCTCTCTCTCAACAGAAATCGAAATCAGGCCACCTATCTAATGTTCCCTCATCCTAGTAATGATCCATAGTAGGCTCCGGCTCGTAGTATTCTTCCTCTATCCAAGGCTCCGAACCACATACGTCGAAAGGAACACGTGTACCTGCCGAAGTCAATAATTAGGCCGAGTATGGAATACTCAGTCACGTACAAACTACTAGCTAACAGTGAGATAATAATATCATGAAGCATGCAAATACATAGAGCCGTAGAGCGTAGAAATCCGTGAAAACTCATATTCATTCCAAAAGCATTTTCTTATGAGTTTCTTATGAAATCCAAAACCATATGAGTCTTATGAGCGTATGAGAATCAAGTTGTCACGCCCCAAAATACCCCCTAGGAGTTAAGGGATACTTTAGTAGTGACTATCCATACTTTTCACAAACCATCCTGCAATGAACAAGGTTAATCTAACCCAATAATGACAAAAAATAGAGTGCGGAAGCTATAACATAATTGTGGAAGCATAAACCAAATTTTCTTTTCTAAATATGGTGGTCTATATTCCAAGTTAGATACAAAACATAATCACAGTAAAGGTGGACATGCCCACCTATCAAAATACAAAATCATAACTATGTCTCTCTCTCTCTCTTTCTCAGTACTCGTCCGGGTACGACCATCTATATAAGTCTCTCGCCTCCACTTGAGGCTCTACCATAGGATCCACGTGAGGCTCCTCCTCACCATAATCCTCCTCGATCCAAGGATCGGAAGCACAAATGTCAAACCGAGTACTTGTCGGTGATAAAAGAACGGCTGAGTATGGAATACTTAGTGAGTACAAGCTACTAGCTAAACAGTAGTAATAACATGTACAATGGAACATTTATAGCAAAATCAATAAAGCAATATATGAAGGTCATCATATGCATGCATATATGCGAAAACCCAATAAAAAATCATACTTCAAAATCACGTCTTGTCTTATCTTGAAAACAGTTGTTTGGGTGTGTTCATGTGTTTCCAAACTTGCTTGTCATACTTGAAAACAATGAGTGGTCTTGGGTCTCATTCGTAGGAATCACGCATGTATAGTGTATTGCTTAGAATCACGTGTCTTATGTTCTTGCTTGACTTGCTATGACTTGACTTGTCTTGCCTTAACTTGCCTTGTTTTCTTGTTAGCTAGATGTTAGTGCCCCGGGAATAAGAATACATAGATATATATATATATATCAGAAAGGGGTACACTAACATCCTTGACCGGCCCTATGTCCGGCTTGATCAACATGTTTTCTTATGAGCCAGGTATGACATATCTTGCGATATGCCCTACCCTTGACCGGCCCGGTGTCCGGCTTTATCTACCTTTCTTGTTTACTTATGAGCCAGGTATGACATATCCAGAGATATGCCCTACCCTTAACCGGCCCAATGTACGGCTTTATCATTCGATTCGTGAATCACTTTTGTGGTGGTATTCCAAATACATGTATTTTGAAAACATCGGTCCATGGATGCATGCGTGTTTGTGTGTGCCAATTCGTGGACATTATACTAATATAATTGGTTAAAAGGGAAAATACATAGAACATCCTATTCATACTTGAAATCATGTGGTGTGTGAGCAATAGTGAACATTATGTTAAAATTAGGGTTTTAAAAATAATTACATGATCCGTTATTAAACACTTGACAAGCATCATATTCATGGTTCTTAAATTCAAGTTTATTAGTGCATATATTTCTACAAATCACAAGGGTGTATTCATTATTTATGAAATGCCCATCCTCCATTATCCATCGCACTACGTACATCACATCACATCACACGGCATCCAATCGCCACAACTCTTCATCCATTCCATTTCATGTACATTTATCTTGTTTATGATTAGGGAAAAGAATACATTACAAGAAAAGAAGGAATACAAACTCAATTCATCATTCTCAAAAGAAAACCCTAGTTATTACTAAGCTAGTTAGTAAAGGTGTACTATCCTTGAATCAAGGCTTGATCTTGGAGAAGGCCTTGGATTTGAACCCCCAAGTGGTAGGGAAGAACCCTTGCTTGAAGAATGCTTGATTTGGGGAAGAAAACCCTTGCAAAATGCCGTAGGAAAAGGCGTAAGGTTTTTCCTTAAGCCTATGAAGGTGAAAAACAGAAAGAAAAAGGGTGGAATAAAAGTGGGATAAGACCAAGTGGTGGAAATGAGTGAAAAATGGATTTAGTGTCAAAACTGCACAGGACCAATCGCTTGGTCACAAGAGCGATTGATCGGTATCTATCGACTGGTGCACTAATTTGTATGAGGAAAAATTCCAGAGAGGGTGTTTTCAACCGATTGCTCGGTCAAAAACACCGATCGATCGGTAGGCCACCGATCGCTCGGTTTCTCACGTTTTTGCAGATTTCATTAAGGGTAAATGGCTCTTTGACCTCCCCATTTTCTATAAATGCCCCAACTCGTGGGTTTGGGTTTCATAAACCCTTAGACACATATTTTGGGATATTTTAGAGAGGGAAGAGAGGGAAGAAGCTAGGGTTTGGAGCAAGAGTTGTTGGAAGACCATTGGAGCTTAAATTTCTTCTTTCAAGCCAAGATCATTCTTCATTAAAGCTTGGATTACACTTCTCTCAAGATCTACTTCAAAGGTTAGTACACTCTCATAGTTAACCTAGTATTATCTTATATTTTGATTTCTTTTATGAAGTTAGTCATATAACCTAAAAGATTAAGATTAAAGGAAATGGAATGGATGTGGGGTGAATGTATGGAGGTTAAGGCGAACGGATGCCAAGTAGGATGAGATGATGTTGTGTGATGGAAAATAGAGTATGGGCATGGTACCGATAATGAATACACAGGTGATGTTTGATGAATTGCTAAAGATGAAATCATATGCTAAAAGGCCTAAGAAAGAGTTGAACACTACATGTTTGATGAAATGCATGAATGAGGACTAGACTAAGATAAATGAGGATATGATTTAGGGGATTTTTCCAATTAACAAATGCTAAGTGAAATATTCTATATGTTTACTTTTAAGCTTGCCTAGTTCAAGAAATGTGCTAAATACTATATCATGCTCTTTTAATCATTATATAAAATTATGATTGTCACAATTGTCAAGCACAAACACGCACATTTGCATGAACCGAGGTTTTCTCATAAGCATATATTTTAAAAGCATAAGAAAATTTTTCAAGGAAATTTCATAAGAAAGAAGCATAAGCATTGGCAAAGCCAAACTTTGGGTTGGTATTCTAAGATCGGTTAACTCATGCTCACAAGGATCAAGTTTAAGATCTTGCATAAACTCCACGGATCAAAAGTCTCGCAAGGCTTTTCAAGAACTCACAAGTCTAAGATCTTGCATATGTCTCTACGGTTCATAAGCTCACAAGAAGCTCACAAGCTCACAAGAAGGCTCACAAGCTCATAAGTAAAGTATAAGAACTCATAAGCTCACAAGAACTTATAAGAAAACACGAGGCTCACAAGCATTCATAAGAACTCATAAGCATGCATATGACGGTTTGTTTTCCAAGAAAAGAATAAGTTTTATGAAAGGTTTTCCAGGAGGGGTTTTAAGCATGAATGTTGTGAATACCATTCTTTAAGTACTTGCACGTTAACTCTTGTTGCTATTAGACGGTTGGCTATTAGTTTGTACTCACTGAGTATTCCATGCTCAGCCGTAATTTTATGTCGGTAGGTACCATGGATGCTTTTGACCCAGAGCCTTGGGTTGAGGAAGAATACGCCGAGGAGAGGGAGCCACCTATCCCAATGCAGTCGCAAGCGGATAGAGATTTAGATGTGTGGCCATATTTAGATTTCTTCTGAGAGGAGTGATCGTGAGGGTTCTTTTGTATTTTGATAGGTGGGCGTGTCCACCTTTACTTTTGGTTATGTATGTACAAACTTGGAATACACATGATGTATAGAAAAGAAAATTTTGGATTTCGCTTCCGCACATTGATTTAAGTTTCTGCACTTTGATATACACTTCCACATCACCTTATGATTGTACTATGTCATGCCTTGGATATTCTTACAGGATGGTTTGGTATCGGATACGGCACATCATGAGCCAAAGTACCTCTAACTCCCAGGGGGTATTTTGGGTCGCGACAGAGGTGGTATCAGAGCCTAGGCATTAGAGACCTTAGGATCACTTAGTACTCGATACCACGATCAACACAAGGCATTAGGATTTAGGAAAGAGTAGTATTCAAAGTATAGACTAATCTTTATTCTTAGTCCATAATTGGTTGAAATCCAACCAAACTTAGTATCCTACGCTAGAACCACATATTGTATACATATCTATTGCAATGTATACCTCGATGTATTACTATTATGTGCCTTATGAATATGGAATGAGCTTGAACTTATGATTGAAATGAAATTGGTTGCCAAGTTAGACTCATGTTCTACGAGGTTACCAAACTTGGGGCAACGGTAATGGAGGAGACCCTCCTTTGGGTAATGATCAACCCGATATATCTCAGTTGCTGAACACTATGGTGGAAACTATCACCATTTTGGCAGCTAGACAGCTGGCTGCTACTAATGCATTAGTGCATCCACCTCCTCCACATCACACTTCGGGACTTGAGGCATTCCGAAGGCTTCATCCACCTACCTTCTATGGGACTACAGACCCATGGTTGCGGAGGCGTGGATTATGCAATTGGAGAAAATATTTCATGTTCTTCGTTGCACCAATGAGCAAAGAATAGACTGGGCTGCCTTCAAGATGGAGGGAGAAGCCGATCATTGGTGGAGAGCTACATTGAGACAGAGAGACACCGCTAGGGCGGGAGAGCCGTGGACTTGAGGTGAATTTCTTGATGCCTTCTATGGGTAATATTTCCTCAAGATTGTCAAACAACAAAAGGAGATGAAGGTCATGACCGTAGTGTAAGGAGACATGAGTGTGGCCGAGTATGAGGTCAAGTTTGTGGAGTTATCCCGATTCGCACCACACTTGACATCGACGGAGGAGATGCGAGTCTGGAAGTTCGAGAATGGACTAAAACCCTTCATCAAGGATTGAGTCTCCATTCTTCAGGTGGAGTCTTGGAGAGAAATTGTGGGGAAGGCGAGAATCGCTAAAAAGAACTCAGAAGAGTTTCTCAAGAGAAGAGAGAGTGGCTTCGGGAGAGTCATGCAGAAGGGCCAATCTAGTGGCTCGGTAGAGAAGAGGACCGGGATTTCACCTTACTCAGCCCTTTGGCTGTCACAAACACAGAGGCTTGCCCCGCTTTTTCTCAGCGCACTAGATATGTTTCGCCGTCATCCTCTTCATCTTTCAAGGAATGCGACTACTGTGGTCAGAGACATCCAGCTGGAGAGTGTCGGAGAGCATCTGGAGGATGTTTCCATTGTGGCGAGCAGGGCCACATGATCAAGGATTGCCAACGCCGACAGTCACGAGTCCAACCTCAGGGGAGCAGGCCCCCAGTTCAGCAGACTACTCCATAAGGGTCTTCACAGGCTTTGGCATCTAGACCCGCACGGCCCACACAGACTGCACAGCCGCCTCATCAGGTAAATAGGGGCCGGGTCTTTGCCTTGATAGAATGGGACGCACAAGCATCTGACGATGTTGTGCAAGGTACGCGAGAACTCTAAAATCTTCAATTATGAATTGATGTTGTGTATTATATATTATTCTACTTATACTCGATGTATGTTTTGCCTGAAATCTATTGATGTAGCTAATTATAATGTACAGGCGTATTGCTGGTAAACGAGTGTCTAGCTCGTGTGTTGATCGACACGGGATCGACACATTTCTTTGTATTACCTAGTTTCGCCAAAGGTTTCGCGTCTGAGCCGAGTCGCCTACATCACAAGTTAACCATTTTGACTCCGCTTGGCAAGTCAGTTGACAAGGACCGAGGATACTGGAATTGTATAGTTCAAGTCGGGTAGTATGAATTGCCAATCGATCTAATCATCCTTGAGTTCCAGGATTTGGACTTTGATGTCATCCTTGGGATGGATTGGTTAGCTGCACACCATAGGCATGTGGCTTGTTTTGAGAAGATGGTGAGGTTCAAGCCAGAGGGCATCAAGCCATTCCACTTTCGTGGACTACGAAGGAGGGACATAGCCTGTCTAGCAGCTCTAAGTCTTGTAAATCCAGAGGCACAAGACTCCTCAGACATCCCCATAGTGAGTGAATACTTAGACGTTTTTTGCAAGGACTTGCCGGGATTGCCTCCAGATAGGGAGACAGAGTTTGCAATAGAGCTTACTCCAGGAACGGCTCTGTACAGGTTGGCCCCAATTGAACTAAAGGAGTTAAAGGAGCAGAGAAGAGTTACAACGGCTTGGTTTTATCCGACCAAGTGTTTCACAATGGAGAGCACCGATACTCTTCATGAAGAAAAAGGATGGATCGATGAGGATGTGCATCGACTATAGACAGTTGAATAAAGTCACGATTAAGAATCGTTATCCATTGCCACTGATAGATGATTTGTTTGACCAACTGAAGGGAGCAAGGTTCTTCTCCAAGATTGATCTTCTATCTGGCTATCATCAGTTGAAGATCAAGGCTGAAGATGTTACAAAGACTGCCTTTAGGACTCGGTACGGGCACTATGAGTTCCTAGTTATGCATTTTGATCTAACGAATGCACCGGTGGCGTTCATGAATTTGATGAACTAGGTGTTCAAGTCTTGTCTCGACAAATGTGTCATTGTCTTTATTGATGATATCTTAGTGTATTCCCTGACACGGGAGGACCATGATCGAGAACTTCGCCTTACGCTTGAGACTCTTTGAGAGCATAGACTTTATGCCAAGTTGAGTAAGTGCAAATTTTGGTTGGAGAAAATGGCATTCCTTGGCCATATGGTATCTGTCGAGGGTATTTCTATGGACCTAGCAAAAATAGAAGTGATGATGAAATGGGAGAGGCTCAGAAGTGTTACCGAGATACGCAGCTTCCTTGGTTTGGCGGGATACTATAGGAGATTCATAGAGGGATTTTCCAGCTTAGCCGCACAACTCATGTATTTGACGTGGAAGAATGCCAAGTTTGCATGGAGTGACAAGTGTGAAGCAAGCTTTATAGAATTGAAGAAGAGTCTTAGTACGGCCCCCGTTCTCACAGTTCCATCTTGGAATGGAGGTTTCATGGTCTACAGTGATGCCTCAAATATTGGGCTAGGATGTCTTTTTATGCAGCGAGGGAATGTCATTGCCTACGCTTCCCAGCAGTTGAAAGATCATGAAAAGAACTATCATACTCATAATTTGGAGTTGGCCGCAGTGGTATTCGCATTAAAGATTTGGCGGCATTACCTTTATAGGGAAGAGTTTGATATTTTCACGGATCATAAAAGCCTAAAATATCTATTTTCCCAAAAGAAATTAAATATGCGATAACGCCGATGGATGGAGTTCTTCAAGGACTACGAGTGTTCGATCCAGTACCATCCGGGTAAGGCTAACGTGGTGGCAGATGCTTTGAGTAGAAAGCCGACTGGTCGTGTAGCCCACATGATGGTTCATGAGTGGAAAATGTTGGAGGTCATGACAAACCTCGACACCAGTTTCAGTGTTCCCACCTATGGGCCAATCATGGCTAATCTCACAGTTAGGCCTTATATTCTAGCTCATATCCGAGAGTTGCAAGATTCGGATGCGGAGCTACTTGCTTATAGAGATAAGGCGATAAGCAAGGGGAGTGATGAGTTCTCAATGAATAGTAACGGAGCAATCACATTTAAAGAGAGGTTGTGTGTTCCCGCGGATGCAGAATTAAAGGGTGAGATTCTAAATGAAGCTCACCGGTCCAAATACACAGTGCATCCTGGTGGTACTAAGATGTACTAGAATCTGAAGAAGCATTATTGGTGGCGGAACATGAAGAAGGAAGTCGCTGAGTATGTGTCAAGATGCTTGGTATGCCAACAGGTGAAGGCCGAGCATATAAGACCGACAGGTCTTTTGCAATCTCTTCCTATTCCCGAGTGGAAATGGGAGAACATCTCTATGGACTTCATTGTGGGATTGCCAAAGACGGCAACGAAATCAGATGCAATTTGGGTAGTGGTTGATCGGTTGACAAAGTCCGCTCATTTTTGCCGTATCGGACCACGTTCAGCACAAATCAACTAGTGGCATTGTACATCAAAGAAATGGTTCGATTGCATGGAGTGGCAGTAAGTATTGTCTCTGACAGGGATCCAAGATTCACTTCTAGGTTCTAGAAGAGTTTTCAGAGCGCTATGGGTTCTCGTCTGGACTTTAGCACCGCCTTTCATCTTCAAACAGAGAGGGTGAACCAGGTTATAGAAGGCATGCTTCGAGCTTGCATGTTGGACTTCAAGGGCAGTTGGGAGGATCACTTCTCATTGGTAGAGTTCGCCTACAACAACAGTTATTAGGCGAGCATCCAAATGACACCTTTCGAAGCCTTGTACGGTCATAGTTGTAGATCTCCCCTATACTGGGATGATGTTGGAGAGAGAAAAATATTGGGTCCCGAATTGATTGAGCAAACCGTAAATAAAGTCAAGATCATCAGGGAGAGATTGAAGACAACTTAAGATAGGCAAAAAAGCTATACCGACACCCGTAGACGAGATCTTGAGTTCCGTGTTGGTGATATGGTATTTGTGAAGGTTTCGCCAACAAAGTGTGTTATGAGGTTTGGCAAAAGAGGGAAGCTTAGTCCGAGGTATGTGGGTCCATTTGAGATCATCACCAGAGTTGGTGAAGTGGCTTATCGAGTTGCTCTACCCATTCACATGGCGGTGGTTCACAATGTCTTCTGTCACGACCCAAAATACCCCCTAAGAGTTAGGGATACTTTTGGCCCATGACCGCCGTGTCATACAATCCTATCATGACACATAAGGCGTACATATAATCCTGCAAGAGCATACAAGACACGCTAAGAGGCGAACCTAAAAATTTCTTTTTTACAATGTAATTTTCCACGTGCTAATATAAAAAAATTTCTGAAATATAAAGTAAACTTGTATCCAAGATCCATCACTTGAATTACCAACTCAAATCAATACAAAAACTCCCATAAGGTCAACCCATATACATGTCTCTCCCTCTCATCACTCAACCATCACTGATGACTACCAATCGGCTTCTCGACATACTCCTCCTCGAACCCTGGTTCAGGAGCACAACCATCCAACTTGTGACCTGCCGAAGATAACAATTTCGGCTGGGCATTGAATACTCAGCGTGTACAAAATACTAACTAGCATTACTATAGGCATCAATGATAGCATATGCATTTATCAGAACGAAACAGGTAAAAGCAAAGCAGGACGAGTATATATCTTAGAGCTGTTAATTCAGAACATATGCAGTACTATTAATCAGAGAGCAGAAACCTTTGCATTTAAAAACATCATGTATATGTGTCATTGAAAAGCATCTGTTACCGTATGTTACCATCTGTTACTTTTTTTACCATTACTTGCCATTACGGGTATTGTAAAATACCTTAGTTTCCATTACTTTTCATCTACAGGTATTTAAAATACCCTGGATCCATCTAAGGAGTCGGGCAACTAGTACCCATGTACCCACACAAACTGGGCGGGCCTACTATTATCCTCACCTTCAGCTACCTTCGGAGTATACGACCAATATCCATGATCCTTCTGGGTGGCCTGCTATTCGTCGGAGTCCAACGACCAGTATCCCTTTCCCTTCCAGGCGGTCTGCTATCGTACCTCCCCAATCGGTATTATTCGATTGATTAGTACCTATGTACCCACAGGAGATGGGCGGGCCTTCTATCAACCTGAGATAGATGACTAGAATCATCCTGTACCATTACTTTTCATATACTTTCCATTACTTGTGAACTTGTGAGCTTGTGAGCTTGTAACCTTGTGAGCTTGTGAGATTGCAACCTTGTGAGCCTGTGAACTTTCTTTTAACCAAAATCTTGCTTATGAACTTTATAAAACCCTGTTCTTGTGAGAATATTGAATCATGCGAGACTTGTGAACATCGTGCAAGACTTGTGAACATCGTGTGAGAATTGTGAACATCATGCGAGACTTGTGAATCATATTCATAAGATTGAGTGTGAGCAATTCAATAACGATATAACAGCCTCAAGATCATGGTAATATTCATAGTATGTAAAACATGATTATCAATTCCAATTTCTATCAAGAACATGCCTCAAATTCTACTATTTATTTGCAACTCATAGTAAAGCAATTTATTGGAGTCTAGCCACTAATTATCTTATCAAAAGTATGCTTTATAACTTAATTATAATATAGGAATTATAAATATGGCCAAAACACCCAATGTTTCATCACAACCATTTACTTAAACCATAGAAACCAAGTTAAGCATCGATGAAGTATAGCAAGGCAAGTTAGTAGATTGTTCTACCTCTTGAAGGATTGAGTTCCTTCAATTTCAGAGTGTTTAGAAGGCTGGAGGAACATGTTTCAAGCTTGAAAAGCAAGATTTGAGCTCTTCCTTTAATCACCAACCCAAGCTAAGAGTAACACAAGAAAACTCAAGCTTTCTCTTCTTCCTCCTCCTTTAAAATCACTCTCAAGCTCTCTCTAGGGTTCTAGTAACCCTTATGGATGGATTATGAGCTTATATAGGTGTTTGGGGGTTGTCAAAACCCCAAACAACCCTTAAAATATCTCTGGGAGTCGGCCACTGTGCAAATGAACAGTGCACCAGTCGATCGGTCGCAAATCCGGTCGACCAGATTGGTCCTCCTTTCCCCGATTTTTCCTACCTTAGTATTTTGGCCATACCCTTTGACTCGCTTATCCGATTTTGATGATTCAATCTGTGTTAGATTTTTATTTCAAAGGGGAACAACTTTCATGTTTTACACAACTCCTAATTTTGACTTTTACATAGTCTAAATGGGCCCACAAGTTGACTGGTCCAAAATGACTGCCAAATTGACAGCAGACCCGCTTTTGGAAAACCCACATTTCACCTAACTTACACTTAGAATCAGAAAAAGTGTAAAGCATGAACCTCGAAGTGGACTTCAATATCTTTCTAACGGTGCAAGAATCACTTAATTCTAATGAGCGGTGACCAAAGTAGAGCTTCCAAAAGTTGAGGGTACGTGAAAACAACCCTCTTTTTCGACACTTAGAGTATGTTATACTCTTGGTTTTTCATCCCAAACACCCAAAAACAACCCTTAACCTAATTTCCACTAGTCTTATCATGTATCATAAACCAAATTACATAAACGACCCTCGGCCTTTACACGACTTGTGCCCATGGCACTATTCACAACCTTGAGAAATGGGTTCCCGGGTTCTACATTCATACTTAGAGTATTTTATACCTTAGATACTTGAATATTATTATACTCTTGTTTTAAGACTCAACGCACAGATATAAAACTCTCACGTAACTTTCCCCAATATCAAGAACACATGGTAGGACTCAGGCCTTTTCATGCACTGTACACTAACACTATTCACATGAAATCCGGGGCTCTACATCTTCCATGTGTCCATATTTCGGAAGTACATCCCAAATCCTTCTCATATTCTAGATGCTGATCCGTTGGAGATCCGGGAGGATCTTACCTTAGTGGAAGAGCTAGTACAGATTTTGGACCATCAAGACCAAGTTTTGAGAAACAAAGTCATTCCCTTGGTCCTTGTTCAATAGCAACATCATGCCAGAGAAGAAGCGACATGGGAGCACGAAGCGGAAGTAAAAGAAAGTACCCTCATTTGTTTGAGTAAATTCCGGTTTTATGTATGTATTGACTTTTTCTATCTACATGTATTGTCCAAATTTCGGGGACGAAATTTTTGTAAGGGGGGAGGATGTAGAACCCCAAAACTTTTGCACATGTCTCGGGACGCGTGTCAAGGCATGGAGCCTTTGTAATGTTCAAAATTCAATAAAAGAAAATATTGAATTCATGTATATGTTATTTCATAATTTATGTCTAAGTATTAAGAAGATAATAGGTGATCATCTTCCTTATGGAAAAGGCGTAAGGTTTTTCCTTAAGCCTATGAAGGTGAAAAACCGAAAGAAAAATGGTGGAATATAAGTGGGATAAGACCAAGTGGTGGAAATGTGTGAAAAATGGATTTAGTGTCAAAACTCCAGAGGACCGATCGCTCAGTCACAAGAGCGATCAATTGATATCTATAGACTTGTGCACTAATTTGTATGGGAAAAAATTCCAGAGAGGGTGTTTTCAACCGATCGATCGGTAGGCCACCGATCGCTCGGTCATAAGCACCGATCGCTCGGTTTCTCACGTTTTTGCAGATTTCATTAAGGGTAAATGGGTCTTTGACCATCCCATTTTCTATAAAAGCCCCAACTCGTGGGTTTGGGTTTCATAAACCCTTAGACACATATTTTTGGGATATTTTAGACAGAGAAGAAGCTAGGGTTTGGAGCAAGAGTTATTGGAAGACCATTGGAACTTGGATTTCTTCTTTCAAGTCAAGATCCTTCTTCATTAAAGCTTGGATTACACTTCTCTCAAGATCTTCTTCAAAGGTTAGTACAATCTCATAATTAACCTAGTATTATCTTATATTTTGATTTCTTTTATGAAGTTAGTATTATAACCTAAAAGATTAAGATTAAAGGAAATGGAATAAATGTGGGGTGAATGTATGGAATTTAAGGCGAACGGATGCCAAGTAGGGTGAGATGATGTTGTGTGATGGAAAATGGAGTATGGGCATGCTACCAATAATGAATACACATGTGATGTTTGATGAATTGCTAAAGATGAAATCATATGTTAAAAGGCCTAAGAAAGAGGTGATCACTACTTGTTTGATGAAATGCATGAATGAGGACCAGACTAAGATAAATGAGGATATGATTTAGGGGATTTTTCCAATTAACAAATGCTAAGTGAAATATTCTATATGTTTACTTTTAAGCTTGCCTAGTTCAAGAAATGTGCTAAATGCTATATCATGCTCTTTTAATCGTTATATAAAATTATGATTGTCACAATTGTCAAGCACAAACACGCACATTTGCATGAACTGAGGTTTTCTCATAAGCATATATTTTAAAAGCATAAGAAAATTTTTCAAGGAAATTTCATAAGAAAGAAGCATAAGCATTGACAAAGCCAAACTTTGGGTTGGTATTCTAAGATCAGTTAATTCATGCTCACAAGGATCAAGTCTAAGATCTTGCATAAGCTCCATGGATCATAAGTCTCGCAAGACATTTCAAGAACTCATAAGAACTCACAAGTCTAAGATCTTGCATATGTCTCTACGGATCATAAGCTCACAAGAACAAGCTCACAAGAAGGCTCACAAGCTCATAAGTAAAGTATAAGAACTCATAAGCTCACAAGAACTTATAAGAAAACACGAGGCTCACAAGCATTCATAAGAACTCATAAGCATGCATATGACAGTTTGTTTTCCAAGAAAAGTATAAGTTTTATGAAAGGTTTTCCAGGAGGGGTTTTAAGCATGAATGTTGTGAATACCATTCTTTAAATACTTGCACGTTAACTCTTGTTGCTATTAGACGGTTGGCTATTAGTTTGTACTCGCTGAGTATTCCATGCTCAGCCGTACTTTTATATCAGTAGGTACCATGGATGCCTTTGACCCAGAGCCTTGGGTTGAGGAAGAATACGCCGAGGAGAGGGAGCCACCTATCTCAATGCAGTCACAAGCGGATAGAGATTTAGACTTGTGGCCATATTTAAATTTCTACTGAGAGGAGTGACCGTGAGGGTTCTTTTGTATCTTGATAGGTGGGCATGTCCACCTTTACTTTTGGTTATGTATGTACAAACTTGGAATACACATGATGTATAGAAAAGAAAATTTTGGATTTCGCTTCCCCACATTGATCTAAGTTTCTGCACTTTGATATACACTTCCGCATTACCTTATGATTGTACTATGTCATGCCTTGGATATTCTTACAGGATGGTTTGGTATCGGATACGGCACATCATGAGCCAAAGTACCTCTAACTCCCAGGGGGTATTTTGGGTCGCAACACCCTCTCTCTTAAAATATCTCAAAGAAGGTATGTGGGGACCCAAAAGCTCGAGCATGGCTTAAAAAGCCAATGGGTGCTGGCCAAAAGTCTAAAAAGCCCTTAATAAAATTTATGCAAAACTCGATAAACCGAGTGATCGGTCAAAAACACCCTCTCTGGAAAAATTCCCCATACAAATTAGTTAACCAGTCAATAGCTACCGATCGATCGGTCTTGGACCGATCGATCGCTCTTGTGACCGAGCAATCGGTTCTATACAGGTTTTGACACTAAGTCCAATTTTCACCCATTCCCACTACTTGGACTTATTCCACTTCTATTCTAACATCTCCTGAGTATGACTAGAACCCTTCTAAGGCCATGGTACATTATTAAATATTTTATTTAATTATTTTATACCCTTCTCGCAAAATTTCCAAAGGTTTCCTATTTCTCAATTCATGAAAATGGAATTTACAAGGCTCCATGCCTTGACATGTATTCCATGACATGCACAAAAATCTGGGGTGCTACACAAGTCTTGTGAATTCTTTGGGCTCCTTAGAGTTCTTATGAATTCTTGTGAGCCGTGAAGTCTTAGAGCACTTATGAGCTTGTGAGGTTTCACTTATGAGATCTTATGAGACTTAAGATGTTCTTATGAGTTCTTGTGAGCTAGAGGTTAGTACCCGCACCACCCTGGGCTACCAACCTCCTTGATTTTTGTGAGATTTCTTGTGAGCATTAACTTAGAGCCAGACTTTATGTAGAGCCCCGGAACCAAGTTCACTAGGTTGTGAATAGTGCGATGAATAGTATTTTGAAGGCCTAAAGCATTAAGGGAATTATGGTTTCATGTTTTAAAATGAAAGGAGGTTTCAAATGAATAAAAAGATGTATGGAAAGTGTTTTAGGGTATTTGGGATAAATGGAACAAGAGTATACAATACTCTAAATGTCTCAAAGAGGGATATCGAGAAATATCCTGAACTTGAGAGAACTCTAGTTTTATCATTTGAAATTGGAATTGAACTTGAGAGAACTCAAGTTTTCTCATCTGAAATCAGAATTGAGTGATTCTTGAACCATTGGAAAGGTATTGAACCCCTCTTTAAACTTCATGTTTATCACTTTTCTAGATTGTGATTAGAAGTTAAGTCAAATGTGAGATTTCCGGATGGTGGTCTGCTGTCAGTTCAACAGTCTGTTTGGACCAGTCCACTTGTGGGTCCCTTTAGACCACCAAACTATCGTAATTACGATTTTTATAAAACATAAAATTTGTTCCCCTTTCAGAGAAGAATCCAACACAAGTTAAGTCGTCAAAATCTAATAAGCGAGTCAAAAGTTATGGCTAAAATACTAAAGCGGGAAAAACACAAGCCAAGTTAGAGCACCATCTCGTCAACGAGTGCCTTGGACTCGTCGACGACTCAACCTAATGGAATTCAAAAAATTCCTATTCTGAGATGATTTTTAAAGCCTCGTTGATGACTGAAACCCACTCGTCAATGACTGGAGACCTCTCGTCGACGATTTCAGGCCCTGAACGACCCGGAAGGGGTTTTTACAACCCTAGAACTATAAATAAGGTCTGAATTCGTGGGGTTAATCCACTCAAACCGTAAGCATGGAATTGTGAGAGATTGAAGAAGAGAAGAAGAAGAAGAAGAAAGCTGAGGTGGTTCAAGGGTGTTTAGAATTCGTGTTTCCAGTCAAGAAGAGGTTCCCTCTTCACTGTTTTGGTGTTCTAACACCTAGATTTCGAATCCAAAGGGATTCTACAAGCTTGGAATTTCTCAAAGGAAAGTTCTGTACATGTTCTTGAAAAGGGGGTTTGCAAACCCGGATTTTTCAAAGCTTCAACCAAGCTTGATTCATTCTACAGAAGTGTAAAAACTTCATTTTTAAGGTAGATACACTCTATTAGATTTTAATTCCATAAACCATATTGTGTTATTCAAGATAAAATCCATTGAATTGTTCTATGAACTAGTAGGAACTACTATTGTTGAATTGTGATGATGTTATGCCTTAAACCAAAGAATAAAGAGGATAAATAATTTTGTTTTATTAGTTGTTCCTTATCTTATTATTCAAAGATGAAAAGCATGCTAAAAGACTTAAGTTTTGGGGAAAACTAAATGAGAAAACCTTATGTTTCTATGAAATTAGGTGACTAATTGTATATATGCTATTGCTATTAATGGAATATATGGCTTATTGACTATATGTAGAGTGTTTTCTTTATGTCTACCATGCTATTCACAATTGCTACATTGACACAAGGGGAAAATACAATTGCTACTAGATATATATGCATGTTCGAGGTTTTGCTAAAAGTATAAGTATATAAGAAAAAAAGACAAGAATAAGAAGAGGAAAGTACAAGAAGCAAAAGATGTATATGGAAAGTATAAGAGGCAAAAGAAGTCACAAGAAGTATATGTTGAAAGCCAACGGGGAGGCACGATAGCAGGCTGCCTGAAAGGGAAATGGATACTAGCGTCGGACTCCGACGATAGCAAGCCGCCAACGGTGAGGAGAATAGTAGGCCTGCCTGGTTTATGTGGGTATAAGGGTACTAGTTTTCCGACTCCCAAGGTAAAAGATGAATACCAAGGTATTGTAAATACCGATATATGCAAAAGATAAAAGATGAGAACCAAGGTATTTTACATACCCGTATATGCAAAGATAAAAGATGATAAAAAGATGTTTTACGAGATGGTTTTTGAGATATATGCACATGATAATATTTCATTTTTTCCGCGCTTTGATTATAGCAATGCATGTGAAAAATTAAACTGCGATATATGCTGTATTAATGTTTATGACATTACTATCTAGTGGTTTGTATATGCGGAGTATTCAATACTCAGCCGAAGTTATTATCTTCGGTAGGTGCATGTGTTCCCTTCGACGTGTGTGGTCAGGAGCCTTGGATAGAGGAAGAGTACTACGACCTGGAGCCCTCTATGGACCACTACCAGGATGATGGATCGCTAGATAGGCGGCCCGATTTTGACTCCTACTGATCGTGCTATGAAAAGAAGATATTTTGTGTATGTTGAGAGTGAGACTTTTCCACTCCAAGGATCATAAGTCTTGCAAGGCTTTTCAAGAACTCATAAGAAACTCACAACTCTAAGATCTTGCATATGTCTCCAAGGATCATAAGTTCACAAGAAAGCTCACATGCTCACAAGAAATCTCACAAGGCTCATAAGAAATCTCACAAGAAATCTCACAAGGATCATAAGAAATCTCACAAATAAGCTCATAAGAAATCTCACAAGAAAGCTCACAAGAACTCACAAGGACTCACAAGAACTATAGATGGTGTTGTTTTCCATGAGAATTACGATTTGTCAAATGATAGTTTACTTTCATGAGAAATATGATGTGATGAATGATTTGTATGTTGCTTTAAGAATGAATTATAAACTGTATTCGATTAAGCACTCTCATGTTCATCTTATTAGTATGGTTAGCTAGTATCTTGTACTCATTGAGTAATCCATGCTCAGCCATACATTTTATGTCGGCATGTACATTATACGATATCTATATTCTAATTCCTTAGATCGAGGCGGTTCGTGGAGAGCAAGAGATTGCTCGGATTGTCACCCAGATACGAGGGGCTTAGAGATGTGGCCCTATGGTGAGGTTGAGTGAGAGAGACATGTATTTTGGGTTTTATGTCTAGGGATATTGTATCACTTGAGTTTGTAACTCAAGTGAAGGATTGCTTGTACATGTTTTAGTTTTATATTCAGTTATTGTAAACAGTTGTACTTGGAATACATTTAAGTTATTAAAGAAATTTTTAGTTCACTATTTAGCTTGCCTTATATGCTTCTACGGGATGGTTGTGTGGAAAGTAACGAGTCCAAATTATCGCCTAGCTCCTAAGGGGTATTTTGGGACATTACAATAAGCATGATTGGGTTTGACTACAAGTTGGAGATTGTTAGAGATGTATTCCCACCAAAGCCATATTTTCTTGCTTATCTACTTCTTAGATTCAATAAAGTTATTAGTTATTGCACATTCATTGTTTATGGGTATTTATGTTAATGCCTCATATGATAAGAGCATAAGGCTCCTTAGGTAACACTGTAGGAAAACTATGCAATAGGTTGTGAACCCAAGGTAGTAAGATATGGTTTTCCAGTTTCTTGTAAACCTAGAATGTTCTAGCTATGGGTATTGACTGGACATCATACCCCTTTATGGCTTACACATGGTTAGTGTTATAAGATAGTATGATGTATCTTAATCGTAGAGAATGGTAAATTCTTAACTAACATGTGGGTATATGTAATCAGTAATTTTCTGAACCAGATCGCTTAATGGAAACCCTATGGATTGATCACTATCCGATTAGAGAGACATTACATCAATACACAAATAGTCCTTAAACCTAAGGGATTAACATCTTCTCTTGCATTGTCTGCATGGCTTTGATGTTACCAAACGTTTATATCGAATCACGGGTTAGTTACAGGCATGTTGGGGGTCACGTACATTATGTTTGATTGAATGTGTAAATGCTCAATAATGAATCCATCGCTCCAATTTAAAGGAGAAGAATATTAAAGATAATGTTCTATTAATTTGGACTCAAAGAAATCCATGTCGAGGTTTGGTACGTAAAAGTGTTTTATCAAGAATTATATTTTGAATATCAAAATATATATATTTATTATTTGTTTCTTTACAAAGAGTCTTTTCCAACACTAATACAAATTGCTCATTCATAACAATTGTATTTTCAAGAACAATGACGGTGAACACTAGAACGGTGATAGAATCCCTTATAAATTACTAGGGGTGCACACTGTTCGGTTTGGGTTGGTTCTAAGAAATTTTGGGACCAAACCGTCGGTTCTCGGTTCTAAAAAATCCAACCCAGAACCAAACCATAGAGCCTCGGTTTGGAAAAAACCCAACCCAGAATTGAACCGTAGTGCCTCGGTTCGGTTCGGTTCTACCCATGGGTTTATAATCTTCTCCTAATGGTGATAAATCCAGTAGTTCACAATTTCACATTCTCAATGTACTGAAACCACAACTCAAATCTTATCAATGAACAAAAATAATCACTAATTAAAATAGATTAAATTGAAATTAGAACCACTGGATCAACTTGTTCAATACATTGAGAATTGGAACCACTGGATCAACCTTCTCCACTTCTTAATTTTAGTTCGGTTCTCGGTTCGGTTCGGTTTCAAATTGGAACAAACCAGAACCGAACCACATAAATTCGGTTTAAGCAAAACCATACCCAGAACCGAACCGAACCGAACCTGTAAAATACCGAACCAAACCCGAACCATGGTAGTCAGTTCGGTCCAGTTCATGGTTTGACCCGTACCCATGTGCATCCCTATAAATTACGGCAAACATGGCGGAAAATTTTGATGGGCATTTCTATCACGGTTTTAATAGAAATGGTGATATCTATTTCTCGCAGGAAATATAATCTCACAATTATTATGTTACTGTGATAATAACTATTTTATTTTAAATATATAGGTCAAATTTATTATTTTACTGTGATTGTAAGAACTGATGTTTCGTCTAACTTTAATTAATTATTTTTTAGTTACAATCACTGTTATCATATTAACAATGATTCTATAAAAAAAAAATCATCACATTTATTATTGACGGTGATTGTAAGAACTATCTTTCAACTACAAAAATATAAAATTTAGTTAGTTATTTTAGAGTTACGACCATGGTTACAATAAAAACAATGATGATCTAGTAAAATGGATCACGTGGAGATTAATAACGGTGATCGAAACTCCTATTTTCACTGAAAATGTCACTTTATATCTCTATGGTCTAGATAGATTGTAGTAATTTAGACTACGGTTTGCCACCAATGCTGTAGAGGGCAGTCTGGCCATATGAGCTTACCAACAAGAGCAAACCGATAGAGCTTGTCGCGCCCCAAAATACCCCCTAGGAGTTAAGGGACACTTTAGGTGTGACTATACTTAACCCGACAAACCACCCTGTAATTAACAAGGCATAATATGATCTAATAGAGATATAACACAGAGTGCGGAAGCTAAATATTGCGGAAACGCAAACCAACTTTGTCTTTTGTTTCATATAATTAGTATCCCAAGTCTGTATACAAAACATGAACAGTAAAGGTGGACATGCCCACCTATCAAAATACAAAAGCCATCATACAATTCTCTCTCTCTCAATAGTCACCCCTATGAGGCCAATGGTCTAAGTCCCTCGCCTCAACATGAGGCTCGACTACCGGATCCTCATATGGTTCTTCCTCGCCGTTGTCTTCCTCTATCCAAGGGTCCTGAGCATAGATGTCGAAAGGGGCACGTGTACCTACCGACATAACATGTATGGCTGATTATGGAATACTCAGCGAGTACAAACTCCTATCTAACAACAGTATTAAAAACCATACATGCTATCATAATAGTTAATTAAAGAATATAGTTCATGATTCATTCTTAAAGCAACATACAAATCATATGAGTTCTTGTGTGAAATTCCTTATTTCAATGAACTCTTTGACCTAGAGGGGGGGTGAATAGGTCTACTCAAGGTTTTCTACCAATTTTAATTTTATGTAATCACACACAAATAATCTCACATGAACACACAAAATTTTTACGTGGAAAACCCTTCTGGGAAAAATCACAGGACCTAGTCCAGTAAAAAGTTCACTATGAGAAGATGTTAAACAATACAATACTCGAATCTCACCCAACCGGACATAACACACCTTTCCTCGGTATCGATTCCTCAGCTTGCACACCACAAACACAGCACGTTCGATCTCTGCAACAGCAGCTCCGGTTCCTCACCGGCCAATTCTACTCAAAGTGATCAACCACGATCTCCGAAGATCGATTTCCGTCCTTGACGGCTTTGACTCAAGACAACCAACTTTCACAGTAGAGCACAAGATGGGTTTTAGGGTTTAGAAAACCTCTAGGGTGATCTCATCAAAGTTTGAGGATCATCTAATGCAAGTTCATAATAGTGTGAGTAAAAACTTGCAAAACCTAGAGACAAACTAATGGAGATGGATTTGAATGATTTCAAGAGTTTTCATAAACTCTAGAGGAGCTTAAAGTGCTCTAAAAACTCTCCAAGGAATGACCTTCACAGAATGGGAGAAGTCCCATATATAGAGGAACAAAATCCAAGGTTTAGAAACTACTAAAACTGATTTTGGAAAGTTTTTTCATATCAGGGTCGACCTTGGGGGTTACCTGGGTTGACCCACTATAGCAAAGGATAGTGTAAAGACAAAACTCCATATCAGGGTTGACCCTGGGGGTTACTTGGGTCGACCCAACTGCACACTTTGGTCAACCCAAGTAACCTTCAAGGTCGACCCTCATTTTTTCACTTCTCTGCCACTTTTTACTATACAATATTTCACAAGCTCAGGGTCAACCCCCAATGGTCAGGGTCGACCCTGGGGTGCATTTTATCCCTTTTTCATTCCTTTAAGCCTTTGATGCGTACCTCTACTTTCCCTATTCTTTTTGGTCTTATTTTTCATGATGATGGGTATTTTCAAGAGGGAATATATGGTCTTCTAGGTCTCTCTTACCATCCTAACTTTTGAGCCAATTTGGGGTGATGGGGCTTCATGTTTCTTCAAGGCTTCTTCTTCACTTTGTCTTCAAATTGGATGTTGACCTAAGGTTAACTATATACAACATTTTGGGCTCGGAATTTTGCCAACAAAACTTTGACTTCACAATCTGCCCCTTTGGCAATTCTGAGACAAAACGTACAACATGACTGAAGAACATGACATTACAGACTCTTTTAAACCCATGAAAAACAAAGACAATGAAAAGTACATGACTTTAGACAGTTGGAAAAATTTCATGAAGCAATAAGCCTTTCGAGATCATTGTGGCATCAATCAACCTTGAAAAACTAAAACACACAATACCTTTGTGAAGTAGGGAAAAATTTCATAAAATATAAATCAATTGATACAATGAACATTATGCTAGATTGTTTGAGATCTCTCCCCCAATCTAAGATCCCATATGACAAAAAATTTTCAGAATCATAAGCATGTGAATCAACCCATATAATGCAACATGTGATAATGTGAATAAATGAGTGAAGCAATGCACTATAATGCAACATGTAATAATGTGATACAACATGTGATAATGTTAATAAATGAGCAATTTGCACAACTTGTACATATGATGATGAGATCAATGATGAGAACAAATTGCACATATGGTGATATAGCCATCAAAATTCTCCTCCTTTTTGGCTTGAATTGCCAAGGGGAAAATAACCTTGCAGAAGGGGCATCCCTATCAAGAAGTATAAGCATCTATAAGCATCAGTAAACATCAACAGGAAACAGCGTAGCGGAATACCAAGAAGCAAAAGCAACAACTAAGCAGCCGAAACAAAGTAGTAGCATCCCATATACAACAATAGAGAGTGCACAACACACAAACTACAGACTCATAACAAAAGAACTGACTAGCTAAATCTAGCAAAAACTAAGAGCAAAACAAGGCTGGAACCATCATCACAAGAAACCCTAATCATCCTGTCGAGGAAGAAAGCGACGAGCAACATCATCCTCATAGTGAGTACGGAAATCTCGAAGCTCCTGGCGAGATGCCTGCACCATGTCAGAAAGTTCATCAATCAGGCGATTGGTCGCCGAAAAACTCTCCTGAGTAGTTGCTGCGTGGGAGTCCAGGTGTGCATAAAGATCAGTGGCAAAGGTAGACTGAGCAGCTGACATATCTACGAGCATGACATCCATAGACTTGAAAGATAGGGGACCCACAGGGGCTCTAACATGGCTGGGAGAGGGACTAGTAACCGTGGCCGAAGGAGCGATATCATCATCAATGTCATCCTCATGCTCAAGCATCGCAGCATGGGACATACTACTGGACAAGGTGCGACCACAGATGGGTCCAAGAGAAGGCTTGGAGTCCTCAGAAGAACTAGCCCTAATGCCCTCAGCAAATAGGATATTAGTGACGAGGACACCAAAAGGAAGAGTGGTGCGCTTTTGGGTCACAACAACAGCCTGAAGGATTAAGTCAATAATGTGGGCACCAGTATCGATAATGTCCCTAGTCATGACACTATAAAGAAAATGGGCCTGTTCAACACTTAATGTAGTAGAATGCACCTTGGGATGAATATTGGAGCACATAATGAGGTGAAACAGATGGGCCAAGTAGGAAAGATTGGAGTGAAGCAAATGGGGATAAGGCCATTTTTTAGAGTGATCATCACAAAGATTGTTAGCCACCATATCCAAATCATGCTTATCCTCATCAGTGGGATAGAGATAAGGATAATGGGCTCCCGGAACCCGAGGAGCACCAATGAAGAAGGCAATGACATCTGGGTTAATGGCAAGTTTCTTACCCTAACCTGAGTTTTGAAAGAAAAGGTGCGAGGATTTGCAGAATAAATGTTCGCATAAAATTCTTGGACAAGGTCTAAACTGGCATAACCGGTCAATTTTAAAGGGCCAGACCATTGGTGAGAGTTAATTATTTCCTCAAATCCAGGATGGATGAAATCCAAAACAATAGTGGCCCTCTCAATGGTGACAGCCCTATTTTTAAGAAAAGTATTATAAAGATGTTCATTCCCTGGGGTGCGAAATCTCACCATTTCAGGCGCACTAGGAGTGGGGACTTGAGTTTTGCCCTTGGATTGGGCCGAGTGTGTCACGACCCGAAACCCACCCTAGGAGTTAGAGTGAATCTTGGACAACTAATCATGACTTGCATGACTTGCTTGACAAACCAACCTACAAAACACCCATAGAGCATATACAATAGAGGACAAAAACAGCGGAAACGTACTATAACATAACACAGCGGAAGACTTAACCAAACCTATATGTACATATACATGTAATCCAAGTTTATATAAAAAGGAATCCAAAAGAAAGTGCGGACAGGCCCGCCAAAATACATGGACATAACTCTTTCATCTCACCCACAGCTTTATCACTCAGAATCTACCACCTCTAATAATAACCCTCGACCTGAGGTTCCTCCATAGGTTCCTCGACGTACTCCTCCTCCACCCAAGGGCTCGGAGCACAGACATCGAATGGAGCAGTAACTCCCTCAGTACCTGCCGACATAAGAAGTACGGTTGAGCATGGAATACTCAGCGGGTACCAAATACTAACCAACAGTCATAGCATACAGATAGCATACATAAAGCAGAAATCAATTTGCATGTGTAAAACAGGAACAATTCATATCATACAAGGAAGTAAAGCAGTTTATAATCATGCTTGCATTCAGAAGAGCCGATAAAACCTTTGAAAACCTTGTGCACTTGACTTGACTTCAAATACCATTTTCGTGCTTGAAAACTTGTCTTGTCTGTTTTTCTTGATTCTTGTCTATCGGTCATGCGTATCATGCCATGCCATGCGTGCTTCTTGGAATTTAAACTACTTGAGAGGGAATGGAGACCCTTCTTCCTAGATGCCCATGCTTGTCATGTCATGTATCATGCTTGCTTGTTCGGAAAAGTAATCTACTTGTGAGGGAAGGGAGACCCTTGTTCCTAGAATGCTCATGCTCGTCATGCCATGCCATGTCATGCTTGCTCGGAAAAGTAAACTACTTGTGAGGAAAGGGAAACCCTTCTTATGATAATGCATGATTGTCTTGTCCTTGCCAAAAGCGAGGTAAAACATATCGTAGGATATGCCGCAACTCTAAATCCCATTCTTGAAAACCTCGGTAAATCATGTCATGCATGCGTGCTCGTGAGATCGTGTGCATACTTGCATTTGGAATTAAATATGGCATTTGAGTAATTCATAACACATAACATCAATGATTTGAGCAATTTAATATTCATATCATTTAGGGAAAGCGAATAATCACACTATCATGACCCTAGCAATTTCCATAAACCTTAAACATGTATTTTCTTAATTTATTATTCATTTTATTCACCTTGGCAATTCATCAAATATGGTGCATTCATTATTTATTAACCCTACAACATGCTTTTCTAGGAGGGTTTTACTCACATCACACATGTATGTTCATTATGGGTACAATGCCCTCCCCGTTCATCCATCACATCAATACACACGACATCCAATCTCCCACATTCATTGTCATGCCCCAAAATACCCCCTAGGAGTTAAGGGATACTTTAGAGGTGACTACGTGTACCTGTCAAACCATCCTGTAATGCAAGAGGCTAAACATAATATAATTCAATGAAAATCAGAGCACGGAAACTAAACATAAGTGCGGAAGCATAAGCCAACTTTTTCTTTTCTTCTATAACTCCAAATAGTATTCCAAGTTAACATATACCAAATACAATCAAAGTAAAGGTGGACATGCCCACCTATCAAAATGCAAAAAGGAACTCTCTAACCCTCTCCTCTCAACAGTAGTCGAGGTATGGCCACACATCCAAGTCCCCATCCTCCTGAGACTGCCATGGGATAGGTGGCTCCCTCTCCTCTACGTACTCCTCCTCGACCCAAGGCTCGGGGTCGAGGACATCCACAGTACCTGCCGACATGAAAGTACGGCTGAGCATGGAATACTCAGCGAGTACAAACTACTAGCTAACCATAACAATAGCGAAAGCATAACAACAGTGAGCAATACAAGATATTAATTTAAAGCAATAGTGAAAGCATAAGATACATAGCCATATCTTGACATGCGTGTATGAATGCAAAAACCTCGGTAAAACTCATGTCTCGGAAACCCTTTTCGTGTCTCGGTCAAATCATGTATGTGTATCGTGTCTTGTCTTGTATTTCATGTCTTGATTTGTTCTTGACTTGTATACTTGTGAGCCAGAGGCTAGCACCCTTCCTTGGGCTACCAACCTCCTTGTCATGTTCTTGTTCCATTTCTCTTGTGAGCCAGAGGCTAGCACCCTTCCTTGGGCTACCAACCTCCTTGTCATGTTCTTGTTCCGTTTCTCTTGTGAGCCAGAGGCTAGCACCCTTCCTTGGGCTACCAACCTCCTTGTCATGTTCTTGTTCCGTTTCTCTTGTGAGCCAGAGGCTAGCACCCTTCCTTGGGCTACCAACCTCCTTGTCATGTTCTTGTTCCGTTTCTCTTGTGAGCCAGAGGCTAGCACCCTTCCTTGGGCTACCAACCTCCTTGTCATGTTCTTGTTTCATTTCACTTGTGAGCCAGAGGCTAGCACCCTTCCTGGGGCTACCAACCTCCTTGTCATGTTCTCTCTTGCATTTCACTTGTGAGCCAGAGGCTAGCACCCTTCCTGGGGCTACCAACCTCCTTGTCATGTTCTTGATTCATTTCACTTGTGAGCCAGAGGCTAGCACCCTTCCTGGGGCTACCAACCTCCTTGTCATGTTCTTGATTCATTTCACTTGTGAGCCAGAGGCTAGCACCCTTCCTGGGGCTACCAACCTCCTTGTCATGTTCTTGATTCATTTCATATACAAATACAATCTTGGAAAAACCCGGTTTCATGCATGCATGTGTGGTGTGTGTAACACTTGTAATATCATGATGGCAATGTGACATGAAGAGTAGTGTATAGCAATTCAATCCACAGTATAACCATATAGGAATTTGAGTAATCTACGTGACATTTGAATAGTTCATCCTTCATAAGAACACATGCATAAGGTCTACTTTCATTCTCTTCATTTATGTCATTTATTCCTAGTTTAGGCATTTTGTCAAACACATAGCATGCAAGGTTCCTTAATGGTTCATCTTCTTCTTTTTAGTGCCTACTTTCCATCCAAAAATCAAGGTATGTTCATTATTGGTAAAGTACCCATCCACCATTTCCATCACACACATCACCCAACATACACCTCGGCATCCAATCGCCACATCAACACCCACACACATCCATACCTTTTTCTTATCTTATTTAGATTCATTGGAGATGATACATTTCATATGGGAGGCAACATAATAGCATAAATCACATTTCATAAGGAAAAACCTAGATTTATTGCTAGGGTAAGTTAGTAGGGTGTACTAACCTTAAATCAAGGCTTGATCCTTGGTAGAAACCTTGATTGAAGCTCCAACTTGAAGGAAGAACACCTTTGCTTGAAGGAGACTTGAGTTGGGGAAGAAACCCTTTTCAAAAACGCCGTAGGATCGCTGCCCTAGCTTGGAGAATGAGTCCCCACACGAGCTTGAGCCTTGAACTTGAAGCAACTCGAGTTGGGGTGAGCTAGGGTTCTTAAACCCCTTTGATTTCCTTCTCCAATGGAAAACCCTAGTTGCAAATCCCCTTCTCCTTTCTCTCTATCTCTCAAAATCCCTTAAGTTCTGTGAATGAAGCCCTAAAGGCTCGAGCAAGCCTTAAGGAGAAAGGGTTTAACCCCCAAAAGACGAAAAAGCCCTTAATGAAAATTCTGAAAAACACGAAGACCGAGCGATCGGTGGTTATGACCGATCGATCGGTTACCTACCGAGCGATCGGTGTTTATGACCGATCGACCGGTCAAAAACTCACTCTCTGGAAAATTTCCCCATACAAAATTTCTGACCGCGCGATAGCTACCGATCGATCGGTTATGGACCGATCGATCGCTGATTGAACCGAGCGATCGGTTCTCTACATGTCTGGACTGTTTTGACCATATCTTTTGACTCGCTCGTCGGATTTCGACGATTCAACTTGCGTTGGGTTCGTCTTTCGAAAACGCACATTTCTGACGTTTCGGAATTTCCGATTTCTTCCTTATTTATTAATTAGACTATAAAAACGGCCAATTAGCTATGAAGGTGGTATTCATTAAGGATGAAAAAGTCCGGGGTGCTACATTCATCTCCATTCACCATTCACTATTCACAACCCATCTCATAATACATAGATATATAAGGTAAAACAAAGAAAATAAAAGAAAAGAAGAACTATAACTAGTAGGGTAGCAAGAAGTACCGACCTTGATCAAGTGAGGAAGAAATCCCCTTCCAAAAATGACCGTGAGTTGTTGCCCTAGCTTGGGGAGATGCTCCTCACGAGTTTGTGCCTTGATCTTGAAGAAAAACGGGCTTGAGGTGAGTGTGGGTTCACAAACCCTTTGATTTCTCTCCAAAATGGAAACCCCAGGTTTAGGAATCGCCCTCTCCTCTTTCTTTAACTCTCCAATGCTCTAAGTGTTAAGAATGAGCCCTAAAGGCTCGGGCCAAACTCTTAAGGTAAGAGTGAACTGACCAAAAGACCATAACACCCTTACTGAAATTTCTGCAAAACACGATACACTGATCGATCGATGCTTAATACCGAGCGATCGGTTGCCTACCGATCGATTGGTTTCCTAACCGAGCGATCAGCCAAAAATCTACTCTCTGGAAAATTTCCCCATACAAAAATCTTGACCAGTCGATAGCCTCCGAGCGATCGGTTTTGGACCGAGCGATCGGTGGTCTGCAGGTCCAAACTGTTTTGGCCATATCTTTTGACTCGTTCGTCCGATTTTGACGATTCAACTTGCGTTGGGTTCATACTTCGAAAAGGAACATTTCTGAGATTTCAAAATTTTCAATTTCTTCCTTATTTATTTTATTATACTACTTTAGAGGAAAATTGGCTACGAAAGTGCCAAACATTAAACATGAAAAAGTCCGGGGCTCTACAGAGGGCTTCGAACTGGAAGCACCCATGGCTTTTTTATGGGTATCCATGGGTGGAGGAACCCTGGTATGGACCGCACGGCCCACATGAATTTCATGGCCAACATCATATGATGCATCCTCAGACTGGGGAGCATCATCTTCATCCCGAGAGATAATGAGGCGGCGCTTAGAGCGACCCGCCATGAAGATGGAGATGATGAGAAGAAGGTATTCAAGTGCCATAGAAATAGATTGAGAAAAAGTCTAGTATTTACCATGAATATGAGTTGAAAGCACAAACACAACTGTGAATGGGGGATGGGGGTTCGGATCTTTGATTGAGGAACAGGAATAATGCAAGAGGAACCTGCTAGAAGAACCCAACAAAAACCGTGCAGCTTCGGTACAAAGTTGTAACACCCAATAGAAGATGAACCCTAACTGCAGAACCATGGAGCAAGGTGGTGAGGATGAAACTCAGTAAAATCGTGGAGCTTGGAGTTATATGGAAGCTAGGAGCTCAACTATGAAGATGAGGGTTGGACAGCCTGTTACACGGCTGGGAGGTGCTGCAAATGGGGTAGAACCTGCTGGATTTTGCAAAGGGAGAGAGTAAAAGTGGAAAGTGCAACCAAGATTCTCGATTTAGGGTTTTTGGAACCCCATCTTATTGTGTTCGGTTGACCGAACAAACACTCAAGGTCGACCCTCTACCAAAAAACCATGAACCAGTGTGTAAGAACTGAGTGTGACCCCTTTACCTCTTTGTCATCTTGTAGGACATTATTTTTGGAAGAGATTCATCAAAGTGAAAGCTGAAAAATCTACAGCAAAGGCCAAAAGTCCAATACACTCTAGTGACTCTAGGATCTCAACAGGTGATGGGCAAAAACCAAATCATTTGAAGAATCATGTGGATCATATTTTGAGAAAGAAATTTCACATTTTAGAGATCTGAAAATTGTAGAGGAAGAGCAACCTGAAACCATCTCACAAAAAAATAAAATGCAATTTTGACACAGAGAGGTTTTGTTAAAAAAAATGCATTCTTTGGAAAAACCAGTAAACTGATAGGTGTATGTATCAAGTAGCTCAAAATCATCCAAAAGGTTGCCCAAAATCAGATTATTCAAGTTAAGAAATTAAAGCCTCCATTTTGCTAAACAAAAAATTTTAACATGATATGTCCAATAAGCAATGCCAGTATGTGCAAATTTTTCAAGAGACAAATGATACAGTGTCCAAGATAGTGTAGCATAAAATGATGAGTAAATGAGGATATTTCCATCGACACTATGCATAAGGGAGGTCAAGACACAGTTACACAAGCTACTGTAGAGTGAGTAATAGGCTTTATCAAAAAGTGTGAAGAGTGTGAGGTGAAATTCTGACCGAACTCCTTTAGAAGTAGGCACCCTTAGGCAGATAAAGACATTAGTGCATTTCAGGAGCAACAAGCTTCAAAAAATACTAAGAGACTCACTTAGGGTAATCCAAAAAGTTTAAGAATTTTATGTGCTATTTTTACCCTTTTTCATATTTTGTACTTACAGTATTTGTGAAATTTGCTGTTTGGCGAAGCTATTTTTGTTCAGTCTTTTTCTTTTGAATTTTTGAATGCAATAGCAGCTTTCACACTGACTTGGTAGGTAGCCCTAGCTATTGGCAGCAGGGGCTTTCACTCTAGGGACCCAGATAGATACCTGCTATCCACCTAGGTAGCCATTTCATATTGTTTGCATCTAATAGTGTGTCGCGGCCCAAAACCCACCCTAGGAGTTAGAGTGAATCTTGGACGACTTAATCATGACTTACATGACTTGCTTGACAAACCAACCTCCAACCCACTGAACATATACAATAGAGGATAACAGCGGAAGCATAACTATAAAACACAGCGGAAGTCTAACAAACCTCTAAATATATACACATGCTCCAAGTTTAATACAAAAGAAAACAAAACAAAGAAAGTGCGGACATGCCCGCCAAAATACATGGATATAATCACTCATGCTCACCCACAGCTAATCCACTCAGAATCTAACACCACCTACTGATAACCCTCTACGGGATGTTCCTCCAAAGGTTCCTCGACGTACTCCTCCTCCACCCAAGGGCTAGGAGCACAGACATCAAATGGAGCAGCAGCTCCCTCAGAACCTGCCGACATAAGAAGCACGGCTGAGCATGGAATACTCAGCGGGTACTAAATACTAACCAATAGTCATAGCATGAGATAGCAATGCACACATATATATATATATATATATATATATATATATATATAATAGGAACAGTTCATATCATACAAGGAAGTAAAGCAATTTGTAATCATGCTTGCATTCAGAAAAGCCGATAAAACCCTTGAAAACCTTGTGCACTTGACTTGATTGGAAATACCATTTCCGTGCTTGAAACTTGTCATGTTTGTCTTATCTTGTCATATCATGCGTGTCATGCCATGTCATGCTTGCTTGGAAAGTAAACTACTTGTGAGGGAAGGGAGACCCTTCTTCCTAGAATGCTTATGCTTGTCATGCCATGTCTTGTCATGCTTGCTTGGAAGAGTAAACTACTTGTGAGGGAAGGGAGACCCTTCTTCCTAGAATGCTTATGCTTGTCATGCCATGTCATGCTTGCTTGGAAAAGTAAACTACTTGTGAGGGAAGGGAGACCCTTCTTCCTAGAATGCTTATGCTTGTCATGCCATGAACGAGGTAAAACATATCGTAAGATATGCCCCCCTCTAAACTGTATTCTTGAAAACACCGATAAAACATGCCATACGTTCGTGCTCGTGAAATCGTGTGCATACTTGCATTTGGAATTAAATATGGCAATTTGGGGTAATTCACAAAGCATAACGTATAGCAATTTAAGTGAGTAATAATCTACACATTTTAAGAAATGTAAGAAACACACTATCATGAACCCTAATAAATTTCAAGAGTAATTAAGCATGAGTTCCCTTAATTTATCATTTATTTTGTTCACTTTGGCATTTCATCAAACATAGGGTGTGTTCATTATTCACTTAAACCTAGATCATGCTTTTCTAGGTGGGTTATAATCACATCACGCTTGTATGTTCATTATTAGTACAATGCCCTTTCCCATTCATTCATCACATCATCCACACGGCATCCATTCGCCAACTTCCACCTCCATTCACCATTCATACCACTAATCTCATAACACATATATAAGTGAAGGAAAACAAGAAGAAATAAAGGAAAAGAGAAGCTATAACTTGAAGGGTAGCAAAGAGTACCGACCTTGATCAAGTGAGGAAGAAATCCCCTTCCAAAAACGACCGTGAGTTGCTGCCCTAGCTTGAGGAGATGCTCCTCACGAGTGCTTGAGCCGTGATCTTGGAGGAAAGCCGGACTTGAAGTGATCTAGGGTCTCAAAACCCCTTTGATTTCTCCTCCAAAGACAAGCCCTAGGTTGGAATCGCCTTCTCCCCTTTCTCCTATTCTCTCAAACTCTCTAAATATCGAATGATGCCCTAAAGGCTCGGGCAAGACTCTTAAGGTAAGAGTAAACCGACCAAAAGACCATAATACCCTTACTGAATTTCTGCAAAAACGTGGGTACCGAGCGATCGGTGTTAATGACCGATCGATCGGTGTGTTGACCGAGCTCTCGACCAAAAATCAACTCTCTGGAAAATTTCCCCATACAAAAATCTTGACCAGTCGATAGCCTCCGAGCGATCGGTTTTGGACCGATCGATCACTCCATGGACCGAGCGATCGGTGGTCTGCAGGTCCAGACTGTTTTGGCCATATCTTTTGACTCGCTCATCGGATTTTGACGATTCAACTTGCGTTGGGTTCGTACTTCGAAAAGGAACATTTCTGATGTTTCAGAATTTTCAATTTCTTTCTTATTTATTAATTGCACTACTTTAAAGGCAAAATGGCTATGAAAGTGTCATGCATTAAATGTGAAAAGGTCCGGGGCTCTATATAGTGGCTTTCACACTATCCCAGAGGTAGCCCTTTCAGTGCATAAGACTTTAAACTAGGGCACATTTTGAGGGATGGTACCTTCATGGTCAAGACAGACTTTATCAACCCAGAGAACCATCATGACTAATATCATCACCTATTCATAGAGATATATATCATCTGCAGGTGACAGTTAGAGTGCAAGTGCATATGATAGTGCAACAGTATATGCCATATTTCTAACTGTATTTAGCAAGATTGTCTATGTGCACATTCCCAAAAGAAACTTTGGTAGTTATGATATCCTCATGAACTCAATTCTATCAAATATGCATCTTAGACAAGCATTATGAGCACAAGAAAATTTCAGCCATGCACATTAAGGGATAACAACCAACTCCAACACAACTCTTGTTCAATTTTTTTTTATTTTTCAATGTTTTTGGATTTTTCAATTTGCCTAACTAAAAGAAAACAAAAAATCTTTTTGGATTTTTTCTGATTTTTTAATGTTTTTGGATTTTCTGAATTTTTCAATGTTTTTGGATATTTGAAATAAAAGAAACAAACAAAAAGCAAAAATCAGCAAAAACTGATAATGTACACTGGAGGAATAGAGCTAGGAAGAGATGTGGATATGAGATCACCTAGTCTATCAGAAAGCACTCAATCACTCCATACCACACACACCGATGCATTTCCTAAGAAACTCAAACCTATGGGAGTCTAGAGGTTTGGTGAGGAGATCCGTAAGTTGAGTATCAGTTTGCACATATTCCAGTGTCACAACACTTTGCTCAACAAGCTCTCAAATGAAGTGGTGTCTAATGTCTATGTGTTTGGTGTGAGAGTGTTGCTCGAGATTTTTAGAGATGTTGATGGCACTTGTGTTATCAAAATACACAGTCATGGTGCCCTGTTCTATCCCGTAGTCCTGCAACATCTGTTTCATCCACAGAAGTTGGGTATAACAGCTGCCAGCTGCAATGTACTCAGCCCCGACTGTAGACAAGGAGAAGGAATTCTGTTTTTTGCTAAGCCAAGCAACTAAACAGTTTCCAACATAGAAGCATCCTCCGGAGGTGCTTTTCCTATCATCAGTATTTTCGGCCCAGTCGGCATTGGAATATCCAACAACCACAGCATTAGTATCAAAGGGATACCAGAGGCCAAAAGAGAGAGTTCCACTTACATATCGAATAATACGTTTGACAGCTAGTAAGTGTGACCCTTTGGGACTTGCTTGATAGTGAGCAGAAGCTCCGACACTAAAGGCAATGTCAGGACGACTGGCAGTAAGATAGAGCAAACTACCAATCTACTTCGGTATGTGGTTTGGTCGATACTTTTGCCTGAAGAATCTTTGCTAAGTTTGGTGGTGGTGCTCATGGGAGTACGAGCATGTTTAGCTCACCTCATGCCAAATTTTTTTACAAGGTCGTTGACATATTTGGTTTGGGATACAGAAATCTCATTGCTCACATGTTTGACCTGCAGACCAAGAAAGAAATTCAGCTCACCAACCATGCTCATCTCAAATTCATTCTTCATTTGTTCAAAAAATGAGTGAGCATGTGAGTCTAATGTGGAACCAAAGACAATATCATCAATATAGATCTGAGCAATAACCATATCATCGTTGATGTTTTTAATGAATAGGGTCCTGTCTACTCCCTCTCTCGAAATTCCCTTTTCTAAGAGGTATGTAGTCAGTCTATCATACCAAGCTCTGGGAGCTTGTTTGAAACCATAGAGAGCCCTTTTTAATCTATAAAATTGATCAGGATGATTGGGGTCCTCAAACCCTTTTGGTTGTTCCACATAAACTTCATCCTGAAGAATGCCATTCAGAAAGACACTCTTAACATCCATCTGAAAAAGTTTGAATTAGAGATGACATACAACAGCTAGCAAGATCCTAATAGACTCTAGTCGGGCAACAGGAGCAAAAGTTTCATCGAAATCAATACCCTCAATCTAAGTGTATCCCTGTGCAACTAACCTGGCCTTGTTTCTTACAACAGTACCATATTCATCAGATTTGTTCTTGAAAATCCATTTAGTAGCAATAACATTTGTATCTTTAGGCTTAGGAACTAAAAACTATACATCATTCCTTGTAAACTAATTTAGCTCTTCTTGCATGACATTTATCCAGTTTTCATCTATGAGAGCTTCAATTACATTTTTGGGTTTGAATGTAGAAGTATAGCAAAAGTGGCTAACTTCATTTTCGACTTGTTTTCGAGTTCTCACTCCACTTTCAAGGTTTCCGATAATTTCAATTGAGGAGTGAGGTCTCATAACCCTAAGATGTATAGGTGTTTTAGGAGGTGACTTTGAAGGTGATTCATCTTCTGATTTAGATGTTGGAATTTTCACACCTTCATCAGCATTGTCATCCTCTAGTTGCAAGGTCTCAGATCCTGAGTCATCAACCACCACATTTATGGACTTCATAACAGTAGAGGTTCTCAAGTTGTACACTCGATAAGCCCTACTATTTATGGAATATCCAAGAAAAATCCCTTCATCACTCCTGGAATCAAACTTACCCAATTGTTCTTTATCCCTAAGGATATAGCATTTACTTCCGAATACCTGAAAGTACTTGACATTTGGTTTCTTGTTGTACCACAACTCATAGGGTGTCTTCTTAGTTCCGGGCCTAGTGTAGACTCTGTTTACAGTATAGCATGCAGTGCTAACTGCTTCAGCCCAGAAATGAGCAGCCAGGTTGTTGCTATGAATCATCACCCTAACCATCTCTTGAAGCACCCTATTCTTTCTTTCCACAACACCATTTTGCTGAGGTGTTATTGGTATTGAAATTTCATGTTTGATGCCCGATTCATCACAAAACTCGTACTTGGAGTTTTCAAACTCCTTTCCATGATCACTTCAAATTCGAGTGATAGGGCATCCCTTTTCATTTTGCACTCTCAAGCAAATGTTCTTAAAGTTCTTAAAAGCATCCGACTTCTCTCTTATGAATGCAACCCATGACATCCTTGAGAAAACCATCACTAGGATATATCGATTACCTCCTAGACTTTCAGTTCGAGTTGGACCCATGAGATCCATGTGTATTAGTTCTAGTGGGTGTGAGGTAGCGATATTTGAAGCCTTCTTGTGCGGGCTTTAATTTGTTTGCCAATTTGACATGGCCTACACACAACAGTAGAGAGCTTTCCTAGTTTTGGCACACCTCTCACACGCTCGTGTTTTGAGAGTTTTCTTAGGTCTTTGAAATTCATGTGACCTAGCCTCCTGTGCCACAGTTTAACTTCTTCAACTTTAGCCCTGTTACAAATTTGAGAAGAACCATCATTTTGGAATTAAACCATAGCAATTATCAGCGGTTCTTGACCCTTCCAAAACACATACACCTTTGTCATCCATAACAGAGCACTTGTTGGTAAAGTGGAAAGCATGGTGATCATCACACAATTGACTTATGCTAATTAGAGTTTCTTTCAGTCCTTCTACAAACAAGACATCCTTCAGTTTAGGAATGCCTGGTGCTTAAATGACACATTTTTCTTTCACAAAGGATTTGCTTCCATCACCAAAAGTAACAGTCTCATCTGAGCATTCCTCAAGATGAGTGAAGAGGGACATGGTACCTGTCATGCGTCTAGAACATCCACTATCGAAACACCACATGTCAGAATTTTGGGCTTTCAAAGTGGTGTGGATGACAAGGCATTTTAGGTCATCATTTCTCACATAAATAAACTTAGACTTTTGGGGAATCCTATTGTCTTTGTTTACTTTATTTGTAGGCATGACCTTTTTTTTGTTAGATCTCCTGTTCTTCCTTCTTTTCTAGGAGACCCTAACATTTTGGGTCATCCTGTTACCTTCTTCATGATGAGCATAAGAATTGTAACGACCATGTTGCGTACTAGAGAGTTGAGCAATTTTCATCACTTCTTCACTCAAACTCCTAGAGTTTTCTGCAAAGGCTTGAATTTGCCTTTGGAGATTCCCTTGATGTTGTGTTTGATTGCATGAACCATTTCGGGTTCTCCTAAAGGCATTGTAGTTAGGTCGGGTGTGACCCTTCAGTCCACAATGGTGGCAAGTGGGAATGAACCTGGGAGGAGGAGATCTTTTAGCATGGGGCTGAACTTTTGTTCTCTCAGCTTCAGTTGAATTTTTACCTTGTCTTGAAGTGACAAAAGTTTGGTACAACTGAGAGTTTTGCATCCTGGATTTTGACCCTGAGGAGTTAGAACTCACAAATCTTGGATTTTCATGTATTGGCTTAAATGTTGCAGTAGACATTGTTCCGACATTCAAGGGATTGGATGGTCTGTTTGGATGTCCAATGCCGGACATGTTTACTGTTGAGCGTTGCATACTAGCCAGATTATCCAAGATTTGAGTGTTGCTAAGGATTCTAGCTTCTTTTTCAAGTTTAGTTACTTTCTTAGCTAGCCCATCCTTAACTTTTAGAATATCAAGAAATTCGTTTTCTAAAAATCTAACTTTTTCAATAAGATTATTTCTTTTAGATTCCAATTCTGAAGTTCGAGTTTTTGACTCTACAGATACACTCATGAAGTTATCTTCCTCAGTTTCTAGAACCTTGATCTATTTGGAAAAATAAGCATTTTCTTCCTCAAGGTATTCTAGTTTGGACACCAGTTCAGCTTTTCCACTTTCAACCTGAGATACTAGAGCATTCTTCCCTTCTGCTTCTAGTTTGCAAGAGTCTCTTTCCTGTTGAGCAGTTTTAAGTTTTTTGTTCAAAGAGATCTTAGCTTTCTTCAGGTTGAGACTTTCAGAAAACAACATTTCATAGGCTGTATCCATATCTTCATCGGACTCAGAGACAGTGTGACTCTGATCATGATCTTCACTAGACTCACTCACTTGATCTTCATCACTTTTCTCTTCATGATTAGTAGGAGTATTGTCAATCTCTGATAGGGTGACAGTGAAAGCCATATGATTTTCAAATTCCTCACTTGAGGTAGAGCTTTCGGATTGTTCATCCTCAAATTCGTCATCCCATGTGGCATTCATCACCTTTCCCTTACTCTTCTTCTTGTTAGGGCAATCAAGTGAAATGTGGTCATAGCCTTTGTATTCATAGCATTGAATGCCACGAGATTTCTTGTCAATTCCTTTGGGGACTTTCTTGTTATCCCAAGGTTTTGACTTTGGCTTTTCAAGAGGTTTTCCTCCTGATTTAGGCTTGAACCTTCTATTTTTTTCAGGTATTTTTGAAATTTCTTAAAAAATATATCCAACTCCTTCTCTTCCAACTCAGCATCACTGTCATCCTCATCCAAGGTCTCCTTGACAGTTTTCAAGGCTACAGATTTATTTTTCTTGGATGGTCGAAGATTGAATTCGTAGGTTTGGAGTGATCAGACCAATTCCTCAATCTTGAGAGCATCAACATTCTTGTTCTCCTCGATGGCAGTGACTTTAGATTGAAACCTTTCCGGTAAAGATCTAAGGATTTTTCTCATAATTTTAGACTCACTAATTTTCTCACCCAGGTTGAAACTGGAGTTAACAATGTCACTTAGTTTAGCATAGAATTCATCAAATGTGTCATTGTCCTCCATTTTCAGATTTTCAAATTTAGTGGTAAGAACTTGGAGCTTTGAGATCTTAACAGTGGTTGCACCTTCATGAGTCATTTCCAGAATATCTCATGCCTCCTTTGCTATTTCACATGAAGAGATTCGTCTGAATTCTTCAACAGTGACTGCAGTAAAGATTGCATTGAGACCTTCCGTGTTCCAACCACTTGTCTCGAGCTCATATTTGCTCCAATCCTTGGTGCTTTTAGTGAGAATTACATCACCTAGAATATTCACCGGTGGGGTCCATCTATCCTGAATGGACATCCAGATTCTCTCGTCTATGGATTTGAGAAACGCTCTCATTCAAGCTTTCTAATACGCATAATTGGTCCCATCAAATAATGGGGGACGAGAGATGGATCCACCCACTGTTAGAGTAGTCATTGACTTAAGGATAGACACAAGATCACACTTAAGGAATTTAACCTTATGAGTGTACCCGCTCTGATACCAATTGAAATTCCTTATATCAATGAACTCTTTGACCTAGAGGGGGGTAAATAGGTCTACTCAAGGTTTTCTACCAATTTTAATTTTATGCAATCACACAAACAATCTCACATGAACACAAGATTTTTACGTGGAAAACCCTTCCGAGAAAAACCACGGGACCTAGTCCAGCACAAAATTCACTATGAGAAGATGTTAAACAATACAAGACTCGAATCTTACCCAACCGGACACGACACACCGTTCCTCGATATTGATTCCTTAGCTTGCACATCATGAACACAGCACGTTTGATCTCCACAACAACAGCTCCGGTTCCTCACCAGTCAATCTTGCTCAAAGTGATCAACCACGATCTCCGAACATCGATCTCCGTCCTTGACGGCTTTGGTTGAAGCCAACCAACGCTCACAGTAGAGCATAAGATGGGTTTTAAGGTTTAGAAAAGCTCTAGGGTGATCTCATCAAAGTTTAAGGATCATCTAATGCAAGTTCATAATAATGTGAGTGAAAACTTGCAAAACCTAGAGACAAACTAATGGAGATGGAGTGGAATGATTTCAAGAGTTTTCATAAACTCTAAAGGAGCATAAAGTGCTCTAAAAACTCTCCAAGGAATGACCTTCACGGAATGGGAGAAGTCCAATTTATAGAGGAACAAAATCCAAGGTTTAGAAACTACTAAAACTGATTTTGGAAATTTTTTTCATATCAGGGTCGACTCTGGGGGTTACTTGGGTCGACCCACTATAGCAAAGGACAGTGTAAAAGCAAAACTCCATATCAGGGTCGACCCTGGGGGTTACTTGGGTCGACCCAACTGTACACTTTGGTCGACTCAAGTAACCTTCAGGGTCGACCCTCATTTTTTCAATTCTCTGCCACTTTTACTATACAAAACTTCACAAGCTCAGGGTCGACCCTGGGGGTGCATTTTGTCCCTTTTTCATTCCTTTAAGCCTTTGATGTATACCTCTACTTTCCCTATTCTTTTTGGTCTTATTTTTCATGATGATGGGTATTTTCAAGAGGGAATATATGGTCTTCTAGGTCTCTCTTACCATCCTAACTTTTAAGCCAATTTGGGATGATGGAGCTTTATGTCTCTTCAAGGCTTCTTCTTTACTTTGTCTTCAAAGTTGACCTAAGGTGAACTATATACAACATTTTGGGCTCGGAATTTTGCCAATAAAACTTTGACTTTACTTTATTTGTTCTTATGAGTTCTTGTCAGTCCTTATGAGTTCTTATGAGTCCTTATCAGTTCGTGTGAGTTCTTATGAGTTCTTGTGAGTCCTTATGAGTTCGTGTGAGTTCTTGTGAGTTCTTATGAGTTCTTGTGAGTTCGTGTGATTTCTTGTGAGTCTTATGAGATTCTTGTGAATTCTTATGAGTTCTTATAAGTCTTTATAAATTCGTTTGAGTTCTTATGAGTCTTGTGAGATTCTTATGAGCCCTTCTTTCATTATTCTTGTGAGCAAGAGATTAGTACATGCACAACCTAGACTACCAATCTCCTTGACCATATATTAACTTACGAGCCTTTTCTTGTGAGCCAGAGGTTAGCACCCGCACATCCCTGGGCTACCAACCTCCTTGACCATGTACTTGCGAGCCTTTCTTGTGAGCAACTTGTGAGATCTTTTCTAGTGAACAAGAAGTTAGCACCTGCACATCCCTGGGCTACCAACCTCCTTGACCATGTACTTCTAAGCATTTCTTGTGAGCAACTTTTGAGATCTTTTCTTGTTAGCAAGAGGTTAGCAACCGCACATCCCTGGGCTACCAACCTCCTTGACCATATACTTGTGAGCAACTTGTGAGATCTTTTCTTGTGAGCAAGAGGTTAGCACCCGCACATCCTTGGGCTACCAACCTCCTTACCATGTACTTGTGAGCCTTTCTTGTGAGCAAGAGGTTAGCACTCTTAACCGGGGCTACCAACCTCCTTGACATTTCTATTTCTTGTGAGCTTTTCTTGTAAGCAAGAGGTTAGCACCCTTAACCGGGGCTACCAACCTCCTTGACATTTCTATTTCTTGTGAACAAGAGGTTAGCACCCTTAACTAGGCATACCAACCTCCTTGACCATATCCATTTCTCGTGATCCTTTCTTGTGAGCATTTCTTGTGAGCATTTAGCACTCGTGTATAATCAATAGGTGACATCATTGACAAGAAATTAAGCATCATATGGCATTTCAAGATCTCTATAACATGTGAGGGTCGAGGAACATGTAAAGCATATTTGCATGATTACCAATTAGTTGGGGAAAAGTCCCTAATTCATGTGGCATAGTCTTGGTTCTAATTTCACACAAGCATTTCATCAAACACTTGGCTTGCACATCCTTATAGCTTTTCATTAATGATTCTTATGTTCGACATTTCATCAATCATATAGTGTGTGTTCATTATGTGTACTTTTCCCTTCCACCATTTTTCATCACACAACACATCCACATTCACATGGCATCCCATTGCCTCAATCACCATCCATCCATACATCCACAACCATTACGCTACCTTGTTTATTTTTGGAAGTTAAAGCATTTCAAGAAAATGAATTATGGAAATCTAGGTTATTACTAAGTTAGTTTGGAGGGTGTACTAACCTTGAAGATTTCTTCCAATGTTGAAGAAAACCCTCTTGATTTGGAAATCCCAAATTAATGGAGGAAGATCCTTGCTTGAAATGGAAATCCAAGCTTGAATTGAGCTTCACTCCTTCAATCCAAAGCCCACTTGAGCAAAATTCTAACTCTTCCTCCTTTTCTCTCAATCTCCCAAATCCTTGACTTAAGGGTTTTGGAAGCCCCAAACCCATGAAATTGGGCTTATATAGAAAAAAGGGAGTCAAAAGACCCATTTACCCTTAATGAAAATTTGCACAAACGCGAAAGACTGCGCGATCGGTGCTTATGACTGCGTGATCGGTGTTTTTGACCGATCAATCGGTTGGAAATAACCTCTCTGAAATTTTTCCCCATACAAATTTTTGGACCAGTCGATAGATACCGATCGCTCGGTTTTGGACCGAGCGATTGCTACTTGGACCGAGCGATCGGTGCTCTGCAAATTTTTACACTAAGTTAATTTTTCACTCATTTCCACTACTTGGACTTATCCCGCATCTATTCTAACCCTTTTCCCTTTTGTTTTTCACCCTCATAATTTAAGGAAAACATCCCTAAGGAATTTACTACTCTAATACATCATCTTAATCATTAATTAAGGCTACACAAGATTTGAAAATTCTCATTTCATAGAAAAGGGAAGATTACAAAGGCTTATAGCCTTGGTACTAGTTCCAATACATAGACAAAAGTTTCGGCTTCTACATCCTCCCCCCTTATAAAAATTTTGTCCTCGAAATTGGACAATACTCGCATTACAAAACCAAATCAGAATTACATAACACAACCAAAAACTTATTCAAACAACTCTGTGTACTTCGCTTTAACTTCAGCCTCGCGCTCCCATGTGGCCTCTTCTTGAGGATGATGTTGCCATTGCACGAGAACCAACGGGACAGTCTTGTTGCGAAGTACTTGATAGTATCCCAAGTCCATATACAAAACATGAACAGTAAAGGTGGACATGCCCACCTATCAAAATTCAAAAGCCATCATACAACTCTCTCTCTCAATAATTACCTCCAGGAGGCCAATGGTCTAAGTCCCTCGCCTCAACATGAGGCTCGACTACCGGATCCTCATATTGTTCTTCCTCGCCATAGTCTTCCTCTATCCAAGGGTCCTGAGCAGAATTGTCGAAAGGGGACGTGTACCTGTCGACATAACATGTACGGCTGAGTATGGAATACTCAGCGAGTAAAAGGTCCTAGCTAACAACAGTAATAACAAGCATACATGCTATCATAACAGTTAATTGAAGAATACAATTCATGATTCATTCTTAAAGCAACATACAAATCATATGAGTTCTTGTGAGTTCTTATGAGTTCTTGTGAGTCCTTATGAGTTTGTGTGAGTTCTTGTGAGTTCTTATAAGTCCTTATGAGTTCGTGTGAGTTCTTATGGGTTCTTGTGAGTCCCTACGAGTTTGTGTGAGTTCTTGTGAATCTTATGAGATTCTTGTGAATTCTTATAAGTTCTTATAAGTCCTTATAAATTTGTGTGAGTTCATATGAGCCTTGTGAGAATCTTCTAAGCCCTTCTTTCATTATTCTAGTGAGTAAGAGATTAGTACCCGTGCAACCTGGTCTACCAATCTCCTTGACCATATATCAACTTACGAGCCTTTTCTTGTGAGCCAGAGGTTAGCACCCGCACATCCCTGGGCTACCAACCTCCTTGACCATATATTTGTGAGTCTTTATTTTGAGCAACTTGTGAGATCTTTTCTTGTGAGCAAGAGGTTAGCACCCGTACATCCCTAGGCTACCAACCTCCTTAACCATGTACTTCTGAGCCTTTCTTGTAAGCAACTTGTGAGATCTTTTCTTGTGAGCAAGAGGTTAGCACCTGCACATCCCTGGGCTACCAACCTCCTTGACCATGTACTTGTGAGCCTTTCTTGTGAGCAACAGGTTAACACCCTTAACTGGGGCTACCAACCTCCTTGACATTTCTATTTCTTGTGAACAAGAGGTTAGCACCCTTAACCAGGGTTACCAATCTCCTTGAGATTTCTATTTCTTGTGAGCTTTTCTTATGAGCAGGAGGTTAGCACCCTTAATCGGGGCTACCAACCTCCATGACCATATCCATTTCTCGTGAGCCTTTCTTGTGAGTGTTTCTTGTGAGCATTTCTTGTAAATTCTTAGCACTCGTGTATAATCAATAGGTGACATCATGTGACATGAAATTAAGCATCATATCGCATTCCAAGATCTCTATAACATGTGAGGGTCGAGGAACATGTAAAGAATATTAGCATGATTACCAATTAGTTGGGGAAAAGTCCCTAATTCATATGTCATAGTCTTGGTTCTAATTTTACACAAGCATTTCATCAAACACTTGGCTTGCACATCCTTATAGCTTTTCATTCATGATTCTTATGTTTAATATTTCATCAATCACATAGTGTGTGTTCATTATGTGTACTTTGCCCTTCCACCATTTTTCATCACACAACACATCCACATTCACATGGAATCTCATTGCCTCAATCACCATCCATCCATACATCCACAACCATTACGCTACCTTGTTTATTTTTGGAAGTTAAAGCATTTCCAAAAAATGAATTATGGAAATCTAGGTTATTACTAAGTTAGTTAGGAGGGTGTATTACCTTGAAGATTTCTCCCAATGTTGAAGAAAACCCTCTTGATTTTGAAATCCCAACTTAATGGAAGAAGATCCTTACTTGAAATGGAAATCCAAGCTTGAATTGATCTTCACTCCTTCAATCCAAAGCCCACTTAAGTAAAACCCTAACTCTTCCTCCTTTTCTCTCTATCTCCCAAAACCTTTGCTTAAGGGTTTTGGAAGCCCCAAACCCATGAAATTGGGCTTATATAGAAAAAAGGGAGTCAAAAGACCCATTTACCCTTAATGAAAATCTGCAAAAAGGCAAAAGACCGAGCGATCGGTGCTTTATGATCGAGCGATCGGTGTTTTTGACCGATTGATCGGTTGAAAACACCCTCTCTGAAATTTTTCCCCACACAAATTTGTGGGCCAATCGATAGATACCGATCACTCGGTTTTGGACCGAGCGATCGCTACTTGGACCGAGCGATCGGTGCTCTGCAAATTTGGCACTAAGTTCATTTTTCACTCATTTCCACTACTTGGACTTATCCCACTTCTATTCTAACCCTTTTCCCTTTTGTTTTTCACCCTCATAATTTAGGGAAAACATCCCTAAGGAATTTACGATTCTAATACATCATCTTAATCATTAATTAAGGCTACACAAGATTTCAAAATTCTCATTTTATAGAAAAGAGAAGATTACAAAGACTTAAAGCCTTGGTACTAGTTCCAACACATGGACAAAAGTTCCGGGGTTCTATAGAGCCTTGCCTAGTTAGACTAATTGGTAAGCCCAATTTTGAACTGTCCATTCTTTTTGGTTGAAGGTAACAACACCACAAGGCAAAACTACATGCAGTAGAAGGAAGACCATACACACACCTACTCAGGACTGTCCATTCCAAGACAAAATAGAAAAGGCTAACATGGACTATACCCGAACCAAGCTAATTAGCCCAGTACTTATGGATGCATGGGTTGATTTATCATTCCACAAACAGGCCTGACTAGCCCTGTCTGTAGTTTGAACTAATGAGTCTGATCATCCGATAGGCCAAAATTGGCGAAGGGCATTTTTTGTCATTTTAAAAAATCAATAGGATAACTTAATAAAGACCTTGGAAAATTTTAAGATCGTATGAAAAGTCGACTAAATTACATTTCCTAATTAAGTGGATTAAATTAATAATTTATCGGGCATCCTAATCATCTGCTGACTAGTGTAAACGCGTAGGGTAATAATACCAGTGAGAATCCGAGCTCACTTGAATCCAACAACAATTGAATGATTCTCAAATCCTATTTATTAAAGTTGTCGTTTGTGCACGGAATTCAACAATTTTCTCTAACATGATTTATCCATGTTTCTATTGAAACTTACTCAAAGAAGTAGAAAAAATCTATAAATTCTCATTCAAGACTTCAGAACTTCATTCATCTTTTACAAGGCTCTTGAAACTTCAGATCTCTCTCTCTCTGAGTCTTATCTTCTTCTTAGTCCTTCATGGAAGGAACTAAATCAACAAATGGAAACCTAGTCACAATTCTGAGCATGGATGGAGGAGGGATCAAAGGAATCATCCCAGGAATTATCCTTGCCTTTCTTGAGCTAGAGCTTCAGGTACACACCCACACCCACACCCACACCCACACCCATACCCACATTTCAATTTCATTTAAGCCAAAAAATTATCAGAGGGCAGTCTAAGAAGGGTGTTTCAATCTCATGATTATAGTATTCTTAAATAAATCTCTGGAGAGGTGGTTAGGTGCGTGCACTCTAGTGGATTCTACAAGGAATCCTTGTAGAGGCCTCTACAATAGATTTCTGTACTGTTTTATATGGCACAAGTTCTAATTCTAAATGGTTTTGCATTGGTGCAGAAGCTTGACGGGGAGGATGCTAGACTTGCAGACTATTTTGATGTGATTGCAGGGACAAGCACAGGTGGTCTGGTTACTGCCATGATAGCTACACCAGATGAAAATAATCGTCCTGTGTTCGCAGCCAATGAAATCTATGATTTCTACTATGAACATGGCCCTAAAATCTTCCCTCAAGACATCGAGTAATGATGTTGAATTTTGAGTTATTTGATCATTTTACCTGTAGATGAAGCACAGAGCTAGTCTAACGATTAGGAATTCATGCATGCAGTAAGATAAGGAATATGCTGAAAGGACCCATATACGATGGGGAATATCTTCATACCATTATCAAGGAAAAACTAGGAAGCAAGCTATTACACGAGACACTGACGAACGTGGTAATCCCAACTTTTGACATCAAGAAACTCCAGCCAACCATCTTCTCCAGCTATCAGGTTCATCCTAATTAATATATCCCTCTTGATATAAATTTATATTAAAAAAAAATTAAAGTTTAATCACAGAAATGGTAGGTTCTTCAAGTTCTAAATAATGAGCATCTTTCACTGATAATTCAGGTGAAGAACGACCCACTCATGGATGCTTCACTCTCAGACATATGCATCGGCACTTCCGCAGCACCGATTTACCTCCCTGCCTATTATTTTAAGACGAAAGATTCCGATGGAGTAGAGAGAGAGTTCAACCTTATTGATGGTGGTATTGCTGCTGGTAATCCGGTAAAAGAAGATACATTATCTGAATTTTAGAAACCTTAATTTTGCAGCTTCTGAGTTTGCTTAGTTAATTAATTGTGGTCCATTGTCCCAGGCTTTAGTTGCTGTAGGTGAAGTAATGGTGGAAATCATGAGGGGAAGTACTGAGTTCTCCACTATAGAACCATTGGGCTATGATAAATTTTTGGTTATATCCTTGGGGACTGGTGCACCAAAAGTCGAAGGGAAATACAATGCAACAGATGCAGCAAAATGGAATATTTTTCAATGGATAATCAATGACAACTCCAGTCCATTATTAGACGCGGTTGGTCACGGAGGTGCATACATGGTCGATTTACACATGTCTCAGCTTTTTCAAGCCCTTGAATCACAAAAAAATTACCTTCGGATTCAGGTACGTACATATCCATTCTCCACCAATGGAGATCACTTTTGCTTGTTTTTTTTTTTTTTTTGTGCTAATGCTCTTAAATCCAGGACGACACATTACCCAGCTCAATGTCTGGAATGGATGATGCTTCCTTGGATAATATGGCGAACCTTAAGGATTTTGCTGAAGAATTGTTAAAGAAACCGGTTTCGAGGTTGAACTTAGACACTGGTGCTTTTGAGCCTGTTCCTGACGAAGGCACTTATGAAGATGCTCTCAAACGGTGGAAAAATAACCTTTAATATATTTTTTCTACTTCACTATACAATACTAACATAGCTTTTCTCTAATATCCGCAGATTTGCCATTCTGCTCTCCCAAGAGAAGACGGTTCGCACTGCAGGATCACTACAGGGCATTGCTGCAAATATTAAATGATGGATTAATAATTCGTATTTAGTACTTGAATAGAATGTTGTAGGTCCCCGGCGGGTGGAATGCTAGTTTTCGCCTCATAATAAATGTTAAGTTGGTTTGAATAAATCCTCGGTGCGATGCCATCCTTGGAAATGTAATTGTGTTCCATTAGTTTCGACGAAAGTTGTAGTAAGGTGAATGAGATACACTATATCTCGTCACAATCTTCAATTAGCACTGGTCTAGGATTTGAATAGATTGATGTGATATATAAACCGTTTCGGCTTATTGTAAATCAATCATTCAACATCAATAAAATTAGTTTCATTCCAATGGTTCTCAGTTTCAAAATTTTCATTAGCTTTTATGGTTTCCATTGTTCTGTTGGATACTATGAGCTGAATCTTCCATCAGTGCCTCGTGGTCATTGATGATAAGGAAGTTCTTGTTGCTTAGTTTGCATTATAACCCTACACTTAATTTATCTCCAATATGGGGCGTTATAACCCCTGTTTGCAAGTGTGTAGCTTAGTCTCGCGAGAAACAAAAACATGCCCCTCCTTTCAGAGCCAACCAGGGTGAAAAGCTGAAGTCCTAAAAACAATCTTTAATTCATATGAGAGAGGGGGAGAGTAATGATACCGTGTAAGCAATGAAGGCCAAGAGAAAGAAAGCTTGATCGCTTAAGCGTAGTTTCGCCGCTGGAATACATGCCGGGATATTAGGATTTCGGATCTCCACATTCAATCTACTTTCTGCTCTATCATCCAGAAAAAAAATCTAGCGAGACGGCCGGAATCAAGAATTCGTGGCAAGATTTCTACCTGAAAGTGAGATTCTGAGAAACCCACATAAAATCCGATGTGGGTTTTGCTTGTTTCGTCGAAATGAATCGAACCCATGAATATTCATGGAGAGAATTGAAGAGAGAAGATTTCATGTTGGAGGGCTCCTAAATCCTAATAGAAAGGGCAGACTGATGGTTTGATTGGAGCTATTCGAGATGGAGAGATTTCATTGGGAGGAGGATCATGCTAAAACTCACATGGGTGGTATTGATTCCCATGGTTATTTTGCGAGAAAATTCAAGTTTTTTTTTTTCCATCCACTTTCTTGCTTTGTTTGATGAGAAAGTGGGTGAAAAAAAAAAATAAATAAATAAAAGAAAATAAACTTAAATTATCTTGCAAAATAACCATCAAAAGATGGATGAAGTTTTTGGAAGAAAATTTGTCATTATTAAGAAAGTGCAAGAAAATGAAAGTGTGTTTCTTGCAAAAAAACATACTTTTATTTTCATTTCCCTCACTTTCTAGCCAAACTATCATACCCATATTGCTACCATTTCCTTGTCTTTGTGTTTGGAGATTGGATTTTTTAAAATTTAAAAATTTGGCTTGTTTACAAAGCTCTTGGGGATAGGGAAATTGTAGCTCTAAATAGCATATAAATATGTTAGTTCGAGTTAGATTCGAGCTCTTAAATGGTGGCTCAAGCTCCGCTCGTCTATCCCTTATATTAATCCGATAAACTCATTGCAAAAACAATTATTCTTTTGTTGAACTGACAAGCAAGAGAAAAAGAGGAATGTTAGGTCCACTTTTTCTTTAATTCACTTTCTTTGGGGACTTAACATGTGGCAAAGATTTTACATGCTACTTCTGTAGCTCAGAAGAGAAGTTTAAATGCAACTTCTTTAAAACCCTCTTGAAGTTATACATTTTAATTAAGCCCTTTGCAAAGGACCTACTTTTTAGATAACCCCTTCATAAAGTAAATACTCATTGTAAAAGAGAACTGTCTCTGTCAGAATGAAACGTAATGCATGTTTTCAACATTCTCTCTTAAGAGATCGTATTCTAGTCAATTGTGATTGAACTCGGAAGAGTTCAATCACTCCCAAGTTCAATTGCATCCAAGCAGACATGTCCCTCTAATCTCTACTATTAAATGTGGTTAAGATTAACCAACCCTTAGGGGTTCAACAATATAACATTGATTTTATTTTAAAAATATATTAAAACAATTAACCATAAGGGTTAATAATTATTAACCATAATTAAATATTTTTTTCTAAAAATCAAGGTTATATTGTTGAATTTCAAGGGTTAATGAATCTTAATCACAGTTAATAGGAATTTAAAATGACACATTTTGAAAACGTGTCAGGTTAGGCCTATTCAAAAATCTCAAATATTCAGGCCCAAGCCTGACAATTAACATCACTAAATCCAACTCCATATTTATTGCCACTTTTGTTCTTAGATGGTATAAATTCAAGATTTAGAATTCAAATGTTGCACTAAAATACTTCAAACCTTAAAACCACCAAAAGTCATTTGAAACTTATAACTGACAATTCAATTGAAATCGTAAGGATTTGTATGAACACACCACCTTAATTGAGAAACCTCACACTTTCCCTAAAACAAGCAATTAATTTCATATTTCGTGAAACCTCACACTTTCCCTAAAATAACTAAAACATTATTCAAGTTGATACAATGATAAAGTAACAACCATATCAAATATAGATAAGTCTAACAAATTATAATATGTCCAAATATAAAACAACTATTTGTAGCTTATTCACTACCATTCAAATCATAATCAAACTTTGTTACACAAAAAGTCAAATAGGTCCAACTATTGCCGAGTCCATTCAAACAAATACTTCATTACCTCCACTTGCAATTATTGAATTTGATTATTCCTACATTTAAAACATTCTAACATTAGAAACAAGATTTTTTTAGAAATTACACGCTCAAAATAGTTCATAAGTAAAACAAAATAACAATACAAGCATGTTAACATTCAAAGATCAACTAACCTTTGCTTTTTTATTGACATTGATTTTTTCTTTTCTTTTCTATTCCAGACTTGAGTCTCTTGAGTGCCCCTTTCGTCTTCACCAGTTGAGGATAAAGCACCTTGAGTGTAGACATCAGATTCTTATCTTCTTCTGATGCATGATTTGCAAAATTGTAATTATCTTTTGACCCACTACTAACATTTAATAGATAAACCTTAGAGCAAATAATAAAGCAAGCATGTCAAGAATGAGAACTTAGGGCTTTAGATCATCATTAAAAGAAAAAAAATTTCCTTTAATGCTTGGGAAATCATTGAGAGAAATAATTTCTCTAAGATTTAATCTAACCCTAAAATTCATCTTTACATTCCTCAATTGATAAACAAATAGAAAACACCATATTAAATTCGGCTAGCCTAGGGATATAATCTCTTTCATATTATTTTTTATCTAATAACTATTAAAAGACCAAAATAAAAATCAGCAAATTGCTAATTTTTAATATCACTTTATATTGATTCCAAAATTAAATTCAAAATCAATAATAGATGAATTCAAAATTTTCCATAAGGGCCAACTGCTTTAGGGATTATTTGATTTAACAATTAAATAAAATAATACCCTAAAAAATAATATTAAATGTCCATAAAATAATTGATCTCTATCAATTAAAAGTCACTTGAGATAAAATCCTGTATCTCATCCAGTGGCATTTATGTAATTACTTGATTAAATCTCAGCCTGTGCTCTCGAATCAAATAATTAAACTATTTAATTAAGTGATAACCCATTAAATGATTTAATAGCATCTCATGCTCCCAAATAAAATAATGAAATTTAGGAAAAATTTGAAAGCCTCTTAGAAAATTAATTTAGAAAACTCATTTTCCCACTTTAGATTTTCGACTCAAGTTTTGACCTTCAAAACGATTGATTTTGGAAAAACTTTTTTCATGAAAGTTGTAGATCTTTTCGACGGCATCGAAACGATGTACTGAAGGACCTAAATCGGACTTACGGTCACAAAGTTATGACCGAAATACCGAAAATATATCAATTCTCCTAATCAAATACAAATCCGAAAATCCATGAATCAATACCAATTGAAATAGGCTTTAATCTCCAAGAACGCTTAAGCAATGGAGTCAAACACCATGAGATTTATTAATCAACAATTAATAAATAAAATCTCATTAATATATGATAGTCAAAATATCAATGAGTATCTAATTGATCTAAATCAAAGAAAAAACTTGCTCGGGGCTTTCAAGAATAAATTAAACAATTTAATTGAATAGGCTAAAAAGGATCTCTAAATCCTTAAAGGTTTTAACCAAATTTATATATCTATATACCTATCCCTATTTAAATTTCAAGAGGTTTTGGAATCATCCAAAACTGAAATTAGTATCACACTAATTTCTAAGGACTTGATTACTCCCTCAATAACTAGAAGGGGATCCCTTAACCCTAACAATGATTATTTGATCATCAAGATATTCAAGAATCAAAAAGATTCAATCCATAGGGTGGCCAAAATTCATAGGGGAGGTAATCTTGAAATAAATCTTTATTAAACTCAATAAAATGAAAGAGAAGCATAGCCAACGCTGATACCACTGAAAGTATGCCTCTTTTTAATTTTAGAAAAATAGTTCTTGGGGGGCATACAACGAATCATAAGATCTGACTAACATTCTAATTGATTTTATTTAATGAAGGTTGAAATAACATTCACATTTGCGACTTTGAAATTGTTAAGTCAAATCCGCGTTAGAACAGTACTTGCAAAACTTTACAAGTATCAAGTCTCCTTCGCAATCCACACGAACCTTCTTTTTCCTTTAAAGCTTCCTCTAATGGAAGCTAATGGCATTTCCAAATTCCAGCTCTTTAATCTTTTCTTCTTTCCTTTGATCCAAGAACCTTTCTTGATCAATCAAGAATCAATCTTGATTTGTTCTTGATCTTCTTCAAGACCAAAAAAAACTAAGAAGAATAATGGGAGAGAGATGGCCGTACACCCTCAAAGGGGGAGAGGGATGGAGCGTGAGATTGGGGAGAGGAGAAATCGTGGAGAGTAATCATCTCCCAAGTGTGGGCGTCCACCTATATATAGGGTCCTTTCTCGGTTGCTTGAATTGCAATCCAAGTATAACACCTCAACCTTATCCTAATCCAATTAGGATTCCTCAATTGTTTTCTTAATGATTACTCTCCGAATCCAATTAGGATTAATCTTAAAAGAAACTAACTTTATCCATTAGTAACTAACTAATCTTATCTTATTCAATAAGAAATCTTGAATTAGTAACTAACTAATAAAAGCCCTAACAATTAGGAAATCTTTAATTAGTAACTAACTAACCTTATCCAATAAGGACTCAATTAATTAGGAACTAATTAAATCAAGGTTTCCTCCCTGAAGTGGGCGTCCCACCCTAGGTGGGCCCCACTTCCACACCACCCTTAGGGTTTCCAAAAACCTAAAGGTCATCTTTGATCTTTTATCAAAATCCCCAATGGGTCCTACCCATTTGGTTTATCACATCCAATGTGATTTTACCTTTTAGAGCTTAATTATACCATATAGTGATTACTTAGATAAATTAATTAATTTAATTAATAATTAAATTAAAAGCTTTAAGAAGGTCCTACGGGATCTAAAGAGATCTCCTATTTCCGGTTGTGAGACCAAGTACTTCACCTTTTTCGTTGAAGCATTGTTGCTAGGAAACGCTTTCCTAAAATTCTATTAGGTTCATAGAATTTTATCTATGTCCCTGGACTTTCACCAATCACAATAATGTCCATTAACACAATGTGACTAACCTCCAGAAATTAGAGAATTGCTTGTAAGTACTATCTCACAATTTATTGACAAATAAAATCCTTCCACATTCCGATATCACATGTAAGCTTCCGGGATTGGAACAAGTCCACTGTCTAGTCCCTAGCTCATGAATAGAATTCTTTCTCATGAATACTTTTTCATTGAACTGAACTTCCAAAACACTTTTGAAAAAAAAACATTAGAAAAGAACTGACATATATATATATTTATATATACTTTTCCATATTAAAAATATCAACTTCGATAAAGACCATTTTACCGAAAAGCACCAGTATTGGATTTAACAGTTCAGTTCAACAAGTATCACCTTGATATCATTATCTCCAATTAAGGAGTTGTGGATTCCCTATTGAGTGTTTACACACTTCTCAAAACATTGTGTACATGACCCAATGTACCCAGAGTTAGCCCTGTGAATTGGACTTGCCGATTGGCACATCAAAGCCATATAGAGATATGTTTGAGAAGATGTTAACCTCTCAGGTCTAAGGACAATTTGTCGAATGGATAACCCTATTACTGTAGAACACCGAAACTTTTTGCATATGTCTTGGTATGTGTGCCAAGGCATGTTGCCTATGTAATCTCAATCTCAATGAAATGGGAATTTGAAACTTTGGAAAATCTTGTCAATAATGCTATAATAAATTAAATAAATTATTTAAGCACGTCTATAAGTTTTAAAGAGACCCTAGTCATGTTTAGGAAAGGTAAAAAAGGGAACTAGGATCAGTCCAAGTAGTGAAAGGTGTGGAAAAATGGACTCAGGATCAATTTTGCAGAGCAACCGATCGCTCGGTCCATTCAGCGATCGATCGGTCCAAAACCGATCGATCGGTGGCTATCGACTAGTCAGAAATTTTGTATGGGAAAATTTTCCTGAGAGCTGATTTTTGACCAATCGCTCGGATAGGAAACTGATCGATCGGTAGGCAACCGATCGCTCGGTATTAAGCACCGATCGATTGGTGTATCGTGTTTTGCAGAAATTTCAGTAAGGGTGTTTTCATCTTTGGGGCATTTCACTCTTACCTTAAAGGCTTTGCCTGAGCCTTGAGGGTTTCATTTACAACACTTAGAGTATTTGAGAGTTAGAGAAAGAGGAGAAGGGTTTCCTAAACCTAGGGTTGTGCTTTTGGAGAAGAAATCAAAGGGGTGAAGACCTAGATCATCCTCAAGCTCGTTCTTCTTCAAAGTTCTCGGCTCAAGCTCGTGGAGCTCGTGTTCCAAGATAGGGCAGCAGCTACACGTGCGTTTTTAGAAGGGATTTCTTCCTCACTTCTTCAAGGTCGGTACTTCTTGCTACCCTCCCAGTAATAGTTTTTCTTTTCTTCCCTTATTCTTTGATTTCTTTGTTTTCTTCATCTATAAATGTATTATGAGTTGAATGGCGAATGGTGTGAATGGAGAGGGGTGTTGGCGATTGGATGCCGTGTGAATGATGTAATGAATGAAACAGGGAGGGCATTTTACCCATAATGAACGTACATGTGTGATGGGAACATCAACCCACCTAAAAAAGCATGTTGTAGGGTTAATAAATAATGAACACACCATGTTTGATAAAATGCCAAGGTGAATAAAATGAATGATAAGTAAAGAAAATTCATGCTTAACACTTATGAAATTGTTAAGGCTTATGATAGTGTGTTTCTTACTTTCCTTATATTGCGTGAGTTATTACTTGCTTAAATTGTGATATATTATACATTGTGAAATCCCCAAATGTCATATTTAAATTCCAATGCAAGTATGCACACGACTCCACGAGCACGGCATGCATGACATGTTTTTATCGGTGTTTTCAAGAAAGAGGTTTAGAGGTGGGACATACCCTAAGGTATGTTTTACCTCTCTTTTGACAAGAGAATAAGAACAAGTGAATCTCACAAGTGCATCTCACAAGAGCATCTCACAAGTACATCTCACAAGTTACATGATCACAAGCATGACACGCATGACATGGCATGACACGCATGTAGGTGGTTGCGACGAACTATGAACGGCAACTATGCATAACCATCCGCATATAGGTGGTTGCAACGGATTATGAACGGCAACTATGCATAACCATCCGCATATAGGTGGTTGCGACGGACTATGAACGGCAACTATGCATAATCATCCGCATTTAGGATACTAGTTGCGACGGACTATGAACGGCAACTAGGCATATCATCTCAGTATGGGGTAGGGCATATCCTACGATATGCCTTGCTCCGACATCGCAAGTACATGAGCATGTTTGAATTTCAAGCAAGCACGCATGACATGCATGAGACGACATGGTACAACAAGACAAGACAAATATGACAAGATTTCAAGGGTTTTATCGGCTTTTCTGAATGCAAGCATGATTATATATATACTGCTTTACTTTATTGTTATGATATGAATCATTCCTGCTTTATATGTTTGAATTGTTTCCTGCTCTATGTATCATTATCTTTATGCTATAACTGTTGGTTATTACTTGGTACCCGCTGAGTATTCCATGCTCAGCCGTACTTCTTATGTCGGCAGGTACTGAGGGAGCTACTGCTCCATTCGATGTCTGTGCTCCGAGCCCTTGGGTGGAGGAGGAGTATGCCGAAGAACCTTTGGAGGAACCTCCGGTAGAGGGCTACTATTAGGCGGTTGTAGATTCTGAGTTGATAGCTGTGGGTGAGATGAGAAAGATATGTTCATGTATTTTGGCGGGCATGTCCGCACTTTCTTTCTTTTGGATTCCTTTTGTATAAACTTGGATTCATGTACATATATACATAGAGGTTTGGTTAAGTCTTCCGCTGAGATATGTTAGAGTATGTTTTCGCAATTTTTGTCCTCTATTGTATATGCTTTGTGAGTTTTGCAGGTGTATTTGTCAAGCAAGTCATGTAAGTCATGATGAGTCGTCCAAGATTCACTCTAATTCCTAGGGTGGGTTTCAGGTCGCGACAGAAGTGGTATCAGAGCTTAGGCTTTAGGTCTTTAGGGTCACTTAGAATCTTATACCACGGCTTGACAAGAGCATATGTCGGGAAACAAGTTAGGAATCAAGTAAGTCGGAAGCGAGTCTTGATTCCAAGTATAAGACTAACCTTTAGTCTTGGTCTAAGTGGTTGTTTCAACCAAGTACGGGTCCTAGGTACGCTAGAACACTAAAGTATAAATTCAATATGATATATACTCTGATGATATGATGTGATGTGTACTAGTACTATAAAATTAATACAAGTTGAATTTTTGTGAAATGGAATTGTAATAAAATGTGGTTTCAAGTTAGACTCATGTGGTGCTATTGTTCTCATGACTTTAGTCATGAGAGGGGGCACACGGGGTCGTGGACCACATACCGGAGCTTCATCTTCTTCGCGGGATGAGGATGAGCAGCCGGACCTCTCTCAGGTCTTAGGCTCTATTGCTGAGACACTCACCATACTGGCAGCTCGGCACACTATACCATCGTCGGCGGCACCTACTCCACTGCCTAGAGCTCCAATACATCGTACAACTAGAGTTGAGGCATTTTGGAGATTGAGGCCTCCATCCTTCCATGAGAGTGTGGACCCTCTTGCTGCGGAGGCTTGGATCCTCCAAGTTGAGAAGATCTTTGCGGTGCTCTTTCCTATAGAGGAAGAGAAGGTAGCATGGGCTGTTTTCATGCTAGAAGGTGAGGCACACCATTGGTGGTTGTCCGCATTGAGGACACGAAACTTGACTATGCAAGGTCAATCTTGGACTTGGGAGGAGTTCAAAGATATACTTTTTACAAAAAGTATTTTCCGATTGGAGCACGGGAAAAGAAAGAAAGAGAATTCATCAACCTTGAGCAAGGTTCAATGTTGGTGGCTCAGTATGAAGCCAAGTTCTCGGAGCTTTCAAGATTTGCGCCTCACATGGTTGCTACCGAGGCAATGAAGGCGAGGAGATTTGAGCAAGGGCTCAAGGATGTCGTTATAGAGAAGGTTTCGGTTTTCAGGCATACTACCTACCTTGAGGTAGTAGACAAGGCCTTGTTGATCGAGGCAAATGCGGAGACAGTGTCTAAGAAGAGGGAGTTGGCAAGAGGCTAATCCAGTAGTCCAGCACCTCCAGAGAGGCGGGCTCGTACCGGCCCTTACCAGTATGTGTGGCCAGCACCACAGATGAGGCCGACTTATGCACCTCCAGTCCCACAGTCGTACATGCCACAGGCACCTCTACCTCAAGCTCTTCCAGCTCCACGTCCAATTGCACCTCAGGTGGCGAGGTATGCTCCACCTCCGGTCCCTCCGACTTACACACATGCGGTCTGCACTTCATGCGGCCAAAGGCACCCGGTAGGAGATTATCGAAGAGCATCGGGTGGATGTTTCCACTGTGGTCACCAAGGCCACATGATCAGGGATTGCCCTAGCCGGCATTTACCAGGCCAGTCTCAGGGTATTAGGCCCCCAACACGCCCAGCAGGATCATACCAGGCGTCCTCTCAGACTACCCGGTCTACACCTCAGTCTCACCAGGCAAACCAGGGGTGAGTATTTGCCTTGACAGAGGGTGACGCACTTGCATCTGACGATGTGGTGCAATGTACGCAGTTGTAGTTTATTTAGTTATTCATACATTAAATTGTTATGTATTATTCGATTGGCCTGTTATACATATATATATACCTACATGTATACGTTGTTGATGCATGGATTAACTTCGCTAGTTAAAATTTCAGGAACCCTATTAGTCAATGAATGTTTGGCTAGAGTGTTGATCGACACCAAGTCTACTCACTCGTTCGTTTCACCGAGCTTTTCAGAAGGCTTTTCTATGGAGCCTAGTTAGTTGGAACCGGAGCTGTCCATTTCGACTCCTCTCGGCAAGACGGTGGTAGCTAGTAGCATTTTCAGAGGCAGTACAATGCAAGTTGGAACTCATGAGTTGGCAGTCAACCTAATCATCCTTGGGTTCCAAGACTTTGACGTTATATTGGGAATGGATTGGTTAGCAGCACATCATTGGCATGTAGCTTGCTTTGAGAAAATGGTACTCTTCAAGCCGGTAGAAGGAAAACCATTCCACTTTCGGGGGTTGAAAAGTAGAGATATTGCTCGCTTTGCTACTTTGAGCTTAGCGAACCCCGAGGCGAAGGACGCTTCAACTATTCCGGTCGTGAGTGAATTCTTGGATATATTTCCAAAGGAGTTGCCAGGATTACCTCCAGACAGGGAGATTGAGTTTGTGATCGAGCTTGCACCGGGCACAGCTCCCATCTTCCGGGCTCCGTATAGAATAGCCCCGATTGAACTCAAGGAGTTAAGGACTCAGTTAGAGGAGATGCAAAGCCTTGGTTTCATTCAACCAAGTGTCTCACCGTGCAGTGCCCCGATTTTATTTGTTAAAAAGAAAGATGGCTCGATGCGGATGTGCGTTGATTATCGGCAATTGAACAAAGTCACTATAAAGAATAGGTATCCATTACCTAGGATTAATGACTTGTTCGATCAATTGAAGGGAGCGAGATTTTTCTCGAAAATTGATCTTCGGTCGGGTTATCACCAATTGAAGATTAAGGCGGAAGATGTTCCCAAAACTGCTTTCAGGACTCGATACGGACACTACGAGTTCTTGGTGATGCCTTTTGGTCTCACGAATGCACCGGCAGCCTTTATGGACTTAATGAACCGGGTGTTCCGGCCATATCTTGATAGGTGCGTGATAGTATTTGTCGATGACATTTTGGTCTATTCCCAGACACGGGAAGATGATGTGCGCGACCTTCGCCTTGCTTTGGAAATGTTGAGAGAGCACAAGCTATACCCCAAACTTAGCAAGTGTGAGTTTTGGTTGGAAGAGGTGGCATTCCTAGGCCACGTTGTTTCTACGGAAGGTATCTCGGTGGATCCAAAGAAGATTGAGGCAGTCACGAGTTGGGCGAGGCCCAAGAGTGTCACAAAGATACGCAACTTTCTTGGGTTGGTAGGCTATTGCGGGAGATTCGTAGAGGGTCTCTCTAGCCTTGCAGCGCCGCTCACTTACCTGACAAGAAAGAATGCAAAGTTTGTATGGAGCGACAAGTGTGAGAACAGTTTCACGGAACTGAAGAAAATGCTTACCACAGCCCCTGTCCTTACTGTGTCATCCAGACCTTTTGGGTATGAGGTGTATAGTGATGCCTCACATGTTGGACTCGGGTGTGTGCTCATGCAACACAAGAAAGTTAGCCTATGCATCAAGGCAATTGAGTACTATGATTGCATCATCCAGTATCACCCGGGTAAAGCAAATGTAGTAGCGGATGCTTTGAGTAGAAAACCTCCGGGGTTATTAGCTCACATGTTGGTACAAGAATGGAAGCTACTAGAAGATTTGGCTAATCTGTACATCAGTGTGAATGATTCGGTCCGGGGTCCTACCTTGGCAAATGTTACGGTTCGGCTGTACATTATAGACTTGATCCAAGAGTATCAAGCCATGGATACGGACTTATTGGCTTTTCGGGACAAGGAAGTTGCCAAGGGTAGTGAAGACTTTTCTCTCACTAGCCGTGATGCTATTACATTCATGGGAAGGCTGTGTGTTCCAGCCAATGCGGATCTTAGAAGAGAGATTATGGATAAAGCATACCGATCGAAGTACACAGTGCATCCTGGGGGTACAAAGATGTACCGGAACCTCAAGTGTCACTTTTGGTGGCGAAATATGAAGAGGGATGTTGCGGAGTATCTGGCACGGTGCTTGGTGTGCCAGCAGGTGAAAGCAGAACACATGCAACCCGTCGGTCTATTACAGTCTCTTCCTATTCCTGAGTGAAAATAGGAGAATATATCCATGGATTTCATAGTTGGCTTGCCAAAGACGGTAAGGGGCTCAGATACGATATGGGTAGTAGTGGACCGTCTGACGAAGTTTGCGCATTTCTTACCCTACCGAACTACTTTCAACTCTAGCCAGTTGGCCGCACTGTATATCAAGGAAGTAGTTAGGTTGCACGGGGTGCCAGTCAGTATTGTGTCGGATTGGGATCTGAGATTCACGTATAGGTTCTGGAAGAGTTTCCAGGAGGCTATGGGTTCCCGACTCGATTTCAGCACCGCTTTTCAGCCACAGACGGATGGACAAACTGAAAGGGTGAACCAAGTTATCGAAGACATGCTTCAGGCCTGTATGTTGGATTTTAAGGGCAGCTGGGAAGAGCACTTGCCCTTGGTTGAATTCGCTTACAATAACAGCTATCAGGCGAGCATTCAAATGGCTCCATTTGAGGCCTTGTATGGGCGGAGTTGTAGATCACCTCTCTACTGGGATGAGGTAGGAGAGAGAAAAGTACTTGGTCCGGAATTGATCGAGCAAACTGCAAGTATAGTAAAGATCATCCGAGATCGGTTGAAGGCCGCTCAAGATCGTCAGGGGAGTTATGTAGACACGCGCCGTAGGGACTTGGAATTTCAAGTAGGGGATCAAGTTTTTGTGAAAGTATCTCCTAGTAAAGGGATTATGAGATTTGGCAAAAGAGGCAAGCTTAGTCCTCGGTATGTTGGGCCTTTTGAGATTGTCACGCGAGTGGGTGAAGTTGCTTACAGAGTAGCTCTTCCACCTCACATGGCCGCGGTTCACAACGTTTTCCACGTGTCTATGCTTCGAAAATACATTACGGACCCTTCGCATGTTATAGACTTGGAACCGTTGGAAATCCGAGAAGATCTCACTTTGGTTGAGAAGTCGGTTCACATATTGGATCAGAGAGATCAAGTGCTTCGCAACAAGATTATTCCTTTGGTTCTCGTATAATGGCAGCATCATGCTCGAGAAGAAGCTACTTGGGAACGAGAAGCCGAAGTTAAAAAAAAGTATCCCGAGTTGTTTGAATGAGTTTTGTATATGGCTTGTAATTTTGTCTTGGTTTTGTAATGCATGTCCCGTCCAAATTTCGATGACGAAATTTTTTGTAAGGGAGGGAGGATGTAGAACCCCAGAACTTTGTGCATATGTCTTGGTATGTGTGCCAAGGCATGTTGCCTATGTAATCTCAATCTCAATGAAATGGGAATTTCAAACTTTGAGAAATCTTGTCAATAATGCTATAATAAATTAAATAAATTATTTAAGCACGTCTATAAGCTTTAAAGAGACCCTAGTCATGTTTAGGAAAGGTAAAAAGGGAACTAGGATCAGTTCAAGTAGTGAAAGGTGTGGAAAAATGGACTTGGGATCAATTTTGCAGAGCAACCGATCGCTCGGTCCATTCAACAATCGATCGGTCCAAAACCGATCGATCGGTGGCTATCGACTGGTCAGAAGTTTTGTATGGGGAAATTTTCCAGAGAGCTGATTTTTGACCAATCGCTCGGTTAAGAAACCGATCGCTCGGTACTAAGCACCGATCGATTGGTGTCTCGTGTTTTGCAGAAATTTCAGTAAGGGTGTTTTCGTCTTTGGGGCGTTTCACTCTTGCCTTAAAGGCTTTGCTCGAGCCTTGAGGGTTTCATTTACAACACTTAGAGTATTTGAGAGTTAGAGAAAGAGGAGAAGGGTTTCCTAAACCTAGGGTTGTGCTTTTGGAGAAGAAATCAAAGGGGTGAAGACCTAGATCATCCTCAAGCTCGTTCTTCTTCAAAGTTCTCGGCTCAAGCTCGTGGAGCTCGTGTTCCAAGCTAGGGCAGCAGCTACACGTGCAATTTTGGAAGAGATTTCTTCCTCACTTCTTCAAGGTCGGTACTTCTTGCTACCCTCCTAGTTATAGTTTTTCTTTTCTTCCCTTATTCTTTGATTTCTTTGTTTTCCTCATCTATAAATGTATTATGAGTTGAATGGCGAATGGTGTGAATGGAGAGGGGTGTTGGCGATTGGATGCCGTGTGAATGATGTAATGAATGAAACGGGGAGGGCATTGTACCCATAATGAACGTACACGTGTGATGGGAACATCAACCCACCTAGAAAAGCTTGTTGTAGGGTTAATAAATAATGAACACACCATGTTTGATGAAATGCCAAGGTGAATAAAATGAATGATAAATAAAGAAAATGCATGCTTAACACTTATGAAATTGTTAGGGCTTATGATAGTGTGTTTCTTACTTTCCTTATATTGCGTGATTTAATACTTGCTTAAATTGTGATATGTTATACATTGTGAAATCCCCAAATGTCATATTTAAATTCCAATGCAAGTATGCACACGACTCCACGAGCACGGCATGCATGACATGTTTTTATCGGTGTTTTCAAGAAAGAGGTTTAGAATTGGGACATACCCTAAGGTATGTTTTACCTCGCTTTTGACAAGAGAATAAGAACAAGTGAATCTCACAAGTGCATCTCACAAAAGCATCTCACAAGTTACATGATCACAAGCATGACACGCATGTAAGTGGTTGCGATGAACTATGAACGGCAACTATGTATAACCATCCGCATATAGGTGGTTGCAACGGACTATGAACGGCAACTATGCATAACCATCCGCATATAGGTGGTTGCGACGGACTATGAACGGCAACTATGCATAATCATCGACATTTAGGATACTAGTTGCGACGGACTATGAACGGCAACTAGGCATATCATCTCAGCATGGGGTAGGGCATATCCTACGATTTGCCTTGCTCCGACATCACAAGTATATGAGCATGTTTGAATTTCGAGCAAGCACGCATGACATGCATGAGACGACATGGTACAACAAGACAAGACAAACATGACAAGATTTCAAGGGTTTTATCTGCTTTTCTGAATGCAAGCATGATTATATATATACTGCTTTACTTTATTGTTATGATATGAATCATTCCTGCTTTATATGTATGAATTGTTTCCTGCTCTATGTATCGTTATCTTTATGCTATAAGTGTTGGTTAGTACTTGGTACCCGCTGAGTATTCCCTGCTCAGCCATACTTCTTATGTCGGCAGGTACTGAGGGAGCTACTGCTCCATTCGATGTCTGTGCTCCGAGCCCTTGGGTGGAAGAGGAGTATGTCGAGGAACCTTTGGAGGAACCTCTAGTAGAGGGCTACTATTAGGTGGTTATAGATTCTGTGTGGATAGCTGTGGGTGAGATGAGAAAGATATGTTCATGTATTTTGGCGGGCATGTCCGCACTTTCTTTCTTTTGGATTCCTTTTGTATAAACTTGGATTCATGTACATATATACATAGAGGTTTGGTTAAGTCTTCCGCTAAGATATGTTAGAGTATGTTTTCGCTATTTTTGTCCTCTATTGTATATGCTCTATGGATTTTGCAGGTGTGTTTGTCAAGCAAGTCATGTAAGTCATGATTAGTCGTCCAAGATTCACTCTAACTCATAGGGTGGGTTTCGGGTCGCGACAATTACAATCTGAAGTGTATTCCATATGGTATCCACTAGTGACTCCATTCAGTATAATATACTTGCTACATATATTCACATGTTAGTCATGAGTCAACACTCTCTGCGAATGAGATTCATCACCCTATCTTATAGAACTGCACATGTGCAAGCCATGATGAAGTACGGCGCCCAACTAGTACTCTAGAAACTTCGAACAATATTAGGTTTACAAGGAACTAGAAAATCATATCTTCTCGCAACTTTTACATGATTTTCCTACAATGTACTTATGGAACTTTAAGTCATCATCAAATGAGACAGTAATTAATATAAATACCCTTTATAGTAGGTTGTGTGAAAATGAGGCTTGTCTAATCAACATAGAAAAGTCTTTTATTGGCTTTCAAGGGCATATATGTGTAGGTAGCGAAATTGCCACGCTCGGTTAGGTTTGGGTTGCATCAACTTTAGTGCTCCAGTGCCACACCCTATCAAATGAAGTGTATTGATCCTTTCATTATACTCAAATTATATGATGGAGTGTTTTCATTACGGTGTTTGGTGTGCGCGTTTTATACCTAAGCCAATGGAATGAGTGTACCTATCACTTAGTACACCAACATTATACAAAACCCTAGAGGTGAGTTTGTAGGGGATCATACCTACCTTCCATAATCCCTACACGGTTTGAGCTTTATGAGGATAAAGCTTAGAATAATGCGAATGTCACTCTCTTTTAAAAGCTTATTAACTTTTTCTATAAAGAAAGTGAGTTTGAAAGAAAGTGATGCTAACACTTCCCTAAGACTTATCATTATCCATTACCACTTATTCTCTCTCCCATTTTTGAATAACAAAAAGGGAATCCATTAAAGGAGATGAGAGGTGTACGGTTTTGAAGGGGGACACCCTAAGTTTGAAATTTAAAACCTTATCTCTCCTCCAATTCTCCCTCTACACGTCTCTCATCACCTTCATTATTTCGGTCAATATTCTCTCATCTCTCCACTCACCACAAGCCACCTCACCCACTAATCTCTCTATGTTTCTCCATCACTTATCCCCTCATCCTAAAAAATCTCTATCTTGGCAGCATACAAAAAAAACAGCAGACCAAAAAACACAAAAGGGCAGCAGAAGTACGGTTCGCTGAAAATTAAAAAAAGAGAGACCTCTTGCAGAGGTCTCTCTCTCCCGATCTCCTTTTCTTATTGGACAGCAATCAAGGGAGGGCTGGGAATAAAGAAATCAAAGGACAATAATGGAGGTTCTTGGCTAGACTCTCTACTCTCAAGTTCTATCTCGGTACAAAAAGGCCAAGAACTAGTAGAGAGTGGAAAACCAAACAGTAAAGGTGTTGGTTGAATACGGGAGCAACAATCAAAGAGTACAAATTGAATAGAGAAATCTAAGGATTTTCTCTCCTCTTCGTACAGTCCAAAGATTGGATCCAACGTAGGACCGCAAGTGGAGATCATTTCTCATGGTCTCTCAATCTCTTTAGTTGGTTGAGATCGTAAGCCCGGAGCTCTGGAATCCACAATAGGGATAGATCTCACTCCATCAACAAGATGGAAACCCCTCACAACGGGTTCTCCACCACCGCCCATCACAGTGTCCTCGGATCACATGGCGATCAACCCCACTAATCGAGACCGGCCTTCGGGCTAGACCATGTAAATGGACCGGCCTTCGGGCTAGACCACACATATTTGGACCCTCTATAAGGGACCAATGTAATGGGCCAGAACTTCGGGTCTGACTTAGTGGTACTATCTTCCGGGATAGACTTTACATGGGCCTAGCCTTCGGGCCGGGCTTTGATATCGGCATGCCTTGATCAAAATACTCAGGCATCATCATCGCCCCATCAACTAAGGGGCCCAAAGAAACGGAGAGTGCACCCAATTGGTTGCACACCAAGTAGGGTGGTTCCACCACTATATGACAGGTCAGCCCAAAAGGCAGACCTATGTCAAACTCTGGGTCAAGCCTAACAAGCCATCCAAAATCCCAACAGTCTGTAGTGGAACGCCACAATCGTTGTGGTTGACCATAGGACTTGTTGGCTATGAGCCCCCATAGTCCAAGTTGGCTATGTGAACTCCCCTTTTTAATATCCACAAAAGGGGGGAGGTGCTGCCCAATTTTCTACAGGATATATGGGTTGCACCGAATGCAAACGACCCTATGGGTCACACCAAATGCAATCGACCCTATGGGTCACACCATATTCAACTGACCCTACGGGTCGCTCAAAATGCAATTGACCTCATGGGTCACTCCAGATGAAATTGACCCTATGGGTCGCTCCAAAAGCAATCGACCCTATGGGTTGCACCAAATGAAATCGACCCTATGGGTTGCACCAAATGAAATCGACCCCATGGGTCGCACCAAATTGAACTGACCCTATGGGTCGCTCCAAATGAAATTGACCCTATGGGTCACTTCAAATGAAATCGACCCCACGGGTCGAACCAAATTGAACTGACCCTATGGGTCGCTCCAAATGAAATTGACCCTATGGGTCACTTCAAAGGAAATCGACCCAATGGGTCGCACCAAATTGAACTGACCTTATGGGTCACTCCAAATGAAATTGATCTTTTTGGGTCACTTCAAAAGCAATCGACCCTACGGGTCGCTCCAAATGTAACTGACCCTACGGGTCACTTCACCAACAAAGACCTCAATGAGGCACTTGTAACGCCTACTTGGGATCTGGGCAACCCCATTGAAAAAATAAAAATATGTTTATTCAAATATTTGTTCTTTTTTTATTCTTCATCTTAATCAGAGGTTCTTCCCTAATCAAGGGAAGGTAATTTAACAATCTGAGTTTACTCAGATTGGAAGGATAGTCTCCCACAACAAATAATAAACTCCATACAACAATGGATGAAATTTGAAAACAAGAATGAAATTTGCCCTCACAAATTAAATGGCACGCCCGGTGGGACATTCTTCTCTTCTCATCTTTGATGAAAAATTAAAAAATAAAAGAACAAAAAAAAAGGAAAATGAGTAATCATTTCCCTATCTTCTTTTCGATTGGTGTGCAGGATAATCGAGACCGTCTATGTCCAACCGACCTACATGCTCACCATCAAGAGGAGGGACATACATGCTCACCATCAAGAGGAGGGTCTATGTCCCTCCAATGCCGATCTCAGCAACTCACCCCCTAACTTGGGCGGAGATCGCGGCAGCCCCAATCATGAGGCCTCGGTCTACTGACCGAATCCTCAATGAGGGTCTTGTTGTCCCTCCACGGAAGAGTTAACCCTACCAGGCCCACGGAGCAGGTGTATCCCCAATGATACACCACGGACTGGGTGCATCCCCAAGGATGCACCACAAAGCAGTAGCATCCCCAAGGATGCTCTGTGGACAAGGGCATCCCCCAAGATGTCCCACGTAGAGGCTGCACCCAAAAGGATGCGCCACAGAGCGGAGACATCCCCTAGGATGTGCCACGGACTAGGTGCATCCAACTGGAAGCCTCATGCACAGGGTGTTCCCCAATCAGAATTCACCACGGAGGGTGTACCCAACTGGGTGCACACACTCCAGGATGGTTCAACCATTCTGCGACAGGTCAGCCCAAAAGGCAGACCTATGTCAAACACTAGGCCAGGCCTAACAAGCCATCCCAAATCCCAACAGTCCACAGTGGAAATGCCTCAATTGCTGGGGCCGACCATAGGACTAATTGGATATAAGCCCCCTCAGTCCAAGCTGATTGACGGAGCTCCCCATTTGAAAAATTTTCCGAGAGGAGGAGATGCTGCCCAATTTTCATCAGGACGAAGGAACAAGGCCAAGTGCCTCAGGGACTTAATGAACAATCCCTCAAAAAACTTTAAAAATAACAAAGTAACTGAGGAAGGTGCCTTAGGGAACTTATCCGTGAACAAGAAACGTCCACGAACAGACTCCACGGACCGAGGTCTAGGATATCCCACAGAGGGAAGCAGAAGATCGTCAATGGACAGGAATACAAGATTGTCCACGGACAAAAATACCAAACTGTCCACGGACAGAATTCCACAACTGTCCACGGACAGAATCTCAGGAATGCCCACGGACAGAAGTTCAAAACCATCCACGGACAGAAAGTCAAAACCGTCCACGGACAGAAGAACAGCTCTGTACACGGACAGAATTCCAACTCTGTCCACGGACAGAAATTCGAGATCGTCCATGGATGGAAAGCCAGCTCCGTCCACGGACAGAAGAGCAGCTCTGTCAACGGACAGAATTTTAGCACTGTCCACGGACAGAAATCCAAGACTATCCGTGGACATGCCCAAGCCTGGTCCACGGACTGAAGACCCAACCACACGGAGCAATGGCTCAGGCCAGTCCTAGGGACAGAAATATGCCCCCTTTACAGGTGCAGGTCCAAGACAATCCATGGACATGGTCCACGGTTAGAAATTCCTTACAAGGAAGGAAGGACCACGGATACACTGCCATTTGTGGACACTTCTCCTTCTAAGAAGGAGAGAAGTTGGTACTATACAGCCAACAAAAGAAGGGTATTCACGGAGTCAGATTCATCATCCGATGATGATGCAAGGGGCATTAACAGCTGTGATCGATATCGTCCAGCTGTTAATGCAAGAAGCATTTCGAGTCCAGAACAGGCCGACAAAGACTTGCTGTACAAACTGGGTCAGAACGCCTTCCGAGGCGCTAACCTTGCAACCTTCACATCAATGATGGCATTAGTCCTTCATCAACACCAGCGGCCTCCATCCAGAGATGTAAGCCCATTCTGGGACAGAGCAAGTGTTGAACCAGAAAGAAGAGTAGCAGCACCATATGACCCTAGGGTTAAGGTGCTAAATAGAAGCACTTCCGGTTTTGAGATGCCCAGAAAGAAAACTCCTGAGAAAATCCTGTAACTCAGAAACAGAAAGTACCATTCAGCTCCGCCAAAGAAGATGTATAATTACCGGTCGAGGCCAAGAAGGTTCAAAAATCAGAAGTCAAGAAGGTCGACTGGCACCTCAGACAAAATCCGTTTTGTTCACCAGAAACGGAAGACTGATCCTTCTGCGCCTGTTCACCCTACTCGGGAGAAGTCAAACACCGGAGTGTCATATGCGTGTTATGAAAGAGTGTCCGTGAATGTGATCGGCACTAGACTCAACCCAGCTCCAGAAGAATATACGACCCTAGTATTCCAAGGAACTTGGGCAGCGCCTAAGCAGAACTTATCAGCCAGGCAGGATTCTCAAAGTTCAGCTGCCGCTATCCTAGCCGCTTTGGATGAGACAGAGTCCTCGCGAGCTGTCGGAATAGTTGCTCCGGGTCCAGCGGTTCCGAGACGAAAAAGGAGCCGCAAAAATTAGGTCAGAGGCAAAGACAAAGCCCAAGACCAAGTTCAATCAGCTCTAGAACCGGATGTCAGTGGATACTAAGAAGGGTCAGAACAAGAAACGACCCCGATAACTTCTCCGAGGGAATTGGAAGAAACTTCGCCAGTCAAAGATTCTGACGAGCCAGCTCCTCAACCAATTAGGCCGGAAGTTGTGCAGGAAATTCCTCAACAGGTTTTTAGTGCACCAAATCCTTTATACGGGATGTCCAGTACCTATTTTACAGAAGAAGAGTTTCCGAATCTGTTTCAATTGCCAGAATCAACTTTAGAACTACTGGTAGCGGTCATGATGACAAATCTGGATGGGAATACAAGTCAAGGGAATAATCCTTCAACCTCGGCACCTCCACCATCAAATGATCAAACAGAAGCCCTACAGACTCAACTCCAATACAAGGATGATCAAATCACAGCCATGATGTCTCAAATGCAAGAGTTGGCTACTCAATTGTCAACTCTCAAATCTGCATTGGCACCTGGGCCTCAATTCCCATACTAAGGAGGTAGCAGCAATCAAGGCACAACCCCTATACCTCCAAGTCATCCAAGGGTACCCGAAATAGGTCCCGTCCTGAATCAGACCGCTCTCATAGGAGAGGTCTCACCGTCTCTTTTGGTTGCAATTGAAGAGACTGTTCGCAATCAAATGCGGCAGGCCAAAGAAAGGGAAGAGGATGTACGGATGATCGTGAAACCTTATCCGGTTATCATGGATGCGGTTCTGTTCCCACTAGGTTTTGTCCAACCGACATTCAAAATGTTCGACGGTACTGGAGATCCGAGGCAACATTTGTCTCATTTCCTCTTGAGATGCGGATTAGCATCTAAGAACGGGGCTCTTTGCCTCCAGCTCTTCGTAAAATCCCTAGAGGGTGCAGCTTTGACATGGTATGCCAACCTCCTTGAGGCCTTGATCCCTGATTGGAATACCATGGTGACTGAGTTTAGCAAACAATTCTACAACACCCAAAGGAGAGTAGGTGTTCTGGAATTGATTGAGACTCGGCAAAGGGACAATGAAACAGTAACAGAGTTCATTGCTCGGTGGAGAGCTTTGACCTTCTCCTGCCCTCAGAAGTTCACGTAGTTGGAACTCATTCGGATGTGTCTCAACAACTTCAAGCATGACCTTTCAACTACCCTAATGGCTCAAACCTTTACGGGTTTCGAAGATTTGTGCACAAAAGCACATGATATGAAAATCCATATAGGAAAGAGAAGGCGAGGCAGGGGCACTGATCGTCTTGAATCCTCAACAGCTGCAGTAGTTGAAGCCAAAAAGACTACTCCATCAGTATCGATTGCTGGTAGATCAGTTAGCCGAACAAACCACGGTAAAGGACCAATTAAGGTTGGTTACCAAACAAACTCAGGGTGGATCTAGAAAGCCACAATGGCAAGGTAAAAATGAACCACCAAAGAAGATCACTATGGAGGAGAGGATGAATAAAACATATTCATTCTCAGAAGACATTGTTGAGGACCTATTTGAAGACCTCCTTGCCAATGAACTCATCACTCTCCCAGAAAGTTGGAGACCTCAATAGATTGGGATGAAAAATGATCTCAAATACTGTCCTTATCATCATATGATCAGTCACAAGATAAGTGACTACTTTGTACTTAAGGACATTATTCAGCGGCTTTTGGACAATAAAGAGATTGTCATTGATGATCTCCAGTAGGCAGCCACGTCCAACACAGTGGTGGCTTCGGAGCCAGTTGATGAAAATAAGGCATCTTCAAGTAGCAAACTTCCTGACGATAAATCGTCAGACGGAGAAGACTTGACCCTTTTTGAAAGTAAAGAGACCAAGAAGAAAAAGCAGTTGGCTCAAAATGTCAATGCCAAAAAGCAAGCCCAGGCTACAAGACAAGCTCGAGCCCTAAGAAAAGAAGGGCAGTGCATAGCTAAGGCTGAAAAGAAGAAAAAGAAAGAAAGAGCAAGGAAAGCCAAGAAGAACGGCCCTGCCCAAGACGCCCTTATGGAACAAAAGCCGTTGACGGCAATCACCTTGATGGATTTTATCCTGCCAAGTTTCTGCTCCGACTGCGACTATGATAGCCTTCAGTCAACGGATTCAGGAGACGAATCCAATATCTTCTCCTGCTATGTTATCAATGTAGTCTCAAATGAAGACCAGTATGAGCCAAAAAAAATGGTAGACTGCAGTCTAGAAAGACACTTGACATTTTAGAATTGGCTAGACCAAGCTGAAGACATTGAGCTTCCAGAAAGGAGACCAACTACACTAGGGCGGACCCCTGCAGGACTTTCAGATCTTTATGAAGGATTTTCATCTAGAGGAGAGCGAGAGGGAGAAGATGAACAAATACAGTCTGATTCTCCTCAAGAAAGGCTAGGTACGCCTGAAATTCCAAACTCAAACCATCGTCAAATGTGACGACCGGTGCTAATCTCAACTCAATTCGAGAATCAAGATCCACCTGCTGCAGTCAATCGGGATAGTGACCCTTCAACAGAAGAAGCAGTCCTAGACTCAAGGTCGATCGACAACTCACGGATGTCTGAACAAATCTCAGCTCAATCTGAGAGTTGAACAAGGCAATCTGAAAGAAGGACGCAGTCATCTTTTCAAAGTAAGAAAAGGAAGCTGGACTTCAGTTCTGCGAATATGGTCCAACTCCTGGAAGGAGAGTCGTCTGGACCAATAGACCAGACAATTGCCAAAGTTTATCAACTCAACCTCCGGTCGGGAAGAAAATTACCACTGAGGTTTGTTCCGGTCCAACATGAAAATCAGACCAGAGCTCAACCAGCCCAAGCCCAAACAGCTATCGGCAATGAAATGGTCAAGTATGATATCTTGGCCCATCTGAAGAAAATTCCTTCCTTGCTGAGCGTTTATGATGCTCTCAAGATGTCTCCAGAATTGAGAAAGTCTCTTATATATGTCATCTCCAATCCGGAGAACTTTTCTAAAGAAGTCACAAATGAGCCGTCACCGCCTCCTCAAATAGGAGTTTCATGCCTCTTTACAATCACTTTTGATGATAAAGATATGCGAGCTGAAACTCTCCAGCATAACCGACCACTGTTCATCTCAGGTCTGGTTAATGAGACTAATATCTCCAGAGTAATGATAGATGGGGGTTCAGCTGTCAACATCCTTCCACGAAGAATGTTGTCCAAGCTTGGCGTACAAATGGGTCGGCTTCATGAAAGCAGTCTGATCATCCAAGGCTTTAATTAAAATGAGCAGAAGCCTATGGGCATGGTCAACCTCAAAACCAGATTCGGTGATATTGCTGAAACTATAACGTTTCTGGTAATCGATGTTGATACATCATACAACGCCCTATTGGGACGGCAATGGATGCACAACCATCTAGTTGTGCCATCTACTTATCATCAATGCCTTAAATACCCTCAAGGGAACACACAAGCAAGGATCGATGCTGATGATAATCCATTCAACAATGCAGAGGCATATTACGCAGATACGCGTTTTTATGTCAAAAATGTCCAAAGAAACCTTCAGTAGAAACCCAAAGGGGAAATGATTGAGAGTGGCCCAAAAAGTAATCACGGACCTATTCAAATAGAAGCTCCGAAAAGGGTGTTCAAATACACCTCAAAATCTCAAAGAAAAGAAGGAGAACTGACCTTATCTTTGGTCGAATCTTCCTGGAATTTAGAGAAGGGTAAATCAGTCGACCTCTCTCAGACTTGTGAGGTTAAAGAAATCGACCCTCTTGAAGCTCTAAAAGGGAATCATATAGTCCCTTTGAGGAGAATGGGCTGTACAATGGTTGAGACTACCCCAGTTTCACTGTCCCGGTCAGGAAAAGAGGACAGAAATCGACGCTTTTCAATTCTCTAGGCACATATGACAGGATGAATTCGTAATGGATCAGTGGAAAGAACAAGACCCTTAATCCTTACAGGAAAAAGATAAGTTTTGGTGAAAAAGTATCAGGTTCCTCAAGAAACAAGGGTTTGATCTTGAAAAAGAAGAGCAAGTCGAAGGAACTATCATTCCGGCTTATGAAGACATGCTCAAAAAGGAGCAACATGAGTCCCTAGATACTAGTAACTATGTAGATACGGATACGCCAGGAATTGGATACAATCCCCCAGTTTTCATATTTGGGAAAAGTCACAACTAGACTGCGAATATGGTCACAATCAGGGAGAGTCCACATCAGAAAAAGTCTCCATGGAATGACTTCCAGAAGAAACAGAATCTCTACAAGCATCCCCATAGGTTGAGGTAGCGCATCAAGATATAATTGATAGCCTGGCTAAAGTCAGTCTCAATGCATGGCAAAATTGGCCAACAACGGAAATCATGCCCGATATCATCATCCTATCCAGAAAACCAAGGGAAAAGCCTATCATTTTTCACTCTGCAGGACAAGCAGGAAAAGCCACTCCCCGAAACAACAGAAGAGATGGAAGGATGAATCCATATCAAAGGAAGCCCGTGTTTAATCCGGCGATCAAAAAAATGCTTGAGAAGCAGAGATTTAATATTGAAGCAGAAAAGCAGTTTGAACATGAAGTTACGTCAGCGTTCAAGACTTCGGCTACCTATAAACAGGATAGCTCTAACTTGGAAAAATTCGAGTTAAGAAATTCTGACTCTCCATCAAATGAAGACTTGGTCTGGATTGTAAATACTATTACAATAGATGAGGACTCCTCCTCAGGAAAGGAAATGATCATGGACGAACCACCAGAAAAAACAGAAGTCCGTCTGGCTCCTCCAGAATTTGAAGCAGGAGATCAAGCGACTGTTGATGACCTTCTTGAAGTTAACCTCAGCTCAGAACAAGATCTGAGGCCAACCTTCATCAGTGCCTCTCTCTCTCAAATAGAAAAAGAGGAATACATTTGTCTCCTAAAAGAGTACAGGATGTCTTTGCTTGGAACTACACAGAAATCTCTGGCCTGGATCCAAAAATTACAGTTCATCATCTCACAATTCGAGAAGATGTCAGGCCGATTAAGCAGGCATAAAGGCGAATTCGCCCAGAGCTGGTCGCCCAAATCAATGTTGAGGTAGATAAACTCCTCAAATCTGGGTTTATAAGAGAAGTTCAATACCCTACTTGACTTGCCAATGTGGTTCCTGTGAAAAAGAAGAACGGACAAATCTGAGTTTGTATAGATTTTCAGGATTTGAATGAAGCTTGCCCCAAAGATGAATTCTCTTTACCCATCATAGAAATAATGGTCGATGCCACAACTGGCTTCGAAGCTTTATCCTTCATGGATGGATATTCGGACTACAATCAAATCAAGATGACTCCGGAAGATGAAGAGCTTACAGCCTTTCCTACCCCTAAGGGAGTGTTCTGCTGCAAAGTCATGTCATTTGGCCTCAAAAATACCGGAGCAACTTATCAAAGGGCCATGACTGTCATATTTGGAGATATTCTCCATGACAAGGTCGAATGTTATGTCGACGACCTGGTTGTCAAAACAACGCAGCGAAGCAATCATCTGGATGATCTGCGGGAAATCTTCGACAGACTACGACAACATCAGCTCGATATGACCCCGCTCAAATGCGTGTTCGGAGTTGCATCTGGCAAATTCCTGGGCTTTGTGGTACGCCATAGAGGAATTGAGATTGACCCTACCAAAATAAGGGTCATTCGCGAGATGCCTCCTCCAAGAAATCTGCGCGAGTTGAAAGGACTTCAGGGTCGACTCGCTTATATCCGGAGATTCATCTCCAATTTGGCTAGAAGATGTCAACCGTTTTCCCAGTTACTGAAGAAGGGGATACTGTTTCAGTGGGATGAAGCTTGCCAAAATGCTTTGGATAGCATCAAGACTTATCTCACAAACCCACCGGTCCTTATGGGCCCCATCAGAGGAAAGCCACTTATCCTCTATATCACGCTCGAAGGATCTCTCGGAGCTCTCCTTACTCAGCATAATGACCAAGGATAGGAAAATGTCCTGTACTACCAAAGCAGGACTCTAGTTGGAGCAGAATGCAGATATTGCCCCGATAGAAAAAGTATGTCTGGCCCTCATCTTTGCCTTGAAGAAACTAAGACATTATATGTTAGAGCCTTCGTTGAAACTCATATCTAGAACCGATCCTCTTAAATACATAATGTCCCGCCCTACTCTCTCTAGTAGAATGGCAAAGTGGGCGGTGCTCCTGTCCGAATTCGAAATCGAATTCGTGTCCCAAAAGTCAGTGAAAGGACAAGCCCTTGCGGACTTCCTTGCAGCACATCCAATTCCTGCAGACTCACCGCTAGTCATTGACCTTCCAGACAAAGGAGTCATGCAAGTTCAAGTCAAACCGGGTTGGAAGATGTATTTTGATGGAGCTTCAAGAAGTCCTGATGAAGTTAAATGCATCGATCCAAAGGAAAACAAATCGGGAATCGGTATTGTTTTTATCACACCAGACAATGCAATACTGCCCTATTCCTTCACTCTAACAGAAGAATGTTCAAACAATGAAGCTGAGTATGAAGCCCTGATAGTAGGTCTTGAATTAGCTCTTGAGATCCCGGTGGATGAACTAACTATCTATGGGAATTCAGAACTTGTCATTAAACAAGTACGAGGTGAATATGTAGTGCGAATGGTCAGTCTTCTTCCCTATCAAAAGAGAGTGGACCAGCTACCTGCTCAAATTCCAAGAAGCAGCCTCTTCCATGTCTGTAGATGACTCAATAATCAAGTTGATGCTTTGGCCGGTCTTGTAGCATCTCTGACCCTGCCAACAGACAGAATGCTAACTATTACAGTGGGGGAAAGAAGAATTCTCAAACCCCTTCCGGGGATAGACTTACTGGAGACAGTTTGTTCTGTGACAATCAAAGAAACAGATGAAGATTGGCGACAGCCCTTCATCGATTATCTCCAACATGATCGATTGCCTGTATACCGCGCCAAACGCACCGAAGTTCGCCGACGGGTCAAAAAATTTGTAATGTTGGAAGAAACCTTATATAGAAGGTCTCTGGACGACATCTTCATGAGATGTATCTCAGGAAATGAAATAGATCGAGTCATGGAAGAAACTCATGTCGGGATCTACGGTGTTCACCAAGTTGGGCCCAAGCTACAAATGCAGCTCATACGATGATGACTGATTGTGTCAACTATGCAAGAAAATGCAAGGTTTGTCAGCTCCATGCTGATTTTATATATCGGGCTCCCGAGCCTCTCCACATGACAACATGTTCATGGCCTTTCGCGGCATGGGAAATGGATATCATAGGACCATTCACCCCATCTTCATCTGTTGGGCATCAATACATCCTGGCTGCGACAGACTACTTCTCAAAATGGGCCGAAGCCGTCGCTCTCAAAGAAGTCAAACACCACTCAGTGGCAAACTTCATCCAGACCAACATTATATACCGGTTTGGAATTCTAGAAAGCATTATCTCGGATAACAGGCAACCTTTTCGGAGCGCCCCTATACACAAGTTGTATGCCAAATTTTGTATTCGAGAAGATCATTCTACCCGGTACTATGCAACCGCGAATAGTCTTACCGAAGCCTTCAACAAGACTTTGTGCAAAATCCTTAAGAAAATTGTGGATAAAAGCAAACGGGACTGGCACGAACGCCTGCTCGAAGCCCTCTGGGCATATAGAACTACTCATAGGACTCCGACACAGACCACGCCGTATTCCCTAATCTTCGGCGGTGAAGCAGTTCTCCCCCTTGAAATTCAAATTCCCTCCCTACGGGTGGCAATTCAGCAGTCTCTTATAAAAGAAGATTCAGCTAAAGTTCGTCTTGCAGAGCTTGAAACTCTTGATGAACGTCGTCTCCAAGCCCAACAGAGTTTAGAGATGTACTAGCAAAAGCTAACTAGCGCCTTCAATAAAAGGGTAAGACTAAGGTCTTTCAAAAATGGAGATTTGGTTTTGATAGTCAGAACTCCGATCATCGTCACTCGTAGAACCAAGGGGAAGCTCGAACCAAAATGGGAAGGGCCATATATCGTCGAGAGGGTATAATCTAACGGATTGTACCTGCTGACCTCAGTGGATGGAGAACGAATTATCCCTCCAACCAATGCAAGATTCCTCAAGCGATATTACTCCTAGGAATCGAAATGCTCGCTAGACCAATTCAAGAGACGGTCTAGGCAAAATTTAGAGCGCAAAATGACTTGCTAAGTTGAAAATCCTAAAGGGCGGCTTAAGCAAAAAAAAATTAGAGTCATGCTCGCTAAGTTGAAAACCCTTAGGGGCGACTTGGGCAAAATTTAGAGCAATAATGACTTACTAAGTTGAAAATCCGAAAAGGATGGATTAGACAAAAAATTTGAGTCAAAATAAAATGCCCGCTCGACCAAAACTCCAAGAGACGGTCTAGGCAAAAATTAGGGCAACAAATAGCTCGCTAGACTAACACTCTAAGAGTCAGTCTAGGAAAAAATTAGAGCGATTTGACAGGCTCTTGAATACAAGCTAAAAAGGTCACGACGCTTCAAAAGTCTTCAGAATACCAGACCGAAGTCCGAACCCTCCTAGGCACGAACGGAAACTTTCTATTCGCTATCAAAATGCGAATCCAAGCTTCAAAAGCCCCCCAAATACAAGGCCGAAGTTTAAACCCTCCTAGGCACGAACGGAAACTGCCTATTCGCTACTAAATCGCGAATCAAAGCTTCAAAAGCCCCCCAAATATAAGGCCGAGTCAAAACCTTCCCAGGTACGAAAGGAAACTACCTATTCGCTCTCAAAATACGGATCCCTTCTGAATTATGTTTGACTTGATCCTATCATGGGTAAGTAGGCAGCCTGAGAAAATTAACTTGGGTTCAGTCAGTTCTTCTAAAAAGAACATAATCCCCCTGGGATATGAAATTATCATTGTCACTTTCCAATATTGGGTGACTTAAAAAAAAAGTCATTGTCACCTTCCAAAATTAGGTGACTTGAACAAAAAAACTTTTGCTAGATTAAGGTCTAGGCAAAAGTTAAAGCAAAATTGACAGGCTCCTAAATACGAGCTAAAAATGTTTACCATGCCCCTGAGGGCTCCTCGACATAGGTCGAAGCAGTTCACCGAAATGAACCTTCCTGGATATGAACGGAAACTATCCACACCTTCTTCAACTGCATCTAAAAAAGAGGGAAATAAGAAAAGTGCTCGGTTGATCGAAAACCCAAAGGGAAGATCAAGATGAAGCCAAATTGAAACAGTTGCTCCAACGTTGCCAGATTCGAGTTTCGTACAACTCAAAAAAATCTCGTCGCACAGAATCTCGAAGGGGCAATTGTAGGCAGCGAAATTGCCACGTTCGGTTAGGTTTGGGTTGCATCAACTTCAGTGCTCCAGTGCCACATCCTATCAAATGAAGTGTATTGATCCTTTCATTATACTCAAATTATATGGAGTGTTTTTATTATGGTGTTCGGTGTGCGCGTTTTATACCTAAGCCAATGGAATGAGTGTACCTATCACTTAGTACACCAACATTATACAAAACCCAAGAGGTGAGTGTGTAGGGGATCACACCTACCTTTCATAATCTCTACACGGTTTAAGCTTTATGAGGATAAAGCTTAGAATAATGCTAATGTCACTCTCTTTTAAAAGCTTATTAACTTTTTCTATAAAGAAAGTGAGTTTAAAAGAAAGTGATGCTAACACTTCCCTAAGCTTATCATTATCCATTACCACTTATTCTCTCTCCCATTTTTGAATAACCAAAAAGGAATCCATTAAAGGAGATGAGAGGTGTACGGTTTTGAAGGGGGACACCCTAAGTTTGAAATTTAAAACCTTATCTCTCCTACAATTCTCTCTACACGTCTCTGATCACCTTCACTATTTCGGTCACTATTCTCTCATCTCTCCACTCACCACAAGCCACCTCACCCACTAATCTCTCTATGTTTCTCCATCACTTATCCCCGCATCCTAAAAAATCTCTATCTTGGCAGCATACAAAAAAAACAGCAGACCAAAAAAAACAAGAGGGGCGAGGTACGGTTGGCTGAAAATAAAAAAAAGAGAAAAGAGAGACCTCTTGCAGAGGTCTCTCTCTCCCGATCTCCTTTTCTCATTGGACAGCAATCAAAGGGAGGGATGGGAATAAAGAAATCAAAGGACAATAATGGAGGTTCTTGGCTAGACTCTCTACTCTCAAGTTCTATCTCGGTACAAAATGGCCAAGAACTAGTAGAGAGTGGAAAAGCCAAACAGTAAAGGTGTTGGTTGAATACGGGAGCAACAATCAAAGAGTACAAATTGAATAGAGAAATCTAAGGATTTTCTCTCCTCTTCGTACAGTCCAAAGATTGGATCCAACGTAGGACCGCAAGTGGAGATCATTTCTCATGGTCTCTCAATCTCTTTAGTTGGTTGAGATCGTAAGCCCGGGGCTCTGGAATCCACAATAGGGATAGATCTCACTCCATCAACAAGATGGAAACTCCTCACAACGGGTTCTCCACCACCGCCCATCACAGTGTCCTCGGATCACATGGTGATCAACCCCACTAATCGAGACCGGCCTTCGGTCTAGACCATGGAAATGGACCGGCCTTCAGGCTAGACCACACATATTTGGACCCTCTATGAGGGACCAATGTAATGGGCCAGAACTTCGGGTCTGACTTAGTGGTACTATCCTCTGGGATGGACTTTACATGGGCCTAGCCTTCAGGCTGGGCTTTGATATGGGCATGCCTTGATCAAAATACTCGGGCATCATCTCGCCCCATCAACTAAGGGGCCCAAAGAAACGGAGAGTGCACCCAGCTGGATGCACACCAAGTAGGATGGTTCCACCACTCTACGACAGGTCAGCCCAAAAGGCAGACCTATGTCAAACTCTGGGCCAGGCCTAACAAGCCGTCCCAAATCCCAACAGTCCGTAGTGGAACGCCACAATCGCTGTGGCTGACCATAGGACTTGTTGGCTATGAGCCCCCATAGTCCAAGTTGGCTATGTGAACCCCCCTTTTTAATATCCACAAAAGGGGGAGGTGTTGCCCAATTTTCTACAGGATATATGGGTCGCACCGAATGCAAACGACCCTATAAGTCACACCAAATGCAACCGACCCTATGGGTCACACCATATTCAATCAACCCTACGGGTCGCTCCAAATGCAATTGACATCATGGGTCGCTCCAGATGAAATTGACCCTATGGGTCGCTCCAAAAGCAATCGACCCTATGGGTTGCACCAAATGAAATCGACCCCATGGGTCGCACCAAATTGAACTGACCCTATGGGTCGCTCCAAATGAAATTGACCCTATGGGTCACTTCAAATGAAATCGACCCCACGGGTCGAACCAAATTGATCTGACCCTATGGGTCGCTCCAAATGAAATTGACCTTATGGGTCACTTCAAATGAAATCGACCCACGGGTCGCACCAAATTGAACTGACCCTATGGGTCACTCCAAATGAAATTGATCTTTTTGGGTCACTTCAAAAGCAATCGACCCTACGGGTCGCTCCAAATGTAACTGACCCTACGGGTCACTTCACCAACAAAGACCTCAATGAGGCACTTGTAATGCCTACATGGGATCTGGGCAACCCCATTGAATAAATAAAAATATGTTTATTCAAATATTTGTTCTTCTTTTATTGTTCATCTTAATCAGAGATTTTTCTCTAATAAAGGGAAGGTAATTTAATAGTCTGAGTTTACTCAGATTGGAAGGATAGTCTCCCACAACAAATAATAAACTTCATACAACAATGGAGGAAATTTGAAAGCAAGAATGAAATTTGCGCTCACAATATGTCCAACAAGCACAGGAATGCTCGCTCTTGTGCCCCGTGGACATCAATCGGATGAGCGGCATTTTGGGTTTTTTAAGTTCATCCAAGCTGCCCTCCCAATGCTGGTTTCTTCCATGATGATGACGAGGTCGAAGAAGACTTGGAAGTTGGAGATGTGGCTAACTACATGGGATCACATACCATGAAGGAAAGATTACCTTGGGCATCTAAACCAGCAGATCCCTCCAAGTTACTTCATCAGTTGACAATTTTATGAGATTGTCAGTGGCAATCACCACCTTTCCCTCACCCATTATTAACTCCTTTTTCCAGTGTAGCCTAAAATGTAAACTACACTACCCAGTTCCAGACTTGGATTCGGACAGGTCTTCGAGTAGTGAGGCTGCTGTCCGTGGGCACTTGAGTCTCCATCTACGGCATCTAAACCCATTGCTGTAAGATCAAGAACAGAGCTGTAATGAAAAACCTGCAATCAGATGAGTAAAACATGAGGAAAAACAACCATTGCAGCATGCCTGTTATACAGACTTGATATAAACACTTCTGCAATTGAAAAATATGGGATTGAAAGGTCTCCACGAATAATACTAGATTAGACGGTTGGTACCCGTTTTGAGGTATTTGTGGGTGAAACTTACTAAGTGTAATGTGCATGTGTGCTGTGTGTGTGAGTTGCCTTTACCGTCGCCTTGTGGTGATTGTGTAGTTTAAACCAAAAGAACTCAGCTCCGTGTTTGGTCCCACATGGCTTGGCGATGTCTATCACTTGCACTTAATAAGTTTCTCAAACCCTCTTACGGTTGGTACCCGTTTTGAGGTGTTTGTGGGTGAAACTTACTAAGTGTAATGTGCGTGTGTGCTGTGTGTGTGTGAGTGGGTGCGTGTATGTAGTTTTCTTCCGTGTTGCCTTTACCATCGCCTTGTGGTGATTGTGTAGTTTAAACCAAAAAAAAAAGTCAGAATACCCATTTTTTCACAGACGAGTTATACCCGTGAGAAGGATAACAGCAAGTATTCCTTTAATTTCAGCTGTGAATAACAACAGATTTTGTTACTAGGAACTTGTTGGTTGGTAATTTTAATTCATAGAAAGAAATTTGTAGAAATATCAAAAAGAGGTTTGGCTCAAGTCATACCGCCTGATTAAAACCAAGCCAGCATGTTGCACTCCTAATTGCATGTGAACAAATTAAAGTTGCTTATGTACAACCATTCACCCAACAATCAATTAAATCTTAGATTCATGTCTATGTTAACAAATGTTTCAAAATTGACAATCAATGGTTAAGCTACAGATTTCAAATTAACAGTAAACCATTCCAAATAGAGCTGTCAACAAGCCGCGCTAGCTCGCAAGCTTGTGATTCAGCTTCAAACGGGTCAAGCTTGAGTTGGATATTTGAGCTCGCCGGGCTGAGCTGAGATAAATGTCTGAGCTTGTTTGTTAATCGAGTTGAGCAAAAGCAACAAATTTTTCGGCTCGGCTACCTCGATTAAAATTTAATTTACTAATAATATCTCTAATAGTATTAATTTTCACATATAAATTGAGGAACTTAGAACTTTGTTATTAAGATAACACTTAAAAGGATACCTTATACATTTTAGAATTCTCTCTTATAATCTCTATTTTAGAAATCCCAACTTACAAGGAAACACAAATCGAGCTTACCTTTTTTTTAGAAACCTTTATCCAACATTCGTTATCCACATTCTTCCCTTTTCCATTTTAAGTTAAATTAAAGCAATAAAAACAAAAAAAAATCAGGAATATGAAAGCCACTGAGGTAGATATGGTTATTATTATTATTTTTTTCTTTCTTGTCACCCAATTTCTCGCCAGACGAAGCAAGTTATAGCATGATCCTCCTCCCACTGGAATCTATCCATCTCGAATAGCTCCAATCAAACCATCAGTCTCCCTTTTCTATTAGGATTTAGGAGCCCTCCAACATGAAATCTTCTCTCTTCAATTCTCTCCATGAATATTCATGGGTTCGATTCATTTCGACGAAACAAGCAAAACCCACATCGGGTTTTATGTGGGTTTCTCAGAATTTCACTTTCAGGTAGAAATCTTGCCACGAATTCTTGATTCCGGCCGTCTCACTTGATTTTTTTTCTGGATGATAGAGCAGAAAGTAGATTGAATGTGGAGATCCGAAATCCCAATATCCCGGCATGTATTCCAGCGGCGAAACTACGCTTGAGTTATCAAGCTTTCTTTCTCTTGGCCTTCATTGCTTACACGGTATCATTACTCTCCCCCTCTCTCATATGAATTAAAGATTGTTTTTAGGATTCAGCTTTTCACCCTGGTTGGCTCTGAAAGGAGGGGCATGTGTGTTTTTTTTTTTTTGGCTACGAGACTAAGCTGCACACTTGCATACAGGGGTGGCACAGGATGGTAAAGGTGTGCCCCACATTAGGAGAGCTTCTCGATTCAATTTCGAGTGAGGGCCCAATGGATTGGTAGAAGTTTCCTCGGATGATGGGTAGGATGGCGTACTCACCGACTAACACTAACACGTAGATAAATGATATTGACGCCGCATATTGGGCCACCCAAATAAAAAGGAGTAATGGTATGGTATCCGGTTTCAAAAACTGAATTTATTGATAAACATCAACATATATTGATTTCTCATACTAACAAAATAATAATGTATAAACCGCCTTGTGTTGTGTTATTACCGAGTGGTGATTATTGGTATCATGTAGAGCTAAACTCGGATTTTATTTGAGCAGGAAACTACCGCAATTTCTTACTAGCTATATGGCATTTGGGTTTTGTTCTGTTAATTTACTTCATAATTACTGATAATACAAATCATTCTCATGTGTGCAGACTTCTATAGCGTTTACCAGCCTCGTAATTGAAGCTGTCCCAACATTGTATGTAAGTAACTTGACAATATATCTTGCTCAATTGTCTTTTTCTTTCTGCTCATTTCAGCATTTATAGTCAGCACATACACGAAGTTTATTGGAACATTGTGTAATGTCATGAATTAAATGAGATGTGGTTTGTAGATTTTTTTTATTAAGGGATAAATAATACATTTCAAACCGAATGGTTTCAATAGACTTTCCTCATTCTTGCTCGACCAGCATTTCGAAGACAATTTTTGTCAAATTTAACCTATAAATACTCTCTGTTCAGCTTGGGCCTAGGTGACACCACACTTTCATTAAACATTTCTTTTTTCTCTAAGTTCTTTGAAATTCAGATTGCTTGGGTCATTGCTTACAATCGAAGTGGGTCACGACCACAATGTCTTTCGAGCTTACTTGGAAAATTTCCTTTCTTGAATGGGTCTTATTCAATATTTTAAAATTTGAATTCGTGGGAAGTTTCGTAGGTCAGGAAAATGAAACTTCAGCCTAAATATCGAAGTTTCACACTGATGCTCGGGATTTTTCCTGTGGCTGTTTTCAAAATCCCAAAATTAAGAAAAATAGAAAAAAGTAGCACCATCATGACTTCTTCTGGCAGCTAAGTGCTTATTCATGGAATTTCTGATCTGATTTGAAACGTTCAGGCAGTCTGTTTCATTCTGATAACCCTTGGCTAGATGCTCCTTCAGTTCGGTCAGCCCGCCGCTTTGTGGTGGGTCATCCTACCACTTTGTGTAACGTGCCTGCAATAATTACGTAGTGTCTTCTGCTTATTGCCCTAATATGGCACCCCTGCTGCCACTCAATGATAGGCCTCCTCCCCTTTGACATCCTATAGGCATGTCTAGATTATTGCTAAATACAAACAAAAATTGTGTTAGAATGTGAATAGATAAGATGTCCATGAATGCACGCTAGAATACATTAGAATATCTTATAACTAATCTGATTTAATATATTAGTCACTACCATATATTTAAAGTCATGTCTCTGCAAGATGTGCAACATTTAATTAATTTGATGTTTTTAAAATTAAATATTAAATGATAAATATAATTTTACTAATAAGTAAGGTTAATAAAATTAATTAACTTGCAAAACAAATGAACCAGATTTTTTATAATTTTTTTATTTAATAGCTTTGTATTAAATATTAATTTTAGTATTTTAAATCATATATATAAGTATTCAAATTTTGAATATAATTTAAAATTATCAATTGTAAAAATATTTAATTTTTTTGAAGAAGTAAATTTCCAGGCAATCGATAGATTGGCCGAACATACGCAACATAAAAAAATTACATATATTATACTAATTATCATTTTACAGTAAAAATAGGATTCAGAATACTATTTTTTTTTAATTATTTTTTATTTGAAAAATATGTGTAATGGTATAAAATTCAAATAAAATTTCAATCCAATCGTTAGATTGGCCGGAAATATTGCACATACAATGATTTCACATGAAATAAACTTAAATTAAGCCTAAAAATTATAAAAACTATAAAGTTACATTTGAAGAAGTTTTTCTTTGAAAAAGTCCTTTTTAAGGAGTTTCTGCATTGACCTTAATCTCCCTTGGGGTTAATTTTCACCCAAAGACTCAAATCAGGTGAAAAGCAAAGAAGTGAAATAACAGAGGAACCCTATACTCCACAATCCCGAAAGTTTCATCGAACTATCGAATTCTACTAGCCTAGTCTTAGATTAGGACCTTCGTGTCTGTGAAGCCTATTAGTTGATCTAGCTCACCGGCCTAGCGGATAACATAGCCAAGGTCTCGGCTATAGACGCAAAAGCTTGAACAAAGTCGGGTTGCTCATCACCCGAAGGAGGATGACTTCCGCTCCCCCTTGTATTGTATCCGCAACCTCGAGCACCGCGTCTCATGATTAAATCTTGAGAAGAAGTGTTGAGTCAGGTGTTTAGCAGAAGGGCCGGAGCTCTCCACCAGCCACCCTCGCTGCGGCAGTTATTGTTGTCGCTGTTGACAAGGCCCTCCCCTACCCAAGCCACAACAATCTCATGTGGCAGTAACAACATAGCGAACTCCTGTTGTAAATCATTTTAAAACTGATCCATTGCACTCTTCAAAGAAAATGAATCGAGTTCCTTTCCATTGACCCACCCCTAATAAGCAAAAGTCGCAGGGGATAATTGAAATTTCAATCATGCAATTGAAATTGGTTGGCTTAAGATATTACCAGTAAGAATCAAAAATATTTATCCATTTATAATCCTCCTCCAGCGTTTCGCCCTATAAATTATGCCCCTTCACAAGAGGGTACCTTCTCTGGACTTACCTTACAGCACTTCAAGTAGCCCTTCGAATAATAAGGATTCTATTTTGTATCTCCCGTCGTACACCCTTTCTGCTATCTAGAAACAAAGATTGACTTTACCACCTTTGGCCTAGCTTGCACAAAACCTGGGTTTTGCGCTAGCGCAGTGTCCAAATTCTCTAGCGGCACCGAGCGAAGACCACCAATTCTTGGAGTTTCTCAATCAATTATCCCCTTTGAGGGATAATTTTTCATCCTTTTCTCCTATTACTGGGAAGGATGACGCTCCAATCCTGTCTTTATAACTGACATATTCTCTATTTATCGAGATATTTTGTGTATTTTAGGATAATTCGCAAAATATTGTGAATTAATGTAAAAAGGACACTACCCTAAATTGATATTTTATTGACTTGCGAATTAATAATCTGGTCGAATTATCGAAACATTTGCTCGAATTTTAAAACATTGTTCTTATCTTCGAAAAATGATATTTGAGTGGAGACAGCATTACCAAGCCATTGTCCACTCATGAAATAGCAGCACCAAAAATAAAGTTGTCATCCCTATAGAGTTTTTCAGCAGTAAATAGACTTTGTAATTCATTCCATCTCTAAAGCTCCTGGCTCTTCATATACTTATTGATAGGTGGAGGGCATATTTATTACTTTTTTTTTTTGGTAATGGAGGGTGTCCCAACCCTGAAAAGGAAAGACTAATCCCTTATGCACGCAATCACCCGCAAACAACGTGCATCGGGTAAGCCTGGGAGGAGTTGAATTCGCAAACCAACTGAGCTACCTGTGCAGGTTGCTTATTTATTACTTCACAAACCACACAACATCAAGACTATAGTAATACTGTAATAGTACCTACACAACACTTGCATTCTTAATTACACATGACCCACTTGTCACCTTCTTGTGATGAAACACCAGCTTACACCTTGTGCTGCATCACCTGACTCATAAAATAAAGTTAGATGGGATCATGGATCTCACTTACCAGTTACCACTCAAGCATACTAACATCTTCCCTAGGAACTATGCAATTTACACAAGTGCACTAAATGTATTCTGATTTCCCTATCATATGACCCATCTGCCCCGCCTTAATAACCTACTAAACTTTAAAACTCACATAGACCTTATACGGTCCTTTTGAATAAGCATGAAGTGGATGATCATCCCATTTACAGGAGACCAATCTTAACTGGTTTCTTCTATCCAAAGTCTTTCAACCCACGGCTTTGGAGCACATATATCAAATCTAGAACCTGTCGACAATAAAATTATCAGCTGAGTAACAAAGTTACTCCGCGTATACAATACCCATAATAAATAATGTCATGAAAATCAACATGCATACAGTAACAGTTCAATTCAATTTACATACATAAATCAGAGTGTGGAAAACATGTGTGTTCGTTATGCCCTTTTCTTCCTTACTTTATAAATTTATAAAATATAACAAATGCAATGTGTATAACTTGAAATGCCGCTTTACCTATTATGGAAAGGGGTTACTATACTTATTTTTCGAGTTACCACGCTTCGTACTTTATCCAGTACGGACGACTTACTTAGCATATTATTCGGTGCGATTGCTTACTTTGTGCCCTTAGGCCAGTTTGATGGTATGTCTGTGCAAAACTCATTATACATTCATGCTTCCGTGTACCTTTTCTTTCTTACTTTACTTTAGTCTTACTTGTGCTCTTAGTAGTGCCCCTTTTATTTTCTCTTCATGCTTGTGCTTGTTTTACAAACCTGCATGCATGTATAAACAATGACTTTTAAATCAAGATCATAAGTCATACTTTAAAAACATAAATCATATATCTTATTAAATCATCCATACACTTTCATAACATAAATACATAAATAATCACACTAGCATTAATCCCTAATTTCATCAAATCTATAACTTTCATTCAAGACATATTCAATCCATCCAATTCAACTTCAGAACACATCCCTTATTTCACATTCATTGACATAACACCATAATAATTCACATTCCCCTTGTTCAAGCATACATTATGATATTCTCAAGGTTATTCACATTCTACTTAAGTTATTCACATCTTACTTTAATAATTCATGAGAATATTGCATAAGGGATGATAAAAATGATTAAATTTTCTCTTTATTGATGTTCTTCACATAGATCTCCTTTTAAAATTCATTCTTTAGGTTACAGATCAAAAAATTGAGAATTAGGGGAACTTATTTACCTTTCTTGATCGTTTCTGTATGATCTTGCGCTTGAGAATGCCTTGGATCTCGATTTTTAGGCGTTCCTTCTTCTCCAATTGAAAGCCCTTACCTAGGTTTTCCCCTTTTTTGTTCTTATCAAAAGCTTAGAATATTTTTTCTAATCTTAGATTCACGAAATAGAGAGTTTATATAGGTTTTAGAATTCTAACTCTCTTAAAACTGCTAAAATCGCTACTTTTCGCGTTTTCGGACGTGACTTGCGATCAATCGCCCATTTACTACGATCGATCGTAGCTCATACAAATTTCTGGGAACCTTTCGGGTTTCCCTACAATCGATCATTCTGTTACCAGCAAGCGATCGGTCCTTGCGATCGATCGGTATTGGTGGCCTTCTTTCGACCATTTTCTGTTATTCATTCGATCGATCAGCTGATGCCTGTGATTGATCGCTACTGTTTTTTTTTATAAGAAAAACTCTTTTGCTACTTTGTTAGTTTCAATTTCATGCAATTAAATCTTAAAAAGGGTTAAATACGAACGGAATATTTGAGAGCATTTTCACAACTCATTAACTTTCATAATCCGCTAGGCACGCCAAAAACGCCCCCATACTCAACATAGGGCCATCTCTCGTGTTGTGGCGCACCCGCCGCTATGCCAAATATTTTGGGGTTGGCAACACGCATCCTATTTCGCCATTCTGTTCTATTCAAAATCATAACATTTTCATAACTCATATAGGTCATTCATTGTGTATCCATATGCACAAGATCTCATGATGCGTTTCACTTCATTGTGATGATATCCTCCAGCCATTAAAGATCAACATATTCAATACAAGGGATATCCTTGTCTTGAAAAAAAGGACTATCATACATCAATAAAAGTACAATATAATATTAGAGCTTTTTCTTAAGGTGAAAGATGGGTAAATACCCTTTACATGCAGGGGCGGAGCCAAGGGGAGGCCTGGGGCCCACGTGCCCCCCTTAGACTTTTGAACAAAAAACTTTTTATTGATTTTTATTTTCTATGTATATAGGAGCACATGGCATAGCATGGGTGTAATGACCCGCATTTAATTCAATAATTTCATAGTCATATGAGTTAATTTCATAAAAAAATGCTCATAAAAATATACAAAAATCTTAGGAGAGAATTAAAGTCTTAAAAATCTCGAATTTCAAAACCGAGTTAATTCATTTGATTTAGTGAATTTATAGAGATAAATTGCACTAAATCAAAGAACAACAAAAAGTAGCAAAAAAAAAAGAGGAAAATGGCCCGGCGATCGATCCCCCACCTCCGGCGATCGATCGCCCAAAACGCCGATCGGCGGCAGGGTTACGTGGTTGAGTGTTTTTTTGAGTCCCTAGGGCTCCCAATGTTATAAATACCCCTTTTTACTCATGAGGAGGGTTTCTAAGGCCTTCTAAAAACCTAAAAGAAAGAAAATTGAGAGTTATTGAGATATCAAAAAGAGAGGAACAGTAGGAGTTCAAAGATTCGGCCAGAAATAGGGAAAAGAGGCGGAAAGATCAAGGTAGAACCCATTCGCAAGCGATAGATCGTAGGGAGACGATCAAGTGAGGTAAATAATGGATCTAATATTCAATATTTAGAGTATTTAAGTTAAATAATGAATAAAAAAAAGAGATGAATCTAGGCAAGGATGTAAGAATATGTGGGATGTGAAAAACTATAGTTGCTCCTATATTATTGTTAGTGGATCTATTAAAATAGGATGTGAAGAACATGTTTATGATCTCAGTTATTGTTTTAGCGATTAAAATAGGATGTGAAGAACTAATTTTTATGTATTACTATTGATGGTTAAAATAGGATGTGAATAACTTATCTACGATGTATTGTTTCTTGATGGTTAAAATAGGATGTGAAGAACCCATGTATAATATTGTATCATTATTTTGATGGTTAAAAATAGGATGCGGAGAACCGATTTATGATTTTGGTTTCATTATTTTGATGGTCAAAAATAGGATGTGATATACCTAATTATGATACCTTTTATTTATTCTCGAATCATTAAATGCGAATAACCATGTTCAAATTAATTATGATTTAATAAGGGGATTGGGAAAATTATTTGAAGTATGTGGAGTTATGAGGAGAATGAGATGATGGATGAGATTGAATGGATGATTTAATTTGTGATATTTTAACAATATGTGAGCTTGATTTTATGTTTAAAACCAGAAGAATTATTATTAATTAAAGACATTATAATTAAGACGTTAATCTTAATTAAAACGAAGAGGAGATTTCGATATGTAAGTTAGCTCGTAAATTATGAATATTTTAATAACATCGGTGATATTTGATTGTAGTATTATAAGAAATACGATAAATTGTGTGTTTCTGTTATATCTTTAATACATGATATACTATTGGGTAAACGAACCTCTGATGAAAGTCGAGCTTACCTAGGCCTGGTTAACACAGTGGTATGGGACGCTATGGTGAGATGTCCTATGACACTTGACGGTTAGTCTTAGGTGCAATTTGAACAAGAGGTATATCATTGTGCACTCACGAAGGAAAAATCTGTAAAAGTAAGAAAAAGAATTTCAGACATTAATGAGATGTTAAGTAAGACCAAAAGTAAGAAAAGTATGAAAGTAAGAAAAAAAAAAGACACACGAAAACGATAATGTATGTTGTGTTGTGCACCATCGGATACCATCAAAAAGGGCGAGATATATGCCAAAGTAAGTAAGCCGTCGTACCGGAAAATGTACTAAGCCATCCGTGCCGGATAATGTACGAAGGGTGGTATCTCGGTAAAGTAAAGTATAGTAACCCCTTTCTTTATACGGTAAAGCGGTGTTTTAAGTTATTACAAATGCATGTGAATGAGTATTGGTGTGATGATAACGTATGAAATATGAAAAGTAAGAAAATGAAGAAAAATGAGAAAGTATGAAAAGAAGGAAGAAAAAGAATGAAAAAAAAAGAAAGAAAGAAATTGACATAATGGACATGTTTATTTTCCGCACTCTGATTTTAGATGTAAACGGATGTATGAAGTGATGGAATGTATGCAATTGTTATTCTTTATATTGTTTATTATGATCTGTTATATACGCAGAGTAACTCGTTACTCAGCCGATGAATTTTTTTGTCGGCAGGTTCAGGTCTTGACATCTGTGCACCCGGAACTTGGGAAGAAGAGGAGTATATCAAGGTACATGAAGGTGACTATCCCGAGGAAGAAAGGGACCTTGATCGATGGCCCTATTACTGAAGTTATTTCATTAGTAGTTGAAGAATTCAGGAAGACCTTTTATTGACATAATAGACACTTATGTTTCAGTTTAGTTTGATGATTATGATTATGATGGATGATTAAAGATTTTATTACTTTTGGTTATTGATTATGGATTATGCATTTAGTTGATGTCATTAATTGAAGAAAAATTTTTAGGTCCACAATTTTAGTGTGCCTTAATTGCTTCAAACAGGATGATTATTAAGTGAGTCATGTGCCAAGATCTCACATCCTCCTAGGTGCGGTTTTGGGGCGTGACAGAGATGGTATCAGAGCAAAGGCATTAGGTCAGTTAGGGCATGAGTTAGAAATTCCATGAGCTGGGAGGAGTCATTGGATGCTAGGACTAGTAATTTTTTTGTTTGTATGAATTTTAGTGATAAACTTAAAGCTAGTTATGAAAATAAACTTTGGTTACCGTTTGTTCTCAAGACTGTTAAAATGAGACGCGGTGGCAGAGGACGTGGATACAATATTAGGGGGAATGCAGGCAGGGGCATTGGAGAAGGACGCCCATAAATTTATGACCAGCCTGATTTGACACAGGTTTTGGGTTCCATTGCCCAAACGATAGCACTCCTTGCAGCTAGGCAACCTGTTGCAACTGCACCTGAGCATGTGGAAGTGAATATGCCCCCACCACCTCCTCCTCCTGCACATCCTACTGCAGGAATTGAAGCTTTTAGGAGGTTGAGACCTCCAACGTTTTATGGTACCACTGATCCAATTACAGTTGAAGCATGGATCTTGCAATTGGAGAAAATTTTTAGGGTGCTCTGGTGTACTGCAGAACAGAGGGTCAATTGGGCTGTATTTGTTATGGAGGGTGAAGCCGAGCACTGGTGGAGAGCTACGGTAAGATAGAGAGACATCACCAGGACTGGGCAGCCATGGACATGGGAAGAATTCCTGGATTTATTTTACAAACAGTATTTTCCAAACTTTGTCAAGGAACAGAAAGAAGTAGAATTCCACACCTTGGAACAGGGAGAGATGACAGTAGTGGAATATGAAGCAAAGTTTGCTGAATTGTCTCGATTTGCACCTCAACTGGTTTCGAATGAAAATATGAAGGTCAGAAAGTTTGAAAGGGGTCTAAGGCCATTCATTAGGGACAAGATTTCTATATTACAAATAGGAACTTTTGGGGAGTTAGTGAACAAGGCAAAAATAGCAGGGAAGAATTCTGAGGAGTTCTTTAAGAGGAGGGACAACAACATAAGGAACAGGAAGATGGTTAGAGATCTAAACAGTGGACCAGTACAACCAGAGAAGAGGGCCAGGCCTGCCCTATACCCGGGTACAAGGCCAGTGCAAAATACTCAGAGGCCTACACCTACCCCTCGCTCTACTATGACTACAGCATTAGTCAATCGTCCTGCCCAACCTACTCCTCCAGTTGTGTTTGAGACGTGTGTTCATTGCGGGAAGAAACACAAGGCTGGAGAATGCCGCACTCTCACCGGCAGATGTTTTCAGTGTGGTGAGTTAGGACATCAGATTAGGGATTGTCCTCAGAAGTCACAGCCGGTAACTCAGCAATCTTAGATGCAAAGAAACAGGCCTCCAGCTAGACAGGCACCACTACCAAAGCGTCCCTTGGTACCAAAGACTAAGCAGGCCCTTCAGCCCCCTCGCCAGAACACATAGGGGAGAGTCTTTGCCATCTCAGAACAGGATGCTCGAGCCTCAGATGATGTAGTCCAAGGTATGTATGACTTATAATTTAATTGAGTAGAAATAGTTGCATATTACAGATTGATGGTGTGACATGATACTTATAGAAACATGCTATTATAAATGTATGTATATGTATATATGATTTTATAAAAATATGTACATCATGTGATTTTGATTGTGACATAATAAATTAACACTTAGTTATTTATGAACTCAGGATCACTGTTAATAAATGACTGCCTAGCGCACGTATTGATTGACACGGGATCAACACACTCTTTCGTCACACCTAGATATGCCCAAGGCTTTCCATCTGAGTCAAGTCTGCTAGATAGGGATTTTTTCATTGCCACTCCTCTCGGTAGCTCAGTTATCACTAGTAAGGTGTACAAAGCATGCATTATCCGTATTGGACAGCATGAGTTACCAGCAGACCTGATAGTACTCGACTTCCAAGATTTTGATGTGATTCCAAGTATGGATTGGCTTTCAACCTACCACGAAAGTGTCAACTACTTTGAGAAGAGAGTTGATTTCAAACCAGTCAATGGAACTCCTTTCCACTTCCGGGGATTAAGGAAAAAGGACCTTGCTAGATTTGCGGCTTTGAGCATTGCAAATTCAAAAATGCCAGAGTCAGTGCACATCCTAGTTGTTAGTGAATTTATGGATGTATTTCCGGAAGAACTGCCAGGCTTACCCCCAGATAGAGAAGTGGAATTCATGATAGACTTAGCCCTCGGGACAACACCAATATCAAGATCACCTTATATGATGGCTCCAGCCGAGTTAAAGGAATTGAAAGAACAGATCGAAGAATTGCTTCACCAGGGTTTCATCAGACCAAGTGTGTCACCATAGGGAGCTCCAGTGCTATTCATGAAAAAGAATGATGGATTGATGAGAATGTGCATCGATTACAGGCAATTAAACAAAGTCACCATAAAGAATAAATATCCTTTACCAATGATAGATGACATGTTTGATCAATTGCAAGGAGCAAAATTCTTTTCCAAGATCAACTTAAGGTTAGGATATCATCAGTTGAGAATTAGAGCAGAAGATATTCCTAAGTCGGTATTCAGGACAAGATATGGGCTTTACAAATTTTTAGTGATGCCTTTTTTGTTAACAAATGCACCTGCAGCATTTATGGATCTGATGAAGAGGGTGTTCAAGCCAGCCCTTGATAGTTATGTTATAGTCTTTGTGGATGATATCCTTGTATATTCCAAGACTAGAGAGGATCATGACCATCACCTCCGAATTACACTTGAGACCTTAAGAGAGCATAAGTTGTATGCTAAACTGAGTAAGTGTGAATTTTGATTAAAGAATGTGACATTTCTAGGTCATGTGGTTTCTAGGGATGGGATTTTAGTTGACCCTGCAAAAGTTGAAGCTGTGTCAGAATGGAAGAGACCGAAGAGTGTGACAGAGATCAAAAGCTACCTAGGCCTTGCTGGGTATTATAGAAGGTTTGTAGAGGGATTTTCGAGTTTAGTAGCACCACTCACCCAATTAACTAAGAAGAATGCCAGGTTCACATGGAATGAGAAGTGTGAAGAAAGCTTCTTGGAGTTTAAGAAGCACCTCACCACAGCACCCATCCTTACAGTCCCAATGGGTAGTGGAGGATTCGTAGTGCACAGCGATGCTTCTCATGTGGGTTTAGGATGTGTTCTTATGCAGCACGGGAAAGTTATCGCTTATGTATCTCGGTAGTTGAAAGATCATGAGAGGAATTATCCTACTCACGACTTGGAACTGGCAGCAGTTTTTTCGCTCTCAAGATCTGGAGGCACTACCTGTATGGTGAACAATTTGAGGTGTTCACGGATCATAAAAGCCTCAAATATCTATTTTCACAAAAGGGGCTAAATTTGAGGCAGCGCCATTGGGTAGAATTTTTGAAGGATTATGACTGTTCGATTCAGTATCATCCGGGAAAGGCAAATGTACTAGCTGATGCACTTAGTAGAAGGCCATCCGGATTAATCGCACACATGATGTGAAGGAGTGGAAGTTGTTAGAAGACATGTCTAACAACGAAATAAGCTTCAGTGTTTACCACAGTAAAGTATTAATGGCCAACCTTTCAGTTAGACCATATACCAGGCTAGAATCAAAGAGTTGCAAGAGTCAGATGAGGCACTCTTCGCCTATCGAGCTAAATCCTTGGAAATTGGACAGGAGGATTTCTCTACAAATGGAGATGGAGCTATAACCTTCCGGGATAGACTTTGTGTAACGGCCAATGAAGAGTTAAGGCATGATATTTTGGATGAATCTCACAAATCTAAATATATAGTTCATCTTGGAGGTACAAAGATGTACCAAAATCTCAAGAAACATTTCTGGTGGAATAACATGAAAAGAGACGTAGCTACACATGTGTCCAAGTGTTTGGTGTGTCAGCAAGTAAAGACTGAACACAAGGGACTAGCAGGATTACTACAGTCTCTTCCCATTCCCGAGTGGAAGTGGGAAAATATATCCATGGATTTTATTGTGGGTTTGCCAAGGACATCTAAGAACTTTGATGCAATTTGGGTCATTGTGGATCGGTTAACTAAGTCGGCTCATTTTCTTCCTTATCGGACCACTTATAACTCTAACAAACTAGCAGAACTATATATAAGGGAAGTAGTCTGATTGCATGGAGTATTGGTCAATATCGTTTCTGATAGAGATGCCAGATTTACATCAAGATTTTAGAAGAGCTTTTAGCAAGCCATGGGGTCTCGACTGGATTTTATCACAACATTTCATCCACAGACAGATGGTCAGATAGAAAGGGTAAATCAGATCATTGAATATATGCTCCGATCATGTATGTTAGATTTCCAGGGCAGTTGGGATGAACATCTACCATTGATTGAGTTTGCTTATAATAACAGCTACCAGGCTAGTATTCAGATGGTGCCCTTCGAAGCTTTGGATGGTAGGAGTTGTAGATCTCCTCTTTGTTGGGATGAAGTGGGGGAAAGAAAACTTCTAGGCCCAGAGTTAGTGGACCAAACTACTGACAAGGTGAATTTGATCAGGGAAAGGTTGAAGACTGCTCAGAGTAGGCAGAAAAGTTATGCAGACACCAGAAGAAGGGATCTAGAATTCCAAGTTGGAGATTAGGTTTTTATCAAGATATCCCCTACCAAAGGAATCATGAGATTTGGGAAGCGGGGCAAGTTGAATCCAAGGTATGTTGGGCCATTTGAAATTATCAGGAGGATAAGTGAAGTAGCATATCAAGTTTCTTTACCTCCTCATATGACAGCAATCCATAATGTCTTCCATGTCTCCATGCTAAGGAAGTACATTCCGACCCATCTCATGTCATCGATTTGGAACCACTAGAAGTCCGAGAAAATCTGACAATGATTGAACAACCAGTGCAAATTTTAGATCGAAAAGAGCATGCTTTGTGAAGGAAGACCATCCACTTTGTCCTCCTACGTTGGCAACACCATTCCAATGAAGAAGCAACATGAGAAAGAGAAGATGAAGTTCGAGAAAAGTATCCCCACCTGTTCGACTAAGGTACGTAATTTCGAGGACGAAATTCTTTTTAGGGGGGAGAATGTAATGAACCGCATTTAAGTCACTAATTTCATAGTCAAATGAGTTAATTTCATAAATAAATGCTTATAAAAATATACGAAAATCCTAGGAGAGAATTAAAGTCTTAAAAATCTAGAATTTCAACACTCAGTTAATTCATTTGATTTAGTGGATTTATAGAGATAAATTGCACTAAATCAAAGAACAACAAAAAGTAGAAAAAAAAAAAAAAATGAGGAAAACGGCGCCGGCGATCGATCGCCCAAAACGCCGATCGGCGGCAGGGTTACGTGGTTTCGTGTTTTTTTGAGTCCCTAGGGCTCCTAATGTTATAAATACCCCTTTTTACTCATGGGGAGGGTTTCTAAGGCCCTCTAAAAACCTAAAAGAGAGAAAATAGAGAGTTTTTGAGAGATCAAAAAGAGAGGAACAGTAGGAGTTCAAAGATTCGGCCAGAAATAGGGAAAAGAGGCGGAAAGATCAAGGTAGAACCTATTCGCAAGCGATAGATCGTAGAGAGACGATCAAGTGAGGTAAATAACAGATCTAATATTCAATATTTAGAGTATTTAAGTTAAATAATGAATAAAAAAAAGAGATGAATCTAGGCAAGGATGTAAGAATATGTGGGATGTGAAGAACTATAGTTGCTCCTATATTATTGTTGGTGGATCTATTAAAATAGGATGTGAAGAACATGTTTATGATCTCAGTTATTGTTTTTGCGAATAAAATAGAATGTGAAGAACCTAATTTTTATGTATTACTATTGATGGTTAAAATAGGATGTGAAGAACCTATCTACAATGTATTGTTTCTTGATGGTTAAAATAGGATGTGAAGAACCCATGTATAATATTGTATCATTATTTTGATGGTTAAAAATAGGATGTGGAGAACTAATTTATGATTTTGGTTTCATTATTTTGATGGTTAAAAATAGGATGTGATATACCTAATTATGATACATTTTATTTATTCTCGAATCATTAAATTCGAATAACCATGTTCAAATTAATTATGATTTAATAAGGGGATTAGGAAAATTATTTGAAGTATGTGGAGTTATGAGGAGAATGAGATGATAGATGAGATTGAATGGATGATTTAATTTGTGATATTTTAACAATATGTGAGCTTGATTTTATGTTTAAAACCAGGAGAATTATTATTAATTAAAGACATTATGATTAAGACATTAAACTTAATTAAAACGAAGAGGAGATTTTGATATGTAAGTTAGCTCGTAAATTATGAATATTTTAATGACATCGGTGATGTTTGATTGTAGTATTATAAGAAATGCGATAAATTGTGTATTTTTGTTATATGTTTAATACATGATATACCATTGGGTAAACGAACCTCTGACGAAAGTTGAGCTTGCCTAGGCCTGGTTAACATAGTGGTATGGGATGCTATGGTGAGATGTCCTATGGCCCTTGATGGTTAGTCTTAGGTGCAATTTAAACAAGAGGTATATCATTGTGCACTCACGAATGAAAAATCTATAAAAGTAAGAAAAAGAATTTAAGACATTAATGAGATATTAAGTAAGACCAAAAGTAAAGTAAGAAAAGTATGAAAGTAAAAAAAGAAAAAGACACACGAAAACGATAATGTATGTTGTGTTGTGCACCATCAGATACCATCAGAAAGGGCGAGATATATGCCAAAGTAAGTAAGCCGTCGTACCGGAAAATGTACTGAGCCGTCTGTGCCAGATAATGTACGAAGGGTGGTATCTCGATAAAGTAAAGTATAGTAACCCCTTTCCTTATACGGTAAAACGGTATTTTAAGTTATTACAAATGCATGTAAATGAGTATTGGTGTGACGATAACGTATGAAATATGAAAAGTAAGAAATGGAAGAAAAATGAGAAAGTATGAAAAGAAGGAAGAAAAAGAAAGAAAGAAAGAAATTGACATAATGGACATGTTTATTTTCTGCACTCTGATTTTAGATGTAAACGGATGTATGAAGTGATGGAACGTATGCAATTGTTATTCTTTATATTATTTGTTATGATTTGTTATATACGCGGAGTAACTCGTTACTCAGCCGATGACTTTTGTTGTCGGCAGATTCAGGTTTTGACATCTGTGCACCTGGAACTTGGGAAGAAGAGGAGTATATCGAGGAACCCGAAGGTGACTATCCCGAGGAAGAATGAGACCTTGATCGATGGCCCTATTACTGAAGTTATTTCATTAGTAGTTGAAGAATTCAGGAAGACCTTTTATTGACATCATAGACACTTATGTTTCAGTTTAGTTTGATGATTACGATCATGATGGATGATCAAAGATTTTATTACTTTTGGTTATTGATTATGGATTATGCATTTAGTTGATGTCATTAATTGAAGAAAAAGTTTTAGGTCCACAATTTTAGTGTGCCTTAATTGCTTCTAACAGGATGATTATTAAGTGAGTCACGTGCCAAGATCTCACATCCTCCTTGGTGGGGTTTTGGGGACGTGACAATGGGGCATGGAGAGGATGGAGATCTAATCACTGCCAATTGCAATTGAACTTGGGGAGAGTTCAATCGCACCCACAGTCCAACACGTGTCCCTTTTAACCCATTGTGGTTAAGATATTCTAACCTTTGGGGTTCAACAATATAACTTAAATTTTTTTTAAAAGTATATTAAAAAATTATTAATCCTAAGGGTTAAAAATCCTTAACTAGAGTTTAATATTTTTTTCTAAAAACTAAAGTTATATTGTTGAACCCCTTCAGGTTCAACCACCTAACCTTGGTTTCTAGAAGAAAAAAATTAACTCTAATGGTTAAAGTTGTTAACTAGAGTTAAAAGACTTCTGTGTTGTTACCGGACTCTAAGGAGTTTGGTTATAATCGTAGAAGATTAATCATGGGGCAGCTGTCCCATGGAATTAAAAAAAAAATTTAACTATTTTGTTTAATTATTTAATAGGGCATAGTCATTGGAAAGATGGCAACTGCTACCTCAACTTTTCAAAATTATATTATATTATTTAAAAGGCATAGTCATAGGGTAAGGGAACAACTGCTCCCGTAAACAAGGAGAAACAATATCTGTAGTATATGTACAAAATATATGGATGAAATGACTCATAAACTTAGTCATCAAAAAATAATTTCGGAGGCTCCGCCCCCGAACACCGTCCACTAAACTACATGTTCCCCCCTACAGTAAATTCCTAGCTCCACCCCTGTTTACATGCCAGCGATATGATGTTGGCTGGGGTTTTAAGATGTAAATAGATTCTTTGCCTTTGTCTTACCTTGGGTTGCTTCTAGAGGCAGGTTTTAAAAATAAAACCAGTGTTGGATCCAGTGATTGAAAGAGTCCCTAGGAAACTTCCAAGGGGGAAAGGCATCTCTCTCTCAAAAGGGGTAAAGTTACACTCTTGAAAAGTTGCTGGTATATCTGCCTTTGTATTTCCTTTCCCTTTTTTCTGACCTTGTATCGTTGATAGTTTCCATTGGGAGGATGCAGCGAGACTTCCAGTGGAATGACCGGGAGGATGCTACAAAGTATCACTTAGAGGAATGGAAAGAGGTTTGTCATCCAATAAGAGAAGTGGGTCTGGGTCTACTCCACCCAAGGGTCACAAAAGGGAGAAAAGAGAGATGGTGGAGAATAGAGAAAGTGGCCAAATATGGAAAGGTCTCCGAGTGAGATCTGATAGAGGTCAAGACATCCCATGGGTGTAGTCTGTGGAAAGCTAATGTAAGCAATAAGGCTGATTTTTAAAAACACATTCTATGCAGTCGGGTCAGGAGAGGAGATCAAATTTTCGTAGGATTGTTGGGTGGGGATAGTTGTCTTAACTCTGAAGAATAAATTCAAATATTAGGGCCCGTTTGGTATCCTGCCCAGGAGTGATTTTCTATTTTCTGGAATAGAAAATGAAATATGTCATTTGGAAACGTTTTGGAATGCAATGATTCCAAAAAAGTTGTCCTTCTGGAAAAAAAATTCATTTTTCAGATTTAATTCTCTGAAGCAAAGATCATCGTAACATTTCAACCTCACCACCTCCTCCTACACCACGACCACCTTCAATACCCCCACCCCCACCGCCACCGCCACCACCTACACCACTACCACCACCACCACGCCTATTGCTACCCCCACCCTTCCCACCACTCACCCCCATAACCAATTCCATTGCCGCCGCCACCACCATCACCATCAACATCACCACCCCAACATCCACCCCGCCACCTCCATCACACACACTCTTCTCACTACCACAGCCACCACCACCTTAACTGCCACCTTCACCTTCACCCTCACTGCCACTACCACCCATGGAAATAAAAATCTCCACAACCGATACGAAACGGGCAATATATATATGTATCAATAGCCTCTTGTACAATTTATACTGATATGAAATGGGTTATGTATTGTTTATTAGTTCTCTATGTTTTAATTCATTGTGTAATTTTAAATTGTGTTTGCTACATTGTCTTTAAGTGCTTCCTATGATTTTATATTTGGTAAATTTGGTTCATATAACTCATTTGATTATTTTAAAATTTAATTGGATTCTTTGTTTTTTGAAAAGAAAAAAAATTATAATTATCGTCTGAAACCGATACGTAAGGTTTCGGTTGGGACCGAGACATATCCCAAAATTGTATTTTTAATCATTGCAACCACCAACATCTCACTCACTCTCACTTCCATTACTGCCACTGCCGCCACCCCCACCCCCACCCCCATTACAACCCCCAACCCATTGTCACCATCCCATCCACAACCACTACCACCATTGTATTGTCACTGCCCCCACTACTACCACTCTCATCGCCAACCTCATTGCCACCACCAACACACCCACACCACCACCTCCACCACAACCCCTACCCCCACTACCGCTACTGCCACCACTAGCACCACCTCCACTCTCACTACCACTTCCTACCCCCATCCTCATTAGTCTACAATGATCCTAATTCTTTTTTTTTATCCAAATGTGATTGTGTTGTTTTATTCTTCAAAATGAATTTTAACTAAATGTTTCCAAACAAGCTCTCACCACAATTTATTCTAAGAATTTAGGAATTTGGGTATTGTTTATTTTCCAAAATTACAGAATTGATGCCAAATGGGCACTTATACTCCCCGGCTTTAGACAAATATTGATTGCGGTTTCATGTTTTGAGTATCATAAGAGGGTTTGCTCATGGTTCCTTTGATTGAGGAGGAATTTACTTGATTGGGAGATGGAGGATTTCCCCCGTCTTTTGTGTCTGTATCATGGAAATAAAAATTGCCGAAACCGATACAAAGGGGCGATACGTATAGGTATCGGTAGTTCCTTATACGATTTTTATACTAATACGAAATGGGCGATACGTAACGTTTATTAGTTATTCATGTTTTAATTCATTGTGTAACTGTAATTGTGTTTGCTACTTTGTTTTTGAGTCGCTTCCCATGGCTTTATATTTGGTTCTTATAACTCATTTGATATTTTTTAAAATTAATTTGATTTTTATTCTTAAAAAAGAAAATTTTATATCTATCACCCAAAACCGATACCGAAACCAATACGTCTAGGTTTAGGAAGGGATCGATACATCCCCCAAAACCATATTTTTAATCCTTGCTAGGGATAGGCAGCTTTATTCTAAGGAATGTAAATGGCATTTCACCATGAGATCATACTACAAATTTCTGATAGGTAGTATGTGCTCCTCTTTTTCTTACAAGTGTGAAATCCAGGTATTTCCATTAATGAATGGCTTCTTCCTTTGGAGATCATACCAATACTAAATCCTCACCCAGATTCACTTAAAGAACAGGGGATGGAAATTGGCTAAAAAATGCTTTCTTTGCATGGCCGAGGATGAGATGGCAAATCATTTGCTTCTCAACTGCCCTCTAGTTAACAAGATTTGAAGGCAGTTCCTATATGGACTTGGAATGTTGTGGGTTTTCCTTTCTAATTTTAATGATTTGTTCTCTAGTTGGTTCGTGAAGGATATGTTAGAAACTCAAGCTGTGTTTTGGAAATTACTTCTTGGTGCCATCTATTGGGGCCGGGGTATGTGGAAGGAGGAACAGAGAGCATGTGAGGATACTTCTCACATTGGATTACATTATTTGTATTATGTATCAGATTGTCTATTCGTATGGTGCTTGACATAGAGGAGATTTTCTGGCCCATGATTTCTCTCCATTTTTCCAAATAGGCTGCTAGCTTTCTCTATGTATATACTTTTTGTATTTTCTTCTTGTTCACTTATTGGTGAACTTGTTGTACCTTTTTTCTCTCTCTGTATAAACAACATTGTTTATTTGGTGTCATATAACTGTCATCTTTTGGATTTGACTGAAACAGGAATAAGAATGTTCTCCCCTTAAACCCGCCACTACTGTTAAACATCATGATAGTGCTTCTGATCTAATACCGTTTGTTGCATGTTGCATTCAGCCAAGAGATAGCCAATAGGGTTACCAAATCTACTCAAGCTGTGCAAGTGGCAGAAGCTGCGATTCGGCAGATTGGTGTTCTTGCTCAGCAACAAACTATCTGTATGTGAATGCTCTAACTACTTCCCATGTGGAAACTATTATTGGTTTCTCTTCCATTCACCCAAACTGACTCATCCATTATTGCATTTATATAATACAGCAATGATATAGGAGTGAGCAAGCTTGCCCATCATCTCTTTGCAACTGGATGTTGCTGGGGCTGCAAAGAAGACTTCTCATGCCATTGACAATGCCACGAAGACCTTCATGAATATAATCTCCCGAGGGGAGTTTAGCTCAGAGAGAGGATAATGGGATTGACAGGGTGGAATTTTGACCAATTTGTTAACACAGTTCCTTTTAGATGATAATCTGTACAAACTGTAGAAAACTCATCAATTGATCCAAATGATTTACTGTATTTGGATATTGTATATATGTAGAAAAATTAGAACCCAAGAAACGAGATAAAGTGTCGGGATTTTAGTCTGTACATTGTATTCTCAATTGCTCTATCAAATATTGACAAAAGATGCCTGTGATCTAAAACCCAGATGTTCATCATATAGATTCTGAGAAGTGTTTTCCAGGTTAGACTACAATAATCCCTCACAAAACAGATCCTGTAAATCCAAATGCTCAGAAGGCCAATTCTATATGTAAGGGAAAACTAATGACCTGGGGTTGCAAAATCTTTACCCAACCCGTCAAATTGCCCAATTTTAGGCCTTGGCATGGCCTTTTTCACTACATTGTCAGTACTGTCCAGTTTTGAAGCTACAAGAACCGAATTTGAAGCTTACCTGCCAAAGTCAGGCTATAGACTTGGATACCCATATTCCCAATGGAAAATAATCACCTCCTCGGTCAGTGACGTGAGGAGGCACTACAACAAGTCTACCGCATATCAACAGAATACTTGACACGGAAATATTTCCGTCTCTAATATGTGGCTTATAGACACAGAACAAATTCCGTCTCTAATATATATTCCAACATTAAATGTAATTTTCTTAATAAAATATATATTAGAGACGGAATATTTTCCGTGTCTAATGTCTATAGAAAAGGAAGTGTTGTTAGTGACGGAAACATTCCGTCGCTAAGTTAAATAAATATTAGAAATTGAAATATTTTTGTGCCTGATATGATTATAGAGTATTAGAGACAGAAATATTTTCGTGTCTAATAATGTTATATGAGTTTACTTAATCCCTAACCCACGAAAATCGTATTTCCCCCCAAATTCGACATCTCTGCTCTCTCTCTCTCTCCTTCTCTTTGCTTCGACCAACTCCGACCTCCCCGTCGGCACCAACCAGCTCCAACCACTGCCCAATGCTGTCGAGACACACTGTAAGCTCCCTATCCTTCTAGTGTCTCGATGTATCTCTCTCTCTATCTCTAACAACCACTCTCTCTCTCTCTTGCTCCCTCTCTCTCTCTCTGTCTCTCTCCTACTATGTCTCCCTCTCTCTCTCTCTCTCTCTCGCGACCCAAAATATCCCCTAGGAGTTTAGGGATACTCTAGCTCGTGACCACCGTATCATACCATCCCGTTTGACACATAAGGCATACATACCAACCTGTCAAAGTACACAAGATATAACACGTAGCGGAAACAGTTTATAATAAAACACTCCTATCGTTAGGTTCAAGTCTGAATCAACAAAACCTATCCAAGAGATGGAGTGGACAAGTCCCACTCTCAACATACACAAAATATCTTCTCCTATCTCTCTCAACAAAAGTCTAGATTGGGCCGCCTATCTAGTGCTCCTTCATCCTGATTATGATCCATAGTGGGCTTCGGCTCGTAGTACTCTTCCTTTATCCAAGGCTCTGAACCACAGATGTTGAAAGGAACATATGCACCTGCCAAAGTTAATAATTCGGCTGAGCATGGAACACTCAATCATATACAAACTACTAGTTTACAATGAATAATATCATGAACATGCAAAAGTGTAAAACATAGAATCCTTGAAAGTAATTTCACCGAGTTCATGTGAAAACAAAACCATGTAAATCTTGTGAAGTCATATGATAATCAAAGTCTTGCGAGTTCTTGTGAATTATTGCAATAGTTGGGATTCCTTGTGAGCATGCGAGATCTGAGTAAGCATGATATTCTTGTGAACTTGTGAGCCTGTAAACTTGTGAGCTTGTGAGACATGACTTCTTGTGAGCCCATGTATAGTAGGATTCCTTGTGAGCTTCGAAACAATCTTAGAACACCAATCCAAAGTTTGGCCTTGTCAATTACCAACCCACTGTTTGACCATATCAATTCTTGTGAACTTGTAAGATTACTTTTACCAAAAACCTTGCTTATAATCTTTATAAAACATACCTTTCTTGTGAGAAATCATCAAATCATGCGAGACTTACGAACATAGAGTGCATAGAGTACTTGTGAACATCATGATAGACTTAGAAAGCTTGTAAACATAGAATCATATTCATAGAAATCAATACTAGTAATAGCTTACATCTCATAACAAAATCATCATCCAATTCATCCAAGAACATACTGTGCAATAAGGTTTTTCTTAAAAAGCATTACACAAGGGTAGTTAGTAGAGTATATCTACCTTTCAAAAACCGAATCCCTATGGTTTACAGCTTGAGAATACTCCTTGATAGCAAGATCCAAGCTTAGGAAAACCTCTTGAATCGAAACTTGGATTTCACTTGATCACTAGCACCAACCCTTGAAAACCCTAGCTCTTCTTCCTCTTTTCTCTCAAACTTTCTCCAAAAACCTTCTCTCTAGGGTTCTTGTAACCCTAGCCACGAAATGTGGGCTTATCCTACTAAGGATGAGGCCAAAGACCCTTATATTAGACACAGAAATATTTCCGTGTCTAATATTATCATTAGACACAGAAATATTTTCATGTCTAATATTATCTTTAGACATGGAGATATTTCCATGTTTAATTTTATCATTAGACACGAAACATTGTGACGTCATATATGTTTTTAACATTTATGAATAAAGGTTAAAGATGGAAATAGTTCCGTTTCTACTAACAGTATTATAAACGGATAATTCTTTCGGTGTCTAGTAGCATCAGTGACGAGAGCAACTGTCACGGTATAGGCACGATTTTTATTTCCGTGTCTAATAGTATTTAGACACGGAAAAATCATATTAGGCATGGAAAAATTCTGTTGCTATGCAATAGATTTGTTGTAGTGAGCGGCATCTTGGCTCCCATTTTCTTGCCATGTGTCCCCCCTAACCCCATTTAACTGTGGTTAAGATTCTTCCACCCTTATGGTTCACCCATCTACCCTTGGATTTTAGATAAATAAAATTAAAAAAATTAACTAAAGGTTAAAAAAAACTAACCTGAGTTAATGGGAGTTGAAGGGCCGGCTAAGTGAGAGTGAAGAGAAATAGTCCCCATAGTCCCCTCCTCAGCCGAGAAGACTATTGCTCATTCCCAAAAGGGTTATAAATGTTATTATCTTAGTACAAGGAAGGAAGAGATGTTTCTCTATAGATGTGACTTTCTTTGAACCTGTTCCTTTTTTCATTCGAGCATCCTATAGGAGGTTGAGTACTTATCCTACCACCGAGTAGTGCACCATCAGATTCAGCTTCCATTAAAGTCAAGCAAATTTAATAGAAATCACCAAAGCTTTCATTAAAATCAATACTGCAGTTGATCAAGCTCACAACAAACCATTTTGAAGCGGGCCAAACAAACCAGTACTTTTTCTAAGGGCCTTTTTTTTTTCCTGAGTTTTTGAAGTGGAATTTCTGATGTCTCGGGTTTTGGAATTACATATGTTGTACTTTTGTCTAAAACTCCATGACATCAAACACCCGTGAGACTTCAATAAAAACGGGACTTCAATGTCCCAACCAATTTGCCTAAGCTTTTAAATACTAATGCCGTGGTCTTAAAAGTAGTCCAATGAAAAAAGAGGAATCTACCCCCCTTCTCTCCTTTATCTCCATATCTCCCTAGCGAAGTATGGTCATTCGTCTTCATCACCTTCATTAGTTAATTCATCCTTACCACCACTTTCTCCCCAGCCAAATGGCTCAAATTATCCCGACCATTAACACCTCCATTATCAGTGTCAAAAATGGAAAAAATCCTTTGCCATGTAATCCATCGATTTCCTAGGTTTTGGTTGACCTATATCAACATATTTTGGATTAGACCAGGTACGGGTAAAGGGTGTTAAAACCAGATTAGTTGCTAATCCGGATAGTTCAAGTTTTTGTTTTTTATGTTCAATTAGTGCACCATTTGAAGATGATTAAGACGGTTTGAGCAGGCTAGGCGTGATGGTTTGCATGGAGTAGACGCAATTGTGTCTGTATCATGGAAAAAAAAAAGCCGAAACCGATACGAAACATGTGATATGTATAGGTATCAGTAGTTCCTTATACGATATTTATACTGATACAAAATAAGCAATACGTAACGTTTATTAGTTATTCATGTTTTAATTCATTGTGTAATTATAATTTTGTTTGCTATTTTGTTTATGAGTCGTTTCTCATAATTATATATTTGGTTCATATTTAGTGTAAAATCGGTGGCAATCTTAAATTATGGAGAGAAATTTGTTTAGAAAATTTCAATTACTTCTCTCTTCCATAATTGTAATATTGCCACTTTTATATGCATTAAAAAGGGGAGCTTGCCTCAAGGCCCTTGAAGCAGACCTCCGCCTCATATTAAAACTCTTTTTTCATTTGGTTTTAAAAAAGCATTTATCTATGACTAGTTGTTGTTAGTTTTTTCTTTTTTTCTTTTTGGAGCTTTGCTACACTATTTGAGGGGAATCTCTCTAAATTCATTTGGGATGTTAACACCGGATCTCACGTTTAAATGATCTACCAAACCATCCTTCCTTATTGGCGGTGTGTCCAAACAATGCCATTAGGACCCAAGTAGGTGGTACATTTGAGGAAACGACTTGAACCAGAATCAGCAACCAAATCTATAAATAAAGCCCTTGAATATAATAATTAGGGTAGAGGCGTGTTACCCTATTTTCACACATCCCAAACTCTGAGTCAAAAACCAACACCTTTTAAAGCTTGTAGATTTGTTCTTCATCCTTTAGGTGGTTCCAAAAAGCCCACAAAACAGCACAGTAACAAAGTAATCCTTTCTTTTCGAGTTGGACTCGTAGGGCAGATTGACGGGTAGAGTGAAACTTGCCAGCAATCTACAAAAGATCAATAAGCTACCATATCACAAAAAACATGACATAGTAGTTTGAGAGAGTGATAGCAGACAATTTTTCTGATGTGATTTGGGAAGCTTTGGTCCTTTGTAGCTTATGAAGTCCCAACTCCACAAAAAAGTCTAATGGATAAGCTACCCAACTCCACGCAAACGTCTCATGGATAAGCTACCCAACTCCACAAAAAAGTCTAATGGATAATGCTACCAACACTTTTTTTTAGACCTCAAAAATTTCCTTGTGGCAAGGGCAATTTGAAAATCGTAAATATAAAAAGGGTATTTATGTCAACTTATTATTTTATTTTTTTTTGGTAATTCACAAAATGGCATATTTTGGGTTGTTGTCGATCTCTTCTTTTTTTTAATGCTATCACCTTTTTAGTGGACAAAATAAGTGGACATGAGAGTGGAACTCGCATTATCCAGGGAACAAAGACCAGCAAATGGATAGAAGATTATTTCTTCCACCTTTGAAAGAAAAAGCCTGTGCGATAGGGTGTATCCCTGGTTTAGTCCCACATCGGTTTGGGAAGTGGACTTCACAGGGGTGTATAAGGGGCCATTAACCCTCCTTAAAACAAGCCTTTTTGGACTGGTTGCTTGGACTTACCCTTATGGCACCTTAGCGGCTACCTTAATTAGGTCTCGCCGTATGTGTGCTTAGAGCGTGTGTGTTAGTTACATGATATCATTTCAACGAAAAAAAGAAAAAGCCCAATTAAGACTAGAATTAACAATGTCACTCAATTTAGCATAGAATTCATCAAACGTGTCATTGTCTTCCATTGTTAAGTTTTCAAATTTGGTTGTGAACATTTGAAGTTTTGAGATCTTTACAGTAGTGGTACCCTCATGGGTAATCTCAAGAATATCCCAAACCTCCTTTGCAGTTTCATAATACGAAATTTGTCTGAATTCCTCGGCTATTACTGCAGTAAAGATCGCATTAAGACCTTTGGTATTCCAACCACTATTCTCAAACTCATCCCTGAATCAATCTTTGGATTCTTTGGTGATTGTCATCTCACTGACCATGTTTGTGGGTGCAATCCACCCATTAACAATAGACATCCAAATTATCTCATCCATGGATTTGAGAAAGGCTCTCATTCGAGCTTTCCGATAAGCATAGTTATTTCCATCAAACAATAGAGGATGAGAGACAGATCCACCATCTCTTAGAGTAGTCATTGATCAAGGATTTTTGAACAAGATCACACTTAAGGGTTTAGCCTTGTGAGTGAACCCACTCTGATACAAATTAAAATATCTCTGTTCAATGATTCCTTTAACCTAGAGGGGGTGATTAAGTCTGTTAGACATGATACCCAAAAAAGTCATTTAGATTGTAAGATTCTTATTAATTTGATTAATAAAGACTTCTTTTTTCTCTATTGTGTATTCATTATAGGTAATTAACCATGATCATGATATGATCTATACGATATGAGATATCGATAAAGGTCCTTAGGATATATTGTAGGAAAGTCAAGTGATTGGATTATCGCAGGCAGATATAACTTTCCAATTCCTTATATAATCACAGGTATGAGTGAAGTTGAGCACTTCACTTATATGGCTGCCACTATGCTAAGATGTTCTCAATAGTTGAGATGTAGTTTTATCTTGAACTATTGTAGTGGAGACTACATATCAACATATGGGTGCTGAAATGTACACTGACTGATTACATTCAATGAGAGACCTCTTGCATAAACATACTGTCAGATAGTTGGTCTTTTATTCACATTGAACAGTTTTAATGATCCTTAGATCTGATGAGTTCATTTATAACTTAACAGTAATTTGACTGTTTTGATTCCACCAAAGTATTCTCTACCTTAGGGAATACGATACAATGACAGTTGGATAGTCAGAAAGCTCTTTGAGCCATAATGAATTTCAAACAAGAAATTCATACTCATTAATTTTAGAGATTATCCAAGTTCCGAGTAAAACAGTCGATTAAGCTTAAATCATACGCAGGTGATTTTGAAACAAAACAAGTTTGAAATATATTAAATTTATAAAAATGTTTTTCTCAAAATATTTTATATGAGAAAATGTTTCTCATGGCTTAATCAGAACTCTTGGAAACTCAGATGATGTGCAATGAGCTATGAGTTAGATAGTATAAATAATCTTGAAGGCCCATTAGGGATAATGTAATTGGAAGGATAAATTGAATTAAAAAGTTCATGTGGCGGGATCCATATTGGTTAATGTTCTTACACTGGGATTCAATTGCAACATAGATATCTCACGTCACTTGCAATTCCGATGTAATTCCTATTTAGGGTCAATGTGATAACATTGGGTAAGCCAGGGTAAGAATGTCCCAGAGCAATCTGTGAAGATGCTCACATAAGAAATACAAGCTCAATAATTGATTAAATGTTAGTCAATTAATTAATTTAAGTGATTAAATGTTAATCATTAATAATTAGATTAAATGTTAATCTATGGTTTAAATTAATTATTAATTTAAATTAAGGGATAATATTAATAATTATTTAATTAACCTAATTAAAGGTGAAATGAGTTTGACCCATATCCATAAACCCATTAAGAATGGACCTTTAATATGGGCCCAAACCCATGAATTAAAACCCTAGGGTGGGGCGCCCACTTTAGTTCTCCTAATTGGATTAGGATTTGGTTAATTGAATTATTATTGAATAATAACTATTTTATTTATGGAATTAAATTTCAATACTTGGAATGCAAGTAGGATTAAGAAAAGATGGAGTTGTAATACAAATAGAAGTGCAAGACTCCCCTACGCTCATGCCCTCCCCCCGCCCCCCACCTTTGGAGGTTTCCTAATTGGATTAGGACTTCTTTTTTTTGAGGTGTTTGGTTAATTCTTTTAATTAAGGAATCATCTTTTGAGAAAGACTCCTAAATTAGTAGGTTTTCTATAACTAAAGTAGTTATAGATAAACTAGGTTATTATTTAATTAATAATAAGAGTTATTATTATTAAATAATTCCTATTGGATAAGTTGTAATTGTATTAGGATTGGCTATGATCAAAGTTCTATAAATATAACACAACCCCCAATTCATCCAACACTCTCTCTCTCTCACAATTTTCTCTCTCATCTCTCCTCTCCAAAACCGTGAATCCCTAGGATTTTCGTGAGCTACATAGGGTCTTCTCCATTGGGTTTTTCAACTTTAGGGTTTTGAACTCTAAGGTTGGTGGTGATAGAAAGTCTACATCAACATACATCGTCATCTCTTTACTTCTTCAATGCCAAGTAGAGATTCTAAAGCTTCGGTGGATAGCGAATAACAAGGATCGAGCTTCGAGTATTTATTTGAGAAATCTCTATAAAGAGTTCTGACGGTTCGAGTTGGTTTTAGCTTCACCGGTAAACATCATTCACTGAGGTAATATGACTAAAACCAGTAGATAATTTTAATTGCTTTCTATGGTGTAAAGATCATCGGGATCCAGTTTCCGCATATTTTTTTATCTGGATTCCTTTCAAGGTCTTCCTATCAATGTCTACCAATTTTTAATTTATCAATTAACAATCAGAGTTATGGCAAACAAAGCAAACAAGTGTGGAAAGTAAAGAAGACAAGTAATCCACCACACTCAAAAATTTTATGTGGAAAACCCTTCCAGAAAAAACCACGGGACCTAATCCAACACAAAATCCACTATGAGAATAAGTTATCAGACACAAGACCAAATCTTACCCAACCAAATACCAAACACTGTTGTTCGGTATGGATTCTCTGTCTTGTAGAACAACCACGAACTCCTCGTTCGATCTCTACAGCAACAACTCCGGCTCCTCACTTACCAACTTTTCTCAAAGTCGATCTCCATCCTCGATGGCTTTGGCAATGCCAACCAATACTCACACAGAATTTAAACTAATATGAAGGAACAAATTACAGCTCCAGTGGAATCTCTAATAATAATGGAGATCAACCGATGCACCTCAAGATAAATCAATTCGATCTTGCATTAACTAGAACATGAGAGAGGAGAACTTAGGGAATCCACCAAGTGGGGATTTAAAAACCCTAAAATCTTCAGAGTAGCCTCTAAACTCTCTCTCAAATTCCTTAGAATGAGCTAAGGGAACATCCAATAAATAGCAAAGGCAATAGCACTTGCCAAAATAGAGTTCGGATGAATTTAGAAACTAAAAATACGAGGTCCATTCGAATGGGCATGAGGGGCGGTCGAATGGCCTTGAAATTGTTTGAAAATGGATCAAAACAGGGGGTCAAACAAACTACTATTTTTTTAAATCTCAATTGCCCCTTCGAACGGCCAGTCAGCCGTTCTTGGGCATTAGAACGGCCTATGCAAATTTTGATTGATTTGCACTACCTCCCCTGTTACAACATCCAACATCTTATTAAGACCATCCGAAAGCTATTCAGAATACATGAGTCAATTTCTAATCACCTAGGGTGTATGCTTAAGATATTCTAAGTCAATTCCACCTATGGTAACAATAGGTATCTAGGTTACTTACCATCCTAAGAGTGTGAGGGAAGCTTGAAACCGGAATGTACTTCTCTTGAGTCTTTGGAGCTTCATCTTCACCAATCTTCATCATCCAAAGGAATACCAACACTAGACTTGCATTGACACCATTTTGACAACGAAATTAAGTCAATGCAAACTATGACCTTACAGAGGAGATGAGGAGAGTGAAGAAGCTGGGGCTATTTCCCGGATTGGAATGACTCTCAGATCGAATCGAATGCTAATAGGGCCGAACCGAGCTAAGCATATGTTTGAATAAGCATGCCCAAGACCTGGCAAACAATTGCCAAAAGGAGACACAATGCTAAGTGAATCTATATGATGCGTAAGAAGTCACAAATATAATCCTAAGCCAATACTAAATAATCAATAGGTTTCAGGACTTTATATATTTATCTTTGGTGGCAAATGGGTTATGACAACAGGCGGAACCACTGGTTTTATCTTGGATTAGTCCGCTGGACTGACTTGCACTCGAGGGTTCTTACAAACACTATCACTCACAAGCTAACCTTTTAGTACTAACACGAGTTAGCTGTGAGAAAATCCATAGCCTAGACAGATGTGTCGTACAATGACAAGCTTAAATAGGTCTCAAGCTAGCCGGATTAGTCAAGTAGTTTGACAAGTATATTCCCACAAGAATTACTTGGGCTAGATTTTGTTCCTAAGTCAACAAGCACAATTAACCAACATGATTTTGAAGAGGCCACTTAAGAGCTCAGTATACTAAAGTAGTAGGGACCTGTGGGTATGTTAGAAAATAGGGACCCACGCTCGTGGTCATATTCGATTTAAAAATGAAGGAGTCACTGATTTTGTAATGGTCCTGTGAACAGCGAGCTAAATTTGGCTTTAAATCTTGGTTCCTTTTATAAAATAGCTTTCGGGTTTACACAGTTGGAGTGATGAAGTGGATGATGAAATCCCACCAGTTTCAAGTAGAGCTGGGTTTGCTCTTTTAATTAATGTATTTTTCGGCCATCCATGCAGTTAAAAAAAATACATAATTAAATAAACAATCATCACCTTGATGCTCAATCAACACCTGAGATCGCTTTCAAGCGAGGTTTAGAACACTTACCTACTCGTGGGCTATGCCACGATGTCGCCTCCATGAGGTAGGGAGGGGTATCCAACCCGTCTCCGTCTAAGCAAGTTTTTGCTCCCTACTCACACTCCTTTCTTATGAAAGAGTTAGTTCATAGAAAGGGAGTCTAGGGTTTTTGGGAATTATTTTTGAAGGTCACTACCCTTTAGGGTTTGCACACAAAATTCAATTAATAAGGCAGCTTAATTGATTTCAAATTAAGGTTTGAATTCAAACTTAGAAGTTTCCTAAAGTTGATAACTTCTATTTTTGAAATTTCCCCAAATTTGGAAACCTTTCAAATTCAAATTTGGAAATCTGGGCAAAATAGAAACTTCCCGAAAGACGGAATTTTTGAAAATAGAATTTTTCCAATTTTACATATCCAAAGTTAGAGAATCTCTATAAATAGAAATTCTCTAAATATGTCAAATCTGAAAAATTAGAAAGTTTTCAACTTTGTAAAACTCGCTATTTTGGAAACTTCACAAAATGCAAACTTTCTCGAAAAACTAATAACCTATAAAAAAACAGAAAGTACATCTAACTTTTTTCTTTTTTGGGGGGGGGGAATATAAATCCTACAATTTTTTTTTATCAATGAACTCAATCAAGGGTTGCTAAAAACCCTTGAACACACATCTTACATGCAAAATAAAAATGTCCTAAAATTATTACAACTTTGCACTCGGCCATCCGAGGCTAAAAAAAAATTAAGAAAATAAACAAGTAGAAAAGAAAGAGAAGGGGGATCCGAAATCCCTTAATGTTTTTTTTTCTAAATTTCTTTTGGTGTGTTTCTTCACGCTTTCCCTTCACACGAGCGGCAACGGTGCCATTTCATAGTAGGTATTTTCCATCGCTTGAAAACACGCTACATCAAGCCTTTAAGTGTAATCTGAGACCTACAAAATATGATATGTATAGGGCTTATATCGGATGTCGAATTCTCACTCGTGAACTATGGGGTTAGTATAAAGAAGAAACCAAACATAAGAGGAAATTGTAAAACGATAGAGGGATGAGAATGATGATAATGGGTTTACTTTTTAAAACAATTTTTTGGAAGAAATATTATTAAGACCTACTAATAAAATAACATGAAATAAAATTGACCTACTATTAATTAATGAAAGACAATAAAGCATAAAAAAGATAACATTTATTCATTAAAAAGAGTCACTTACAAAGTTGAATTGAATCTCATTACATTCAAGAAAAATTTAGCAATCCGAAAACTCTCACTAAACGTAGTTGCACGTATTCTGAGGGAGGTTTTTGAGAAGGGGTTAAGAAAATAAAAAGTTGAGAGGCTTAGGCAGAAAAGGGGTTAAGAATTGAGAAAGAGATGAGAAGAAAAGTTAGGGATAGTAAGGGAGAGAGAGGGGTGGGTCTTTATAGAGGATGGTTAGGGTTTTATAATGATTAGGGTTAGAAAAATGGGCTAGGATTTTTAGAAAGAGATGGATGGCTAGGATTAGGGTTTGGTGATAAAGAAGAGATGGATGGTTAGGATATTGTAAAGAAAGAGATTAAGGTTTTAACACAATGGGCAATTTAGCGAGAGCTAAAGATGCAAAGAAAATATGGGAAGATATTGTGGGATTAGAGTTATCATGTGATAGATGAAAAGTAAGGATTTGAAATAGATGGTTAAGATAGAAGAAGAATGAATGACTAGGATTAATTAGAGATGAAGGAAAAAAGAAATAATAAAAAGAAGCAAAGGGTCTTGAACCCTGGTCTTTAACATAATCACCCATTGTAGAGACCTGAACCTTTTTTATGCCTTTAATATAAGTAATATGGGTATAATAATCTTTGTGATGTTTTATTGCTTCTGTAATTATATCTAAATGGTGTGGTGTGATCAAGGCGTAGTCAAAGTTGTGAAGGAGAATGATGCTTTAACATACCCTCAACTTTAGGAATCCCTAGTTTCCTCACCGCTGATCGAAATCGAGTGATTCTTGAGCCATTAGAAATATATTGAAACCCACTTTAATGTTCATGTTTATCATATTTTCAGATTTTGAGTTGAGGTTAAGTCAAATATAAGATTTCTGAAGTCGGGTCTACAGAAATTCTGGCCTGCTGTAATCCATCCCAGACCAGTCAGCTTTAGAGCTCATTTAGGTAATTAAAAGCTCAGAATTAAGATTTTCCCATTAGAGACAAAAATTTTTTCCATTGAATTACAAGTGCAACACAAGTTGAATCGTCAAAATCCAATGAGCGAGTCAAAAGTTATGATCAAAATACTAAAAGGGAAAAATTGGGACCGCTCACTGGAATTTGGACGATCGATTGTCAAAACGTGATCCTATTTCATTAAAAGAAGTGGAAATTAGGGTTTTTAACCCTTAAGACTATAAAGGGGTCCTATTTTATGGTTGTAGAATATCTTACCCATTTCTAACCTAATTTGGCAAAGGAGAGGAGAGAACCTAAGGTTCTAAAGAAGAAATTGGTTAGAGAGGAAGGAGATTGCTTGGGGATTGCAAGGAAAGCTTGAAGATCTTTCTCAAAGCTTCTTGGGAGTGATTTGGATCCCAAAGAAGGATCCCTAAGGTTGATATCATTTCTAATCTAACCTTAGTAAATGTTTTACATGTTTTAAATAAAAATGTTTATGGATTATCAAGGGTATTACATGAATAAGTAAAGATAAGTAGGTAATAAGCATAAATGAAGGATTTTACTCTTGAAATGAGGGTTTTGCATATGCTATAAGCTCTATTATGTATGAATGGTCGATATCCTCTCCAATCTAAATCTTGTATTCTTATGTTTATTGATTAAGTATGATAAACGATGAATTTTGTATAGGATATTGCATGTTTAAGTAATGATATATATGAATTTGTATGTTAGAAGCTTAAATTGGATTATGGGTTATGTTTTATGAGTTATGGAAGTATGGAAATGATGATGGATGGGCTAAAATGGTAAATGGATGGATTATGGATGTATGAAGTGGGGTTGAGCTTGAATTGAATGCTCATGGATTATGTGAATGGTTATTGTATGATGGAAAAATAGGAAATGACAATGTACACATAACAAATACATATAAGGTGTTTGTTTAAATGTTTGAGAGTATTTTCAATGTTAAATATGATGTTATTGAGAATTGACAAACTAACCAAATGAGATATTATGGTTTATCATGCTAACTTATGTGCTGTTTAAATAACATGAAGGTTTTGCATGTGTTATAAATTCTATGTAAATGAATGTACAATTTTATTTATAACATGAAGATTTTATTTGTGATGCAAATTCTATTAAGTATGATTCTACTATTATGATGTTCTATGAATGAAGGAATTGGATGAGGTTTACTATTTATGAAGTTAGTTAAGGGAATCATGAAATCAAGATAAGGTATTGTTTACTATGACTATGAAAATTATGCTCTAAACACTCATGTACTAAATTATGCCCTATTTATACTTGTACGGTGATCAATATTCGGATAGGGCAAAGCCTAGAGGAAGTCTTCCAGGTCGGGAATTCTCTAACTAGGGAGATGTAATCTAGCAGAGTTTCTTGGCAGAAGACTGAAGTCTAGGCGATGACCAAGTTCGAATATTAATCACGAATGTTAAATTATGTCTATCTATATCGTATGGTGATTGATATTTGGGTAAGACAAAGCTTAGAGGAAAGGTCTTCCAAACTGGGAATTCTCTAACTATATGGTATGAGACAGTATAGTGGAGTTTTTATGGTGGAAGATCAGAATCTAAGCGATGACCAATTCAAATGTTAATTGTGACACTTATGTACAAACTCACTTGTATGTTAAGATAAGAGCTTCACAAGTCACACATATGGACCACAAGCATAAGCATTGCATATACCTAATAGACTGAATAAGCCCAATGAGATATCTGAATAAGTGCATGATTTGAATAAGCTGCTCAAAGACTTATAAGCATAAGCATGTTGTCTCCTAAGTCTAAGATTCTCATAAGTACACGAGTTAAGGTGATGATATGAACATTGAACTTATCATGCATTGTTGAAACTTATCATACGTTGTCGATCTTATCATGAGTTGTCAGATAAAAATATTGAATTATGAACACTGATCTTATCATACCTTGTCGATCTTACCATGTGTTGTCGGATTTTATCATGTGTTGTCGATCTTATTATGTGTTGTTGATCTTATCATGTGTTGTTGGAACTTATCATGCGTTATCGATCTTATCATACATTTTTGATCTTATCATGCATTGTATTGACTTATCATGTGTTGTCAGATATTGAAACTGAAATTACAAGTATTGAAACATGAATATGAAAACTTATCATGCGTTGTCGGATATTAAAACTGAATTAAAAGTACCGAAACATGAATATGGAAGTTATCATGCATTGACTGACATTGACACTGAATTGCAAATATTGAATCATGAACACAAAATTATAAGGGCAATAAAACACGTCATGATATGCTCGCATATTTTCCACACTCTGATTATGCAAATGTCATATGTACCTGTCATTGATTATGCTATATGAACCTGTCATGAAATATGAAAATGTTATATGAACCTGTTATTGATTATGCTATATGAACATACAAATGTCATATAAACCTGTTATTGATTATGATATATAAACCTGTCATGAATTATGCAAATGTCATATGAATATGTTATTAATTTTGTAACTATCGCATGAATTTGATATTGGTTATGAGCAAGAGTTATTACTATTGTTAGTTAGACTAGATATCCGCTGAGCGTTGTCAATGCTCAATCGACCTGTTATTGTCGACAGGTTTGGAGCCAAAGTGAGCCGCTTAGTCTTAGATTAAAGAAGTGGTGCGAGAAAAAAAAGAGTTGGTGATTTCCAAGAGAAGTGGACTTAGACAGTTCTTTTTACATATTGTTAGATTTCTATTGTATTAAAGGATTGTATTAAGCACTTGATACTCTCAGGTTTATGATGTTGCTTAAGTCTAAATCATATTGTGGGGTTCATAATGATCTAATTGTGGGTAAAGTTAGTATTGGTCATAGATTGTACAGGGTGGTTAATTCATTTTATATATGGATGGTTTGGTTTCATGAAAGTTTTATTATTCTCGGCTTTAGAGATGCTTTAATATGCCTTGTATGCATAGATTTCAAGTAGGTTATGGAGATGTGACGATTCCAAAGTCCTATTTTAGCCTTGTAGGATTTCAGAGTCATTACAGAGGTGGTATCAGAGCCTAGGGATTAGATTTACTTAGGGTCAATAAGTATTTGATACAGTGATTGAAACAAGACATTAGGTTTAAGAAAAAAATCGTATTCCAAGTTTAGACTACTTAATAGTCTTCATCTTAAACCGGTTGATACTTCAACCAACTTGATTCCTAGCTCCACTAAGTTATCTAGGAATCTCTATTATGTGTATATTATATGTACTGTGTTGTTGGGTATTACTATACGCTGGGTGTTATGTGTGTACTATATGTTATAAATTATTGAAAATCAGTTTATCAAGCATAGGATTCCAATATAATTGTGGTTTCCCAATTAGATTCACGAGTTGTGGTGATACTCAAACTAAAGTCTTGCTTAGGTATTGGTTAGCAAGGGATTGGTATGTCCTTTATCATGCATTGTGTTATTAGGTTTGTGTAGGGATTTGTCTTCCGAGTGAGATTATAAGATTCTTTTTCGTCTTACAAGTCTAGTAGATTTAGAGTCATTGAGGAATTAAGGACTTAAGTTTCGATATATATGCTATTATGTATATCCTGTGTAATTTCATTTGTTAAATTATGCTTAATGCATCTGTTATCACAAACAAGCACAAGTTGCTCATCATGGTATGATGATGAGTTTATATGAGTTCATGCATACTCATAACTAGTAGGAACCCTGTAAGAAAAAAAATACTAATAAATAAATATATATATATATATATAATTTTGGACAAGCTCATGGATGTTGATGCATGTTTCTAGATACATATGCGCATTATCTGCAGCACGTTCTAGACTCAGTGTTCAGTCCAAAAGTTCTAGATACAGATGCGCGTTAATTCTGCAGCACGTTCTAGACCCAGTGCTCAGTCCAAAATGATAAATATATTATAAACTCTAAGAATAGTTTTGGTCTCAAAGTACAAAAACATCATACATATCATAAGCATCATACATCTCATAAGCATCATCATAACATACGCTTCATGCATAATATAAGCATCATGTACATATCATAAGCATCATATACATATATCATAAGCATCATACACATCTCATATGCATCCTGCAGATCTTAAAAGCATCATACATGTCTCAAAGTTTCAAAGGATTTTGATTAAAGAACTCAAATGTTCAACAAATCATTAGTCTTAGTCTTAAGCCGGTTAATGTCTTAAGTATGTAATCGGTTGATACCTTAACTGAGTGTGAGAACTTAGTTTTGCTAGGGAAACTAGCTGTATGATTATACTATTATGTGTTTACTTGAATGTATATGATATACTTATATAGGTAATTTATACTCATGGAATTGCTATAAGCTTGATTTCAAGTTATACTCAGGCTATGTTATTACTAGACTAGAGGGAATGAAAGTGGTACTCTTTTTGACATTGAGCAGCCTACGCTCCTGTCAAAGTTGTTGAGTTATAAATTAGTGATAGAAATTGATGTGGTTGTTATACAAGTACGAACATGCTACTATATAACTATATGTGAATATATTGTGAGGTACGAATTTATGCATGCTAGATGTAAATTAGAGCATTATTTAGTGTTAATATCAAAGGCACCTTACTAGTAAATGATTGCCTAGTGCATGTGTTAGTCTAAATTGGACTGACACATCATTTTGTCATGTCTAGAGTTGCCAAGTCGTATGCTCAGTAGAGTAAAGTGGAGTGTGGGAATAGTATCCCCATTTGTCCGTGTAAAAGTCCTAATTTCGAGGACAAAATTCTTTTAAGGGGGAGAGGATGTAGAGACTTGAACCTTTTTCATGCCTTTAATATAACTAATATGGGTATAATAGTCTTTGTGATGTTTTATTGCTTATGTAATTATATCTAAATAGTGTGGTGTGATCAAGGCGTAGTCAAAGTTGTAAAGGAGAAGGATGCTTTAACATACCCTCAACTTTAGGAAGCCCTAGTTTTCTCACCGTTGATCGAAATCGAGTGATTCTTGAGCCATTAGAAAGATATTGAAACCCAATTTAATGTTCATGTTTATCATATTTCTAGATTTTGAGCCAACGTTAAGTCAAATATTATATTTCCGAAGTCGGGTCTACAAAAATTCTGGTCTGCTGTAATCCATCCTAGACTAGTCAGTTTTAGAGCCGATTTAGGTAGTTAAAAACTTAGAATGAAGAATTGTTCACCAAAGACAAAATTGTTCCCCTTTGAATGAGAGTCCAACAAAAGTTGAATCAACAAAATCCAACGAATGAGTCAAACGTTATGATCAAAATACCAAATGGGGAAAATCGGTGCCGCTCATTGGAATTTGGACGATCGATCGTCCAAGACTGATGATCGATCGTCAGAGCGCGACCCTGTTTCATTAAAAGACATAGAAATTAGGGTTTTTAACCCTTGAGACTATAAATAGGGATCCTATTTCAAGGTTTTAAAGTATCCTACCCATTTCTGACCTAATTTGGCAAATGAGAGGTGAGAACCTAGGATTCTACGGAAGAAATTGCTTGGAGAGAAAGGAGATTGCTTGGGGATTGCAAGAAAAGCTTCGAGATCTTATTCAAAGCTTCTTGGGAGCGATTTGGATCTAAGGGAAGAATCCCTAAGGTTGATATCCTTTCTAATCTAACCTTAGTAAATATTTTACATGTTTTAAATAAGAATATTTATGGATTATCAAGGATATTACATGAATAAGTAAAGATGAGTAGGTAATAAGCATAAATGAAGGATTTTACTCTTGAAATAAGGGTTTTGCATGTGCTATAAGCTCTATTGTGTATGAATAGTCAATATCCTCTCCAATCTAAACCTTGTATTATTATGTTTATTGATTAAGTATGATAAACGATGAATTTTGTATGGAATATTGCACACATTTTTAAGTAAGGATATAGATGAATTTGTATGTTAGAAGCTTAAATTAGATTATGAGTTATGTTTTATGAGTTATGGATGCATGGAAATGATGGTGGATGGGCTAAAATGGTAAAGGGATAGATTATTGATGTATGGAGTGGGGTTGAGCTTGAATTGAATGCTCATGGATTATGTGAATGACTATTGTATGATGGAAAAATGGGGAAGAACAATGTACACATAAGGTGTTTGTTTAAATATTTGAGAGTGTTTTCAATGTTAAATATGATCTTATTGAGAATTGAAAAACTAAGCAAATGAGATATTATGGTTTATCATGCTGAATTATGTGCTATTTATATAACATGAGGATTTTGCATGTGTTATAAATTCTATGGAAATGAATGTAGAATTTTATTTATAATATGAGGGTTTTATTTGTGATACAAATTCTATTAAGTATGATTCTACTATCATGATGCTCTATGAATGAGGAAATGAGATGAGGTTTACTATTTATGAAGTTAGTTAAAAGAATCGTGAAATCATGATAAGGAATTGTTTATTATGATTACGTAAATTATGCTCTAAACACTCGTATGCTAAATTATGTCCTATTTATACTTGTACGGTGATCAATATTTGGATAGGCCAAAGCCTAAAGGAAGTCCTCCAGGTCAGGAATTCTCTAACTAGGGAGATATAACCTAACAGAGTTTCTTGGCAGAAGATTGAAGTCTAGGCGATGACCGAGTTCGAATATTAATTACGAATGTTAAATTATACTTATCTATATTGTATGGTGATTGATATTCAGGTAAGACAAAACTCAAAGGAAGGTCTTCCAAATCGGGAATTCTGTAACTATATGGTATGGGACAATATAGTGGAGTTTCCATGGTGGGAGATCGGAATCTAAACGATGGCCAATTCAAATATTAATTGCGACACTTATGCACAAACTCACGTGTATGTTAAGATAAGAGCTTCACAGGTCACACATGTGGACCACAAGAATAAGCATTGGATATGCCTAATAGACTAAATAAGTCTAATGAGAGATCTGAATAAGTGCATGATCTGAATAAGCTGCTCAAGGACTCATAAGCGTAAGCATCTCATAAACCTGTTGTCTCCTAAGTCTAAGATTCTCACAAGTAAACGAGTCAAGGTGATGATATGAACATTGAACTTATCATGCGCTGTCGATCTTATCATGCGTTGTCAAATAAGAATATTGAATTATGAACACTGATCTTATCATGCCTTGTCGATCTTATCATGCGTTGTCAGATAAGAATATTTAATTATGAACACTAATCTTATCATGCCTTGTCGATTTTATCATGTGTTGTCGGATCTTATCATGCGTTGTCGATCTTATCATGTGTTGTTGGAACTTATCATGCATTATCGATCTTATCATGCGTTGTCGATCTTATCATGCGTTGTCAGGACTTATCTTGCGTTGTTGGATATTGAAACTGAAATTATAAGTACTGAAACATGAATATGGAAACTTATCATGCGTTGTCGGATATTAAAACTGAATTACAAAAACCGAAACATGAATATGGAACTTATACGTTGACTGACATTGACAGTGAATTACAAATACTGGATCATAAACACGGAATCACAAGGGCAATAAAACATATCATGATATGCTTGCATATTTTCCGCACTCTGATTATGCAAATGCCATATGAACCTATCAGGCTAAATCCTAGTATAGATAGATCAATCGTGAAACATTGAGTTGAGGTTCAAAGTGGACCTACACATCTTCACTTTAACCAGATTTTGTTGTCCTCTGTGCTCTTGTTGCTGGTATTAGGGACTCATCGAATCGGGTTCTTTCACTCATGATCATCGAAACCTGAGTGGGAAGTGAAGATGGATTCTTCGCGGGGGTCAGTCATCCAGAAGGGGGATGACGATTTTCAGCCTTGCCCAGTTATTCAATCATCACCTACCTCTCAATTCGAATATGAAATAGAAGCGATTCGACCTGCCTTTGTTGTGCAGATTTTTTCAGGAGGGATTTATGGATTATGCAAATGTCATATGAACATGTTATTGATTTTGTAACTATCGCATGAATTTGATATTGGTTATGAACATGAGTTATTGCTATTATTAGTTAGACTGGATATCCATTGAGCATTGTCAATGCTCAATCGACTTGTTATTGTCAGCAGGTTTGGAGCCGAAGCAAGCTACTGAGTCTTAGGTTAAAGAAGTAGTGCGAGAAAAAGAGAGTAGGTGATTGCCAAGAGGAGGAGTGGACTTAGACAATTCTTTTTACATATTGTTAGATTTCTATTGTATTAAAGGATTGTATTAAGCACTTGATACTTTCAAGTTTATGATGTTGTCTAAGTCTAAATCACATTGTGGGGTTCATTATAATCTAATTGTGGGAAAAGTTAGTATTGGTCACAGATTGTAGAGGGTGGTTAATTCATTTTATATATAGATGGTTTAGTTTCATGGAAATTTTATTATTCTCAGTTTTGGAGATGCTTTAGTATGCCTTGTATGCATGGATTTCAAGCAGGTTAATGAGATGTGATGATTCCAAAGTCCTATTTTAGCCTTGTAGGATTTCAGGGTCATTACACCCATAGGTTTCACCAACTGATCAAGCTTCTTTCTTTGTTTTGTAGGAGAATATTTATCAACTGATTCCCTTTGTCTTGGAAATTCATTCTTTAGCCCTTTGGGCTTCTTCAGTCATTAACTTAGCCTTACTTAGTTCGTCTCTTTAGCTTTCAATAATGGGTCTCGATGGTTCTTAAAATTCTTCTAATCAAGGGTCTTGAAATATTAAAGCATGTAATGAGAGTCCATCAAGATAACTTTTATCTAGTTTTTCGAAAACATGTCAAATTCATGCAAATGTAACATTTTTACCAAAAATTTGTGTGTTATTCGTGATTGAGGGAATCCTTATGTAGAAAGGTTTGTAAAATTGAAAGTTTACGTAGTAAAGTTTGACAACGCCTTAAAAAAAAATAGTGAAAATAAGCACTTTTAAGCGAATATCAAGGAGAACTCCTCCTTTCTTGTCTTCTCATTACAGTAGAGAGAGATGGTAGGGGTGAGAAATTGAGTGAGAGAAAAAAGACTAAGGCCAAGGTAGTTCGGGCAAGTGGTTTGTGTTCATGGGATTTTGAAAAAGAATAGGGAGACCAAATGGGGATAGGGGCATCTCTTAGTTGGTAGACAAGGGTAGGAGAGAGAAGATGGGACATGAGAGAAGTGGGGGAGGGTGTGAGTATGTTGTAAGGCCTAGGTGACTATGGTGGAAGGTTGACTAGGGTTGGGTGACTAGGGTAGAAATAACTAGTGTTTGAGGTTTAGTGTGTGTCTTTTGTGACCAAGGGATGTAGGGCACGTGAGTGAGAGGAGAGAGAAGAGACCTTCTCTTGGTCAAAATTTAGGACTTTCCTCCCTTTTTAGATGATTTGAAACAAATGGGAGAAATCTATCTCATTGGTTCTCACTATAATGAAAAAAGACAAGATGGAAAAAGACAAAAGTGAATGGGGGGTCAAGGGTTAAGGTTAGGTTAATGGTTTAGGAAAATGGGTTTGGGCTTATAGACTTGGGTCATGGATTTAGGACTTGGACTTGTGTAATGGGCTTGAACTTAGATGATGGGCCTAGGCTTGGGTATTGGGCATAGGCTCGGGCTTGGACTATAGGCTTAGGTAATGGGCCTCTGTATCGGACTCGGATAGTTGGGTGTGGGCTTGGGCTTGAGCTTGAGCTTGAGCTTAAGCGATGTGCCTGGGCTCGGATTAGGGGTTTGACCTTGGGTTTAGGCAATGGACCTAAGTTTGGGTTTGAACCAAGCCTAGGATTTTGGGCTCAAGAATGGGATCTTAGGTCTGGGATTTTTGGTCAATTTCTCTCTCACACTCAAGGGTTCCTCCGGACTTGGGGGTGCAAAAATGAGGTGCTCACATTCACTTATCAATGAACTGTTTGAACCTTTTTTTTTTTTGTTGTATATGCAATAATCATCTTTACCAATCAGATATCTATATATATGGGTGCCCATTTTTAATGATCAGCGTCAGCAACAATGTTTATTTGGGGTCATATAACTATGCTATCTTTTGGATTCGACTGAAACAAGAATGAAAATGTTCTCCCCTCAAACCCGCTACCAAAAACTAAAAGTAAAGAATAAAATCCAACCGACTACCATTACTATTGTTAAACATCCTGATAGTGCTTCTGATCTAATTCGGTTTTTTGCATGTTGCACTTGTAAGCACCCAAATTTTACTCCCCTCCCATAACCATGGTTAAGAAATTTAACCATGGCTAACCTAACCTAATCGTTGGTCAAACCCTAGTTAAACCCTAGGTCAAACCCTAATCAAATCCCTAGTTTAATCCTAGGTCAAACCATAGGGTCAACCCTAGCTAGCCCTAGTCCAACCCTAAACCTACAAACATGAGCCATGGCCCTAGCCCCATCTAGGGCTCAGCCCAAGGCCCCTAGGGATTGAACCTGTAGCCAACCAAGCCCTAAACCCAGGCATGGGCCCATAACCCTAGCCTAGCCCTAGGAGGGGAGGCCAGGCCCCCAAATTCAAAAGTTTTAGAATGTCGATGAACTATTCACCGACATTCATTTTTTTTAGAAAATCTTCATACCGCGTGGGGTGCATTTAAGTCTGGGCCAGACCCTTTTTTGGAAAACCTCAGGAATGGCGGTAGACATTCTACCGCCATTATCTTTTTGGTCCTGTAGGGGAATGAAAGTACTGGAATTACCACCATTCCCTCTGTTTGCGTGTAAACATCTCTTGCGCCCCTGTATGCAGCAGGCATGCGCCCACTCTGCCTCTTGAGACCTCCACGCTTTCCACCATCCTCCATACGAATTCCATTTGTATCCCCAACCTTCTAAGCCTATAAATACTTCACCACACCCAAGCTTCAATCCCATTCCGAAATTGCTTGAGAGAACCCTTGTACGATTCCCTGTAAATTGCCCTAGTGAATCTGGAAGCCCATCTTCAGGCTATTAGTGTTGAGCTGAACCTGAGGGGAATACTTTGATCCCATCCCTTTTTTATAAGGTTTCTCTCATCAGTGGTCTCACTCTCTCTGTCGAGACCCAAAATACCCCCTAGGAGTTAGGGATACTTTAGCTCGGACCGCCGTATCATACCATCCTATATGACACGTAAGGCACATGTACTTACCATCCTGTCAGAGTACACAAGTTATAAAACATAGCAGAAATAATTTATAATAAAATACTCCTATAATTCAGTCCAAGTCTGGACCAACAGAACATATCCAAAAATAAGGAGTGGACAAGTCCCACTCTCAACATGCACAAAATATCAGTATGATCCCTCTCATTCTCTCAACATAAATCAAAGTCGAGCCACTTATCCAGCGATCCATCATCCTGGTAGTGGTCCTTAGAGGGCTCTGGATCATAGTATTCTTCCTCTATCCAAGGCTCCATACTACAAACGTCAAATGGAATACGTGCACCTACCGAAGTCAATAATCGGCTGAGCATGGAATACTTAGTGATATACAAACTACTAACTAACAGTGACTAATATCATGAACATGCATAATCTTAGGGAATAACATTTGTGAAAGTAGTTACAAAATCCTTTTCTTAACAGTATTCGTGTGAAATCAAAACCAGGTAAATCATGTCATGTGATAATCATGTTTCTTATGAGTTCTTGTGAATTCTTGCCGAAGTTGGGATTCATTGTGAGCATGCGAGGATCTGAGTATGCATGATTTTCTTGTGAACATTCGAGCTTGTGAACTTGTGAGCTTGTGAGACATGACTACTTATAATTCCATGTATAGTGGGATTCCTTGTGAGCTTTGAAACGATTTTAGAACTTGTCACTTACCAACCCATAGTTTGGCCTTATCACTTGTAAGCTTGTGAGAATTCTTTTAATCAAAACCTTGCTTATGATCTTTTTGGAAATACCCTTTTCTTGTGAGAAATCATCGGATCATGCGAGACTCGTAAACATCATGCTAGACTTGTGAACATAAGGTGCATATAGTACTTGTGAATCTCATGGTGAACTTAGAAAAACTTGTAAACATGGCATCATATTCATAGAATTTCAATAATAGTGATAGCTTACATCCCATATTCCAATCATAGTCCAATCAATCCAAGAACAACCTTAAACATGGTATTTTGCCTTAAAAATAATAGCAGAAGGTAGGTAGTAGAGTGTATCTACCTTAAAAGGAAGTTTTTACACTTCTGTGGAACAAAAATCAAGTTTGAGGAAGCTTGGTTGAAGCTTTGACTATCTTGAACCTTAATTGGAAAACAAACCGAAAACCCCTCTTTTGATTTAAGAATTTAAGAATCACCTTGGGTAGAAAACCCAAGCTCTAAAACACCAAAAATAGTAAAATACCAACCTTAGAAGCAAGGATTTAGCTTCACTTTCAACTGAGGAGAATGGTTTGAGAAATCAAAGTTTTCTTCTTCTTCTTCTTCTTCTTCTCTTCTTCAATCTCTCAAAAATCCAAGCTTAGGGTTTGAGTAGATCAATCCCACGAATTCAGATCTTATTTATAGTTCTAGGGTTGTCAAAACCCCTAAAAGTCCTTGAAAATATCTCAAAATATCTCCCGAGGTTGGTGGAAGAGTTTTGAGCTGTTATAGGGTCATTTTTGGCCATTTCGAGGCTGACTCGTCAAGGAGTGACGCTCACTCGTCGACTAGTGAAGTTATGACAGGCCTGGGTTTTTCCCACTTTGGTATTTTAACTCGATTATCTGATTATGATGATTTAACTTGCGTTAGATTCGTCTTTAAAATGGGAACAACTTTCATGTTTTGCAAAATTTCTAATTCTTTTTTATTCATTGATTAAATTGCCCTTAACGCTGACTGGTCTGAAAATGGATTTCAGTAGCCCAGATTTTTAGCAGACTTGTTTTTGAAAATTTGACGTTTGACACATCCTCAACTATAAATCTGAAAATGTGATAAACATGAACCTTGAAGAGGGTTTTGATATCTTTCCAAATTTCAAGAATCACTCAATTCTGATCAGTGGCGAGAACTCTAGAGCTCTTTAAAGTTGAGGGTATGTTTAGGCATCCCTTTCTTTGACACTTGGAGTATGTTATACTCTCATTTTTCATTTATCCCAAACATCCTAAAACACTTTCCATACATATTTTAATTCATTTGAAACCTCCTTTCATTTTAAAACATGATGCAATAATTCCATTAAGGCTTTAGGCCTTGAAAAATACTATTCACAGCTCTATTCACACACTATTCACTTACAACCCTTTAAGCACTTAGGGTATTTTATACCTTTGCTTTTACCCTTCCTTTGCACACTAACACCACTCAATTTCTTCTAGAGTCCTTTTTAATCTTTGCTTCATCACCCACACATCTCGAGTCATTCATACTCTTTGTTTAAACTCCCAAGGACTTAGAGCAATTTATACTCTTGGTTTCAACGCACCGACATACACCACACATATTTCTATACAACAACTCTCCAGGTGAAAACCCTTCTTATCATCTTTCTATAACATCATAATAATACAAGAATACTTTTGACCTTCAACTCCAATGCCCTAACACTATTCACAGCATTGTGAAATTGATTCCCGGGGTCCTACATTCACACTTAGGTTATTTTATACCCTACGTGTTTTGATACTTAGAGTATACTTATACTCTCTTTTTGAGACTCAACACACGCAAATTGAACCATTATTTCACTGAGAATATCCAAGAAGATACATAGAGGCCTTGACCTCTATATGCACTATTCACTTAACACTTATGTTTTGTACTCTTTGCTTGCTTTCCCAAAGATACCTCACATCCCATGACTCATACACTAAACTCACATCATAGTCAGGTCATGTGAAAACCCTCACTCTCATTAACCAAACCCAACTAAAATGAAGGCCTTTGGCCCTTCTAATACTAGTGCCCTTGATACTAATCACAATACTATTCTCAGTGCATGTGAACTTGGTTTTCACCCCTAAGGCTCACAACACACCCAATCCTCAACTCATACAACACATATCACATGTTTTACACAAAAATATATTCCCTTTAGTATTAACCAAATGCCAAGATCACACAGAACACCTTGCCTTGAACAGGCCTAGTGCAAAGCACTATTCACTTTTATGATCAGTATTTGCAAAAAAATCTGGGGCTCTACATCCTCCCCCCCTTATAGAAATTTCGTCTGTGAAATTAGAAAGATACTACATGCGGGGATATATATATATATGTTTTTTTTTTCACTCTTTGTTATCCATAACTAAGTCAAGCAATGCATAACAACTTCCATAGAATATAAGGTTCTATGCCCAAAAGAGCCATTTCATTCATTTCCTATTCAATATATACAATATTGAAACAGTGTTGTAGAGCCCCGGAACTTTTGGTGCATGCCTTGGAATGCGTGTCAAGGCATGATGTATTGTAATCTCCATTTTCATGAAATAAGAATTTGGAAATTTTGAGAATTTTGTAAGAATGCTATAATTAATTAAATAAATTAATTAACAATGTTTATAAGCCTTGAAAGGGTCCTAGGCATGTTTAGAAGGGGTCAAAAAGGGAAGTAGGATAAGTCTAGGTAGGAGGAATTGGTGAAAAATGGACTTAGTGTCAAGACTTACAGAGAATCGATCGCTCGGTCTCGAGAGCGATCGATCGGTCCATAATCGATCGCTCGGTTCATATTGGCGATCGATCGGTCCAAAACCGATCGATCGGTAGCTATCGACTGGTTAACTTGTTTTTATGGGAAAAAATTCCAGAGAGCATGTTTTTGACCAATCGCCCGGTCAAAACACCGGTCGCTCGGTAGGCGACCGATCGCTCGATCTTAACCACCGATCAATCGGTATATCGCGTTTTGCAGAAATTTTATTAAGGGGTTTTTTGTCTTTCGGGTGTTAAACCCTTACCCATAAGGGCTTGCTCGAGCATTTGGGTCCCCATACATCATACTTAAAGTATTTTGAGAGAAAGGGGAAGAGAACAAGAGGGTTTTTCCCCTAGGGCATCCTTGGTGAAGAGATCAAGGGTTTGAACATCCAAGAATCTTCACAAAGTTGGTTTTTCCTTCAAAGCCAAACCTCAAGCTCGTGGGGGAGTCCTTCAAGCTAGGGCAGCATTTTCCAGGGTATTCTTCAAAGGGTCTCTTTCCCACTCAAACTTTCTTCAAAAAGGGTCCTCCTTCTTCCAAGTTGGAGCTTCAATCAAGGGCTTCCACCCAAGATCAAGCCTTGATTCAAGGTGAGTATACCCTACTAACTCCCATTAGCAATAACCTAGGTTTTTCATTTTAATTGATGATTCTTGATCCCATGTTTTCCCTCCCTTTGAAATGTGTTATTTCCAAAAAAAATGGTAAAACAAATAATAATGAATGTTGTGATGTGTGGAAGGAGGAGGGGTTGAGGCGATTGGATGCCGTATGGATGTTGTGTGATGTGTGAAGTGGAAAATGGTAGATGGGAATTTTACAAATAATGAACTTACCTTGATGATTGGATGGAAAATATGCACTAAAAAGAATAAGATGAACTACTAAGGAAATGTTGCATGCTATGTGTTTGACAATGGAAGAAAATGGAAGTAGGCCTTATACAATTGTTCTAATAAATGATGAATGGACCAAATGCCATGTAGATTACCCAAATTCTCACATGCTTATACTATGAATTGAATTGCGATGCACTACCCTTCATGTCATATATGTCATCATGGTTGCCACTATTGATAAGCACTCAAGCACGCATGCATGCATGACTAGGTTTTCCAAGAGTATTTGTATATGATAAATCAAACAAGGAAACAAGCACATGTCAAGGAGGTTGGTAGCCCAAGTGAAGGGTGCTAGCCTCTGGCTCACAAGAAAATGAAATAATTACATGTCAAGGAGGTTGGTAGCCCAAGTGAAGGGTGCTAGCCTCTGGCTCACAAGTGAATGAAATATCAAGGAGGTTGGTAGCCCCGGGAGGTGCAGGTTCTAGCCTCTGGCTCACAAGTATACAAGTCAAGACATGAAATCCCAAAGAAGACAGACACGCATGCATGATTTTCACAAGCACGACCGAGGCATGAAAAAGGTTTTTGAACATGAATTTTAACGGCGTTTTTGCATTCATGCACGTATGTCAAGATATTTATATTGCTTCATGTTCAATACTATTTATCTTATGTTGCTAGGATTGTTTTAACTCGATATTTCGTATTGTGCTCCCTGTTGTCGGGCTTTTTTTATTACTATAGTTAGCTAGTAGCTTGTTCTTGCTGAGTATTCCATGCTTAGCCATACTTTTATATCGGTAGGTACTTTGGAAGTCCTCGACCCCAAGCCTTGGGTCGAGGAAAGAGTACGTAGAGGAGAAGGAGCCATCTATCCCATTGCAGTCCCAGGAGGATAGGGATTTGGACATGTGGCGATACCTCGACTACTGTTGAGATGAAAGCTGATGAGGTGGTTTACCTGGTTGCCTTACCCGTTCATATGGCGGTGGTCCATAACGTGTTTCACATCTCCATGCTTCAGAAATATATCCCGGACCCATCCCATGTCATTGAGCTTGATCCGATAGAAATCCGGGAGGATCTGACACTAGTTGAGCAACCAGTGCAGATTTTGGACAGGCGAGATCAAGTCTTGCCCAACAAATCATTCCCTTGGTCTTGGTAAGATGGCAACACCATTCAATGGAGGAGGTTATATGGGAACAAGAGGCCGAAGTGCGAGAAAAGTATCATCAGTTATATGTTTAGGACCTTGGCCTTCCCTTGTATTTTTTTGTGGTTTTGTGCATGTATGTATCATCCAAATTTTGAGGACGAAATTTTTGTAAGGGGGGAGGAAGTAGAGCCCCGGAACTTTTGATACATGCCTTGGAATGCGTGTCAAAGCATGATGCATTGTAATCTCCATTTTCATGAAATAAGAATTTAGAAATTTTGAGAATTTCGTAAGAATGCTATAATTAATTAATTAACAATGTCTATAAGCCTTGAAAGGGTCCTAGGCATGTTTAGAAGAGGTCAAAAAGGGAAGTAGGATAAGTCTAGGTAGGAGGAATGGGTGAAAAATGGACTTAGTGTCAAGACCTGCAGAGAACCGATCGCTCGGTCTCGAGAGCGATCGATCGGTTCATATTGGCGATCGATCGGTCCAAAATCGATCGATCGATAGCTATCGACTGGTTAACTTTTTTTTATGCGGAAAAATTCTAGAGAGCAAGTTTTTGACCGATTGTCCAATCAAAACACCGGTCGCTCAGTAGGCGACCGATCGCTTGGTCTTAACCACCGATCGATTGGTATATCGCGTTTTGCAGAAATATCATTAAGGGCTTTTTCATCTTTTGAGCGTTAAACCCTTGCCCATAAGGGCTTGCTTGAGCATTTGGGGCCCCATACATCATACTTAGAGTATTTTGAAAGAAAGGGGAAGAGAAGAAGAGGGTTTTTCCCCTAGGGCATCCTTGGTGAAGAGATCAAGGGTTTGAACATCCAAGAATCTTCACAAAGTTGGTTTTTCCTTCAAAGCCAAACCTCAAGCTCGTGGGGGAGTCCTTCTTCAAGCTAGAGCAGCATTTTCCAAGGTATTCTTCAAAGGGTCTCCTTCCCACTTAAACTTTATTCAAGCAAGGGTCCTCCTTCTTCCAAGTTGGAGCTTCAATCAAGGGCTTCCACCCAAGATCAAGCCTTGATTCAAGGTGAGTACACCCTACTAACTCCCATTAGCAATAACCTAGGTTTTTCATTTTAATTGATGATTCTTGATCCCATGTTTTCCCTCCTTTTGAAATGTGCTATTTCCAAAAAAAGGTAAAAAAGATAATAATGAAAGTTGTGATGTGTGGATGGAGGAGGGGTTTATGAGATTGGATGCCGTATGGATGTTGTATGATGTGTGAAATGGAAAATGGTGGATGGACATTTTATATATAATGAACTTACGTTGACGATTGGATGAAAAATATGCACTAAAAAGAGTAAGATGAACTACGAAGGAAATGTTGCATCCTATGTAATTGACAAAATGCCTAAACTAGGAGTAAATGAATTAAATGAAGAAAATGGAAGTAGGCCTTATGCAATTGTTCTAATAAATGATGAATGGACCAAATGCCATATAGATTACCCAAATTCTCACATGCTTATACTATGAATTGAATTGCAATGCACTACCCTTCATGTCATACATGTCATCATGGTTGCCACTATTGACAAGCACACAAGCACGCATGCATGCATGAACCGGGTTTTCCAAGAGTATTTGCACATGATAAATCAAACAAGGAAACAAGCACATGTGAAGGAGGTTGGTAGCCCAAGTGAAGGGTGCTAGCCTCTGGCTGACAAGAAAATGAAATAATTACATGTCAAGGAGGTTGGTAGCCCAAGTGAAGGGTGCTAGCCTCTGGCTCACAAGTGAATTAAATATCAAGGAGGTTGGTAGCCCAGGGAGGTGCGGGTGCTAGCCTCTCGCTCAGAAGTATACAAGTCAAGACATGAAATCCCAAACAAGACAGACATGCATGCATGATTTTCACAAGCAAGACCGAAGCATGAAAAAGGTTTTTGAACATGAGTTTTATCAGAGTTTTTGCATTCATGCAAGCATGTCAAGATATTTATATTGCTTCATGTTCAATACTATTTATCTTATGTTGCTAAGATTGCTTTAACTCGATATTTCGTATTGTGCTCCCTGTTATCGTGCTTTCGTTATTGCTATGGTTAGCTAGTAGCTTGTACTCACTGAGTTTCCATGCTCAGCCATACTTTTATGTTGGCAGGTACTGTGGAAGTCCTCGACCCCGAGCCTTGGGTCGAGGAAGAGTACGTAGAGGAGAGGGAGCCATCTAACCCGTTGCAGTCCCAGGAGAATAGGGATTTGAACGTGTGGCCATACCTCGACTACTGTTAAGAGGAGAGCGTGAGAGAGTCCTTTTGTATTTTGATAGGTGGGCGTGTCCACCTTTACTTTGATTATGTATTGTACATAAGGAGTTATAGAAGAAAATAAAAAGTTAGTTCCCGTTTCCGCATTCATGATATAGTTCTGCACTCTGATTATCATTGTATTATATCATATTTAGCCTTATTCATTACAGGATGGTTTGGCAGGTACGTACAGTCACCTCTAAAGTATCCCTTAACTCCTAGGGGGTATTTTGGGGCGCGATAAGTGTACATCATAGTATAACAAAATATCATAACACTGTACATATATAAAAGATAAGCCAACAGATCAAAAGACTGACTAGGGCATCTTTTATACTCCACAATGAGATAGATGCGCTACTGTCTCCCGTCATGACCCTATATGAAAACATAGGCATCTATACCTCAGTCGAGGTGGATGAACTACTCCCAGCTTCCTGCTGGGATGTCCTACCCTCCCAGCTTGCTAACATGCGATCCTCCACCTCCCCTTTCAACTTCTTCTTGGTCTGCTTACGGGTGCTCAAAATCTCATTGTATTCCCGAGCCGTAAGCCTCTTCGGAGGCGAAGGTACCCAGGCAGTTCCATTTGGGTTTATCTGGATGGCCTTAGGCGTAATGGCCCTCATAATCTATTGGGATAGACCGATCCACTCCGGATAACGTCGCATCAATGTGACTCTCATCCTCATGAATCTCCTACTTAGTGGGAATTCTATACATCCTCGGCATCCCTGCACATGCACAAAAATTTCAAATCACTCACTGATTTTGAAATAGGTCATGTCCAACCAGGTTTATAACTTGTTCAACTATGCCCCATGATAATAATCCGAAGAACAATAGCAAAACAAGAGTCTATCTTGGAAACTGGAGTATCAACAGGTCATCTCACAGTTGATAGCTCACACTCTAGGGTATAGTACACATATGAGCCTTTATACACGGCCCAGGAAGTATACACACATAAAGTTCCTAGCGAAGCTAAGACACGAGGTTCAGTTGAAACATCAACTTGTTTGACTAAGACTGACTAATCAGTCTAAACTTGGAATACAACTCCCAAGTTAAAAATAAAAACATACTAATCTCTTGACGACCAACACATGGCTAAGCACTCGATACCTAACTATGTTCTCATTTTACATTAATCACACTTAAGTTCATATATCACAATATGTTACACATATAGTTGTATAATAGCATGTTTACAATCATCATAGAATTTCACCCTAGGTTCCTACTTCTTCGATTTCTACGTCTCATGACGATAGTCTTAGTAGCAATAACACCACACGAGTCTAAGTTGAATCAAGCTCTTTGAATAGCTCAAGGATCATATAGTGCTTATATAGCTCATCATATACCTCAGAGCATACAAATAATAGTATAAGCATACCAAGAAAATCCTAGCGATGCTAAGTTCTCAACTTGGCTAATGCGCGAACCGGTCACACGATAAGACTAGATAACTAGTCCATACTTGAAACCTAAACTTCCTAGACTGACCTAAGGACTTGCTTGATACCCATTATGTCATGGTATTAAACTTAAGTTATAAAGTTCATCTGAGTTCTAAGTTTAACTCCGAGAATATGCTTCCGCTTAGAGTACAACAGAGCCCAAGGGAACTAATCCCTAGGCTCTGATACCAAGTCTGTCGCAACCCAAATACCCCCTAGGAGTTAGGGATACTTTGGCTCAGACCGCCGTATCATACCATCTTGTATGACACATAAGGCACATATACTTACCATCCTGTCAGAGTACACAAGTTATAAAACATAGCGGAAACGATTTATAATAACATACTCCTATAATTCAGTCCTAGTCTGGACTAACAGAACATATCCAAAAATAAGCAGTGAACAAGTCCCACTCTCAACATGCACAAAATATCAGTATGATCCCTCTCATTCCCTCAACAGAAATCAAAGTCGAGCCGCTTATCCAGCGATCCATCATCCTGGTAGTGGTCCATAGAGGGCTCTGGATCATAGTATTCTTCCTTTATCCAAGGCTTCGTACTACAAACGTCAAATGGAACATGTGCAACTACCGAAGTCAATAATTGGCTGAGCATGGAAAACTTAGTGATATACAAACTACTAACTAACAGTGAATAATATCATGAACATGCATAAGCTTAGGGAATAACATTTGTGAAAGTAGTTACAAAATCCTTTTCTTAACAGTATTCGTGTGAAATCAAAACCAGGTAAATCTTGTCATGTGATAATCATGTTTCTTGTGAATTCTTGCAAAAGTTGGGATTCCTTATAAGCATGCGAGGATCTGAGTATGCATGATTTTATTGTGAACTTGCGAGCTTGTGAACTTGTGAGTTTGTGAGTCCATGTATAGTGGGATTCCTTGTGAGCTTTGAAACGATCTTAGAACTTGTCACTTACCAACCCATAGTTTGGCCTTATCACTTGTGAGCTCAAGAGAATTCTTTTAATCAAAACATGCTTATAAACTTCCTTGAAATACCCTTTTCTTGTGCGAAATCATTGGATCATGCGAGACTCGTAAACATCATGCTAGACTTGTGAACATAAGGTGCATATAGTACTTGTGAATCTCATGGTGAACTTAGAAAAACTTGTAAACATGACATCATATTCATAGAATTTCAATAATAGTGATAGCTTACATCCCATATACCAATCATCATCCAATCAATCCAAGAACAATCTTAAACATGGTTAAAAATAATAGCACAAGGTAGGTAGTAGAGTGTATCTACCTTAAAATGAAGTTTTTACACTTTTGTGGATCAAAAATCAAGTTTGAGGCAGCTTGGTTGAAGCTTTGAGTATCCTGAACCTTAATTGGAAATCAAACCAAAAACCACTCTTTTGATTTAAGAATTTAAGAATCACCTTGGGTAGAAAACCCAAGCTCTAAACACCAAAAATAGTAAAATACCAACCTTAGAAGCAAGGATTTAGCTTCACTTTGGTCTGAGGAGAACGGTTTGAGAAATCAAAGTGTTCTTCTTCTTCTTCTTCTCTTCTTCAATCTCTCAAGAATCCAAACTTAGGGTTTGAGTAGATCAATCTCACGGATTCAGATCTTATTTATAGTTTAAGGGTTGCCAAAACCCAAGTCCTTTAAAATATCCCAAAATATCTCCCGAGGTCGGTGGAAGAGTTCTGGGCTGTTACAGGGTCGTTTGTGGCCATTTCGGGGCTGACTCATCGACGAGAGACGCTCACTCGTCGACTAGTGAAGTTATGACAGGCCTAGGTTTTTTCCACTTTGGTACTTCGACCATAACTTTTGACTCGCTTATGCGATTTGGACGATTCAACTTGCATTGGATTCATCTATCAAAGGAGAACAACTTTTATGTTTTATAAAATTTTTAATTCTTCTTTATTCATTAACCAAATTGCCCTTAAAGCTGACTGGTCTGGAAATGGATTTCAGCAGCCCAGATTTTCAACAGACTTATTTCCGAAAATCTGATGTTTGACCCATCCTCGACTCAAAATCTGTAAATGTAATACCCATGAATCTCAAAGAGGGTTTCGATATCTTTCCAAATATTCAAGAATCACTCAATTCTGATCAACGGTGAGAACTCTAGAACTCTTTAAAGCTGAGGGTATGTTTAGGCATCCCTTTCTTTGACACTTGGAGTATGTTATACTCTCATTTTTTATTTATCCCAAACACCCTAAAATACTTTTCATACATATTTTTATTCATTCGAAACCTCCTTTCCTTTTAAAACATGAAGCCATAATTCCATTAAGGCTGTAGGCCTTGAAAAACACTATTTACAGCACTACTCACACACTATTCACTTCCAACCCTTGAAGCACTTAGGGTATTTTATATCCTTGCTTTTACCCACTTAGAGTATTTCCTTTACCCTTCCTTTTCACACTAACATCACTCGATTTCTTCTAGAGTCCTTTTTAATCTTTGCTTTATCACCCACACATCTTGAGTCATGCATACTCTTTGTTTAAACTCCCAAGGACTTAGAGCATTTTATACTCTTGGTTTCAACGCACCGACATACACCACACATATTTCTATCCAACAACTCTCCAGGTAAAAACCCTCCTTATCATCTTTCTATAACATCATAACAATACAAGATGACTTTTGACCTTCAACTCCAATGCCCTAACACTATTCACACCATTGTGAAATTGATTCCCGGGGTCTTACATTCAGACTTAGGTTATTTTATACCCTACATGTTTAGATACTTAGAGTATACTTATACTCTCTTTTTGAGACTCAACACACGCAAATCAAACCATTATTTCACTAAGAATATCCAAGAAGATACATAGAGGCCCTGACCTCTATATGCACTATTCACTTAACACTTAAGAGTATGTTTTGTACTCTTTGCTTGCTTTCCCAAACATACCTCACATCCTATGACTCATACACTAAACTCGCATCATAGTCAGGCCATGTGAAAACCCTCACTCCCATTAACCAAACCCAACTAAAATGAAGGCCTTTGGCCTTTCCAATACTATTGCCCTTGGAACTAATCACAACACTATTCTCAGTGCATGTGAACTTGGTTTTCACCCCTAAGGCTCAAAACACACCCACTCCTCAACTCATACAACACATATCACATGTTTTACACAAAAATATATTCCCCTTAGTATTAACCAAATGCCAAGATCACACAAAACACCTTGGCTTGTACATGCCTAGTGCAAAGCACTATTCACTCATAGGATCAGTGTTTGTAAAACAATCTGGGGCTCTACACTCTCTCTTTCCACCTTTTTTTGGTACTCAAAGCCAACATAGGTTAGTGACTTCCCCCTTCCCCTTTTATTTTTTGGTTATGTTGTTCTCAAGCCCTGGTCCTGTTCTAGGGCTTGTCTTCGCCCTTTTGAGTGAAAAGGGACCCCTCTGCCTCATTCCATAGGCAAGAGGGGTCCCTCATGCATGAGAGCTCACACACGACCCACACATTGAGCAGACTTCCCTTGTGCATCCCTCTATCCCCAAACCCTTGGGGAGACCTTAGGGTGATGGTGAATCTCCTAAAAGGGTCGCATCCTGAGTCCAAAGGGGCAAAATCGTAGATTCTGGAGGATTCCTAAAATGGCGGTAAACACAGTATTGCTATTATGGGCCATCTCTTTTGGCAGCGGCCTCAGGCTATCTTTGGTAAAGCCTTAGTCCATTCCAGGGCCTAAATCTAATCCCTGAGGTCCCCTCTTATCATCCCTGACCTTCATGTATGTCATAGACCTCCTTAACCATAGTTAAAATGCGCACAAGTGGGAAAAGTCCAGAATGTCGGTAATCAGTTTACCGACATTCTAGGGACTTTTGTTCCCTGATTACAATACCATAGTGGACCCAATCCAGACTAGGCTCAGGGTCCAAACCAGGCCCAGGACCTAAGCTAGGTCCCTTGAATCTCCCTAGGGGTCTAATTCTGCAAAGAATTAGAATTAATGGGCGGTATTGCTTTTACCACCAATTCCTATTTTTTGAGATTTGGGCCTTACACAGGGCCCATGCCTAGTAGGAGGCTAGTCTAGGCCCTGCCATACTATCTAGACCCATATCAGACAATACCAGACCCTTAATTGGGGTTAACTCAACCCCGGTTAGCTTTTAGCCATGGTTAAGCCCATCTAACTTTGAAAAATATGAAAAATCCCAAAAAATATAAAAAATACAAAAATGAGAAAAACATCCAACCTTGATTCGTTTAACCTTGGTTAAACAACTTAAACCATGGTTAAATGCTTCCCTTGGCCTCTAGGCTTGACCCTAGGCCTCCGGGCCTAACCCTAGGCCTCTGGCCCAATCCCTTAGCCTCTGAACTCATCCCTAAGCCTCCAGGCTCAAATTTTAGGCCTTCGGGCCCATGCCCTAGCCTCTTGGCTTAGTCCATTAGTCTCTAAAGTAGACCCTTTGTAATGCCTCAGAATTTTAAATAATAAAATTATGCGTTTATTGGTTCCTAACTAGGGTTAAATACTTGAGTGATTGTTAAATTAATAACAAAGTGGGTTTTGCTCGGGATTGAGGTGCACCAAGGAAATCCTAGTATCTTTTCTCAAAAATTGCACACAGTGCGTCAGTCAACTACCGGGACACACCCCTATCGTATTGGTTCTGTTAGGTATCATTTCGCGGGATCGCAAAGCCATTATGTGTGATAAAATTGAGAAAAGCGGAAAATTTCTAGATTTCCAGAATTTAAGTGGGACCTAATATCTGTTGGAGATCCTAACAGAAATATGAATACAGAATGTCACCGTATGCCGATTGGTCGTAAGAATCATCATCTGTCATTACGGCCATTTTTTTTGTTCGTATATGAAAATACCGCATGTTTTGTATCTGAAATCAGGAAATTAGTGGGTTTTACAGTTTTCTTCCGAATTTACTTTTTACTATCAAAACTCACCATTTTCCCTTGAAATTTGTGCAGTAAGTGTCAGACTGTCCCTAGTTTGGTCACCTATTGTTTCGGTTCTGTCGCATATCGATTCGCGAGACCACGGGGGTCTTTAATGTAAGAAAATTGAGAAAACCAGGAAATTTTAGATTTTCCAGAATTCAATTGGGACTCCATAATTGTTGAGGATTCTAATAGAAATCTGTACGGCTGGTACCATAGCATGCCAGTTGGCTGTGAGGATGTCTGTCTATCATTTCGGCAATTAATCTTCTCAAACAAAGAAACGGCAGCATGTTTTGTGTCCAAAATCAGGAAATTAGTAGGTTTTACAATTTTCTTCCAGACTAAAGTGCAGCTGTCAAAACTCAGTATTTTTCCTTGAAACTTTTACAGTAGGTGCCGGACTATCCCAAGTTCGGTCACCTAAAGTTTCGTCATAATCAGATGACATTTGGTAGGGTTTTGGAGGCTTGTATGTGCGAAGAATCGGAAATCCGATCAAATTTGGTCAAAACGGTCAAAATTAGTCAAATCGGTCAAAGTTCACACCATTATCACTCATGTCCCATTGCATCGGATCCAAACCCTTTTCCTATTTAAAGGCAAACTTATTCACTTTCTCCTCATTCGCACAGTGAGTTAGAGCCGAAGTTCTGTCTCACGGTTTCTAGAAAGAAAAACTAGAGAGAGAGAGAAGAGGAGAGAGAAAGGGGAAAGAGAGAGTGCATGCGCACAACCCCAGGGTTTATCGATACGCTGAACACTGTGGTGACGTCGGATCGTGAATGTAGGACCTCAAAAAGCGTGAAAAGGTAAAAACCCTCTCTTTCCTTCCTATTTTCTTTTATTTTTACTCTTTTTGTTGTGGTTTGGGATGTGTGAATGATGTGGATGAATAAAAAGGGTCTGAGACCCTGAAATGATGTGTGGATGAATGTGGGAAGGGATTAAATTGGAGTAGAGGAATGTAACCTCGGTTTCAGGCTGTTTGCAGCTCGAAATTTAGACTCCACCTAATGTGCTATCGATCTCAGGTGTATGGCGATCGATTACAGCCATACAGAAGGCTTGTAATGGATCATGCAATCAATCCAATGATCGATCGTAGAACAGGTTGATCACTCAGGGTCCTGTTTGGCCTCGGGCGATCAATTACAGCCGGTGTGTGATCGATCACAGGGTGACGATTGATCGCAACGATCAATCGTAAGTTGGACAGTGTGCTTTGGAAGCCTATATTGGCTCCCTTATGTTTATAGGGTCCTCCTGGGAAGCCCCAAAAGTCACGATTGACATTTTTAAGGTAATGGAGGGTGTCCATTGGCCCGGGTGCGCTCCCTGTCTGAGTGGTATACTTGTGGACTAGGTAAATGAGCATGATGCCCAAGTGTGTCGGTTATCCAAGCGAGCTTTGGGATAATCGGGGTTGTTCGTGGTTAGAAAACCTAATCCGTGATTACATGGGGCCGTGGTTCCTCCTTGTCCAGGTTCAGGATAACGTTATTGGATGTCGTGGGTTCCCTGGGACTGATAGACGGGAGATGTCAGTCTATTTGTCTAGGTCGTCCGTGGTTCCTCATCGACTAGGTCAGGAGTGGCGGCATTGGATGTCGTGGTTCCTCTGGGATTGGTAGTTAAGAAATATTGGAGTCCTAAGGAGTCAGTGGCTGAGCATCCGATGGTGTATAATCCGGGGTTTCCTCTCTAGAAGAGGGCGGCAGTCGGGTTTATCGGGGTTACCTTCGTGGTGGGATGTCTAGGAGGGGTGGCATTGGATGTCATGGTTCCTCCGTAAGACTAGCCAGAAAAGGTCGATAGGCAGGTTGGCCGTGGCTTCCTTCTGGACTGATATCAAGTTGAGATGGCGGCAAATACACGAGATGTGGTCGGCCAGTGGATTTGAGGAGTTTGTTCTTGTAGGGTAGGTGCCCGTGTGGTATGAAATCTTCAGATTCGCAGTTTGTTGAGCCGAAGTGCTTAGGTTGGTATTGAATCTTCTGATTTAGGCTTGTACGAGCAGCTGTGCTCAAAGTTGTAGTGAATCTTCGGATTGTAAGTTAGAAATAGGTCAGAGTACCCAAAGTTCGGTCTTGATTGGGTATATAACCCGGGATTGTGTAAGTAAGTCTAAAGTACTATCCACCTTGTAATGCATGTGTGGTACTATCCTAGCATGAAAGATTGCATGTGTATTATAAGGCACCTAATGCTCATCAGAAATATGAAGTAACATATTTCCTAATTTTATAGATTGAGGGGTCTATGAAATTTGATTGAATGATGAGCAATATCATCAAAGATCGAAAGCCCTGATCTAAAGATATTATTATGTGTGAAAAATTATGATGTATATTTTATTGTCATGTCATTCTATAACCACCTTACTAAGACTTTAATGAGAATCTCTTGACCAATTCAAAGTGTTTGGAATGGAAAAAGAATCTCAAGTTTGTGCTTACCATTTAAAGAATTGCCCAAGTTCTCACTACTAATGTTAAATCTTATTTGAGATGTTTACTGAATACTATAGGGCTGCTAGGCAGCTTTCTATATAAAAGGACAAGTGGATACCAAGTTGACTAGGAAACCCAGTCACAAAGAATATGATAGAGATCATTGGATTCATAAATCCCAATTCTTAGTACTGAGATAAATTGAGATAAATTTATGGGATTAGAGGATATGATCCTCGACAAACTCCCGGAGTCCTTTAACATGGTTATGTTGAACAAGTACGAAATCAGATTGTCTGAAATCCCACATGTTGCATATGGCTAAGAACCTTTGAAGAGTTCAATGCTATTTGCAAAGATGTTCAAAAGAGTTGGATTTTCTAAATCCCTAGCATTTATGCAAAGGAAAGAAATCCAAGATTTTTCATTGGAAAGGTACTCTGGTAGTATGAACAAGGGCTCTTCAAAGAAGAAAGGAAAGTATAAGGATTGTGCTTCATAGTGAAGCAATTGGTCATTGGATACAGGACAAACCTTTGGAAGGATTGTCCAGCTTATATACTCATGTGCTTCATAGTGAAGCAATTGGTCATTGGATACAGGACAAACCTTTGGAAGGATTGTCCAGCTTATATACTCATCAAGTCCAATTAATTGTTGGAAACTCCAGCTCCTAATGCTTGGTATGATCTTGCATAAGTGCAATAGTTGCATGTTTGTTAAGGAAAAAGAGAAATCTAAGTAGATAAAACATCTACTTGGGAATGGGACAAAAGTTGGATGATCGTAACCATATGAATCTTCCATTAAGAGGTAGCTAACTTTATTTCACCTTCTTTGAAAAGTTCAAGGAATTCTGTATTGAAATAAAGAAACAGCTAGGTAAGTCTTCCATGATTGAGAAGAGTACCTCTTAATAGAAATTTCATAATTTACTCTCATTACATCTTGTCTCAGATAATTTCCAATACAAACCATAGCATGATGGTGTTGTTAAATCGAATTATATTGGATATGATTTGATGGAAGATGAACTTGGGATTTGCATTAGAGACATTTAGTCTCTATTCGTGGATAACAAAAGATATTTGTAAGCAGGAATACAAGTTTCCTAGAAGAGAAACTGAATCTAGAATTGTTCTAGAAGCGGAAGCCCAGTAGACTGATAACTATGAGAATTGATAGAGATCAACTCTCTACTCTCACTATACCTAAATAGTACACTAGAACCCACAGGTCCCAGAATCTGTAGTTGGACTAACTTTTATTCTGATGAAATAATCAAACTGTTTGATTTTTATCTAAGAACGAAAGTATCCTTTGTGTGCAAATTGGTTAGTGGGAGCATAATTACTTTCTTGGCTCTATGCAAAGATAATATTCTTTTCATTGTGAATGAAGTATGAATATTATTCTTCTCTTAGATTTGATCTAGCAATTTTGCAATGAAGGACAAAAACTTTGACATCATGTTTTCTTAGACCTAAATGGTTTAGAGATAAAAGAAAAATGATATTGTTATTCTCCTAATAACAATCATGTTTTTGTGCAAGTAAAATTCCAAGAAAAGAGTTTCTACCTTTATGGAATGGAATCAGTTTCTCTTAGATATGTGATATATTGAGAAAATATACTTGTACTAGACCGGATATTCATCACATGTTGATGTGATAAGATATTGATCAGATTAGTTCGGAGCATTGCATAATGGTAATGTACAAGCATGTTAACTTCTGAAATGACTGTTGGATAGTATCATTTTTGTTTAGTCATTTAAAAAACTATGGTTATTGATAATAAATTTGCAAGAGTTACAAGTATTATTGCATCACTACAATAGTTATGGTAAAGCAGACATGACAGACTCATGTATATTAAGTTATGCTTCAGCTGGTGTTTGAGAAACATCATTGAGAAGATGGGCATTACATCTAATTGGCTTAGAGTGCAAGTGGGAGATTGTTGGACATATATGCCCTCAAAAGCCAATAAGAAATTTTTTCCATGTTGATTAGATAAGCATCATATTCACACAACCAACTATAAAGGGTATTTATATTAATTACTGTCTAATATGATGAAGGCATAAAGTTCCATAGGTAACATTGTAGGAAAATCATGTAAAGGTTGCGAGGAGATATGATTTTCCGGTTCCTCGAAAACCTAATATTGTTCGAAGCCTCTAGAGTACTGGTTGGGCGCCGTACTTCATCATGGCTTGCACATGTGTAGTTCTAAGAGATAGTGTGATGAATCTCATTCACAAAGAGTGGTGACTCTTGACTAACATGTGAGTATATGTAGCTAGTACATAATACTGAAAAGGGTCATTAGTGGATACCCTATGGAATACATTGTCAGATTGTATTAGGGTTATCCATTTGACAAATTGTCCTTAGACCTGAGAGGTTAACATCTTCTCAGACATTTGTCTATATGGCTTTGATGTGCCAATCGGCAATGTTCAATACACAGGACTAACTCCGGGTACGTTGGGTCATATACACAATGTTTGGAGAAGTGTGTAAACACTCAATAAGGAATCCACAACTCCTTAATTGGAGATAATGATATCAAGGTGATACTTGTTGAACTGAACTGTTAAATCCAGTACTGGTGCTTTTCGGTAAAATGGTTTTTATCGAAGTTGATATTTTCAATATGGAAAAGTATATATATATATATATATATGTCAGTTCTTTTCTAATGTTTCTTCAAAAGTGTTTTGGAGGTTCAGTTCAATGAAAAGTAGTCATGAGAAAGGGTTCTATTCATAAGCTAGGGATTAAGACAGTGGAATTGTTCCAATCTCGGAAGCTTACAAGTGATATCGGAATATGGAAGGATTTATTTGTAAATATATTGTGAGATGGTACTTACAAGCAATTCTCTAATTTCTGGAGGTTAATCACATTGTGTTAATGGACATTAATTGTGATTGGTGGAAGTCCAGGGATATAGATAAAATTCTATAATCCTAATGAAGTTTTAGGAAAGGTGTTTCCTAGTAACAATGCTTTAACCAAAAGGTTGAGTACTTGGTCCCACAACCAGAAATAGGAGATCCCTTTAGATCCCACACACAAGGACCTTCTTAAAGTATTTAATTTAATTATGAATTAAATTAATTAATTTCTCTAAGTAATCACTATATGGTATAGTGAAGCTCTAAAAGGTGGAATCACATTAGATGTGAAAAACCAAATGGGTAGGACCCATTGAGGATTATTTTAAAAGAATAATTAAAGTGACCAATAGGGGTTTAGAACCCTTAAGGGCGTGTAGAGTGGGGCCCACCTAGGGTGGGACGCCCACTTCAAGGAGGAATAATAATTGTTATTATTTTAATTAGTTTCTAATAACTAATATCCTTATTGGATAAGGTTAGTTGGTTAGTTAGAGTTAGTTACTAATTAAAGATTCCTTGTTGGACAAGGAGTCTATTAGTTTCTTGCTAATCAAGGAATCCTAATTGGATTAGGATATGGATAAGCTTAGTTGGACACTAATGGATAAGGTTAGTTTCTATTAATGATAATTCCTAATTGGATTAGGAGAAATCAAGAATTAGAAACAAATTGAGGAATTCTAATTAGATTAGAAAGTGGACTCTTGAGTTGCAAGCAACCCATGCTCTCCTATATAAAGAGGTGGACGTCCAAAGCTTGGGACACAATAAAATTTCCAGAATTTTATTTTCTCCTCTCCTTAATCTCACGCCCTCCCACTCCTCTCTCTTTGAGGTGTACGGTCAGCCCTCTTTTCCCCTTTTTTATTCACTTGAGTTCTAAGTTTTGAATAATCAAGAAGAAGAAGATTAAGGATCTTGTTAATCAAGAAAGGTTCTTGATCAATAAAGATTGGATTTTTATTTCAAGATCCTAGAGCTGGAAATTTGGAAGGGCCATTAGCTTCCATTAGAGAAAACTTTAAAGGAAAAGATGGTTCGTGTGAATCGAGAGGAGACTTGACACTTGTGAAGTTTTGCGAGTACTATTCTAACGCGGATTTGACTTAACAATTTCAAAGTCGCAAAGGTGAATGTTATTTCTACCTTCATTGAATAAAATCAATTAGAATCTTAGTCAGATCTTAGGATTCGATGTATGCCCCCAGGAACTGTTTTTCTAAAACTAAGAAGAGGCATACTTTCATTTATAAAGAGTTCGCTATTGTATAACTATAGGAAAACCATGCCACCTCGGAGAGCGCCCGAGAATACTTTGGCCGGAGCCTTTGAAGCCATCTCGGCTCTAGCTAATTTAATTCAACAATAGTAGGCCCAGAACATAAATGGCAATGGAAATGGTAGTCTTACCCTATCACTACCATCCCAAAAAATAGTCACGATAGGTGTCCTATCCTTATTAATAGTGTACAAATGATCGTAGATTTGATTGTTCTGGACCTGGAAAAATTATGATATCATCCTTGGGATGGATTGGTTGGCCAACTACCATACAGTGGTAGACTGTAAAGCCAAGAAGGTGATATTTCGAATTCCGGACATTCCAAAGTATGAGATGCAAGGAGTTGTGCGAGGTCAGCCACCCAAGCTGATCTCTGCTATTAAAGCATGTCAACTTTTGGATAAAGGCTATACGGGTTATTTGGCAGCCATTGTAATTGATAAAGATGAAGACATTGTACTAAGAAATACGCCAGTGGTGCCAGAATTTCAAGATGTATTCCCGGAGGAGTTTCCAAGACTTCCTCTCACTCGAGAGATCGATTTTTCGATTGATATAACTCCAGGTGTAGCCCCGATATCAAAGACTCCGTATCGGATGGCTCCAGCGGAATTGCAAGAATTGAAGATTCAATTGCAAGATTTACTAGATAAGGGTTTGATTCACCCTAGTGTGTCGCCGTGGGGGGCACCAGTGCTATTTATCAGAAAGAAAGACGGAAGTCTTTGTTTGTGCATTGATTATCGTCTGCTGAATCAAGCAACGATCAAGAATAAATATCCTCTCCCAGATAGATGATCTTTTTGATCAGTTACAAGGCGCTCAGGTGTTTTCGAAGATAGATCTTCAGTCCGATTATCACCAATTACGGGTCCAGGAAGAAGATATTTAGAAGACAACGTTTCAAACTCGCTACGGATACTACGAGTTCCTGGTGATGCCATTCGGATTGACAAATGCGCCTACGGCCTTTATGGAATTGATGAATCATCTCTTTTGGCAGTACTTGGATCAGTTTATCATGGTATTCATAGACTGTCCTCTCCTAGCCACGAGGAGCATGATCGGCACTTGAGAATCACGCTACAAATGTTACGGGATTATCAGCTGTATGCTAAATTCTCTAGGTTTTGGATGGAGGAGATAGCCATTTTTTGGACATATTTTATCAAGGAATGGAATATCTGTGGATCCCTCTAAGATTCAAGTAGTAATTGAGTGGGGAAGGCCATCCACTGTAACTGAAGTCCGAAGCTTTGGGATTGGCCGGTTATTACCGTAGATTTGTTGAAGGCTTTTCTAAAATAGCAGCTCCATTAACAGAGTTGACGAAGAAAGATATGAAGTTTGAATAGACTACAGCACGAGAGCGAAGTTTTCAAGAATTAAAAAGAGATTAACAACTGCTCCAGTGTTGACTAGTCCCTCAGGATTAGGAGATTTTGAGGTATACTGTGATGCTTCTTGTAAAGGCCTCGGTTGTGTGTTGATGCAGAATCAAAAGGTCATTGCTTACGGTTCTCGGTAATTCAAGACTCACAAGCTGAACTATCCCACGCATGATCTGGAATTAGCAGCCATGGTGTTCATATTGAAAATCTGGAGGCATTACTTATACGGAGAGAAAATGGTGATCTACAGTGATCACAAGAGTTTGAAGTACCTCTTCTCTCAGAAAGAGCTCAACATGCGTCAGAGAAGATGGATGGAGTTTGTAAAGGATTACAACTATGTGATCTAGTGTCACCTTGGTAAGGGTAATGAGGTGGCAGACGCCTTGAGCAGAAAGACAGTCGGATCCATTGTATACATGAGGGCGGATTGCTGGAAGATGATAGAAGAGTTCAAGAATTAGAATCTAAGTCTGGGATTCCAAGGAAATAACGTTCAGTTGGCTAGTATTCAAGCTAAGCCGGTATTATTATAGAAGATTCAAGAAGCGCAGTTAGAAGATTCAGAGATCAAGGCCATTAAGGACAAAATGCTTCAGGGAAAAGGGAGTGATTTCGAAGAATCAGAAGATGGAATCCTCCGATTTCAAGGTCGTGTGTGTGTACGAGCAAACCTCAAGCTGAAAAATGAACTACTCAACAAGGCACACCGATCGCGTTTCGCAGTGCACCCTAGAAGCACGAAGATGTACCATGATGTGAAGAGAAACTACTGGTGGAATGGCATGAAAAGAGAGATTGCAGAGTATGTCTCTCGCTGTCTGGTCTGCCAGTAGGTTAAAGCGAAGCATCAAAAACCATCTGGTTTACTGAATTCGCTACCGATTCCCGAGTGGAAGTGGGAACATATCACGATGGATTTTGTGGTGGGACTACCAAGAACAAAGAGTGGACACGATGCTGTCTGGGTGATAGTCAATAGACTAACTAAGTCGGCCCACTTCATCGCTATTAAAGACACCATCACGTTGGAAAATCTGTCGAAGCTATATATCAGAGAGACTGTGAAGCTGCATGGTGTACCGGTGACAATTATATCAGATTGCGATCCGCGATTCACTTCTCAGTTTTGGCAGAGTTTGCAAGAAGCCTTGGGTACGCAGCTCCGTATGAGTACAACTTATCATCCTCAAATCGACAGACAATCTGAGCGCACGATTCAAACACTGGAAGATATGTTGTGCACTTGCAGCTTGGACTTTTGAGGAAATTGGGATGATCACTTGCCTTTAATTAAATTTTCATATAACAACAGTTATCAGGCAAGTATTCAAATGGCTCCTTATGAAGCCTTCTATGGCCAGAGCTATCGATCGCCAGTATATTGGACTGAAGTTGGAGAACATAAGTTGCTGGGACCGGAATTGGTACAAGAAACTACTAAGAAGATCGAGTTAATTCGATCCAGGCTATTAGCTGCTCAGAGTCAGCAGAAGAGTTATGCCAATGGAAAGCATCAGGACCTGGAATTTCAGGTCGGTGATTCCATCTTCTTGAAGGTCTCTCCATCAAAAGGTGTTGTACATTTTGGGAAGCGGAGTACATTCAGTCCACAATTTATCGGGCCTTTTGAAATTTTGGCCAAAATAGGCAGTGTGGCCTACTGTTTGGTGCTACCACCCGAGTTGGAGAGGGTACACAATGTACTTTATATATCTATGTTGAGGAAATATGTTCCTGATCCTTCAGATGTGATTTGTCATGAACCAATTCAAGATCGAGAAGACTTAACTTTTGAGGAAAAGCCAGTGCAAATCTTGGACCGCAAGGAACAAGTGTTGTGGACTAAAACAATCAAGATGGTCAAGATTTTGTGGCAACATCTTGGCATAGAAGAATCCACCTGGGAGCTTGAGGACGCGATGCGAGATAGCCATCCTCAGTTGTTTGAGGATTAATCTATGTTGTAAATCTTGAAAACTGATGTGCCAAATTTCGAGGATGAAATTTTTTGTAAGGAGGAGAGATTATAACGCCCCAGAATCTTAAATAATAAAATTATGTGATTAATAAGGTTCTAACAATCTAAATGACTTTTCTGGCCATCATGTCGAACAATCTGCCACTTGCCATAAAAGTCACTGTGTCATAGATTTCAATCCCATATTGTCTAAGTGTGTTACAAAAACTTTATGTGATAAAGCCTGGGTCATCGAGTCTGCAACATTAAGTTGAGACCTAATCTTTGTAACCACTACATCTTGCCTGTCAATGATCTCATGAATGAGATGATACTTCCGCTCCACATGTTTCATCCTTTTGTGGTTCCTAGGTTCTTTGCTATGGGCTACTGCACTGTTACTATCATAGAAGAGAATGATAGGTCTGAGTGCTGAAGGAACATTTCCTAGCTCTTGCAAAAACCTTCTGATCCAGACTACTTCTTTTGTTACTTCTAAAGCTGCAATATATTCTGCTTCTGTGGTGGAGTCAGCAATACTCTTCTGCTTTATGTTGCGCCAACTAACAGCAGCACCACCCAGTGTAAACACATACCCAGATGTGGAAGCTCTATTGTCCAGATCAGATTGAAAATTGGAATCAGTATAACCCAGTCCAACTAAATCTTCTGATTGAAAGGTAAGCACATAATCCCTAGTCCTTTTCAGGTACTTCATAATGTGCTTCACTGTAGTCCAATGATTAACATCTGGATTGCTTTGGAACCGACTAACAACTCCAACTGCATGACAGATATCCGGTCTAGTACATAACATGACATACATGAAGCTCCCAACTGTCGAAGCATAAGGGCACCTCTTCATCTGCTCGATCTCATCAGCTAATGTAGGGGCCATCTTTTTAAACAAAGTGACACCATGTCTAAAAGGAATGAGTGTTGTCTTACAATCACTCATACTGTACCTAGACAATATCTTGTCTATGTAGGAAGTTTGGCTCAATCCTAACATTCGGCATTTTCTATCTCTCAGAATATTTATTTCGAGAATATATGATGCCTCTCCCAAGTCTTTCATTGAGAAATGTTGAGAAAGCCATATCTGACTGATGACAACATCCCTACATCATTCCCAATGAGTAGGATGTCATCTACATAAAGAATAGGTATACTACCGCTCTCCCATTGTCCTTCTTGTATATACAAGATTCTTCCAAATTCTTTTGGATTCTAAATTCTTTGATCGAAAGATCAAATCTTTGGTTCCAGCTTCTTGAAGCTTGTTTCAAACCATATATCGACTTGTTGAGCTTGCATATCATGTTCTCCTGGTTAGGAGCAATGAAGCCCTCTGGTTGCATCATATAGATGTCTTCATCTAACATTCTATTAAGGAAAGCAGTTTTGACATTCATATGTCAAATCTCATAGTCATGGTATACAGCTATAGCTAGCAATATCCTGATGGATTTAAGCATGGCTACAGGTAAAAAAGTATACTCATAATCAACTCCTTGAATTTGAATATAACCTTTTGCAATAAGTCTAGCTTTATAGGTCTCCACATTACCATCGGCACCCTTCTTCCTTTTGTGAATCCATTTGCATCCAATTGGCCTTATATCATCTGGTGGATCTACTAAAGTCCAGACACCATTGTCATACATGGAATCTATTTCAGCATTCATGGCTTTATTCCATTGAGATGCATCTACTTCCAATGTAGCTTCCTGATAAGTATTAGGATCTTTATATTCATCATTAGGGGTAACTAGACAAACTTCATTATTGTAATACTGAAGTCTATCCGGTGGTCTAGAAACTCTTTCAGACCTTCTCAGTGGAACAGAATTAAGAGAAATTAATGTGGAAGGATTAGGTTCAGTTTGGATATTGGTTGTGTCGTCTTTCATCTCATGAAATTCAACTTTCTTAAGGAGATCCATTTCTTCCTCTAAGAAAGTGGCATGAAGCCTAACAACTATTGTTTGGTCTGCCTTAGAGTAGAAATAAAAACCCTTAGTTTCTTTTTGATATCCTACAAAATTCCATTTCTCTGTCATAGATTCCAACTTAGTGGGTTCAAGTTTACGAACATGTGCAAGACAACCCCATACCCTTAGATGTTGTAAACTAGGTTTTCGCCCAGTCCACAATTCATAGGGTGTAAACGGAATAGACTTAGATGGAACCCGGTTTAGAATATAAATGGCAGTTTGTATAGCATATCCCCAAAGATATGAAGGAACATCGGCATGGCTCATCATAGAGTGAACCATATCTAATAAGGTCCGGTTTCTTCTTTCAGAAACTCCATTTTTTTGAGGAGAGGCAGGACTTGTCCATTGTGAGATAATCTCACTATCCCTTAAGTAATCCATAAACTCGTTGGTGAGGTATTCACCACCTCGATCTGATTGAAGTGTCTTTATGGTTTTGTCAGTTTGATTCTCAACTTCTAATCTGAATTCTTGAACTTTTCAAAGGTGTCAGATTTGTGTTACATCAAATAGACATATCCATATCTGGAATAGTCACTGGTAAATGTGACAAAATACCGGTATTGACCTCGTGCAACAATGTTAAATGGACCACATACATCACTATGTATTAGTCTTAACTTTTCTTCGGCTCTTTCTTCCTTTTTAGGGTAAGTCTTCTTGGTCATCTTCCCTTCGAGACAAGACTCGCATGTAGGGAGTGGTCTACCTTGAGGAAGTCAAGGGGACCATCTATTACTAACCTCTTGATCCTATCAAGATTAATGTGACCAAGTCTCTTGTGCCAAAGATAAGTAGACTCAGTGCAATGTCTCTTCATTCCAGACATTCTAGATGATGAGACATTGTCACTTTACAGACATTCATTATTTACCAATGGAAATATCAAATAAAGACCATTAATTAGATTACCAGTTATCAAGACCATTCCATCTTTCTTAATTTCAACAATTGAATTAAAATTGATAGAGAATCCATAAAATAAGAGTCTAGATACTGAAATCAAATTTCAAAATGCTGAAGGAACATAAAAGCAGTCTTCTAAAATTAATGTCTTTCCATTAGGTAAATAAAGAGTAAACAAGCCGATTGACTTCACTGCAACATTTGCACCGAAGCCAACTTTAAATTTCTGCTCCTGTTTGGTCGGCTTTCTGGTTTCCTTGAACCCCTGCAAAGAATTGCTAACGTGTACAGTGGATCCAGAATCCACGCACCATGAGTTAGGAGGACCGTCTAGAAAGTTAGACTCAACAGTAATATGTACTTCAAATTATCTCATACCTTCAGTACTTCCGCTACCCTTCTTAAGAGTTGCGAGGTAAGTCCTGCAATTCCTCTTCTAGTGGCCTATTTTAAGACAATAGAAACACTTTCCATTGCCTTTGTTTTCCTTGCCAGCTGTCCCTGAAGAACCTTTGGCAACTCTTGCCTTACCTTTATTGTCTTTAAACTTTCCTTTGCCTTTCTTCCCTTTTCTAAACTTTTTAAATTTCTTGGAGGTATCAGGTTTATCGATAATTAAAGTTTCACCTTTAGTTGACTTTTTCATCAAATCTTCTGCAGCCACAAGTGAGTTCATAAACTCACGTAGTGACATTTCATTCTTGTTCATGTTATAATTTAACACGAACGAATTGAAGGACGGACACTACGTCAAAAGTCGGTAAAAACCATGGTCAAAAACCGTGGTTTTCAACCATAAACCACGGTTCCTGACCATGGCTTTTTCCATCATAATTTTTCTAATGGTTTTTGTAAACAACGGATAAGGATAGTGGTAAAAGATAGGACAAAACAATGGTCTATAACCGTGGTTTATGCATAAAGAAACCACGGTCGGTATCCGTTGTTTATTTATTATAAACAACAGTCCTAAACTGTTGTTTTAACTGATTATGGAAGTAAAAATTTTAAACAAAAACAACGGTCCTTGTCCGTGGTTTTTCTAAATAATTTAGAAAAAAAAATATTTATTTTTTCAGCCAAACAGCTCCTGCACCCGTAATACTTTTTAATAAATTTAACACCCACCCACCACAGTAGATAAGAAACACTAAATCATCACTTCAAATACCTTATAAACACACACTACACTTCAAAAACTTAATAATTACTTCAAACATCCAACCATCATAATAAACTTCAAGTTTAAACTTATTAGTTATCTACATCTGAAAATGTTGAGAAAAAAATTACCAAGTAGTGAATTAAAAAAGTAAATTACATACGAGAAAAATCAAAGAAGTCGTGTAAAAGGTTTGGGCCAAGTAATGATATCTCCAGCTGTAATATCTCCAAGTGTCCCTTCTCCTTCATACAAATCTGCATAGATATCATAAACTTCATCTACGATAACGCTATAGGAATCGGTAGATGGTGTTGCATCTCTATTGATGCGTCCGAGTGCAACAGTCTTCCTCTTGAAATTCACCAATAAACAACGTGAGGATCTTAGGTCAACAGGAGACTCGGGGAGAACTGAAGGTCGCCTTACCTACAAACATTAAAAATATATTATGTGACACTTCACAAAATGTTAATAATTTAAATACAATTCAGTCTAAATTAATGGTTATTACATATAACTAGAGCGCGTGCAATGCACGTGAATATACAATCCTAATGATTATAAAATATTAGAGAATAGAGAAAAATGACAAATTAATTGGGATATGAACTCGCGAGTAAAAAAAAGAATTGAAATCTAGTCTAGTACATAATGACATACGAAACATAAACATCAATGACACCAAGAGGTAAAAATAAGATAATAAATTGAAGATTATGAACATATTTTTATGTAATATGGAAGAGAGAAAAGAACATCAGCACAATTAATTGTCCATCAATGCAAATCCTTGTGAACAGTTCAATGAAATCTCTGAAAATATACATTTGCAAGTTAATCATCATAATATGTGCAAGTGTATTTAGTTAGATAAATACTAGCAAAGATCTCATGCGATGCACAAGTGTGAGATAAATAAAGAAAAGAAAATAATAGATTGCACAAAAATTATAAGAAAACTTGAACTTTAATTTTTTTGTTGTTTTGAAATGAAACATTTTTAATAAATTATTTAAATTATGTCTATAATATATGTATACATACACGAGAAATTTGGATACTCAATAAGTATGATGATATATTTGTAGTCTCATCAAATAGTAATGAAAATCTAGAACGGTATCACAATACAATCACTGTATGATGGAAGGAGAAGAAACCTTGGTCTTATGTGGGGGCTGGGCCTTTTTGTTATTAAACACGACTATACATATCAGCTTGTAATAAATAAAACTATTTTTATGACAGTTAATTAGTTTAGATAATATATAGAAAAAAATAACTTAGTAGAGTACCTAATTGACACAGTATTTACCATATTTCCTTCTATTAGATTCCGGTTCACAACAGAAGTGAAAATATAGATTTCACAATTAGTTTAAGATAGCCAAAAATCTAATTCAGAATTAACATATCATTAATTTAAATAAAATAGAATAATTACTGACATTGGAATGGCACGAGCATGAATTGGATAACCCATTGATCTATGGGTTCACAGTGAAATGGGCTGTAGGTAGATCACAATGTAAAGAGATATGAATTTAGTGAATACAATTATTTGTAAATATCCCCATAATTCAGTCCATTTAATGTTTGTAAGTGGGGGCAATGCTAGCTACACTTTCTTTCAAACTCACTTTCTTTATAAGCAAGACATGTGTTATTGTCATCTATCAAAAGAAAGACACATGTTTTCCACTAACACTCTCTCCAATCAAAAAGAAAAAGTAAGTCTCAAAAGAAAGTGATGATACTTGTAAGTGAACTCTTCCCCGCTTCACAGCACCACCTATTAGAGCACGGGCTTGATGAAGCCCTCCTATGCCAAATTTGATAGAATCCACATAAAATAGAAAGTGGATCCAAAAATGTGTTCGGGTTGATTCACTGGATCCATTAACTAGTAATGAATCGTCGAAAAAAAGGAATATATATAAAAATAATTAATCTATGGTGAGATGCGGCGGTCAGATGAGAGATCATGGAAAGAGAAAGGCGGTGATGAAAACGGGGAGAGACGATTAAGAATGAGGTGGTTGCTAGTTGTCTACGTGAGAGGGAGTGATTAGAGAGTGAGAGGGTAACATATATATATACATACTAGCAAACACCCCGTGTGATGCACGGAAATGAACCAAAATTAAGACAAAACTAAAATAATTAAAATTATAGGAGAAGAAATTTTAAAAAGTGTTCATATATGCCCAAGCCACAAATCTACCTTCTCAATGACCATAAATATCATCATGAAAGTTTTTTTTTTTAACCCTCTTTGTTTGGGAGATGAATTGGTTGAAAGAGATAGAATTGTAATAGAACAAACATGGTATTACAAAAAAAGAAAAAAAGATCAATGAGGAGTGCCACGTAGGCAATCCTATTTGTAAAATATATATATATATATGTAGATATAGATAATAAAAATAAACACTTTGCAGCTATTTAGATTCAAGAAAAAAGAGTTCATTATTAATAAAACTTATCAAAGATGTTTAGAAACAAAGAAAGGTGTACATCATAAACATTACACTGCAACTTGGTGAGCGCACCTACATTTCCAAGAGCTCGCTCTGATGCTTGAATCACACAATAATATTGCTTTTATGTTTCAGGCGATAGGAAAATAAAAAAAAATAGTGTCCAGGGTTTAAACAGGTCGTCTAAAACCACATTAGTGCAAGAGACTAAGAAAATCACGGAAAGCACTATTAAAAGTCGAGACAATTGAGCAAAGCAAACCGGTAGAATACCAAATCATGGTAATCATAGATGAAAAATTCTATAGCATTATCATATATGAAATTATAAAGTAAATGGAAGATTTAATAAGTTATGAATGGTTTGAAAAGTAAGATGACTTTGGATGTCATGGAAATAGTGGGATAAAAAGTTAGTTTTCTCCTATAATTACCGAACATTCTTAATACTGCTAAACTAACAATCTGAACACCAATAATTCAAATATTTTCTTATGAACCAATTATTCTTTTGTTTTTTGGTACATACCATTTATCTAAAGTTAAAAGGTAAGGAGTTAGGCTGATATAATAGTGGCCATTTCCACATAGTCTAGAAATCGAGTCCACCTGCTACGCGACAAACGTCTTGGAGTTGGATGGTTAGAGGGTGACCAAAAACGCTGAAATACACTTGGATGTCTGGGTACCCTAATTCCAATATGATTGTAGGTAGTAGACTTATTTTAGCTAATGACAGTAAGATAGTTGGAGCCCACGCTAGAGGTGTGAGAAAATAAGTGATGGATTTGCATGATTTACCACAATGACAGAGGAAGAATAGGAGTACAATCTATTGCATTGTCTGCTGCATTAAAAAAAATTCGAAGTTAGAAAGCATAGAGTATCCCCATATGGCCATCTTTCCTCTCCTCCTTCTCTTAAACTCTCACTAACTATATATTTAATTGAAAGAAGGGATAAACATCAAGCTTTTGTTTTTCTTCAAAGGATATTCAGACACTCTTAATAATCATCTAATACTTACATATCCTTGCTGTCAACATACGTAGGGGAAAAATACCTTACAAACCCTTCTACACTTTAATATTTCACAATGAAAGTAGGAACCTTCTAACCAAAAAAAAAAGAGGAACTTGGCACAAAGTCAAGAATTGAGAATTTCAAATAGGCAATGTCTGCTTCCGCTTTCCTTTGGTCATTGTAAAGTTTACTAAAGACCAAAATTAGTACATAGAAGTAGTATGCCAGCCGATCATTTGGTCCAGTCACCATCACCATCGTCGTTGAAACCCTTATCTCCGACCCCAAATGCCCTCCCCTTGTCTCCTTAACATTAGCCACGCCATGGAATCCTCTCCCCATTTGATGCCCTGGCCACCTATGAACTTCACTCCACAACATACATTTTCATTTTAATAGAAACATGGGATAAAAAAAATAAGAGATTGAAGAAGTAAAAATCGATGGAAGAAGGTAGAGGGAGGGAAGCGGGATAGTATTCAGGGCACCAGAACTGTAGAAGGGTTTTTATAAGTAGGAGATATAAGAATTTGAAATGGTGAGATAAGTCCCATTCCTGGGACGTGTCCCATGTCCCACTATAATCATAATTATGAATATATTGAGATAGTGAGAGAAGGTGATGAGGCATGTGCATGCCAAACGTTACCAGGAATGGGACTTATCCCATCCTTTCAAATTCTATATCTTAAAACCCTTCTATAGTCTCGCTGCCCTTAAATAATGGAGAGATGGAGAGATCGAATAGAGGTAATTAATTAAATGATAATAACACATAAATGAATAGAGGTAATTAATTAGATTAATTAGATGATAATAACATATAAATGAGGTGGTAATTACATAAGAGGTAAAACCAAGAGACAATTGAATTAACACCAATAAGATGCTGCCATATCAATGACACATGGCATCAAACTAAATAGAAAATGGAGGTCAATGAGGTATGCCACGTGGAACCAACTGGTATATAGTATTAGTACAGATATCTTCTACTATTATAATGGGAGAAGGAGGGGTAAAAGAGTTACTTGAATTTTTTAAATATGCCTAAAACATCCCAATATAATAATATTCTATTATTATATCACCCCAAATATTTAAAGGTATTAAAGTAAGTTCACAACCTCACCCCAAATATCTAAAGATATTAAAGTAAACTCACCCATAACTACCCAAACCATACTAACTATGCATTGGGAATCAATCTCAACACGCATAACGTAGTCCTTTTGGAGAAAATTGATGAGGGCGGGACTTGAACCCAGGTCTAGAGTATGAACACCTCTAGGACTAAGAATTGTATTTAGACCTAAGTAACTAGAGCGAGAGAGGGAGTGAGAGCTCAAGAGATCTATTTTAAATATATATAGCATAGTGTCAAGATGAGTGCAGTGCGAGGTTTGAGAGCGGGAGCACAAGGGTATTGCATGATTATGGTTGCTAAGATCTAAGACACATGGGCCACTTAATTCATAAGCACTAGTAGCTGCCTTTGTTGGTAGTTTTCCTTTAATGTTTTATGCCTGCAAGTGCCTTTTGTTGGTAGTTTTCCTTTAATGTTTTATCTTTTCGCTGCTTCTTATTCTAAGAGTTTCATAATTTTTGGTTTGCAAAAAGAGCCGTCTATTTTCTGTAAACGCTAAGAAATATTCCGTGGTTCAAGTTTTTTTTAGTTTTTTTTTTGGAAGGTAAGCTAGGGTTAGGCAGACCCCCACCGTGGTTCATGTTAAACAGTCGTCTCCAACTTAAGTGCAATCCATCTTATGATGTGCAATTGCTTCTAGAGTTTAGACTCCCTACATTTGTTTTTTGGTTGTATTGTTACTCTCTATGTTTTAATAGCTTGATTAAAGGCCCATTGTTAGTTAATTGAGTTTTACCCCTATGGTTTAACCCTTATATTATAACTAATGCAAGCCAATCAGGTGGTGGGAGAGTCTGGCTGTGAGATCTTTTTTATAAAAATGGAAAATTCAAGGGACAACAATTGGAGGTGGCTGATATACTTTACGATTTATGATGTGGAGTCCCCTCAACAAAGAACCCCACCCCATATAGATTTAGTTAGAGTGTTTTCTATATGATTAAATAAAACTAAAGTTAAAATCTACTAAGAAGAAAAGAAAGAAAAACAAATAACGAAATAATACAATCCATTGCGTTGTGCATATTTGGAGAATATATAAAATTAAAAAGATAAAAGATTAAGTAAACACAGATTATGCCCAGAAGTCTTTGATTTTTGGTATTACACTTTAAATGATCGTATATTTATTTTCTTATTTTTTTTAATTTTAGGTGATACGGATTTCTATCAGTTCGGATCATGTCCGGTTGCGATTGAACTCGATAAAGTTCATTTGCACTCACTTAGCCCTTATCTGTCTATTTAACTCTAGTAATAAATTTTAACCCTTAGAGTAGAGAGAGAGTGAGGGGGAGTGGTGAGTATGGAAAGTATTCAAATAGTATAGTAAAGAGAGTGAAGAAAAATGGTGAAACATTGTCTCCTAATGATTTTAGCTATATCAATGGCTGGTTAGTTAGTGAAGGAGATGCCTAATCTACCCCAACATTTCTGCAAAAATTGTTAAATTATCCTAATAGATTAAGACATTGGATTTTCAGGGACTTTTATCATAGATTGAGTTGGTTTAATTACAATTTTCTTGATAAAATTTGGTTATGTTAGGGTTCCTACCAACTACTTAAATGGGACCCCAAAAAAAAGTCCAATTTGCTATTGTCATTTTTTTCACATTGGTTTAATTTGAATTTGGTCTACTATTTTACAATCATTAAGACTGTACACTCACGTGCATCGTACGTGCGTTCCACTAGTAGATAGATAGAGAGAGAGAGAGGTGGTAGTGGTGGGTTATGCATCATGCCCATCTTTTTTTTTTTTTGAACTCAGGTTGTCCCTAACCCTTTGGGTCAGGACTACACACCTACCACACCAGGTAAGTCCGATGAACCTGTGCGGGGCTAGCCCCATCCTTTGATTGTATGTAAACGGGTACTGAGAGTTTGGTTTGACTCGGTTAAGAATGGGTACGTTAACCAAAATAGATTGTGGATCTAGAAATAGGGTCGGGTTATTTTACTAAATCATGAATTATCTATGTTCATTGTGGTGAATGAATAAAAAAAAAATCAGCACCTTGTCGAAGTATATGTTGTATCACCGATGAACAGTCCAACCAAAGGTAAGGTTTATATCGGTTTAGGACTGGCTTGCGATTCCAACTTATTATTGATCATCCATGATTTACTCCGATCACAATTGAAGGTGTTATTGCCAGAAAATATAAACTTTTGATAATATTTTTTTCTCTATTGTAAGTTCTAATTTGATGCAACCCTGTACATACATTTGATCAGGAAGATAAGTGGGTTTTATAGATCAATTTACTGAACCAAATCAAACTAAATTGTAAAGCAATCATGTTTGTGAGAGAGATAGAAGAACACACTAGGGAAAGAAATATGTATCATCAGTATACAATTCACCCAAACGAATTACAATTTTATTAGACGTTTTTTTTCTTTTGATTGATGCAAGCCTTTACATGCATTTGATCTGGGAGATAGGCAGGTGTTTCCATACCAAATCAAAATTTCAAAACCAGGATCATAGAGAAATTGTAAAACAATCATGTTATTAAAATCCAAAAAGTCAATTTCTAAAGAAATTATGTTAGCAATTTACCTTCTTCGTGGGAGAGAAGGTAAATAAGGTCTGGAAAAAAAAAACTGCTACATCTGAGAATATCATGTTCGTGGGAGAGAATATAAACACCAGTGAAAAAATAATTGCTTGATCTAAGAATTATAAAAATAACTCACCCCGGAATTGTGTAGGGAATTCTTCAAATTCTGGAGCACTGTTAAGTGAAGTGATTTCGTGAGAGAGAATAGATCCAACGAATAATTGTATATTTACGCTGCCATGTAGAACCCCCTAAATAGGTAGGTATCATTAAGGAGTAGAGCAATTCTTTGTCAATGGAGACCAGACGTGCAGAGACAGAGGTGAGGCAATTTGTTTCGTAGTAAAAGATGTGAGAGAGCAGTTATCGTGTTAGAGACAGGTAGGAGATTATATATATATATTGTTGGAAGAGTCGTGTAGAGGTAGGTGTCATTTGGGAATCAATGCGTGACATGTCATAGGATGGTTGTCTACGTGGCAGAATAGGAGAAGGAGAAACAATTTTGTCATAATATTAAGTAATTATATTATATTTTTTTTGAATTTGATTTTATAGAGCACATATTACAAGTTCCTTCCGATCTCCGACACGTTTGATGTTTTGGAGTAGGGAATGGAACGAAGAGACTGAAAGCAGCAACCCCACTGATCTCATTAGTCCAAAGCATCCACATACATTCACTATGGTTAGGACCCCATCGGGGTAACAATCAAACAGGGTTTTTAGGAAAAAAAAATTAATTTTATTAAGCTTTAACCAATGGGATATAAAAGTTCTTAGGAACAGGGACACTGGATTCAGCTTAGAAGACGGAACTCTGCTTGTTCTTATTAAGCCTCTTTGGTACTAAGCAGGATAAATGGACCTGGGGTGATATCTAAATGAGAACAGGAACATTTGTTTTGAACATTAACATTTGTTGTCAGGCCTGTCAAAAAAAAAACAATTTCAATATCGAGAGAGTCTCATGTTAGCGGCTCACAAAGAAACAGTCATTTGGATTTATCCAGCCTTTGTATTTCACTAAGTTAGATCAATAGTTTCTATGGTGGGTTTTTTCTAATAGCATGTACTCTCTGGTTACAGTAGTACTAACACTAGATTTAGTTTATGGTGTATGGACTTTATGGGCTGCACACATGGGAGGAGTGTTTATTTTCCTATGGTGCGGTGTCGTGAATAATAACCACGGTTAAGGGATTTCAAAAGGCAGGCACTTGGCACCTCAGAGGTGATAGACCAACTGTGGAAAAAATCCGGTTATCACCGTTAGAGGATGACTCAAAAAAAAACAAAAAGGATGGGATTCACTTTAGTGAGTACTTTCACAGTTAAAGTTTAGGTTTTAGGACCCGTCTGCAGGTTAGTTTTCCCAAACCATCATGATTGGGTCTGTGGTTTGATGGGGCTCCCTAGTCCTACCCCGGCCAGGGTTAAAATACCTCATCACACCTTTATCCAAAGAAAGATATATAAAATATATTTTGAACATTAATTTTGTGAACCTTACACAAAAACCCTACTAACTTTTTTCTTAATATCATCTTTCCCTAATTCAAACTTTAGGTATCTTCCTAACTATTGCAGCACTAGTAGCAACTAACTAGTCATTCGTCCCTCTATAAGTGGGGGCGGGAGAGGCCGTGAGGACTTGAGGTAATTCTTATCCTTCTATGGAGTATATTCCTCAAGATTGTCAAACAACAAAAGGATATGAGAGGGTCATGACCCTAGTGTCAAGGAGACATGAGATGTGGGCCTGCGTATGAGGTACAGTTTGTGGCTTTATCCCATTCTCACCACACTTGATCACGACGGAGGAGATGCGAGTCCGGAAATTTGAGAATGGGTTGAAACCCTTCATCAAGGATCGAGTCTCCATTCTTCAAGTGGAGTCTTGGAGAGAGATTGTGGGGAAGGCAAGGATCGCTAAAAGAACTCAGAGGAGTTTCTCAAGAGAAGAGAGAGTGGCTTCGGGAGAGTCATGCAGAAGGGCCAATCTAGTGGCTCGGTAGAGAAGAGGACCGGGATTTCACCTTACTCAGCCCTTTGGCTGTCACAAACACAGAGGCTTGCCCCGCTTTTTCTCAGCGCACTAGATATGTTTCGCCGTCATCCTCTTCATCTTTCGAGGAATGCGACTACTGTGGTCAGAGACATCCAGCTGGAGAGTGTCGGAGAGCATCTGGAGGATGTTTCCATTGTGGTGAGCAGGGCCACATGATCAAGGATTGCCAACGCCGACAGTCACGAGTCCAACCTCAGGGGAGCAGGCCCCCAGTTCAGCAGACTACTCCATAAGGGTCTTCACAGGCTTTGGCATCTAGACCCGCACGGCCCACACAGACTGCACAACCGCCTCATCAGGTAAATAGGGGCCGGGTCTTTGCCTTGATAGAATGGGACGCACAAGCATCTGACGATGTTGTGCAAGGTACGCGAGAACTCTAAAATCTTCAATTATGAATTGATGTTGTGTATTATATATTATTCTACTTATACTCGATGTATGTTTTGCCTGAAATCTATTGATGTAGCTAATCATAATGTACAGGCGTATTGCTAGTAAACAAGTGTCTAGCTCGTGTGTTGATCGACACGGGATCGACACATTCCTTTGTATTACCTAGTTTCGCCAAAGGTTTCGCGTCTGAGCCGAGTCGCCTACATCACAAGTTAACCATTTTGACTCCGCTTGGCAAGTCAGTTGACAAGGACCGAGGATACTGGAATTGTATAGTTCAAGTCAGGTAGTATGAATTGCCAATCGATCTAATCATCCTTGAGTTTCAGGATTTGGACTTTGATGTCATCCTTGGGATGGATTGGTTAGCTGCACACCATAGGCACGTGGCTTGTTTTGAGAAGATGGTGAGGTTCAAGCCAGAGGGCATCAAGCCATTCCACTTTCGTGGACTACGAAGGAGGGACATAGCCCATCTAGCAGCTCTAAGTCTTGCAAATCCAGAGGCACAAGACTCCTCAGCCATCCCCATAGTGAGTGAATACTTAGACGCTTTTCGTGAGGACTTGCCGGGATTGCCTCCAGATAGGGAGACAGAGTTTGCAATAGAGCTTACTCCAGGAACGGCTCCGTACAGGTTGGCCCCAATTGAACTAAAGGAGTTAAAGGAGCAGATAGAAGAGTTACAACGGCTTGGTTTCATCCGACCAAGTGTTTCACAATGGAGAGCACCGATACTCTTCATGAAGAAAAAGGATGGATCGATGAGGATGTGCATCGACTATAGACAGTTGAATAAAGTCACGATTAAGAATCGTTATCCATTACCACTGATAGATGATTTGTTTGACCAACTGAAGGGAGCAAGGTTCTTCTCCAAGATTGATCTTCTATCTGGCTATCATCAGTTGAAGATCAAGGCTGAAGATGTTACAAAGACTGCCTTTAGGACTCGGTACGGGAACTATGAGTTCCTAGTTATGCATTTTGATCTAACGAATGCACCGGTGGCGTTCATGAATTTGATGAACTAGGTGTTCAAGTCTTGTCTCGACAAATGTGTCATTGTCTTTATTGATGATATCTTAGTGTATTCCCTGACACGGGAGGACCATGATCGAGAACTTCGCCTTACGCTTGAGACTCTTTGAGAGCATAGACTTTATGCCAAGTTGAGTAAGTGTGAATTTTGGTTGGAGAAAATGGCATTCCTTGGCCATGTGGTATCTGCCGAGGGTATTTCTATGGACCTAGCAAAAATAGAAGTGATGATGAAATGGGAGAGGCTCAGAAGTGTTACCGAGATACGTAGCTTCCTTGGTTTGGCGGGATACTATAGGAGATTCATAGAGGGATTTTCCAGCTTAGCCGCACCACTCATGTATTTGACGCGGAAGAATGCCAAGTTTGCATGGAGTGACAAGTATGAAGCAAGCTTTATAGAATTGAAGAAGAGGCTTACTACGGCCCCCGTTCTCACAGTGCCATCTTGGAGTGGAGGTTTCATGGTCTACAGTGATGCCTCAAATATTGGGCTAGGATGTCTTTTTATGCAGCGAGGGAATGTCATTGCCTACGCTTCCCAGCAGTTGAAAGATCATGAAAAGAACTATCCTACTCATAATTTGGAGTTGGCCGCAGTGGTATTCGTATAAAAGATTTGGCGGCATTACCTTTATGGGGAAGAGTTTGATATTTTCACGGATCATAAAAGCCTAAAATATCTATTTTCCCAAAAGAAATTAAATATGCGATAACGCCAATGGATGGAGTTCTTCAAGGACTACGAGTGTTCGATCCAGTACCATCCGGGTAAGGCTAACGTGGTGGCAGATGCTTTGAGTAGAAAGCCGACTGGTCGTGTAGCCCACATGATGGTTCATGAGTGGAAAATGTTGGAGGTCATGACAAACCTCGACACCAGTTTCAGTGTTCCCACCTATGGGCCAATCATGGCTAATCTCACAGTTAGGCCTTATATTCTAGCTCATATCCGAGAGTTGCAAGATTCGGATGCGGAGCTACTTGCTTATAGAGATAAGGCGATAAGCAAGGGGAGTGATGAGTTCTCAATGAATAGTAACGGAGCAATCACATTTAAAGAGAGGTTGTGTGTTCCCGCGGATGCAGAATTAAAGGGTGAGATTCTAAATGAAGCTCACCGGTCCAAATACACAGTGCATCCTGGTGGTACTAAGATGTACTAGAATCTGAAGAAGCATTATTGGTGGCGGAACATGAAGAAGGAAGTCGCTGAGTATGTGTCAAGATGCTTGGTATGCCAACAGGTGAAGGCCGAGCATATAAGACCGACAGGTCTTTTGCAATCTCTTCCTATTCTCGAGTGGAAATGGGAGAACATCTCCATGGACTTCATTGTGGGATTGCCAAAGACGGCAACGAAATCAGATGCAATTTGGGTAGTGGTTGATCGGTTGACAAAGTCCGCTCATTTTTGCCGTATCGGACCACGTTCAACGCAAATCAACTAGTGGCATTGTACATCAAAGAAATGGTTCGATTGCATGGAGTGGCAATAAGTATTGTCTCTGACAGGGATCCAAGATTCACTTCTAGGTTCTAGAAGAGTTTTCAGAGCGCTATGGGTTCCCGTCTGGACTTTAGCACCGCCTTTCATCTTCAAACAGAGAGGGTGAACCAGGTTATAGAAGGCATGCTTCGAGCTTGCATGTTGGACTTCATGGGCAGTTGGGAGGATCACTTCTCATTGGTAGAGTTCGCCTACAACAACAGTTATTAGGCGAGCATCCAAATGACACCTTTCGAAGCCTTGTACAGTCATAGTTGTAGATCTCCCCTATACTGGGATGATGTTGGAGAGAGAAAAATATTGGGTCCCGAATTGATTGAGCAAACCGTAAATAAAGTCAAGATCATCAGGGAGAGATTGAAGACAACTCAAGATAGGCAAAAAAGCTATACCGACACCCGTAGACGAGATCTTGAGTTCCGTGTTGGTGATATGGTATTTATGAAGGTTTCGCCAACAAAGGGTGTTATGAGGTTTGGCAAAAGAGGGAAGCTTAGTTCGAGGTATGTGGGTCAATTTGAGATCATCACCAGAGTTGGTGAACTGGCTTATCGAGTTGCTCTACCCATTCACATGGCGGTGGTTCACAATGTCTTCTGTCACGACCCAAAATACCCCCTAAGAGTTAGGGATACTTTTGGCCCATGACCGCCGTGTCATACAATCCTATCATGACACATAAGGCGTACATATAATCCTGCAAGAGCATACAAGGCACGCTAAGAGGCGAACCTAAAAATTTCTTTTTTACAATGTAATTTTCCACGTGCTAATATAAACAAATTTCTAAAATATAAAGTAAACCTGTATCCAAGATCCATCACTTGAATTACCAACTCAAATCAATACAAAAACTCCCATAAGGTCAACCCATATACATGTCTCTCCCTCTCATCACTCAACCATCGCTGATGACTACCAATCGGCTTCTCGACATACTCCTCCTCGAACCCTGGTTCAGGAGCACAACCATCCAACCTGTGACCTGTCGAAAATAACAATTTCGGCTGAGCATTGAATACTCAGCGTGTACAAAATACTAACTAGCATTACTATAGGCATCAATGATAGCATATGCATTTATCAGAACGAAACAGGTAAAAGCAAAGCAGAACGAGTATATATCTTAGAGCAGTTAATTCAGAACATATGCAGTACTATTAATCAGAGAGCAGAAACCTTTGCATTTAAAAACATCATGTATATGTGTCATTGAAAAGCATCTGTTACCGTATGTTACCATTTGTTACTTCTGTTACCATTACTTGCCATTACGGGTATTGTAAAATACCTTAGTTTCCATTACTTTTCATCTACAGGTATTTAAAATACCCTGGATCCATCTAAGGAGTCGGGCAACTAGTACCCATGTACCCACACAAACTGGGCGGGCCTACTGTTATCCTCACCTTCAGCTACCTTCGGAGTATACGACCAGTATCCATGATCCTTCTGGGTGGCCTGCTATTCGTCGGAGTCCGACGACCAGTATCCCTTTCCCTTCCAGGCGGTCTGCTATCGTACCTCCCCAATCGGTATTATTCGATTGATTAGTACCTATGTACCCACAGGAGATGGGCGGGCCTTCTATCAACCTGAGATAGATGACTAGAATCATCCTGTACCATTACTTTCCATATACTTTCCATTACTTGTGAACTTGTGAGCTTGTGAGCTTGTAACCTTGTGAGCTTGTGAGATTGCAACCTTGTGAGCCTGTGAACTTTCTTTTAACCAAAATCTTGCTTATGAACTTTATAAAACCCTGTTCTTGTGAGAATATTGAATCATGCGAGACTTGTGAACATCGTGCAAGACTTGTGAACATCGTGTGAGAATTGTGAACATCATGCGAGACTTGTGAATCATATTCATAAGATTGAGTGTGAGCAATTCAATAACCATATAACAGCCTCAAGATCATGGTAATATTCATAGTATGTAAAACATGATTATCAATTCCAATTTCTATCAAGAACATGCCTCAAATTCTACTATTTATTTGCAACTCATAGTAAAGCAATTTATTGGAGTCTAGCCACTAATTATCTTATCAAAAGTATGCTTTATAACTTACTTATAATATAGGAATTATAAATATGGCCAAAACACCCAATGTTTCATCACAACCATTTACTTAAACCATAGAAACCAATTTAAGCATCGATGAAGTATAGCAAGGCAAGTTAGTAGATTGTTCTACCTCTTGAAGGATTGAGTTCCTTCAATTTCAGAGTGTTTAGAAGGCTGGAGGAACATGTTTCAAGCTTGAAAAGCAAGATTTGAGCTCTTCCTTTAATCACCAACCCAAGCTAAGAGCAACACAAGAAAACTCAAGCCTTCTCTTCTTCCTCCTCCTTTAAAATCACTCTCAAGCTCTCTCTAGGGTTCTAGTAACCCTTATGGATGGATTATGAGCTTATATAGGTGTTTGGGGGTTGCCAAAACCCCAAACAACCCTTAAAATATCTCTGGGAGTCGGCCACTATGCAAATGAACAGTGCACCAGTCGATCGGTCGCAAATCCGGTCGACCAGATTGGTCCTCCTTTCCCCGTTTTTTCCTACCTTAGTATTTTGGCCATAACCTTTGACTCGCTTATCCGATTTTGATGATTCAATCTGTGTTAGATTTTTATTTCAAAGGGAAAAAACTTTCATGTTTTACACAACTCCTAATTTTGACTTTTACATAGTCTAAATGGGCCCACAAGTTGACTGGTCCAAAATGACTGCCAAATTGACAGCAGACCCGCTTTTGGAAAACCCACATTTCACCTAGCTTACACTTAGAATCAGAAAAAGTGTGAAGCATGAACCTCGAACTGGACTTCAATATCTTTCTAACGGTGCAAGAATCACTTAATTCTGATGAGCGGTGACCAAAGTAGAGCTTCCAAAAGTTGAGGGTACGTGAAAACAACCCTCTTTTTCGACACTTAGAGTATGTTATACTCTTGGTTCTTCATCCCAAACACCCAAAAACAACCCTTAACCTAATTTCCACTAGTCTTATCATGTATCATAAACCAAATTACATAAACAAACCTCGACCTTTACACGACTGGTGCCCATGGCACTATTCACAACCTTGAGAAATGGGTTCCCGGGTTCTACATTCATACTTAGAGTATTTTATACCCTAGATACTTGAGTATTATTATACTCTTGTTTTAAGACTCAACGCACAGATATAAAACTCTCACGTAACTTTCCCCAATATCAAGAACACATGGTAGGACTCAGGCCTTTTCATGCACTGTACACTAACACTATTCACATGAACAATGCACCTGAAATCCAGGGCTCTACATCTTCCATGTGTCCATATTTCGGAAGTACATCCCAAATCCTTCTCATATTCTAGATGCTGATCCGTTGGAGATCCGGGAGGATCTTACCTTAGTGGAAGAGCTAGTACAGATTTTGGACCATCAAGACCAAGTTTTGCGAAACAAAGTCATTCCCTTGGTCCTTGTTCAATGGCAACATCATGCCAGAGAAGAAGCGACATGGGAGCACGAAGCGGAAGTAAAAGAAAGTACCCTCATTTGTTTGAGTAAATTCCGGTTTTATGTATGTATTGACTTTTTCTATCTACGTGTATCGTCCAAATTTCGGGGACGAAATTTTTGTAAGGGGGGAGGATGTAGAACCCCGAAACGTTTGCACATGTCTCAGGACGCGTGTCAAGGCATGGAGCCTTTGTAATGTTCAAAATTCAATAAAAGAAAATATTGAATTCATGTATATGTTATTTCATAATTTATGTCTAAGTATTAAGAAGATAATAGGTGATCATCTTCCTTATGGAAAAGGCGTAAGGTTTTTCCTTAAGCCTATGAAGGTGAAAAACCGAAAGAAAAAGGGTGGAATATAAGTGGGATAAGACCAAGTGGTGGAAATGTGTGAAAAATGGATTTAGTGTCAAAACTCCAGAGGACCGATCGCTCGGTCACAAGAGCGATCAATTGATATCTATAGACTTGTGCACTAATTTGTATGGGAAAAAAATTCTAGAGAGGGTGTTTTCAACCAATCGATCGGTAGGCCACCGATCGCTCAGTTTCTCACGTTTTTGCAGATTTCATTAAGGGTAAATGGGTCTTTGACCATCCCATTTTCTATAAAAGCCCCAACTCGTGGGTTTGGGTTTCATAAACCCTTAGACACATATTTTTGGGATATTTTAGAGAGAGAAGAAGCTAGGGTTTGGAGCAAGAGTTGTTGGAAGACCATTGGAACTTGGATTTCTTCTTTCAAGTCAAGATCCTTCTTCATTAAAGCTTGGATTACACTTCTCTCAAGATCTTCTTCAAAGGTTAGTACAATCTCATAATTAACCTAGTATTATCTTATATTTTGATTTCTTTTATGAAGTTAGTCTTATAACCTAAAAGATTAAGATTAAAGGAAATGGAATGGATGTGGGGTGAATGTATGGAGTTTAAGGCGAACGGATGCCAAGTAGGGTGAGATGATGTTGTGTGATGAAAAGTGGAGTATGGGCATGGTACCAATAATGAATACACATGTGATGTTTGATGAATTGCTAAAGATGAAATCATATGTTAAAAGGCCTAAGAAAGAGGTGATCACTACATGTTTGATGAAATGCATGAATGAGGACTAAGATAAATGAGGATACGATTTAGGGGATTTTTCCAATTAACAAATGCTAAGTGAAATATTCTATATGTTTACTTTTAAGCTTGCCTAGTTCAAGAAATGTGCTAAATGCTATATCATGCTCTTTTAATCGTTATATAAAATTATGATTGTCACAATTGTCAAGCACAAACACGCACATTTGCATGAACCGGGGTTTTCTCATAAGCATATATTTTAAAAGCATAAGAAAATTTTTCAAGGAAATTTCATAAGAAAGAAGCATAAGCATTGACAAAGCCAAACTTTGGGTTGGTATTCTAAGATCGGTTAATTCATGCTCACAAGGATCAAGTCTAAGATCTTGCATAAGCTCCATGGATCATAAGTCTCGCAAGACATTTCAAGAACTCATAAGAGCTCCCAAGTCTAAGATCTTGCATATGTCTCTACGGATCATAAGCTCACAATCACAAGCTCATAAGTAAAGTATAAGAACTCATAAGCTCACAAGAACTTATAAGAAAACACGAGGCTCACAAGCATTCATAAGAACTCATAAGCATGCATATGACAGTTTCTTTTCCAAGAAAAGAATAAGTTTTATGAAAGGTTTTCCAGGAGGGGTTTTAAGCATGAATGTTGTGAATACCATTCTTTAAATACTTGCACGTTAACTCTTGTTGCTATTAGACGGTTGGCTATTAGTTTGTACTCGCTGAGTATTCCATGCTCAGCCGTACTTTTATATCAGTAGGTACCATGGATGCCTTTGACCCAGAGCCTTGGGTTGAGGAAGAATACGCCGAGGAGAGGGAGCCATCTATCTCAATGCAGTCACAAGCGGATAGAGATTTAGACGTGTGGCCATATTTAAATTTCTACTGAGAGGAGTGACCGTGAGGGTTCTTTTGTATCTTGATAGGTGGGCATGTCCACCTTTACTTTTGGTTATGTATGTACAAACTTGGAATACACATGATGTATAGAAAAGAAAATTTTGGATTTCGCTTCCCCACATTGATCTAAGTTTCTGCACTTTGATATACACTTCCGCATTACCTTATGATTGTACTATGTCATGCCTTGGATATTCTTACAGGATGGTTTGGTATCGGATACGGCACATCATGAGCCAAAGTACCTCTAACTCCCAGGGGGCATTTTGGGTCGCAACACCCTCTCTTTTAAAATATCTCAAAGAAGGTATGTGGGGACCCAAAAGCTCGAGCATGGCTTATAAAGCCAATGGGTGCTGGCCAAAAGTCTAAAAAGCCCTTAATAAAATTTATGCAAAACGCGATAAACCGAGTGATCGGTCAAAAACACCCTCTCTGGAAAAATTCCCCATAAAAATTAGTTAACCAGTCAATAGCTACCGATCGATCGGTCTTGGACCGATCGATCGCTCTTGTGACCGAGCAATCGGTTCTGTACAGGTTTTGACACTAAATCCAATTTTCACCCATTCCCACTACTTGGACTTATTCCACTTCTATTCTAACATCTCCTGAGTATTACTAGAACCCTTCTAAGGCCATGGTACATTATTAAATATTTTATTTAATTATTTTATACCCTTCTCGCAAAATTTCCAAAGGTTTCCTATTTCTCAATTCATGAAAATGGAATTTACAAGGCTCCATGCCTTGACATGTATTCCATGACATGCACAAAAATCCGGGGTGCTACACAAGTCTTGTGAATTCTTTGAGCTCCTTAGAATTCTTATGAATTCTTGTGAGCCGTGAAGTCTTAGAGCACTTATGAGCTTGTGAGGTTTCACTTATGAGATCTTATGAGACTTAAGATGTTCTTATGAGTTCTTGTGAGCTAGAGGTTAGTACCCGCACCACCCTGGGCTACCAACCTCCTTGATTTTTGTGAGATTTCTTGTGAGCATTAACTTAGAGCCAGACTTTATGTAGAGCCCCGGAACCAAGTTCACTAGGTTGTGAATAGTGCGATGAATAGTATTTTGAAGGCCTAAAGCATTAAGGGAATTATGGTTTCATGTTTTAAAATGAAAGGAGGTTTCAAATGAATAAAAAGATGTATGGAAAGTGTTTTAGGGTATTTGGGATAAATGGAACAACAGTATACAATACTCTAAATGTCTCAAAGAGGGATATCGAGAAATATCCTGAACTTGAGAGAACTCTAGTTTTATCATTTGAAATCGGAATTGAACTTGAGAGAACTCAAGTTTTCTCATCTGAAATCGGAATTGAGTGATTCTTGAACCATTGGAAAGGTATTGAACCCCTCTTTAAACTTCATGTTTATCACTTTTCCAGATTGTGATTAGAAGTTAAGTCAAATGTGAGATTTCCGGATGGTGGTCTGCTGTCAGTTCAACAGTCTGTTTGGACCAGTCCACTTGTGGGTCCCTTTAGACCACCAAACTCTCGTAATTACGATTTTTATAAAACATACAATTTGTTCCCCTTTCAGAGAAGAATCCAACACAATTTAAATCGTCAAAATCTGATAAGCGAGTCAAAAGTTATGGCCAAAATACTAAAGCGGGAAAAACACAAGCCAAATTAGAGCACCATCTCGTCAACGAGTGCCTTGGACTCGTCGACGACTCAACCTAATGGAATTCAAAAAATTCCTATTCTGAGATGATTTTTAAAGCCTCGTTGATGACTGAAACCCACTCGTCAATGACTGGAGACCTCTCGTCGACGATTTCAGGCCCTGAACGACCCGGAAGGGGTTTTTGCAACCCTAGAACTATAAATAAGGTCTGAATTCGTGGGGTTAATCCACTCAAACCGTAAGCATGGAATTGTGAGAGATTGAAGAAGAGAAGAAGAAGAAGAAGAAAGCTGAGGTGGTTCAAGGGTGTTTAGAATTCGTGTTTCCAGTCAAGAAGAGGTTCCCTCTTCACTGTTTTGGTGTTCTAACACCTAGATTTCGAATCCAAAGGGATTCTACAAGCTTGGAATTTCTCAAAGGAAAGTTCTGTACATGTTCTTGAAAAGGGGTTTGCAAACCCGGATTTTTCAAAGCTTCAACCAAGCTTGATTCATTCTACAGAAGTCTAAAAACTTCATTTTTAAGGTAGATACACTCTACTAGATTTTAATTCCATAAACCATATTGTGTTATTCAAGATAAAATCCATTGAATTGTTCTATGAACTAGTAGGAACTACTATTGTTGAATTGTGATGATGTTATGCCTTAAACCAAAGAATAAAGAGGATAAATAATTTTGTTTTATTAGTTGTTCCTTATCTTATTATTCAAAGATGAAAAGCATGCTAAAAGACTTAAGTTTTGGGGAAAACTAAATGAGAAAACCTTATGTTTCTATGAAATTGGGTGACTAATTGTATATATGCTATTGCTATTAATGGAATATGTGGCTTATTGACTATATGTAGAGTGTTTTCTTTATGTCTACCATGCTATTCACAATTGCTACATTGACACAAGGGGAAAATACAATTGCTACTAGATATATATGCATGTTCGAGGTTTTGCTAAAAGTATAAGTATATAAGAAGTAAGACAAGAATAAGAAGAGGAAAGTACAAGAAGCAAAAGATGTATATGGAAAGTATAAGAGGCAAAAGAAGTCACAAGAAGTATATGTTGAAAGCCGACGGGGAGGCACGATAGCAGGCTGCCTGGAAGGGAAATGGATACTAGCGTTGGACTCCGACGATAGCAAGCCGCCCGGAAATGAAATGGATACTGGTCGTCTACTCTGAAGGTAGCCAACGGTGAGGAGAATAGTAGGCCTGCCTGGTTTATATGGGTATAAGGGTACTAGTTTTCCGACTCCCAAGGTAAAAGATGAATACCAAGGTATTGTAAATACTGATATATGCAAAAGATAAAAGATGAGAACCAAGGTATTTTACATACCCGTATATGCAAAGATAAAAGATGATAAAAAGATGTTTTACGAGATGGTTTTTGAGATATATGCACATGATAATATTTCATTTTTTCCGCGCTTTGATTATAGCAATGCATGTGAAATAATTAAACTGCGATATATGCTGTATTAATGTTTATGACATTACTATCTAGTGGTTTGTATATGCGGAGTATTCAATACTCAGCCGAAGTTATTATCTTCGGTAGGTGCATGTGTTCCCTTCGACGTGTGTGGTCAGGAGCCTTGGATAGAGGAAGAGTACTACGACCTGGAGCCCTCTATGGACCACTACCAGGATGATGGATCACTAGATAGGCGGCCCTATTTTGACTCCTACTGATCGTGCTATGAAAAGAAGATATTTTGTGTATGTTGAGAGTGAGAATTTTCCACTCCATATTTTGGATATATTTTGTTGGTTCAGACCTGAACCAAATGATAGGAGTAATTATTGTACGTTGCTTCCGTTTATCTTCGCTGCGTATATATTGATGTATTTTATCATGTGGTATGTATGCCTTATGTGTCAAACAGGATTGTATGATACGGCGGTCACAGGCTAAAGTATCCCTAACTCCTATGGGGTATTTTGGGTCGCGACACCTTAGCACCTGTAAAAAGACTTAGAGCTGGGTATATAAATACTCTTAATTGAATACATCGAAGTGGGCTACTAAGATCCTTGATTTCTTATGAGATTTCTTAGAGCCAGGCATGATATATCCTTGGATATAATCTACCCTTGACCAACCCGATGTTTGGCTTTATCAATGCTTATGAGCTTGGTAGCTTATGAGTTCTTAGAGATTCTTATGAATGCTTTGATAAACCGCACTTAAGAGAAATCATGGAGACATACGAGACTTATGAGCCTTAGAGTACTTGGAAAACCATAGAGTGCATAGAGTGCTTGTGAACATCATACTATACTTACAAAGCTTAAAAACATGGATTCATAATCATAGAAATTCAATAATAGTGATAGCTTACAAACACTTAGAATTCATCATCCAATTCCTCCAAGAACACACTTTAAAACATGGTTTTATTTAAAGAATAGTCAAGGGTAGATAGTAGAGTGTATCTACCTTAAATAGAAGTTTTTACACTTCTATGGAACAAGAATCAAGCTTGAGGAAACTTGGTTGAAGCTTTGACAAGCCTGGACCTTAATTGGAAAACAAAACCAAAAACCACTCTTTTGATTTCAGAATTTAAGAATCACCTTGGCTAGAAAATCCAAGCTCTCAAACACCAAAAATAGTAAAATACCAACCTTAGAAGTAAGGATTTAGCTTCACTTTGGTTTGAGAAGAGCGGTTTGAGAAATCAGATCTTTCTTCTTCTTCTTCTCTTCCAAAAATCCTCAAAATCTATGCTTTAGGTTTGGGTAAATCCATACCCACGAAATCTGATCTATTTATAGGCTAAAGGATGCCAAAAATCCCAAAAGATCTTAGGAAAATATTCCAAAATATCGCCCAAGGTTGGTGGAAGAGTTCTGGGCTATTATAGGGTTGTTTTTGGCCATTTCGGGTCCGACTCATCAACGAGTGACGCTCACTCGTCGACTAGTGACTCCCACTCGTTGACTAGTGATGTCGTAACAGGCCTGAGTTTTTCCTGCTTTGTTAATTTGGCCATAACTTTTGACTCACTTATTAGATTTTAACAATTCAACTTGCGTTGGACTTGTATTTGAAAGAGGAACAACTTTCATGTTTTTCAAAATTTGTAATTCTTCATTATTAAAGGACCAAATTACCCTTAAAGCTGACTGGTCTTAGAATTTCAGTAGAAAAATGTTGGAAAACCCACATTTGACTTAACGTCGACTCTAAATATGAAAAATTGCTAAACATGAACATTGAAGAGGATCTCGATATCTTTCTAATGGCTCAAGAATCACTTGATTCTAATTTTGGATGAGAAAACTAGAGTTCTTTCAAGTTGAGGGTATTTCCATACACCTCTCTTTGCGACACTCAGAGTATTGTATACTCTTGTTTCATTTATCCCAAACACCCTAAAACACTTTCCATACATATTTTTTATTCATTTGAAACCTCATTTCATTTTAAAACATGAAGCCAAAATTCAATGAAGGCTTTAGGCCTTGAAAAACACTATTTATAGCACTATTCATAGCACTATTCACAGCATTATTCACAGCCTAGTGAACTTGGTTCCGGGGTTCTACACTTAGGTAGAGAGTACTTAGGTGCAATCAAAATAGTCAGATCACTGCTCAGTTATAAATGGACTCATCAAATATAAGGATTATCAAAACTATTCAATGTGAATGAGAGACCAACTATCTGATAGTATGTTTATTTAGGAGGTCTCTCATTGCATGCAATCAGTCAATGTACATTTAAGCACTCATATGCTAATGTGTAGTCTCTACTACAATAGTTTGATATAAAACTACATCTTAACCATTGAGAACATCTTAGCATTGTGGCAGCCATATAAGTGAAGTGCCCAGCTTCACCCGTAGCTGTGACTCTATAAGGTATAAGGAATTGGAAAGCTATATCTGTCTATGGTTGTCCAATCACATAGCTTTCCTACAATATATCATAGGGACCTTTGGTCGATATCTCATATCATATAGATCATCTCATGATCTTGGTAAATTACCCATAATGAATTCACAATAGATAAAGAAGATGTCTTTATTAATCTAATCAATAAAAATCTTACAATCTAAATGATTTTTTAGGGCATAATGTCCAACAGTAAGATGGCCAGATTTCCCTTTCAATTAAAAGGTGCTAGGGCTACTGTTGTGGCCTAGTGAATCATGAAGCGAGAGGTGGTAATCACTACTTCATTATATTTACAGATGATTTCTGAATGGATGGTCACATATACTTGATGAGAAATCAATCAGAATCCTTTTAAAAGTTCAAGGAATTCCAAAATGGAGAAGAGAAACAACTTGATAAGAGTATCAAGATTCTTAGATCCGATAGAGGAGGAGAATACCTCTCAAATGAATTCATAGATTACCCAAAGGTAATGGCATTATATATCAATGGACTCCCCTTGGTACTCTGCAAAATAATGGTGTTTCAAAATGGAGAAATCAAACTTTATTAGATATGGTTTGATCAATGATGAGCTTCTTAGATTTATCTATCTCTTTTTGGGGATCGGCATTGGAGACTGTAATCCATCTATTCAATAGGGTTACAAATTGGATGCCTGGACTGAGAGATGCCTATTTGTAGGATACCCCAAGGAGACTATAGGTTTCTTCTTCTATAATCCTATTTGTAAGATAACCCAAGAAGAAATCCTATCTTCCTTGGGGAGGAATTTATCCTCAAAAAGGAAAGAGGATTAAAAATGCTCTTGGAAAGCAACTGGTTGATCCAATGAAAATAGATGATATAGATCACACTACAAACACTACTGATCAAGTCGGTATACAATTGCCTTGATGAAGTACTAGGATTAATAAACCTCTAGTTAGATTGACTTATATGAATGAAGCCTAAGTGATGATTTCTTAAGAGTTTGAATCAGATCCATATACATATCATGAAACAATAAATGATAAAGTTTGTAAGTTGACTAGGTCAATTTATAAGTTTAAGCTAGCTTGCCACAGCTGGAACATCCATTTTGATGAAGCAATCAAATCGTTTGGCTTTCAACAAAATATAGATGAAGCCTGTGTGTACAAGAGGGTTAGTGAGAGTGCAGTGGCATTCGTAGTCCTTTATGTTGATGATATACTACTCATTGGGAATGGTGTAGGGATGTTATATTCTGTGAAGATATGGCTGTCAAGTAATTTTGCAATGAAAGATCTAGGTGGAACATCTTATATTCTAGGTCTCAAATTGTTTAGATACAAAAAGAAAATATATATTGGGAATGTCAATTAGATTGAAAAGATATTGGACAAATATAGCATACAAGATTCCAAAAAGGGAATGATACCCTCTAGGCATGGAACCTGTCTTTCTAAGTCTATATCTCCAAACACAAAGGAATAGAAAGAGGTAATAGAGAGGTTTCCTTATGTTTCGACTGTAGGAAGCCTCTTGCATGTTATGTTTTGTACCATTCCTAATATCAGCCACACAATAAATGTAGTGAGCAGATAATCAAATCCTAGACTTGAGCTTTGGATAGTTATAAAGCATATCTTCAAGTATTTGAGGAACCAAATATCATTACTTAATGTATGATGGAGAAGATCTGAATTTGGAAGAGTACATAGATTCAGATTTTCAAGCTGATATGGAGCAAGATCCATTTCTGGTTTTGTCTTTACACTTGGCATTGGTGTGGTTAGTTGGATAAGTTGCAACAGATAATGTGGTGGAACCATTGGGTAAGTGTTACCTCAGAAGATGTTTGAGAAACATCTAGAAAAGATGGGTGTTAGATATAAGTGTAGAGCCCCGGATTTCCGGTGCACTGTTCATACAAATAGTGTAGTGATTAGTGTTAGTGTATAGTGCATGTAAAGGCCTAAGGCCTACCATGTGTTCTTGATATAGGGGAAATGAAGTGAGGGTTTTATATATGTGTGTTCGGTCTTAAAACAAGAGTATAATGATACTCAAGTATCTAGGGTATAAAATACCCTAAGTATGAATGTAGAACCCGGAAACCCATTTCACAATGTTGTGAATAGTGCCATGGGCACAAGTCTTGTAAAGGCTGAGGGTCATTTATGTAACTTGGTTTATAAGACATGATAAGAATAGCTTAAATTAGGCTAAGTGTTGTTGTTGAATGGTTGGGATGAAGAAATAAGAGTATAACATACTCTAAGTGTCGAGAAAGAGGGATGTCTTTACATTCCCTCAGCTTGTGGGAGATCTAGTTTTGTCATCCCTTATCGGAATTGAGTGATTCTTGAATTTTTGGAAATATATCAAAGCCCTCTTCGAGGTTCATGCTTTGCATTTTTTTCATATTTTGAGCATAAGTTATGTCAAATGTAAGGTTTCTGAAAGGTGGTCTGCTGTCAATTCAGCAGTCATTTTGGACCAGTCCACTTGTAGGCCCAATTGGACTATGAAAAACTCAAAATTTGGAGTTGTACAAAACATAAAAGTTGTTTCCCTTTGAAATACAAATCCAACGTAAGTTGAATCGTCAAAATCCGATAAGCGAGATGGGAAAAACGGGAGAAATGAGAACCAATCCGGTCCACTGTTCATTTACGCAATTTCTGACTTCCAGTGGTGTTGTAAGGGTATTTTGGGGTTTTGGGAACCCCAAATTCTTATATAACCCACATTTCGTGGGACTAAGGGTTCTAACAAGGGGAAAATGGATTTTGAGAGGAAAAGAGGGAGAGTTAGGGTTTCAAAAAGGGGGTTTTCAATTGGGATCAAAGTGGAGCTCAAGTCTTGCTTCCAAAGGCTTTCTCAAGGCTTGGAATCTCACTCCCACGTGCCATTGGAGTTGGATCTTCATCCTTAAGCTTGGATTGTTCATATCAAGCAAGGATCTCCCATTCAAGGTGATGGCTTCTTCTTCCTCAAGCTTGAACCCCTTGATCAAGGGTTTTTTCTTCAAGAGCGGAGCTCATCCTCAAAGGTTAGTACACTGTCCTAGTTAACTTAGTAATAACTTAGGTTTCCTTTTGAAAATGATTATGCTTGAGTTTGTATCTCCCAATTCTTGAAATGAACCAATGATTACCTAATTGATACAAGATAAACTAAAATGTGAAGAAGAGGGGAATGTATGGTTGGTGGAGGCGATTGGATGCCATGTGGTTGTGATGAATGATGTGTAATGGAAAAAGGTGGAAGGGCAATGTATGAATAACACACACCCAAGATGTTTGATGAAATGCATGACAAGGAAGATATAAAATAAGGACCACACCAATGTTGCATGTGAAGTGTTTGATAAAATGCATGAATTGACTTAAAAACCTAAGGCTAAGAAATTATGAGTTTAAAGCTTAAAGGAATGTGGTATGCAAGATGTTTGATGAGATGTGTGACAAGAAAAATGTGAAATTAATGACTATATCAATGTTGCTTGTGAAGTGTTTGATGAAATGCATGAATGAGAAATTAAGGAAATTAATGAAGACTATGAAAACATGATTTAGGGAATTTTCTAATTTGGTAAATGTTGCTAATATGCCTCCATATGTTTTATTTAAGTTCTCTCAAATCTATGAAATGATAATTGTTATTCATCTAAGTATTTTCATGCCAAGATGACGCTCATAAGCACCACAAGCACTACATGTTTTGTATGATCAATGACTCTCCTAAGCACGATGTTTGAGAATGTATAAGAAAAGTATTAAGGGAAACCTCACAAGGAAAAATAACGAACTCATAACATGTGACAAGGCCAAACTTTGGGTTGGCAAAGTCTAAGATCGGTTACCATGTCTCTACGGATCATAAGTCAAAGATCGGTTACCTCATGCTCACAAGGATCAAGTCCAAGATCTTGCATAAACTCCAAGGATCATAAGTCTTGCAAGGTTTTTCAAGAACTCATAAGAAACTCACAACTCTAAGATCTTGCATGTCTCCAAGGATCATAAGCTCACAAGAAAGCTCACATGCTCACAAGAAATCTCACAAGGCTCATAAGAAATCTCACAAGAAATCTCACAAGGATCATAAGAAATCTCACAAGAAAGCTCATAAGAAATCTCACAAGAAAGCTCACAAGAACTCACAAGGACTCACAAGAACTATAGATGGTGTTGTTTTCCATGAGAATTACGATTTGTCAAATGATAGTTTACTTTCATGAGAAATATGATGTGATGAATGATTTGTATGTTGCTTTAAGAATGAATTATAAACTGTATTCGATTAAGCACTCTCATGTTCATCTTATTACTATGGTTAGCTAGTATCTTGTACTCATTGAGTAATCCATGCTCAGCCATACATTTTATGTCGGCATGTACATTATACGATATCTATACTCTAATTCCTTAGATCGAGGCGGTTCGTGGAGAGCAAGAGATTGCTCGGATTGTCACCCAGATACGAGGGGCTTAGAGATGTGGCCCTATGGTGAGGTTGAGTGAGAGAGACATGTATTTTGGGTTTTATGTCTAGGGATATTGTATCACTTGAGTTTGTAACTCAAGTGAAGGATTGCTTGTACATGTTTTAGTTTTATATTCAGTTATTGTAAACAGTTGTACTTGGAATACATTTAAGTTATTAAAGAAATTTTTAGTTCACTATTTAGCTTGCCTTATATGCTTCTACGGGATGGTTGTGTGGAAAGTAACGAGTCCAAATTATCGCCTAGCTCCTAAGGGGTATTTTGGGACATTACAATAAGCATGATTGGGTTTGACTACAAGTTGGAGATTGTTAGAGATGTATTCCCACCAAAGCCATATTTGCTTGCTTATCTACTTCTTAGATTCAATAAAGTTATTAGTTATTGCACATTCATTGTTTATGGGTATTTATGTTAATGCCTCATATGATAAGAGCATAAGGCTCCTTAGGTAACACTGTAGGAAAACTATGCCATTGGTTGTGAACCCAAGGTAGTAAGATATGGTTTTCCAGTTTCTTGTAAACCTAGAATGTTCTAGCTATGGGTATTGACTGGACATCATACCCCTTTATGGCTTACACATGGTTAGTGTTATAAGATAGTATGATGTATCTTAATCGTAGAGAATGGTAAATTCTTAACTAACATGTGGGTATATGTAATCAGTAATTTTCTGAACTAGATCGCTTAATGGAAACCCTATGGATTGATCACTATCAGATTAGAGAGACATTACATCAATACACAAATAGTCCTTAAACCTAAGGGATTAACATCTTCTCTTGCATTGTCTGCATGGCTTTGATGTTACCAAACGTTTATATCGAATCACGGGTTAATTACAGGCATGTTGGGGGTCATGTACATTATGTTTGATTGAATGTGTAAATGCTCAATAATGAATCCATCGCTCCAATTTAAAGGAGAAGAATATTAAAGATAATGTTCTATTAATTTGGACTCAAAGAAATCCATGTCGAGGTTTGGTACGTAAAAGTGTTTTATCAAGAATTATATTTTGAATATCAAAATATATATATTTATTATTTGTTTCTTTACAAAGAGTCTTTTCCAACACTAATACAAATTGCTCATTCATAACAGTTGTATTTTCAAGAACAATGATGGTGAACACTAGACGGTGATAGAATCCCTTATAAATTACTAGGGGTGCACACGGTTCGGTTTGGGTTGGTTCTAAGAAATTTTGGGACCGAACCGTCGGTTCTCGGTTCTAAAAAATCCAACCCAGAACCAAACCATAGAGCCTCGGTTTGGAAAAAACCCAACCCAGAACTGAACCGTAGTGCCTCGGTTCGGTTCGGTTCTACCCATGGGTTTATAATCTTCTCCTAATGGTGATAAATCCAGTAGTTCACAATTTCACATTCTCAATGTACTGAAACCACAACTCAAATCTTATCAATGAACAAAAATAATCACTAATTAAAATAGATTAAATTGAAATTAGAACCACTGGATCAACTTGTTCAATACATTGAGAATTGGAACCACTGGATCAACCTTCTCCACTTCTTAATTTTAGTTCGGTTCTCGGTTTGGTTCGGTTTCAAATTGGAACAAACCGGAACCGAACCACATAAATTCGGTTTAAGCAAAACCATACCCAGAACCGAACCGAACCGAACTGAACCTGTAAAATACCGAACCAAACCCGAACCATGGTAGTCAGTTCGGTCCAGTTCACGGTTTGACCCGTACCCATGTGCATCCCTATAAATTACGGCAAACATGGCGGAAAATTTTGACGGGAATTTCTATCACGGTTTTAATAGAAATGGTGATATCTATTTCTCGCAGGAAATATAATCTCACAATTATTATGTTACTGTGATGATAACTATTTTATTTTAAATATATAGGTCAAATTTATTATTTTACCGTGATTGTAAGAACTGATGTTTCGTCTAACTTTAATTAATTATTTTTTAGTTACAATCACTGTTATCATATTAACAATGATTCTATAAAAAAAAAATCATCACATTTATTACTGACGGTGATTGTAAGAACTATCTTTCAACTACAAAAATATAAAATTTAGTTAGTTATTTTAGAGTTACGACCATGGTTACAATAAAAACAATGATGATCTAGTAAAATGGATCACGTGGAGATTAATAACGGTGATCGAAACTCCTATTTTCACTGAAAATGTCACTTTATATCTCTATGGTCTAGATAGATTGTAGTAATTTAGACTACGGTTTGCCACCAATGCTGTAGAGGGCAGTCTGGCCATATGAGCTTACCAACAAGAGCAAACCGATAGAGCTTGTCGCGCCCCAAAATACCCCCTAGGAGTTAAGGGACACTTTAGGTGTGACTATACTTAACCCGACAAACCATCCTGTAATTAACAAGGCATAATATGATCTAATAGAGATATAACACAGAGTGCGGAAGCTAAATATTGCGGAAACGCAAACCAACTTTGTCTTTTGTTTCATATAATTAGTATCCCAAGTCTGTATACAAAACATGAACAGTAAAGGTGGACATGCCCACCTATCAAAATACAAAAGCCATCATACAATTCTCTCTCTCTCAATAGTCACCCCTATGAGGCCAATGGTCTAAGTCCCTCGCCTCAACATGAGGCTCGACTACCGGATCCTCATATGGTTCTTCCTCGCCGTTGTCTTCCTCTATCCAAGGGTCCTGAGCATAGATGTCGAAAGGGGCACGTGTACCTACCGACATAACATGTATGGCTGATTATGGAATACTCAGCGAGTACAAACTCCTATCTAACATCAGTATTAAAAACCATACATGCTATCATAATAGTTAATTAAAGAATACAGTTCATGATTCATTCTTAAAGCAACATACAAATCATATGAGTTCTTGTGTGAAATTCCTTATTTCAATGAACTCTTTGACCTAGAGGGGGGGTGAATAGGTCTACTCAAGGTTTTCTACCAATTTTAATTTTATGTAATCACACACAAATAATCTCACATGAACACACAAAATTTTTACGTGGATAACCCTGCTGGGAAAAATCACAGGACCTAGTCCAGTAAAAAATTCACTATGAGAAGATGTTAAACAATACAATACTCGAATCTCACCCAACCGGACATGACACACCTTTCCTCGGTATCGATTCCTCAGCTTGCACACCACAAACACAGCACGTTCGATCTCTGCAACAGCGGCTCCGGTTCCTCACCGGCCAATTCTACTCAAAGTGATCAACCACGATCTCCGAAGATCGATTTCCGTCCTTGACGGCTTTGACTCAAGACAACCAACTTTCACAGTAGAGCACAAGATGGGTTTTAGGGTTTAGAAAACCTCTAGGGTGATCTCATCAAAGTTTGAGGATCATCTAATGCAAGTTCATAATAGTGTGAGTGAAAACTTGCAAAACCTAGAGACAAACTAATGGAGATGGAGTTGAATGATTTCAAGAGTTTTCATAAACTCTAAAGGAGCTTAAAGTGCTCTAAAAACTCTCCAAGGAATGACCTTCACAGAATGGGAGAAGTCCTATATATAGAGGAACAAAATCCAAGGTTTAGAAACTACTAAAACTGATTTTGGAAAGTTTTTCCATATCAGGGTCGACCTTGGGGGTTACCTGGGTTGACCCACTATAGCAAAGGATAGTGTAAAGACAAAACTCCATATCAGGGTTGACCCTGGGGGTTACTTGGGTCGACCCAACTGCACACTTTGGTCAACCCAAGTAACCTTTAAGGTCGACCCTCATTTTTTCACTTCTCTGCCACTTTTTACTATACAATATTTCTCAAGCTCAGGGTCAACCCCCAATGGTCAGGGTCGACCCTGGGGTGCATTTTATCCCTTTTTCATTCCTTTAAGCCTTTGATGCGTACCTCTACTTTCCCTATTCTTTTTGGTCTTATTTTTCATGATGATGGGTATTTTCAAGAGGGAATATATGGTCTTCTAGGTCTCTCTTACCAGCCTAACTTTTGAGCCAATTTGGGGTGATGGAGCTTCATATTTCTTCAAGGCTTCTTCTTCACTTTGTCTTCAAATTGGATGTTGACCTAAGGTTAACTATATACAACATTTTGGGCTCGGAATTTTGCCAACAAAACTTTGACTTCACAATCTCCCCCTTTGGCAATTCCGAGACAAAACGTACAACATGACTGAAGAACATGACATTACAGACTCTTTTAAACCCATGAAAAACAAAGACAATGAAAAGTACATGACTTTAGACAGTTGGACAAATTTCATGAAGCAATAAGCCTTTCGAGATCATTGTGGCATCAATCAACCTTGAAAAACTAAAACACACAATACCTTTGTGAAGTAGGGAAAAATTTCATAAAATATAAATCAATTGATACAATGAACATTATGCTAGATTGTTTGAGATCTCTCCCTCAATCTAAGATCCCATATGACAAAAAAATTTCAGAATCATAAGCATGTGAATCAACCCATATAATGCAACATGTGATAATGTGAATAAATGAGTGAAGCAATGCACTATAATGCAACATGTAATAATGTGATACAACATGTGATAATGTTAATAAATGAGCAATTTGCACAACTTGTACATATGATGATGAGATCAATGATGAGAACAAATTGCACATATGGTGATATAGCCATCAAAATTCTCCTCCTTTTTGGCTTGAATTGCCAAGGGGAAAATAACCTTGCAGAAGGAGCATCCCTATCAAGAAGTATAAGCATCTATAAGCATCAGTAAACATCAACAGGAAACAGCGTAGCGGAATACAAAGAAGCAAAAGCAACAACTAAGCAGCCGAAACAAAGTAGTAGCATCCCATATACAACAATAGAGAGTGCACAACGCACAAACTACAGACTCATAACAAAAGAACTGACTAGCTAAATCTAGCAAAAACTAAGAGCAAAACAAGGCTAGAACCATCATCACAAGAAACCCTAATCATCCTGTCGAGGAAGAAAGCGACGAGCAACATCATCCTCATAGTGAGTACGGAAATCTCGAAGCTCCTGGCGAGATGCCTGCACCATGTCAGAAAGTTCATCAATCAGGCGATTGGTCGCCGAAAAACTCTCCTGAGTAGTTGCTGCTTGGGAGTCCAGGTGTGCATAAAGATCAGTGGCAAAGGTAGACTGAGCAGCTGACATATCTACGAGCATGACATCCATAGACTTGAAAGATAGGGGACCCACAGGGGCTCTAACATGGCTGTGAGAGGGACTAGTAACCGTAGCCGAAGGAGCGATATCATCATCAATGTCATCCTCATGCTCAAGCATCGCAGCATGGGACATACTACTGGACAAGGTGCGACCAAAAGATGGGTCCAAGAGAAGGCTTGGAGTCCTCAGAAGAACTAGCCCTAATGCCCTCAGCAAATAGGATATTAGTGACGAGGACACCAAAAGGAAGAGTGGTGCGCTTTTGGGTCACAACAACAGCCTGAAGGATTAAGTCAATAATGTGGGCACCAGTATCGATAATGTCCCCAGTCATGACACTATAAAGAAAATGGGCCTGTTCAACACTCAATGTAGTAGAATGCACCTTGGGATCAATATTGGAGCACATAATGAGGTGAAACAGACGGGCCAAGTAGGAAAGATTGGAGTGAAGCAAATGGGGATAAGGCCATTTTTTAGAGTGATCATCACAAAGATTGTTGGCCACCATATCCAAATCATGCTTATCCTCATCAGTGGGATAGAGATAAGGATAATGGGCTCCCGGAACCCGAGGAGCACCAATGAAGAAGGCAATGACATCTGGGTTAATGGCAAGTTTCTTACCCTAACCTGAGTTTTGAAAGAAAAGGTGCGAGGATTTGCAGAATAAATGTTTGCATAAAATTCTTGGACAAGGTCTAAACTGGCATAACCGGTCAATTTTAAAGGGCCAGACCATTGGTGAGAGTTAATTATTTCCTCAAATCCAGGATGGATGAAATCCAAAACAATAGTGGCCCTCTCAATAGTGACAGCCCTATTTTTAAGACAAGTATTATAAAGATGTTCATTCCCTGGGGTGCGAAATCTCACAATTTCAGGCGCACTAGGAGTGGGGACTTGAGTTTTGCCCTTGGATTGGGCCGAGTGTGTCACGACCCGAAACCCACCCTAGGAGTTAGAGTGAATCTTGGACAACTAATCATGACTTGCATGACTTGCTTGACAAACCAACCTGCAAAACACCCATAGAGCATATACAATAGAGGACAAAAACAGCGGAAACGTACTATAACATAACACAGCGGAAGACTTAACCAAACCTCTATGTACATATACATGTAATCCAAGTTTATATAAAAAGGAATCCAAAAGAAAGTGCGGACAGGCCCGCCAAAATACATGGACATAACTCTTTCATCTCACCCACAGCTTTATCACTCAGAATCTACCACCTCTAATAATAACCCTCGACCGGAGGTTCCTCCATAGGTTCCTCGACGTACTCCTCCTCCACCCAAGGGCTCGGAGCACAGACATCGAATGGAGCAGTAGCTCCCTCAGTACCTGCCGACATAAGAAGTACGGTTGAGCATGGAATACTCAGCGGGTACCAAATACTAACCAACAGTCATAGCATACAGATAGCATACATAAAGCAGAAATCAATTTGCATGTGTAAAACAGGAACAATTCATATCATACAAGGAAGTAAAGCAGTTTATAATCATGCTTGCATTCAGAAGAGCCGATAAAACCTTTGAAAACCTTGTGCACTTGACTTGACTTCAAATACCATTTTCGTGCTTGAAAACTTGTCTTGTCTGTTTTTCTTGATTCTTGTCTATCGGTCATGCGTATCATGCCATGCCATGCGTGCTTCTTGGAATTTAAACTACTTGCGAGGGAATGGAGACCCTTCTTCCTAAATGCCCATGCTTGTCATGTCATGTATCATGCTTGCTTGTTCGGAAAAGTAATCTACTTGTGAGGGAAGGGAGACCCTTCTTCCTAGAATGCTCATGCTCGTCATGCCATGCCATGTCATGCTTGCTCGGAAAAGTAAACTACTTGTGAGGGAAGGGAAACCCTTCTTATGATAATGCATGATTGTCTTGTCCTTGCCAAAAGCGAGGTAAAACATATCGTAGGATATGCCGCAACTCTAAATCCCATTCTTGAAAACCTCGGTAAATCATGTCATGCATGCGTGCTCGTGAGATCATGTGCATACTTGCATTTGGAATTAAATATGGCATTTGAGTAATTCATAACACATAACATCAATGATTTGAGCAATTTAATATTCATATCATTTAGGGAAAGCGAATAATCACACTATCATGACCCTAGCAATTTCCATAAACCTTAAACATGTATTTTCTTAATTTATTATTCATTTTATTCACCTTGGCATTTCATCAAATATGGTGCATTCATTATTTATTAACCCTACAACATGCTTTTCTAGGTGGGTTTTACTCACATCACACATGTATGTTCATTATGGGTACAATGCCCTCCCCGTTCATCCATCACATCAATACACACGACATCCAATCTCCCACATTCATCTCCATTCACCATTCACTATTCACAACCCATCTCATAATACATAGATATATAAGGTAAAACAAAGAAAATAAAAGAAAAGAAGAACTATAACTAGTAGGGTAGCAAGAAGTACCGACCTTGATCAAGTGAGGAAGAAATCCCCTTCCAAAAACGACCGTGAGTTGCTGCCCTAGCTTGGGGAGATGCTCCTCATGAGTTTGTGCCTTGATCTTAAAGAAAAACGGGCTTGAGGTGAGTGTGGGTTCACAAACCCTTTGATTTCTCTCCAAAATGGAAACCCTAGGTTTAGGAATCGCCCTCTCCTCTTTCTTTAACTCTCCAATGCTCTAAGTGTTAAGAATGAGCCCTAAAGGCTCGGGCCAAACTCTTAAGGTAAGAGTGAACTGACCAAAAGACCATAACACCCTTACTGAAATTTCTGCAAAACACGATACACTGATCGATCGATGCTTAATACCGAGCGATCGGTTGCCTACCGATCGATTGGTTTCCTAACCGAGTGATCGGCCAAAAATCTACTCTCTGGAAAATTTCCCCATACAAAAATCTTGACCAGTCGATAGCCTCCGAGCGATCGGTTTTGGACCGAGTGATCGCTCCATGGACCGAGCGATCGGTGGTCTACATGTCCAAACTGTTTTGGCCATATCTTTTGACTCGTTCGTCCGATTTTGACGATTCAACTTGCGTTGGGTTCATACTTCGAAAAGGAACATTTCTGACATTTCAAAATTTTCAATTTATTCCTTATTTATTTTATTATACTACTTTAAAGGAAAATTGGCTACGAAAGTGCCAAACATTAAACATGAAAAAGTCCGGGGCTCTACAGAGGGCTTCGAACTGGAAGCACCCATGGCTTTCTTATGGGTATCCATGGGTGGAGGAACCCTGGTATGGACCGCACGGCCCACATGAATTTCATGGCCAACATCATATGATGCATCCTCAGACTGGGGAGCATCATCTTCATCCCGAGAGATAATGAGGCGACGCTTAGAGCGACCCACCATGAAGATGGAGATGATGAGAAGAAGGTATTCAAGTGCCATAGAAATAGATTGAGAAAAAGTCTAGTATTTACCTTGAATATGAGTTCAAAGCACAAACACAACTGTGAATGGGGGATGGGGGTTTGGATCTTTGATTGAGGAACAGGAATAATGCAAGAGGAACCTGCTAGAAGAACCCAACAAAAACCGTGCAGCTTCGGTACAAAGTTGTAACACCCAATAGAAGATGAACCCTAACTGCAGAACCGTGGAGCAAGGTGGTGAGGATGAAACTCAGTAAAATCGTGGAGCTTGGAGTTATATGGAAGCTAGGAGCTCAACTATGAAGATGAGGGTTGGACAGCCTGTTACACGGCTGGGAGGTGCTGCAAATGGGGTAGAACCTGCTGGATTTTGCAAAGGGAGAGAGTAAAAGTGGAAAGTGCAACCAAGATTCTCGATTGAGGGTTTTTGGAACCCCATCTTATTGTGTTCGGTTGACCGAACAAACACTCAAGGTCGACCCTCTACCAAAAAACCATGAACCAGTGTGTAAGAACTGAGTGTGACCCCTTTACCTCTTTGTCATCTTGTAGGACATTATTTTTGGAAGAGATTCATCAAAGTGAAAGCTGAAAAATCTACAGCAAAGGCCAAAAGTCCAATACACTCTAGTGACTCTAGGATCTCAACAGGTGATGGGCAAAAACCAAATCATTTGAAGAATCATGTGGATCATATTTTGAGAAAGAAATTTCACATTTTAGAGATCTGAAAATTGTAGAGGAAGAGCAACCTGAAACCATCTCACAAAAAAATAAAATGCAATTTTGACACAGAGAGGTTTTGTTAAAAAAAATGCATTCTTTGGAAAAACCAGTAAACTGATAGGTGTATGTATCAAGTAGCTCAAAATCATCCAAAAGGTTGCCCAAAATCAGATTATTCAAGTTAAGAAATTAAAGCCTCCATTTTGCTAAACAGAAAATTTTAACATGATATGTCCAATAAGCAATGCCAGTATGTGCAAATTTTTCAAGAGACAAATGATACAGTGTCCAAGATAGTGTAGCATAAAATGATGAGTAAATGAGGATATTTCCATCGACACTATGCATAAGGGAGGTCAAGACACAGTCACACAAGCTACTGTAGAGTGAGTAATAGGCTTTATCAAAAAGTGTGAAGAGTGTGAGGTGAAATTCTGACCGAACTCCTTTAGAAGTGGGCACCCTTAGGCAGATAAAGACATTAGTGCATTTCAGGAGCAACAAGCTTCAAAAAATACTAAGAGACTCACTTAGGGTAATCCAAAAAGTTTAAGAATTTTATGTGCTATTTTTACCCTTTTTCATATTTTGTACTTACAGTATTTGTGAAATTTGCTGTTTGGCGAAGCTATTTTTGTTCAGTCTTTTTCTTTTGAATTTTTGAATGCAATAGCAGCTTTCACACTGACTTGGTAGGTAGCCCTAGCTATTGGCAGCAGGGGCTTTCACTCTAGGGACCCAGATAGATACCTGCTATCCACCTAGGTAGCCATTTCATACTGTTTGCATCTAATAGTGGCTTTCACACTATCCCAGAGGTAGCCCTTTCAGTGCATAAGACTTTAAACTAGGGCACATTTTGAGGGATGGTACCTTCATGGTCAAGACAGACTTTATCAACCCAGAGAACCATCATGACTAATATCATCACCTATTCATAGAGATATGTATCATCTGCAGGTGACAGTTAAAGTGCAAGTGCATATGATAGTGCAACAGTATATGCCATATTTCTAACTGTATTTAGCAAGATTGTCTATGTGCACATTCCCAAAAGAAACTTTGGTAGTTATGATATCCTCATGAACTCAATTCTATCAAATATGCATCTTAGACAAGCATTATGAGCACAAGAAAATTTCAGCCATGCACATTAAGGGATAACAACCAACTCCAACACAACTCTTGTTCAATTTTTTTTTATTTTTCAATGTTTTTGGATTTTTCAATTTGCCTAACTAAAAGAAAACAAAAAATCTTTTTGGATTTTTTCTGATCTTTTAATGTTTTTGGATTTTCTGAATTTTTCAATGTTTTTGGATTTTTGAAATAAGAGAAACAAACAAAAAGCAAAAATCAGCAAAAACTGATAATGTACACCGGAGGAATAGAGCTAGGAAGAGATGTGGATATGAGATCACCTAGTCTATCAGAAAGCACTCAATCACTCCATACCACACATACCGATGGATTTCCTAAGAAACTCAAACCTATGGAAGTCTAGAGGTTTGGTGAGAAGATCCGTAAGTTGAGTATTAGTTTGCACATATTCCAATGTCACAACACTTTGCTCAACAAGCTCTCGAATGAAGTGGTGTCTAATGTCTATGTGTTTGGTGTGAGAGTGTTGCTCGGGATTTTTAGAGATGTTGATGGCACTTGTGTTATCAAAATACACAGTCATGGTGCCCTGTTCTATCCCGTAGTCCTGCAACATCTGTTTCATCCACAGAAGTTGGGTATAACAGCTGCCGGCTGCAATGTACTCAGCCCCGACTGTAGACAAGGAGAAGGAATTCTATTTTTTTGCTAAGCCAAGCAACTAAACAGTTTCCAACATAGAAGCATCCTCCGGAGGTGCTTTTCCTATCATCAGTATTTTCGGCCCAGTCTGCATTGGAATATCCAACAACCACAGCATTAGTATCAAAGGGATACCAGAGGCCAAAAGAGAGAGTTCCGCTTACATATCGAATAATACGTTTGACAGCTAGTAAGTGTGACCCTTTGGGACTTGCTTGATAGTGAGCAGAAGCTCCGACACTAAAGGCAATGTCAGGACGACTGGCAATAAGATAGAGCAAACTACCAATCTACTTCGGTATGTGGTTTGGTCGATACTTTTGCCTGAAGAATCTTTGCTAAGTTTGGTGGTGGTGCTCATGGGAGTACGAGCATGTTTAGCTCAGCTCATGCCAAATTTTTTTACAAGGTCGTTGACATACAGAAATCTCATTGCTCACATGTTTGACCTGCAGACCAAGAAAGAAATTCAGCTCACCAACCATGCTCATCTCAAATTCATTCTTCATTTGTTCAGAAAATGAGTGAGCATGTGAGTCTGATGTGGAACCAAAGACAATATCATCAATATAGATCTGAGCAATAACCATATCATCGTTGATGTTTTTAATGAATAGGGTCCTGTCTACTCCCCCTCTCGAAATTCCCTTTTCTAAGAGATATGTAGTCAGTCTGTCATACCAAGCTCTGGGAGCTTGTTTGAAACCATAGAGAGCCCTCTTTAATCTATAAAATTAATCAGGATGATTGGGGTCCTCAAACCCTTTTGGTTGTTCCACATAAACTTCATCCTGAAGAATGCCATTCAGAAAGACACTCTTAACATCCATCTGAAAAAGTTTGAATTAGAGATGACATACAACAGCTAGCAAGATCCTAATAGACTCTAGTCGGGCAACAGGAGCAAAAGTTTCATCGAAATCAATACCCTCAATCTAAGTGTATCCTTGTGCAACTAACCTGGCCTTGTTTCTTACAATAGTACCATATTCATCAGATTTGTTCTTGAAAATCCATTTAGTAGCAATAACATTTGTATCTTTAGGCTTAGGAACTAAAAACTATACATCATTCCTTGTAAACTAATTTAGCTCTTCTTGCATGACATTTATCCAGTTTTCATCTATGAGAGCTTTAATTACATTTTTGGGTTTGAATGTAGAAGTATAGCAAAAGTGGCTAACTTCATTTTCGACTTGTTTTCGAGTTCTCACTCCACTTTCAAGGTTTCCGATAATTTCAGTTGAGGAGTGAGGTCTCATAACCCTAAGATGTATAGGTGTTTTAGGAGGTGACTTTGAAGGTGATTCATCTTCTGATTTAGATGTTGGAATTTTCACACCTTCATCGGCATTGTCATCCTCTAGTTGCAAGGTCTCAGATCCTGAGTCATCAACCACCACATTTATGGACTTCATAACAGTAGAGGTTCTCAAGTTGTACACTCGATAAGCCCTACTATTTATGGAATATCCAAGAAAAATCCCTTCATCACTCCTGGAATCAAACTTACCCAATTGCTCTCTATCCCTAAGGATATAGCATTTACTTCCGAATACCTGAAAGTACTTGACATTTGGTTTCTTGTTGTACCACAACTCATAGGGTGTCTTCTTAGTTCCGGGCCTAGTGTAGACTCTGTTTACAGTATAGCATGCAGTGCTAACTGCTTCAACCCAGAAATGAGCAGCCAGGTTGTTGCTATGAATCATCACCCTAACCATCTCTTGAAGCACCCTATTCTTTCTTTCCACAACACCATTTTGCTGAGGTGTTATTGGTATTGAAATTTCATGTTTGATGCCCGATTCATCACAAAACTCATTGTACTTGGAGTTTTCAAACTCCTTTCCATGATCACTTCAAATTCGAGTGATAGGGCATCCCTTTTCATTTTGCACTCTCAAGCAAATGTTCTTAAAGTTCTTAAAAGCATCTGACTTCTCTCTTATGAATGCAACCCATGACATCCTTGAGAAAACCATCACTAGGATATATCGCTTACCTCCTAGACTTTCAGTTCGAGTTGGACCCATGAGATCCATGTGTATTAGTTCTAGTGGGTGTGAGGTAGCGATATTTGAAGCCTTCTTGTGCGGGCTTTTAATTTGTTTGCCAATTTGACATGGCCTACACACAACAGTAGAGAGCTTTCCTAGTTTTGGCACACCTCTCACACACTCGTGTTTTGAGAGTTTTCTTAGGTCTTTGAAATTCATGTGACCTAGCCTCCTGTGCCACAGTTTAACTTCTTCAACTTTAGCCCTGTTACAAATTTGAGAAGAACCATCATTTTAGAATTAAACCATAGCAATTATCAGTGGTTCTTGACCCTTCCAAAACACATACACTTTTGTCATCCATAACAGAGCACTTGTTGGTAAAGTGGAAAGCATGGTGATCATCACACAATTGACTTATGCTAATTAGAGCAGCTTTCAGTCCTTCTACAAACAAGACATCCTTCAGTTTAGGAATGCCTGGTGCTTAAATGACACATTTTTATTTCACAAAGGATTTGCTTCCATCACCAAAAGTAACAGTCTCATCTGAGCATTCCTCAAGATGAGTGAAGAGGGACATGGTACCTGTCATGCGTCTAGAACATCCACTATCAAAACACCACATGTCAGAATTTTGGACTTTCAAAGTGGTGTGGATGACAAGGCATTTTAGGTCATCATTTCTCACATAAATAAACTTAGACTTTTGGGGAATCCTATTGTCTTTGTTTACTTTATTTGTAGGCATGACCTTTTGTTTGTTAGATCTCCTGTTCTTCCTTCTTTTCTAGGAGACCCTAACATTTTGGGTCATCCTATTACCTTCTTCATGATGAGCATAAGAATTGTAACGACCATGTTGCGTACTACAGAGTTGAGCAATTTTCATCACTTCTTCACTCAAACTCCTAGAGTTTTCTGCAAAGGCTTGAATTTGCCTTTGGAGATTCCCTTGATGTTGCGTTTGATTGCATGAACCATTTCGGGTTCTCCTAAAGGCATTGTAGTTAGGTCGGGTGTGACCCTTCAGTCCACAATGGTGGCAAGTGGGAATGAACCTGGGAGGAGGAGATCTTTTAGCATGGGGCTGAACTTTTGTTCTCTCAGCTTCAGTTGAATTTTTACCTTGTCTTGAAGTGACAAAAGTTTGGTACAACTGAGAGTTTTGTATCCTGGATTTTGACCCTGAGGAGTTAGAACTCACAAATCTTGGATTTTCATGTATTGGCTCAAATGTTGCAGTAGACATTGTTCCGACATTCAAGGGATTGGATGGTCTGTTTGGATGTCCAATGCCGGACATGTTTACTGTTGAGCGTTGCATACTAGCCAGATTATCCAAGATTTGAGTGTTGCTAAGGATTCTAGCTTCTTTTTCAAGTTCAGTTACTTTCTTAGCTAGCCCATCCTTAACTTTTAGAATATCAAGAAATTCGTTTTCTAAAAATCTAACTTTTTCAATAAGGTTATTTCTTTCAGATTCCAATTCTGAAATTCGAGTTTTTGACTCTACAGATACACTCATGGAGTTATCTTCCTCAGTTTCTAGAACCTTGATCTATTTGGAAAAATAAGCATTTTCTTTCTCAAGGTATTCTAGTTTGGACACCAGTTCAGCTTTTTCACTTTCAAGCTGAGATACTAGAGCATTCTTCCCTTCTGCTTCTAGTTTGCAAGAGTCTCTTTCCTGTTGAGCAGTTTTAAGTTTTTTGTTTAAAGAGATCTTAGCTTTCTTCAGGTTGAGACTTTCAGAAAACAACATTTCATAGGCTGTATCCATATCTTCATCGGACTCAGAGACAGTGTGACTCTGATCATGATCTTCACTAGACTCACTCACTTGATCTTCATCACTTTTCTCTTAATGATTAGTAGGAGTATTGTCAATCTCTGATAGGGTGACAGTGAAAGCCATATGATTTTCAAATTCCTCACTTGAGGTAGAGCTTTCGGATTGTTCATCCTCAAATTCGTCATCCCATGTGGCATTCATCACCTTTCCCTTACTCTTCTTCTTGTTAGGGCAATCAAGTGAAATGTGGTCATAGCCTTTGATAGCATTGAATGCCACGAGATTTCTTGTCAATTCCTTTGGGGACTTTCTTGTTATCCCAAGGTTTTGACTTTGGCTTTTCAAGAGGTTTTCCTCCTGATTTAGGCTTGAACCTTCTATTTTTTTTCAGGTATTTTTGAAATTTCTTAACAAATAGATCCAACCCCTTCTCTTCCAACTCAGCATCACTGTCATCCTCATCCAAGGTCTCCTTGACAGTTTTCAAGGCTACAGATTTATTTTTCTTGGATGGTCGAAGATTGAATTTGTAGGTTTGGAGTGATCCAACCAATTCCTCAATCTTGAGAGCTTCAACATTCTTGCTCTCCTCGATGGCAGTGACTTTAGATTGAAACCTTTCCGGTAAAGATCTAAGGATTTTTCTCATAATTTTAGACTCACTAATTTTCTCACCCAGGTTGAAACTGGAGTTAACAATGTCACTTAGTTTAGCATAGAATTCATCAAATGTGTCATTGTCCTCCATTTTCAGATTTTCAAATTTAGTGGTAAGAACTTGGAGCTTTGAGATCTTAACAGTGGTTGCACCTTCATGAGTCATTTCCAGAATATCTCATGCCTCCTTTGCTATTTCACATGAAGAGATTCGTCTGAATTCTTCAACAGTGACTGTAGTAAAGATTGCATTGAGACCTTCCGTGTTCCAACCACTTGTCTCGAGCTCATATTTGCTCCAATCCTTGGTGCTTTTAGTGAGAATTACATCACCTAGAATATTCACCGGTGGGGTCCATCTATCCTGAATGGACATCCAGATTCTCTCGTCTATGGATTTGAGAAACGCTCTCATTCGAGCTTTCTAATACGCATAATTGTTCCCATCAAATAATGGGGGACGAGAGATGGATCCACCCACTGTTAGAGTAGTCATTGACTTAAGGATAGACACAAGATCACACTTAAAGGAATTTAACCTTATGAGTGTACCCGCTCTGATACCAATTGAAATTCCTTATATCAATGAACTCTTTGACCTAGAGGGGGGTGAATAGGTCTACTCAAAGTTTTCTACCAATTTTAATTTTATGCAATCACACAAACAATCTCACATGAACACATAAGATTTTTACGTGGAAAACCCTTCCGAGAAAAACCACGGGACCTAGTCCAGCACAAAATTCACTATGAGAAGATGTTAAACAATACAAGACTCGAATCTTACCCAACCGGACACGACACACCGTTCCTCGATATTGATTCCTTAGCTTGCACATCATGAACACAGCACGTTTGATCTCCACAACAACAGCTCCGGTTCCTCACCAGTCAATCTTGCTCAAAGTGATCAACCACGATCTCCGAACATCGATCTCCGTCCTTGACGGCTTTGGTTGAAGCCAACCAACGCTCACAGTAGAGCATAAGATGGGTTTTAAGGTTTAGAAAAGCTCTAGGGTGATCTCATCAAAGTTTAAGGATCATCTAATGCAAGTTCATAATAATGTGAGTGAAAACTTGCAAAACCTAGAGACAAACTAATGGAGATGGAGTGGAATGATTTCAAGAGTTTTCATAAACTCTAAAGGAGCTTAAAGTGCTCTAAAAACTCTCCAAGGAATGACCTTCACGGAATGGGAGAAGTCCAATTTATAGAGGAACAAAATCCAAGGTTTAGAAACTACTAAAACTGATTTTGGAAATTTTTTTCATATCAGGGTCGACCCTGGGGGTTACTTGGGTTGACCCACTATAGCAAAGGACAGTGTAAGAGCAAAACTCCATATCAGGGTCGACCCTGGGGGTTACTTGGGTCGACCCAACTGTACACTTTGGTCGACTCAAGTAACCTTCAGGGTCGACCCTCATTTTTTCAGTTCTCTGCCACTTTTACTATACAAAACTTCACAAGCTCAGGGTCGACCCCCAATGGTCAGGGTCGACCCTGGGGGTGCATTTTGTCCCTTTTTCATTCCTTTAAGCCTTTGATGTATACCTCTACTTTCCCTATTCTTTTTGATCTTATTTTTCATGATGATGGGTATTTTCAAGAGGGAATATATGGTCTTCTAGGTCTCTCTTACCATCCTAACTTTTAAGCCAATTTGGGATGATGGAGCTTTATGTCTCTTCAAGGCTTCTTCTTTACTTTGTCTTCAAAGTTGACCTAAGGTGAACTATATACAACATTTTGGGCTCGGAATTTTGCCAATAAAACTTTGACTTTACTTTATTTGTTCTTATGAGTTCTTGTCAGTTCTTATGAGTTCTTATGAGTCCTTATCAGTTCGTGTGAGTTCTTATGAGTTCTTTTGAGTCCTTATGAGTTCGTGTGAGTTCTTGTGAGTTCTTATGAGTTCTTGTGAGTCTTATGAGATTCTTATGAATTCTTATGAGTTCTTATAAGTCTTTATAAATTCGTTTGAGTTCTTATGAGTCTTGTGAGATTCTTATGAGCCCTTCTTTCATTATTCTTGTGAGCAAGAGATTAGTACATGCACAACCTGGACTACCAATCTCCTTAACCATATATTAACTTACGAGCCTTTTCTTGTGAGCCAGAGGTTAGCACCCGCACATCCCTGGGCTACCAACCTCCTTGACCATGTACTTGCGAGCCTTTCTTGTGAGCAACTTGTGAGATCTTTTCTAGTGAACAAGAAGTTAGCACCTGCACATCCCTGGGCTACCAACCTCCTTGACCATGTACTTCTAAGCATTTCTTGTGAGCAACTTTTGAGATCTTTTCTTGTTAGCAAGAGGTTAGCACCCGCACATCCATGGGCTACCAACCTCCTTGACCATATACTTGTGAGCAACTTGTGAGATCTTTTCTTGTGAGCAAGAGGTTAGCACCCGCACATCCTTGGGCTACCAACCTCCTTACCATGTACTTGTGACCGTTCTTTGACAGAGGTTAGCCACCCTTAACCGGGGCTACCACAACCTCCTTGACATTTCTATTTTCTGTGGCTTTTCTTGTACGCAAGAGAGTTCGCACCTTTAAACCGTGCGGCTTTTTTGTTAAACCCAAACCTCCTTGACATTTCTATTTCCTGTGAAGAGGTTAGCACACCCTTAACTATGCATACCAACCTCCTTACCATATCCCTTTCTCGTGAGCCTTCTTGTGACATTCTTGTGAGCATTAGCACTCGATACTTCATAAGGTGACATCATTGACACTAAATTAAAGCATCATATGACATTTCAGATCTCTATAACATTTGAGGGCCGCGGAACATGTAAGCAATATTAGCAAATGATTACCAATATAGTTGGTGGGGAAAAGCCCTAAATTTCAATGTGGCGTATAGTCCTAGTTCTAATTTTCAACGCATTTCATCAAACACTTGCTTCACATCTATAGCTTTCATTAAGGATTTACTATCAGAGGAGGAATTATAGTCTGGTGCTGAGGAACTTTCCAGCTCTTGCAAACCTGTCTGAGCAACTACTTCTTTTGTTACTTCTACGCTGCAATATATTCTGCTTCTTGTTGGATCAGCAATACTCTTCTGCTTTATGTTGCCCACTAACAGCCACACCACCCGGTGTTAACCCTACCCACATGTGAAAGCTCTATTGTGCCCATCAGATTGAAATTGGCATCATATCCCCTCCACTAATCTTCTTATTGAGGTACAGCACATAATCCCTAGTCCTTTTCAGGTCCTTCATATGTGCTCACTGTATCCCAATGATTAACATCTGTATTGCGTTGGAACCGACTAACAACTCCCACTGCATGACCGAATATCCGGTCTAGTACAATAACATGGCTACCTTAGCTCCCAACTGTCGACGCATAAGGCACCCTTTTCACTGCTCGATCTCATCATCTAATGTACGGGGCCATCTTTTACACAAGTGACACCATTCGAAAAGGAATGAGTTTGCTACATCCATCAGACGGACCTAGACATAGCTGGCGATGAGAAGGGGGGCGCAAGCCGAACAGGCGGCAGCGAGCGCTCAGAATAGGAGTGGCAGAATAGATGCCTCTCCCAAGTCTTTCATTGAGAAATGTTGAGAAAGCCATATCTGACTGATGACAACAGCCCTACATCATTCCCAATGAGTAGGATGTCATCTACATAAAGAATAGGTATACTACCGCTCTCCCATTGTCCTTCTTGTATATACAAGATTCTTCCAAATTCTTTTGGATTCTAAATTCTTTGATCGAAAGATCAAATCTTTGGTTCCAGCTTCTTGAAGCTTGTTTCAAACCATATATCGACTTGTTGAGCTTGCATATCATGTTCTCCTGGTTAGGAGCAATGAAGCCCTCTGGTTGCATCATAGATGTCTTCATCTAACATTCTATTAAGGAAAGCAGTTTTTGACATTCATAGTCAAATCTCATAGTCATGGTATACAGCTATAGCTAGCAATATCCTGATGGATTTAAGCATGGCTACAGGTAAAAAAGTATACTCATAATCACTCCTTGAATTTGAAATAACCTTTTGCAATAAGTCTAGCTTTATAGGTCTCCACATTACCATCGGCACCTTCTTCCTTTTGTGAATCCATTTGCATCCAATTGGCCTTATATCATCTGGTGGATCTACTAAAGTCCAGACACCATTGTCATACAGGGAATCTATTTCAGCATTCATGGCTTTATTCCATTGAGATGCCTCTACTTCAATGTAGCTTCCTGATAAGTATTAGGATCTTTATATTCATCATTAGGGGTAACTAGACAAACTTCATTATTGTAATACTGAAGTCTATCCGGTGGTCTAGAAACTCTTTCAGACCTTCTCAGTGGAACAGAATTAAGAGAAATTAATGTGGAAGGATTAGGTTCAGTTTGGATATTGGTTGTGTCGTCTTTCATCTCATGAAATTCAACTTTCTTAAGGAGATCCATTTCTTCCTCTAAGAAAGTGGCATGAAGCCTAACAACTATTGTTTGGTCTGCCTTAGAGTAGAAATAAAAACCCTTAGTTTCTTTTTGATATCCTACAAAATTCCATTTCTCTGTCATAGATTCCAACTTAGTGGGTTCAAGTTTACGAACATGTGCAAGACAACCCTATACCCTTAGATGTTGTAAACTAGGTTTTCGCCCAGTCCACAATTCATAGGGTGTAAACGGAATAGACTTAGATGGAACCCGGTTTAGAATATAAATGGCAGTTTGTATAGCATATCCCCAAAGATATGAAGGAACATCGGCATGGCTCATCATAGAGTGAACCATATCTAATAAGGTCCGGTTTCTTCTTTCAGAAACTCCATTTTTTTGAGGAGAGGCAGGACTTGTCCATTGTGAGATAATCTCACTATCCCTTAAGTAATCCATAAACTCGTTGGTGAGGTATTCACCACCTCGATCTGATCGAAGTGTCTTTATGGTTTTGTCAGTTTGATTCTCAACTTCTAATCTGAATTCTTGAACTTTTCAAAGGTGTCAGATTTGTGTTACATCAAATAGACATATCCATATCTGGAATAGTCACTGGTAAATGTGACAAAATACCGGTATTGACCTCGTGCAACAATGTTAAATGGACCACATACATCACTATGTATTAGTCCTTAACTTTTCTTCGGCTCTTTCTCCTTTTAGGGTAAGTCTTCTTGGTCATCTTCCCTTCGAGACAAGACTCGCATGTAGGGAGTGGTCTACCTTGAGGAAGTCAAGGGGACCATCTATTACTAACCTCTTGATCCTATCAAGATTAATGTGACCAAGTCTCTTGTGCCAAAGATAAGTAGACTCAGTGCAATGTCTCTTCATTCCAGACATTCTAGATGATGAGACATTGTCACTTTACAGACATTCATTATTTACCAATGGAAATATCAAATAAAGACCATTAATTAGATTACCAGTTATCAAGACCATTCCATCTTTCTTAATTTCAACAATTGAATTAAAATTGATAGAGAATCCATAAATAAGAGTCTAGATACTGAAATCAAATTTCAAAATGCTGAAGGAACATAAAAGCAGTCTTCTAAAATTAATGTCTTTCCATTAGGTAAATAAAGAGTAAACAAGCCGATTGACTTCACTGCAACATTTGCACCGAAGCCAACTTTAAATTTCTGCTCCTGTTTGGTCGGCTTTCTGGTTTCCTTGAACCCCTGCAAAGAATTGCTAACGTGTACAGTGGATCCAGAATCCACGCACCATGAGTTAGGAGGACCGTCTAGAAAGTTAGACTCAACAGTAATATGTACTTCAAATTATCTCATACCTTCAGTACTTCCGCTACCCTTCTTAAGAGTTGCGAGGTAAGTCCTGCAATTCCTCTTCTAGTGGCCTATTTTAAGACAATAGAAACACTTTCCATTGCCTTTGTTTTCCTTGCCAGCTGTCCCTGAAGAACCTTTGGCAACTCTTGCCTTACCTTTATTGTCTTTAAACTTTCCTTTGCCTTTCTTCCCTTTTCTAAACTTTTTAAATTTCTTGGAGGTATCAGGTTTATCGATAATTAAAGTTTCACCTTTAGTTGACTTTTTCATCAAATCTTCTGCAGCCACAAGTGAGTTCATAAACTCACGTAGTGACATTTCATTCTTGTTCATGTTATAATTTAACACGAACGAATTGAAGGACGGACACTACGTCAAAAGTCGGTAAAAACCATGGTCAAAAACCGTGGTTTTCAACCATAAACCACGGTTCCTGACCATGGCTTTTTCCATCATAATTTTTCTAATGGTTTTTGTAAACAACGGATAAGGATAGTGGTAAAAGATAGGACAAAACAATGGTCTATAACCGTGGTTTATGCATAAAGAAACCACGGTCGGTATCCGTTGTTTATTTATTATAAACAACAGTCCTAAACTGTTGTTTTAACTGATTATGGAAGTAAAAATTTTAAACAAAAACAACGGTCCTTGTCCGTGGTTTTTCTAAATAATTTAGAAAAAAAAATATTTATTTTTTCAGCCAAACAGCTCCTGCACCCGTAATACTTTTTAATAAATTTAACACCCACCCACCACAGTAGATAAGAAACACTAAATCATCACTTCAAATACCTTATAAACACACACTACACTTCAAAAACTTAATAATTACTTCAAACATCCAACCATCATAATAAACTTCAAGTTTAAACTTATTAGTTATCTACATCTGAAAATGTTGAGAAAAAAATTACCAAGTAGTGAATTAAAAAAGTAAATTACATACGAGAAAAATCAAAGAAGTCGTGTAAAAGGTTTGGGCCAAGTAATGATATCTCCAGCTGTAATATCTCCAAGTGTCCCTTCTCCTTCATACAAATCTGCATAGATATCATAAACTTCATCTACGATAACGCTATAGGAATCGGTAGATGGTGTTGCATCTCTATTGATGCGTCCGAGTGCAACAGTCTTCCTCTTGAAATTCACCAATAAACAACGTGAGGATCTTAGGTCAACAGGAGACTCGGGGAGAACTGAAGGTCGCCTTACCTACAAACATTAAAAATATATTATGTGACACTTCACAAAATGTTAATAATTTAAATACAATTCAGTCTAAATTAATGGTTATTACATATAACTAGAGCGCGTGCAATGCACGTGAATATACAATCCTAATGATTATAAATATTAGAGAATAGAGAAAAATGACAAATTAATTGGGATATGAACTCGCGAGTAAAAAAAAGAATTGAAATCTAGTCTAGTACATAATGACATACGAAACATAAACATCAATGACACCAAGAGGTAAAAATAAGATAATAAATTGAAGATTATGAACATATTTTTATGTAATATGGAAGAGAGAAAAGAACATCAGCACAATTAATTGTCCATCAATGCAAATCCTTGTGAACAGTTCAATGAAATCTCTGAAAATATACATTTGCAAGTTAATCATCATAATATGTGCAAGTGTATTTAGTTAGATAAATACTAGCAAAGATCTCATGCGATGCACAAGTGTGAGATAAATAAAGAAAAGAAAATAATAGATTGCACAAAAATTATAAGAAAACTTGAACTTTAATTTTTTTGTTGTTTTGAAATGAAACATTTTTAATAAATTATTTAAATTATGTCTATAATATATGTATACATACACGAGAAATTTGGATACTCAATAAGTATGATGATATATTTGTAGTCTCATCAAATAGTAATGAAAATCTAGAACGGTATCACAATACAATCACTGTATGATGGAAGGAGAAGAAACCTTGGTCTTATGTGGGGGCTGGGCCTTTTTGTTATTAAACACGACTATACATATCAGCTTGTAATAAATAAAACTATTTTTATGACAGTTAATTAGTTTAGATAATATATAGAAAAAAATAACTTAGTAGAGTACCTAATTGACACAGTATTTACCATATTTCCTTCTATTAGATTCCGGTTCACAACAGAAGTGAAAATATAGATTTCACAATTAGTTTAAGATAGCCAAAAATCTAATTCAGAATTAACATATCATTAATTTAAATAAAATAGAATAATTACTGACATTGGAATGGCACGAGCATGAATTGGATAACCCATTGATCTATGGGTTCACAGTGAAATGGGCTGTAGGTAGATCACAATGTAAAGAGATATGAATTTAGTGAATACAATTATTTGTAAATATCCCCATAATTCAGTCCATTTAATGTTTGTAAGTGGGGGCAATGCTAGCTACACTTTCTTTCAAACTCACTTTCTTTATAAGCAAGACATGTGTTATTGTCATCTATCAAAAGAAAGACACATGTTTTCCACTAACACTCTCTCCAATCAAAAAGAAAAAGTAAGTCTCAAAAGAAAGTGATGATACTTGTAAGTGAACTCTTCCCCGCTTCACAGCACCACCTATTAGAGCACGGGCTTGATGAAGCCCTCCTATGCCAAATTTGATAGAATCCACATAAAATAGAATGTGGATCCAAAAATGTGTTCGGGTTGATTCACTGGATCCATTAACTAGTAATGAATCGTCGAAAAAAAGGAATATATATAAAAATAATTAATCTATGGTGAGATGCGGCAGTCAGATGAGAGATCATGGAAAGAGAAAGGCGGTGATGAAAACGGGGAGAGACGATTAAGAATGAGGTGGTTGCTAGTTGTCTACGTGAGAGGGAGTGATTAGAGAGTGAGAGGGTAACATATATATATACATACTAGCAAACACCCCGTGTGATGCACGGAAATGAACCAAAATTAAGACAAAACTAAAATAATTAAAATTATAGGAGAAGAAATTTTAAAAAGTGTTCATATATGCCCAAGCCACAAATCTACCTTCTCAATGACCATAAATATCATCATGAAAGTTTTTTTTTTTAACCCTCTTTGTTTGGGAGATGAATTGGTTGAAAGAGATAGAATTGTAATAGAACAAACATGGTATTACAAAAAAAGAAAAAAAGATCAATGAGGAGTGCCACGTAGGCACTCCTATTTGTAATATATATATATATATGTAGATATAGATAATAAAAATAAACACTTTGCAGCTATTTAGATTCAAGAAAAAAGAGTTCATTATTAATAAAACTTATCAAAGATGTTTAGAAACAAAGAAAGGTGTACATCATAAACATTACACTGCAACTTGGTGAGCGCACCTACATTTCCAAGAGCTCGCTCTGATGCTTGAATCACACAATAATATTGCTTTTATGTTTCAGGCGATAGGAAAATAAAAAAAAATAGTGTCCAGGGTTTAAACAGGTCGTCTAAAACCACATTAGTGCAAGAGACTAAGAAAATCACGGAAAGCACTATTAAAAGTCGAGACAATTGAGCAAAGCAAACCAGTAGAATACCAAATCATGGTAATCATAGATGAAAAATTCTATAGCATTATCATATATGAAATTATAAAGTAAATGGAAGATTTAATAAGTTATGAATGGTTTGAAAAGTAAGATGACTTTGGATGTCATGGAAATAGTGGGATAAAAAGTTAGTTTTCTCCTATAATTACCGAACATTCTTAATACTGCTAAACTAACAATCTGAACACCAATAATTCAAATATTTTCTTATGAACCAATTATTCTTTTGTTTTTTGGTACATACCATTTATCTAAAGTTAAAAGGTAAGGAGTTAGGCTGATATAATAGTGGCCATTTCCACATAGTCTAGAAATCGAGTCCACCTGCTACGCGACAAACGTCTTGGAGTTGGATGGTTAGAGGGTGACCAAAAACGCTGAAATACACTTGGATGTCTGGGTACCCTAATTCCAATATGATTGTAGGTAGTAGACTTATTTTAGCTAATGACAGTAAGATAGTTGGAGCCCACGCTAGAGGTGTGAGAAAATAAGTGATGGATTTGCATGATTTACCACAATGACAGAGGAAGAATAGGAGTACAATCTATTGCATTGTCTGCTGCATTAAAAAAAATTCGAAGTTAGAAAGCATAGAGTATCCCCATATGGCCATCTTTCCTCTCCTCCTTCTCTTAAACTCTCACTAACTATATATTTAATTGAAAGAAGGGATAAACATCAAGCTTTTGTTTTTCTTCAAAGGATATTCAGACACTCTTAATAATCATCTAATACTTACATATCCTTGCTGTCAACATACGTAGGGGAAAAATACCTTACAAACCCTTCTACACTTTAATATTTCACAATGAAAGTAGGAACCTTCTAACCAAAAAAAAAAGAGGAACTTGGCACAAAGTCAAGAATTGAGAATTTCAAATAGGCAATGTCTGCTTCCGCTTTCCTTTGGTCATTGTAAAGTTTACTAAAGACCAAAATTAGTACATAGAAGTAGTATGCCAGCCGATCATTTGGTCCAGTCACCATCACCATCGTCGTTGAAACCCTTATCTCCGACCCCAAATGCCCTCCCCTTGTCTCCTTAACATTAGCCACGCCATGGAATCCTCTCCCCATTTGATGCCCTGGCCACCTATGAACTTCACTCCACAACATACATTTTCATTTTAATAGAAACATGGGATAAAAAAAATAAGAGATTGAAGAAGTAAAAATCGATGGAAGAAGGTAGAGGGAGGGAAGCGGGATAGTATTCAGGGCACCAGAACTGTAGAAGGGTTTTTATAAGTAGGAGATATAAGAATTTGAAATGGTGAGATAAGTCCCATTCCTGGGACGTGTCCCATGTCCCACTATAATCATAATTATGAATATATTGAGATAGTGAGAGAAGGTGATGAGGCATGTGCATGCCAAACGTTACCAGGAATGGGACTTATCCCATCCTTTCAAATTCTATATCTTAAAACCCTTCTATAGTCTCGCTGCCCTTAAATAATGGAGAGATGGAGAGATCGAATAGAGGTAATTAATTAAATGATAATAACACATAAATGAATAGAGGTAATTAATTAGATTAATTAGATGATAATAACATATAAATGAGGTGGTAATTACATAAGAGGTAAAACCAAGAGACAATTGAATTAACACCAATAAGATGCTGCCATATCAATGACACATGGCATCAAACTAAATAGAAAATGGAGGTCAATGAGGTATGCCACGTGGAACCAACTGGTATATAGTATTAGTACAGATATCTTCTACTATTATAATGGGAGAAGGAGGGGTAAAAGAGTTACTTGAATTTTTTAAATATGCCTAAAACATCCCAATATAATAATATTCTATTATTATATCACCCCAAATATTTAAAGGTATTAAAGTAAGTTCACAACCTCACCCCAAATATCTAAAGATATTAAAGTAAACTCACCCATAACTACCCAAACCATACTAACTATGCATTGGGAATCAATCTCAACACGCATAACGTAGTCCTTTTGGAGAAAATTGATGAGGGCGGGACTTGAACCCAGGTCTAGAGTATGAACACCTCTAGGACTAAGAATTGTATTTAGACCTAAGTAACTAGAGCGAGAGAGGGAGTGAGAGCTCAAGAGATCTATTTTAAATATATATAGCATAGTGTCAAGATGAGTGCAGTGCGAGGTTTGAGAGCGGGAGCACAAGGGTATTGCATGATTATGGTTGCTAAGATCTAAGACACATGGGCCACTTAATTCATAAGCACTAGTAGCTGCCTTTGTTGGTAGTTTTCCTTTAATGTTTTATGCCTGCAAGTGCCTTTTGTTGGTAGTTTTCCTTTAATGTTTTATCTTTTCGCTGCTTCTTATTCTAAGAGTTTCATAATTTTTGGTTTGCAAAAAGAGCCGTCTATTTTCTGTAAACGCTAAGAAATATTCCGTGGTTCAAGTTTTTTTTAGTTTTTTTTTTTGGAAGGTAAGCTAGGGTTAGGCAGACCCCCACCGTGGTTCATGTTAAACAGTCGTCTCCAACTTAAGTGCAATCCATCTTATGATGTGCAATTGCTTATAGAGTTTAGACTCCCTACATTTGTTTTTTGGTTGTATTGTTACTCTCTATGTTTTAATAGCTTGATTAAAGGCCCATTGTTAGTTAATTGAGTTTTACCCCTATGGTTTAACCCTTATATTATAACTAATGCAAGCCAATCAGGTGGTGGGAGAGTCTGGCTGTGAGATCTTTTTTATAAAAATGGAAAATTCAAGGGACAACAATTGGAGGTGGCTGATATACTTTACGATTTATGATGTGGAGTCCCCTCAACAAAGAACCCCACCCCATATAGATTTAGTTAGAGTGTTTTCTATATGATTAAATAAAACTAAAGTTAAAATCTACTAAGAAGAAAAGAAAGAAAAACAAATAACGAAATAATACAATCCATTGCGTTGTGCATATTTGGAGAATATATAAAATTAAAAAGATAAAAGATTAAGTAAACACAGATTATGCCCAGAAGTCTTTGATTTTTGGTATTACACTTTAAATGATCGTATATTTATTTTCTTATTTTTTTTAATTTTAGGTGATACGGATTTCTATCAGTTCGGATCATGTCCGGTTGCGATTGAACTCGATAAAGTTCATTTGCACTCACTTAGCCCTTATCTGTCTATTTAACTCTAGTAATAAATTTTAACCCTTAGAGTAGAGAGAGAGTGAGGGGGAGTGGTGAGTATGGAAAGTATTCAAATAGTATAGTAAAGAGAGTGAAGAAAAATGGTGAAACATTGTCTCCTAATGATTTTAGCTATATCAATGGCTGGTTAGTTAGTGAAGGAGATGCCTAATCTACCCCAACATTTCTGCAAAAATTGTTAAATTATCCTAATAGATTAAGACATTGGATTTTCAGGGACTTTTTATCATAGATTGAGTTGGTTTAATTACAATTTTCTTGATAAAATTTGGTTATGTTAGGGTTCCTACCAACTACTTAAATGGGACCCCAAAAAAAAGTCCAATTTGCTATTGTCATTTTTTTCACATTGGTTTAATTTGAATTTGGTCTACTATTTTACAATCATTAAGACTGTACACTCACGTGCATCGTACGTGCGTTCCACTAGTAGATAGATAGAGAGAGAGAGAGGTGGTAGTGGTGGGTTATGCATCATGCCCATCTTTTTTTTTTTTTTGAACTCAGGTTGTCCCTAACCCTTTGGGTCAGGACTACACAACCTACCACACCAGGTAAGTCCGATGAACCTGTGCGGGGCTAGCCCCATCCTTTGATTGTATGTAAACGGGTACTGAGAGTTTGGTTTGACTCGGTTAAGAATGGGTACGTTAACCAAAATAGATTGTGGATCTAGAAATAGGGTCGGGTTATTTTACTAAATCATGAATTATCTATGTTCATTGTGGTGAATGAATAAAAAAAAAAATCAGCACCTTGTCGAAGTATATGTTGTATCACCGATGAACAGTCCAACCAAAGGTAAGGTTTATATCGGTTTAGGACTGGCTTGCGATTCCAACTTATTATTGATCATCCATGATTTACTCCGATCACAAGTGAAGGTGTTATTGCCAGAAAATATAAACTTTTGATAATATTTTTTTCTCTATTGTAAGTTCTAATTTGATGCAACCCTGTACATACATTTGATCAGGAAGATAAGTGGGTTTTTATAGATCAATTTACTGAACCAAATCAAACTAAATTGTAAAGCAATCATGTTTGTGAGAGAGATAGAAGAACACACTAGGGAAAGAAATATGTATCATCAGTATACAATTCACCCAAACGAATTAACAATTTTATTAGACGTTTTTTTTTCTTTTGATTGATGCAAGCCTTTACATGCATTTGATCTGGGAGATAGGCAGGTGTTTCCATACCAAATCAAAATTTCAAAACCAGGATCATAGAGAAATTGTAAAACAATCATGTTATTAAAATCCAAAAAGTCAAATTTCTAAAGAAATTATGTTAGCAATTTACCTTCTTCGTGGGAGAGAAGGTAAATAAGGTCTGGAAAAAAAAAACTGCTACATCTGAGAATATCATGTTTGTGGGAGAGAATATAAACACCAGTGAAAAAATAATTGCTTGATCTAAGAATTATAAAAATAACTCACCCCGGAATTGTGTAGGGAATTCTTCAAATTCTGGAGCACTGTTAAGTGATTTACGTGAGAGAGAATAGATCCAACGAATAATTGTATATTTTACGCTGCCATGTAGAACCCCCTAAATAGGTAGGTATCATTAAGGAGTAGAGCAATTCTTTGTCAATGAGGACCAGACGTGCAGAGACAGAGGTGAGGCAATTTGTTTCGTAGTAAAAGATGTGAGAGAGCAGTTATCGTGTTAGAGACAGGTAGGAGATATATATATATATATATGTTGGAAGAGTCGTGTAGGAGTAGGTGTCATTTGGGAATCAATGCGTGACATGTCATAGGATGGTTGTCTACGTGGCAGAATAGGAGAAGGAGAAAACATTTTGTCATAATATTAAGTAATAGATATTATTATTGTTTTGTTTGAATTTGATTTTATAGAGCACATATTACAAGTTCCTTCCGATCTCCCACACGTTTGATGTTTTGGATAGGGAAATGGAAAACTTCTAAGCAGCATACCCCACTGATCTCATTCGTCCACATCCACCATACATCAACTATGGTTAACCCCCTAGGGGTAACCAATCTAACCAGGGTTTTTAGGAAAAAAAAATTAATTTTATTAAGCTTAACCATGGATAAAAAGTGTTAAAAGGAACAGGGACACTGCGATCAGCTTAGAAGAGGACCCTGCGGTCCTCTTCTTAAGACTCTTTTGGATACTAGCCAGCATAAATGGACTGCGGGTTGATATTCTAAATGGAACATAACATTTGTTTGGAACATAACATTTGTTTTCAGGCCTGTCAAAAAAAAAAAAATTCAATATCAAAGATTCTCATGTAGAGGCTCAAGAACCTCATTTGTATATTATCCAGCCTTTTGTATTTCACTAAGTTAGATCAATTAGTTTCCTATTGGTGGGTTTTTTCTAATAGCATGTACCTCTCTGCCGTATCTTAACACTAGATTTAGTTTATGGTGTATGGACTTTATGGGCTGCAAACACATAGGAGGATGTGTTTATTTTCCTATTGGTGGGTGAATCATAACCACGGTTAAGGGATTTCAAAAGGGGCACTTGGCCACCTCAAGAGGTGATAACCAAATTTGGAAAATCCGGTTATCACCGTAGAGGATTTGACTCAAAAAAACAAAAGGATGGGTTCACTTTAGTGGTAATTTTCTATCCCAGCCCGTCAATGCTCACTAGTTTTCACAGTTAAAGTTTAGGTTTTAGACCCGTCTGTCAGGTTAGTTTTCCCAAACCATTCATGATTGGGTCGGGTTTGGATGGGGCTCCCTAGTCCTAACACTGACAGGTTAAAATACCTAATCAATTTATCAAATAAAGTATATAATAAATATATTTATTCAACATTAATTTTGTAATTAAAAATATAAATTTTTTATTTAATATTATTCCCTAATTCAACACATTAGGTATCTTCCTAACTATTGAAGCACTAGTAGCTAACTAACTCAGTAACTCTAGTTCCCTATATTTCTATCACACAATTTCAATTTATTCTCGTTTTTCCTGTATATCGTGTTTTTGGACAAGAAAAAAAAACTCTCAAATGTTAAAAGATTTTGTATCAGCATTAAACCTCACCCTAGACTCGGTTTATCAAATATACCTAACATGTTTTCCATCGTGGAACATATATCTAGTCACAAATCAACACGTGCACAAAAAGCTATTATTATAAAGCCCATAAATATAAATATAAATATAAATAAATAAATAATGCACATTAAGATAACAAATCAAACTTAAGTAGATAATTTGTACCTGAGAAGTATTACAAAACTCCGAAGAATCCGGCATATTTCCCCCTTGAGTAGAAGATTGGCTTGATAATGCAGCCATTGTTGATCTATGGCATCAAGTCTCAATTCAAGACTTTTACGTGCTCTCTTCTCCAGTTGAGCTGTCTCCTTGTAAGGAGCTGACGCATGAAGAGTAGTCTTAGAGACACCACTACCCATTCCCCGTACACGGCCCTTTCCATCACGACCACAAACCTGAGTACGTAAAAAATTACTTTAAATGAGAACGAACACAATACAAGCGGAGTTCAAGGTATCACATACCAGTGCAACAGGGTCATGGTCCAAATCTGCCTGTCCCAATAACGGATCCATGCTAATAATTTTTCTAATTTCATCCTGCAAAATAAAATAATTATTAAAGACATAATAGAAAAACTTTTATTACTTGCTTATTGACATAAATGAATAACATTGAGATTTTGTTCTCACTATTTGTTGGCTCGAAGTGGAAGAAGGACAAGTCCCATCCTTATTGGTGTGGGTGGCAATGTATAATTCTGTCCTGTTTATTGTACCACTAGGACTCTCATTTTTCTGTAAAAGAATAAGCAAATACATAAGCAGACGTTAATATATTAATGAATTAAATAAATAGGAATTTTAGATAGATATTACCAACTTTTCCGCAGTCCTAGCTGCTCCTCGTCTACCAGACGTATACGGGCTCTTCATATTTTTCCTACAAGATTTTCCCTTTTCTCGGCGAGCCTGGTCATCTACTGTTGAGCATAGGTCAACAAAACCCTCCCAGTCTTCTCTCCTCACACGATCTGGTATATTTCTCTTTCACTCGACGTCCGTTTGAAATTCATCATAATGCAATCGAAGTTCATGTTTCCATTGTTTCCACATTAGATTGGCTTTCACTAACAGTGAGCTTTTATAAGTAGCTGGAACGACATATTCATCCTGTGACAAACATTAGAAATAAATTAATGAATAAATGAACTAACCAATAAATAAGTTTATGAATAAATGAATAAACAAACCACATGAACTCACCTGGACAAGGCTCCATATAAGATCCTTGATAGCAACTGGCACATAACGCCAATCCGTGTATGTAGGCGGACAATGTGTCCTCGTTATCCGTCCTACAAGTGTGGAGAACTGTGCTGATTCATCTCCAATTGGTTGTCTCTCCTCATTGAATTCTATATGTCTACGCCTATCTAAACAAATAATATATTATTAGCAAACCATTAATAACAATTATTAAACTAATGAATATAAAAAACTCACCTCTTGGTTGAGACCCACTCGGTCGAGACCCATTGGGCTCAGACCCACTCGGCTGATGTCCACTCATGGAATCGAATAACTGATACATGCCAGAATTTTGTAACCAAATAAAAAAAAATTAGCAATATGAATAGCAAGTCTCTAATTTAAAAGAATAACATATGACTAAACAACCCATTTGTGTGCTATCCGAAAAACAAATACAATTAACCCACAACTACCTTACTCTATTAGAAAATTACCCTAGTTTGATCCTTGCAATAGAAGACTTGCAATCTAACAACAAATATCAAAATAAGAAATTCTCTTAAAGTTTAAGAATTGAAGCATCAATTAAAACAAAATTTAATAATCAGATTCAATTAATTATTTCAGTCAATGATGGTTACATTCAAAATAATATAATCTTTAGGCTTATAATCCGTCCTACATTAATCTTCATCATCTTCTGCTACATCATCAACTAAAGTTGATGTTAAAGCATCCATTTTCATTATTGCTTCAAAGACCAAGGGATCTTCATAAGCATTCACATCTCGATTCAATTTCTTTGGAGCATCTAAGACAACATACCAATTATCCCTAGTTTGATCCTTGCAATAGAAGACTTGCGTGGCTTGAGCTGCAAGACAAAATGGCTCATCGTCTTCAAATGAATTGCTTTGGAATTTTCCCAAATTAACAAATACCAAATTCGTTTCTGGATCAACATAACATCCATTTGTTTTATCTTCTATACGCACCCAATCACAAAAGAATACCATTTCTTTGAAGTCATAGTAATCCAGTTCAAGTATTTGTTTAACAATGCCATAATAAGTGACTTCTTCTTCGACAAGATTCTTATCCTTGACACTTGCCCTAAAACTAGTTACAGCCTTCATAAAGATCCCACTATTCTGTGTCGTCATGCTCATTTCCGAATCCAGTGTACAAAAAACATATCCATTTACTGCATATGTACTATATGACATGGCGTCAAAATTTGGACCATCAGCAAGCCTCTTTAGGATAGACATATCTTCTTTTTCTAGTTGTTGTCTTAACCAAGGAATGTAATTCATCGCTTTTTTTACTGGTTGATTTCCCCTTCAATTTTTATCACCAGTTTTATGGCCTTGAAGATATGTCAGATACTTTCTGCGAAAGAAACAAGGTACGCCTTTAGATAAGTATAAACATACATGGAAACAAAATAATAATTTATAATATTTGAATATCAATTTTGCTTACTTCTCCCACTCAGCATTTTCAGGAGATTGTTGTAGAACCCATCTACGCACTTGTTGGAACAACAAATTTTGAAGACGATAGATCTTTCCCTTTTTATCGATAGGGTAGGCACATTCAAGATCATCATCCATAAATGTACTTTGTCCTCGCTTATGGCTTCCTTCTCTACCCTCGAGTATGTACTCCATGCAATACCTCATTGATTCTTCCATGAGGTATTGCTCTGTAATACACCCTTCTGGAAAAGTCTGATTAACAACATATCGTTTGTATGTTTTCATCATCCTGTACATATATCATCAATCAGATATCGATGCTAAACATATTAATTAAAAAAATTAATTAATTCAAACATTTCAATTACCTCTCAAACGGATACATCCATCGATATCTAACAGGTCCACATATCTGCGCCTTCTCCGCCAAGTGAACAACAAGGTGTGTCATAGAAACAAAAAATGAAGGCGGGAAGTACTTTTCGAACACACAAAGTGTTTCCACAATGTGTTTTCTCATGTTCGAAAGCTCTATACGGTTAATAACCTTAGAACACAAGATATTGAAGAATATTGATAACTGCTGAATGGCAGCACGCAATGACTTATGTTTCTTGAATGCATGCATCAGCAACACTGGTAGTAGTTGTTGTATGAGGATGTGATAATCATGTGACTTTAGGCCCTTGAGTTGAAAATCTTGAAAACTCACATTATGCTTCCAATTTGCACTATATCCAATTGGAACCTTCAACTCATGCAAGGTTTTACAAATTATTTCATTTTCCAATCTGGTCAAGGAAAAAGGAGCTATGGGACAAGATAACTTGCCGTTCTTTTCAACCAGCCATAAGTTTTTCTTTATCTTCACTGCCTTAAGGTCCTGACGGGCTTCAATACCATCCTTAGTCTTACCCTTTGTATTCATAATCGTTGCAATTAGGTTCTCTGCAATATTTTTTTCTACGTGCATCACATCCAAATTATGACGAATAGGCAAATCCTGTACAGATTTACAATATATGTTAGTATACAAGCAATGTATAGCACATCACATTAATATCATAAAATATCTTATAAATCACCTTCCAATACGCCAAGTCAAATAGGATTGATCTCTTTGACCATGCACTGCTCTCCTCACCCTTGGATCTCTTTCTCTTCTTTTTTGCTACCTTTCCGAACTTGGTCTCAATAGTTTCCATTTTGCATAATACTTCGGACCCACTCAAACGGCGGGGATTCTTCCTATGTTCTTCCGTCCCATTAAATTGTGTTTTTTGTCTTCTGAAAGGATGACTTGCATCTGCTAAGAATCTTCTGTGGCCCATATAAGCAAACTTCTTTCCATGTGCTAGCCACACTGAGTCTATCCCTTCACTACAAACAGGACAACCATACTTTCTTGCTGTCCTACAACCCGAAAGATGGCCATACGCTGGAAAATCATGTATAGCCCACAACAAAATTACTTTCATAATGAACCTATTCTTAGTATAGGAGTCATATGTTAACGTTCCAGTAGACCACAATTCAGTCAACTCTGCGATCAATGGCTGCAAATAGACATCAATGTCATGCCCTGGACCAGTTGGGCCAGGAATCAACAGTGTTAACATTGTAAATTCCTTACGCATGCATAAAGATGGGGGAAGGTTGTACGGAACAATTATAACAGGCCAACAACTATAAGAGTTGCTTTTGTTCCCAAAAGGATTGAATCCATCCATTGCAAGTCCTAACCGAACATTACGTGACTCGGCAGCAAAGTCACTCCATCTAATATTTATTGATTTCCAGCAAGAAGAATCTACTGGATGACGCATGTGGCTATCATTTTCAACTGAGTTTGCATGCCATGTCATATTCTTTGCAATCCACGGGACACTATACATTCTTTGTAACCTCTGTGATAATGGAAAGTATCTTAACTTCTTCCACGGTAAACATTTTGCCCTTGGCTTTGATTCGTCCACCGGTTTCCATCTGCTATCACCACACGTAGGACAACTATCCTTAGTTGCATGCTCTCTCCAATATAGAATGCAATCGTTACGACATACATGGATAATTTCGTACTCCATACGCAGAGACTTAATCAACTTCTTGGAAGTGTAGGTGCTATTTGGCAAAGTGTTCTCATCTGGTAGAATCTTTTTGATCATTTTCAACAACTCTGTGAAACCCTTATTAGACCACTGATGTCTAGCCTTCATGCTCAATAACTGAACTGTGACCGACAATTTTGTATGCTCACCTCGACACGAGGGATATAGGGGTTGTATCGCATCCTCCATCAACGTTTTGTACTGAATATCCTCCTGTGAATCACCTGAAGCTTGACCGTCATTTTCATTATGCGCTTCATCCAAGCATGCATCTAGGTCATTAGGACTAACATGTCCAAATGTGTTATTCAACATATCTGTCATTCTTGGAAACATATCTTCATCATGATTACTAGCTGACGTACTAGTAGCCCCAACATTGACATTACTTCTGGAAAATGGTTCTCTACGGTGGATGAAAAATGGTTCTCCATGGTGGATCCATCTCGTGTACGACTCATCTATACCATCACAAATTAAATGCTCTGAAATAACTTCTAGGGTTTTCTTCCCTTGTAGATTATGACATTTGACACAAGGACAACAATGCGAATTAACACCCCTACAATTTTGTTTCGCAAACGAAAGGAATGATGCTACACCTTTGAGGTATTCAGCAGACGCCCTCGGTGCTGTCATCCACTCCTTGCTTAGGGGTGTCGATGACATCTTCTAGTTGGCTGAAAATGGAAATTAAATGGATTACTATATAAGAAATTCTAAGACAAAGAAACAAAGATCACTCCCATTTTGCACTGATTGAAATTTTATGTATACTACATAACAAGGTCATAAAATCTGTATTGCAATCTAATAATGGTAATGAATTCTTGAGACTCTACCCATAGCTGAGAGTTGAATATGATACTTAGCTCTTCTAAATAAGAAATAGTAAGTATGCAGTGAGTCCCTTACTAGAATATAGTTCCTCGGTCAACCATAACTCACGCTTAGTCGTTCTAATTACTACAAATCAAATCACACTTCCAAATTACAAGTCATCCCCTAAAAAACCTGATACGACCCTATTTTTAAATTAGTCTTATTAGGTAAGGGAAGTACCACCTCGACTTGCACCCAAGCAAAGTTTCCTATTTTTTTTGGAAAAGACAACGGCCTTGTGGTGGTCTCACATCACATGTCCTTTGTCCTTTTCCCTTATATAGGACGAATTTTCTTGGAGGAGAGTTTTGCTAGTACTCTCCTATTAAGTAATGTAGAAAATTGTGAATGCTTATAACTATAGGAATATAATTTGTACTTCCTACCCTTAGAGAATATATAAGATTACACAGATATGTCCAAATAAGTATATAATTATTCCATAAATTATATGTGAAATACAATTGATGCCTGAAGAAACATTGAAGCATAATGTAAAAAAAAAGCTTCTTCTCATGTACAACAAACAGCAACCGTGGTCATTACCGAATTTTTATACCACGGCTATGGGTCATCCTACATTTAACCATGGCTAAATTCCATTGTTTATTGAGCCTCTTTTATGTTGTTTTTAACCCATTTTCACGTAAGTACTGGATCCCAATCAGATTTGGCTTTATAACTTGCAACCAGAGGAAAAAACCAAATAAGAAAGGAAAAAACCATTTTGATCCATACCTCCAAACAAGAACTCAATTGCATAATAACTCAAAAGATGCAAAACCAAATACCCATCAGTCATAGAAAACTGAATAATTGAAATAAGAAAATGAAACGATCACTGATTTCCATAACAGATCATCACTTAAGAAGACAAAAGGGAAAAACATCAATGGTCAACCTTCTCAAAACCTCCTTTATCTGAGTATTGGTATTCTTTCTCTAGGGAGTGTTTGTGGTGGCTTATAGAGCTCTAGAAAGTACCTAGTACTGGTGGAAATACGGTGGCTGGTTATGAGATAGCTACTAATGTCTACCTTTATATTGTCCTCATTCATGATTTGATAGTTTTTCTCATATGTTTTGGGATGACTCTATCTTGTACATATGCATTTATTCGTAACCGCTAACTCAATATATAAGGATGGGGTGGCAACTAACAATTCGGGCTTCTAGACACTAGTCTCAGGACTAGATTGAAACTGACTGAGATATATTGGTTATAAGGATAATGCTAGGTTCATATTACTATGCAAAATCAATTATCTCATGCTATTCTTTAAAAAGTTTATTAGTTCTTGAAAAATATAAACAAAGTATTTAACAAATGGTAACCATTTGGTAGAAATTTGAAACATGATTGGTCCAAACCACCATGGAATAGGCAATCAACTCACCCACCAAGAAAATCAAATAAGGAAGAGGGAATCTTCCACCGTTTGTAAATTCCAGCGTTCCATATTGATAGGAAAACCAAAAGATAAAAAGAGGAAACATTTTCTAGCGTTCCATATTGATAGAGAAACCAAAAAAAAAAAAAAAACAGATTTAAAGAATTTGATGATCTGTGAAGTTCAAAGATAAGTTGATTTAAAGAGATGATTCCAATTCCAAAGATAAATTCAACTTTACGGCCTTTCAAATTACAATAAAAAAATGCTCTCAAGAGAACCAGATTGATATATAGCAGAAACCAAAAAGAATACCCTAAGCATAACCAGATTTTTTTTTTTAGTACTAGAGAGCAAACATCAACGATTTAAATTTAAACAAAATAATGACGAGAAACCCCAATCAGATCTAGGAATCAACAAAGTTTACATGAAATCAAACATCAAAAATGAGGAAAAATATATATCCACTGAACAAAAACACGAGAAAGAAGAAGTAAGAAATTCAGTGTAGTCAAGGTGTCTAGGCGATGCCTAGGCGATTAGCCCCGGCTAGGTGAGGCGTTGCCTAGACGATAAATTTAATATAAATATATATATATATATATATATATATCACGTATATATATATATTATTATATATAACATCCGAAAGACCAAAACTCCACACCCACATTCCACAAAAATATAAAATAAAAAGTCTATTACAATCATTCATCACATAACCAAAGACATGTTGACATAGTGGAGTATTAAACACTTCAAAATTTGAGCCAAATACCCAAATTTGTGTCACTGTCCATGTATAATATTATGCAGAGCCCCCCAACGATTGCCCGGGGGGTGGCAGGGGGGGCAGTGCCCCCATCACATAATCAATTTTTAATAAAAAAATTGATATTTTTAGTGAAAAAAACGATTTAAAATTTTATTACTTCTTCATTACATGTTATTTATTTATTTATTTATTGAGATATTTTGGATTTTTTTTAAAGTAAAAATATATATATATATATATATATATATATATTTTTTTTTTTTTTTTTTTTTACTAGGATCGCCCACCTAGAGGAGCGCCTAGGCGACGCCTTGACTACACTGAAGAAATTACATTGAAAACGAAGGAAAAAAAAACTAGTTTTTTTTCCAGAGGAGATTGATATACAAGATCAACCGATCTAAAATGTCGGACCTTGTACCAACCCTTCTTGCAAGAATCTCCAACGATCTTAACACCCTTCGTGAAGAAGGGTTTAAGCTCCTTCGCTCTCTCTTTCACCTGTTTCTCAAAATCCGCCATTGCTATCGATAACTAAGGTTTCTGGGACTAGGGTTTTGATTTCTATCTTCTGCATTGACTTCCTTTCTCCAACCAGATTTTTTTTTTTTGTTTAACCAGAGCTACTCCATTGAAATCAGTATTAGAAACAAGCATCTGCAATAAATCTAACCATGAAAGAAGAAGAAAAGAGGAAAATAAAAAAAGAAACCCAAAAGGGGTTCAACCACCGAAGCCATAGAGAGTCCTGCCTTGCCTATGTTATCCCTCAAAACCTTCCTGTGCCTCTTGGCTCCACCCTTTCCAAGCCCTTTTCCGTCTTTCCCTCTCCCAGACATTTTGCTCTGCCTAAACTTTGCTCAGAAATGCTTCGATTTTGATTTTGCTTCTCCAACCAGATTGAATCTCATTCAAATTATGAAAACAAATATGCCCTAAACTGGAAAATTATCATCTTACTCTTAAACATTAATTATCTCATGGCTATTCTTCAGAATTGTTTTTTTTAACTGAACATGCAATTCGATCAAATCGAGATAAACAAAAAATAGCATAAACCAATTCCATCACAGTTAAAAAAACGAGATCAAATGAGTAATCGAACATACCTTGGAGCTTTCTTCCTTCGTAGTACAAACGGTAAAGAAACGACCTAGAAGAGGGATTTGGGAACTCGGAGCACAGAGAACTGAAGAAGAAGAAGACTTTTCCAAGAGCTAGTTTAGTTTTGCTAAACTACCTAGAAGAGGGATTTGGGAAACACGATAAAGGTGGAATGAGATTTGTGCGGAGCACTAAATCTATTAAACTCTCTTCTTTAAAGTGAACCATCGGATGCTCATCAAACGATCGTGATTACCACATCCTTTAACAAAGTTTAACCGAATGGAGTAGATAAACTATGAATAAGGACCGTGGTTATTTCTGAAAATTATATACCATGGTTAGTAGCCGTCGTTCATTTAACCATGGATAAAATCCATTGTTTTTTGTGTCTAGTTTGTGTTGTTTTTAACTCCTTTTCACGTAGTGGGAGGGAGTGACTGCAGAACAGTGTCAACTTGAGTGATGGCATCCATCTCTCCACCAAGAATTTTCAGTTCATTTAATAATCCCATCATCTTTATAATGTGTTCCCTAACTGGAGTTCCCTCAGCCATCTTGGTGTTAACAAGGGATTTCAACTTTACTTGTCGAGCTAACCTATTTTGCTCACCAAACATCTCATGAAGGTTTTGCAAAATGTCAGAAGCCTTATCCATGTGTTCATGCTGGCTTTGCAAAATGTTAGACATCAAAGCCAGTATGTAACACTTGGTCTTCTGATTGGACCTCTCCCATTGCTCTAACTTAGCCTTATGGGCCGGTGAAGCATCTGGTGGAATTTCGGGCTTAGGTGTCTTAAGACATAGGTCAAGGTTATCCACGGCAAATACAATTCTAATCTTTCTTTTCCAGTCTACATAGTTAGTTCCTACTAACTTTTCATCACAAAGAATTTCAGTTAATGGGTGTGGCCTGTCATGATCTAATCAAATGACAAATAAGATAGTATTAGGGATCTATTGTATTCATTAATAAAAATTAGATTATGGGTCTGTTTCTAATGGTATTGCCAATTTGAGAAGAATTAATTGGCATCGAAAACCTAGACACTGGCTTAATGTGATCTTGCCTTTAGGCACATCATCACATCGCCTTGAATAGGCAAATAGAAACTATCTTCTCCAATTTCACAGATCTCATCTTGTGAATTCTGGAGTATTCGATCTACTGTCTGATCTATAAGGGATGTTATACTCACGCTTTGGCGTTATTGTATAATATCTCTTATTCATGTGCCCACCTACCATGAACCTAATAAAACCCTAATGAAAGCTCATGCTTTGGCGTTATTGCTCCCACTATTTGCTTACTCAGTTTTCACCATGTTCACTCATAGGTGAGAGGGAATGGGCCCGGCTTTGGCCTGTCAGCTTACTCACACTCCCCACTATAGGATCACATAGTGTATGGTAGAAGATCATAATACTTAGGGACTTGTCCCCAGTCTTATATACACATGATATATTGATATATCTTAAGAGCAATTATTTCAACAGAATAATTAAACATATAAAAAAATATCATCTCATGATAAAATAAGAAGCAGTTATCATCTTATGATAATAAAATATTAGTATACAAGATTAATCGTTATAAGTCAATAAATTAAAATGCATGGATGTAAGGGAATGTGATAAGAATAAAGGTAGCTCGCAAACTCCTTCGCTATGTAGCACCCCGGACTTTTTCATCCTTAATGAATAGCACCTTCGTAGCTAATTGGCCGTTTTCGTAGTCTAATTAATAAATAAGGGAGAAATCGGAAATTCCGAAACGTCGGAAATGTTCGTTTTCGAAAGACGGATCCAACGCAAGTTGAATCGTCGAAATCCGACGAGCGAGTCAAAAGATATGGTCAAAACAGTCCAGACATACAGAGCACCGATCGCTCGGTCATTACCTGCGATCGATCGGTCAACTACCGATCGCTCGATAGCTGTCGCACGGTTAACTTTTTTGTATGGGGAAAAATTCCAGAGAGTGTGTTTTTGACCGATCTCTCGGTCATAACACCGATCGACCGGTAAGCCACCGATCGCTCGGTCCATACCACCGATCGATCGGTCATACGCAGATTTTCTTCATTAAGGGTGTTTAAGACTTTAACCATCACCCTTTGCCTATAAATAGGCTGAGTTCGTGCCTTAGGGTTTCAGAAACCCTCTGTGCCCTATCTTAGGAGATTTTGAGAGAGAGAAGGAGGAGAGGAACTACTTGTTGATCAAGCTTGTGGAAGATCAAGGTTCTTCCACTTCCCTTGGTGATTCTCAACCAAGAACACAAGGTTATTGCTTGTTCAAGCCTTTGGGAATCAAAGTCTTTGATTTCACCAAGGTAGATACACTCTACTACAATCTTGCAATCCTACTAGTCACTAATTATGATTCTTCTTATCTATGCCCTATCTATGTGTATTGATTTTATGTATGGAAAGGTGTGATTATATATACTTGGATGAAGGTTACTATTATGATGCACTCTAAGTGTTTGATAAAATACCTCTAAGGGATTCTATGCTTAAATACGATGATTTCTCTTATTAAGTGCATATGCTCGCATGTCTCGCATGAACCGATGGTTTCCATGGATTTCTCCAAGTACAAACAAAGGTTTTTCACGAAAAGACGAATAATGAATGATTCTAAGTAACTCTATGATTTCTCTAAGATCGTTTCACAAGCTCTAAGGATCATACCATGCTCACAAGGAAACTCTATGATAATGCTCTAAGATCGTCTCACAAGCTCCACGGATCACAACGAAATGCTCTAAGATCTCTAAGGTTATGCTCTATGGAAATGCTCTACGGTATTGCTCTATGCTCTATGTCTCTACAGATCATAATGACTCTAAGTAACTCCATGAACTCACAAGAACTCATAAGGCTATGATTATCGATTGACTCACACGGTTACAGTTTTGGGTTTCGAATATTATCTCACCTATGCTTTCACGGTTTCCATGCTTTAAGGGATTTACGGATTTCATTCTCCATGTCTTGTATGCTCCATGCTTAACCGCTTTATTGTTATTAGTTTGTATACACTGAGTATTCCATGCTCAGTCGATATTGTTATGATCGGCAGGTGCTCGGGTTCCATTCGATTTGTGTGGTGAAGAACCTTGGGTCGAGGAAGAGTACCGTGACCCGGAGCCTTCCATGGATCACTATCATGACGATGGTGCTTTAGATAGGAGTCGTGACTTCGATTTCTGTTAATCGACCGACTTAGAACTTGTGTCTTTTGTTATGTGAGTGTGGGGTTTGTCCACTCCACTTTTGGGTTTCTCACATTTATACTTGTTGGTTCTTACTTGAGCCAAGTTATAGGAGTATTCATTTTGCTTCCGCTATGTTTAGTATTTTATTTTCCGCTGTGCATTGTATTTCGTTTCGGCTATGTATATTCAGGTACTCTGACAGGTTTCCACGTGTGCCTTATGTATCATACTGGAGGTATGATACGGCGGTCACGAGTCAAAGTATCCTTAACTCCTAGGGGGTATTTTGGGTCGCGACACGCTATCCCTTCCTTTATCATCTTATCTAGATCACAACATCCTCCTTCACAGCATGTCCACCAATGCATTAAATAGAATTTAAATGGCATTAGGGAAACCAGTATTCCATACGCCTTTTTCAGGGAAACCGAATGAATCTGCCCTTTACAGATTACCAAAACCTACTACATATTAACCTCTAGTATGAATGAATGAATGATAAACAATTTATCATATATTATGACCTATAACTATAATCTCATATAAAAAAGAAGCTTCATGGTGATGGAGTAATTTTTCTTATTTTTAAAAGGATTTAAAATTTGATAACAATTATCAAATCGCCCGATAAAAATCTATCTCTTATATAGATAAAACCCCATAAAAAATAAAATAATTATATTTTCCATAAAAGAATTTTCATAATCAAATAATGCAATTTAGGAAAAATTTGAAAGCCTCTTGGAAAATTAATTTAGAAAACTCATTTTCCCACTTTAGATTTTTGACTCAAGTTTTGACCCTCAAAAAGATTGATTCTAGAAAAATTTCTTCACGAAAGTTGTAGATCATTTTTGACGGCTTTGAAACGATGTACTGACGGACCTAAATTGGACTTACGGTCATAAAGTTATGGCCAAAATACCGAAACTGTATCGATTCTTCTAATCAAATACAAATCCGAAAATCCATGAATCAATTTAAATCGAAATAAGCTTTAATCTCCAAGAACGCTTAAGCAAGGGTGTCAAACACCATGAGATTTATTAATTACTGATCAAATCATTTAAAAGGAATTTCAAAATAAACTCTTTGTTTTGAATTTAATTATATCACATATAATACTGATTTTTAAAATTTATTTAATCATCAAATCTCATTCAATAATAAATAAATATTTATTTATTCATCTTATGAACAAATAAAATAATAAAAACTACGAGCAATATTAAATAGATCTAAATTAATTCATCTCATGAATTAAATCATCCATTTAATTACCTTATTAAAATAAACAAAAAATACTCCTAACCATGCGCTCTGATACCAATTGAAGGGGGATCCAGATAAAAATTTATGCGGAAACTGGATCCCCTAGATCTTAACACCATAAAAAGCATCAAAATTATCTAAGAGTTTTAATCATATCACCTCGGTGAATGTTTTTCACCAGTGAAGCTTAATCCACTCGAACCGTCAGAACTCTTTGTAGAGATTTCTCCGAAAAAATACTAGAACCTTAATCCTTGTTCTTCGCTATCCCCACGAAGCTTTTAGAATCTCCTTCGGAATTATAGAAGCAAGAGGAAGAAGATGGATCAATGGTGTAGATCTTCTATCACCAATAATACTAAGGTTCAAAACCCTAGATTTGCAAAACCCAACTAGGACCACCAATATAGCTCACGAAATCCATAGGGGTCTCCCTTAGGTCTCACAGTATGGAGAGAGAGAGCAGAGGAGAGAAAAAATTCTGGAGAATTCTACTTAATTGTCTAGGGTGTTGGGGTATTTATAGACTAGGATCTTATCCTAATCCTACTCCAACTTGATCTTATCTAGTAGGATTTATTAATTAACAATAACTCTTATTATTAATTAAATAAACTCCTACTTAATCTATAACTACTTTAGTTATAGTAATCCTATTAATTAAAGAGTCCCTATTATAAGAGGATTCCTTAATTAAAAGAGATAAGTCAACATCCTACACCAAAGTAGGAAACCTAGTTAAACTAGGAATCCACAAGGGGGGCGTGAGCTTCTATGGGGCGTGGGATTTGAGGAGTTAAAACTCCTTATTGTAATCTAATTACAATAACATCTTAATCCTAATTGCAATCCAACACTAGGATTTTAATTCCATAATAAAAGGAATTATATTTCAATACTTATTCAATTAAACAAATCCTAATCCAATTAGGATTCCTCAAGTGGGCGCCCCACCCTAGGGTTTAAACCCATGGGCTTTGGCCCATATTAAAGGTCCATTTTAATGGGTTTATGGATATGGGTCAAACTCATTTCCCATTTAATTATGTTAATCAAATAATTACTAAAATAATCCCTTAGTTTAAATTAACAATTAAATTAAACAATAGATTAACTATTAATCTATTTAATTAAATGATTAACTTTTAATCACTTAAAATAATTGATTAACTTTTAATCAATTACTGAGCTTGTATTTCTTATGTGACCACCTCCACAGATTGTTTGAGACATTCTTACCCTGGCTTATCCAATGTTATCCCATTGACTCTAAATGGGAATTACATCGGAATTGCAAGTGACTTGAGATATCCATGTTGCAATTGAATCCCAGTGTATGAACATTAACCATTACGGATCCCGCTACATGAACTTTTAAATTCGATTTATCCTTCCAAATACATTATCCCTAATGGGCCTTCAAGATTGACATACTATCTAACCCATAGCCCATTGCAAATCATCCGGGTTTCCAAGCTTATAATTAAACCATGAGAAACAATTTCTTATGAAAAATATTTTGAAAAAATTCTTTTATAAGTATAATACATTTTAATAAAAGTATATTTCAAAACTTATTTTGTTTTCAAAATCACCTGTGCAGGATTTGAACTTAATCAACTGTCTTACCAGGAACTTGAATAATCTCTCAAATTAATGAGCATGGATTTCTTGTTTCAAATTCATCATGACTCGAACAACTTTCTGACTATCTAACTACCACTGTATTGTATTCCCTAAGTTAGAAAATACGTTGGTGGAATCAAAACAGTCAGATCACTGCCCAGTCATAGATGAACTCATCAGATCTAAGGATCATCGAAATCGTTCAATGTGAATGAGAGACCAACTATCTGATAGTATGTTTATGCAAGAGGTCTCTCATTGAATGCAATCAGTCAGTGTACATTTAAGCATCCATATGCAGATGTGTAGTCTCCACTACAATAGTTCGAGATAGAACTACATCTCAACTATTGAGAACATCTTAGCATTCTGCCAGCCATATAAGTGAAGTGCCCAGCTTCACCCACAGTTGTGACTATATAAGGTATAAGGAACCGGAAAGTTATATCTACCTGTGATAATCTAATCACATAACTTTCCTACAATATATCCTATGGACCTTTATCGATATCTCATATCGTATAGATCATCTCATGATCATGGTCAAATACCCATAATGAATACTCAATAGATTAAGAATAAGCATTTATTAATCAAATTAATAAGGTTCTAACAATCTAAATGACTTTTCTAGGCATCATGTCCAACAGTATCATAGTATACACATGTGCTACTTAGCCTATTTCATCCAAGACCATTCATTTAATTTCACTTTTCTTAGCATCATAACATAGCTAACTAGTAGAGAGTATATACTCTTTTTCATAAAAACCATAATTCACAACTTACTTTCCAATAAAGCATCCTTTGCTATACTCTTATTCATACTTTTCAAGGAAACCATTAATCATTATTGAAATCCTTATTTCATGTTATTTATCCCGATAGCATACTCTTATGAGTCTATACACCTTAGTATTTTTCCAAAATGATTACCATAGATCAATATCTACTTAGCATCAACGAATCATGAGCAAGTTAATTACACACGTGAGGCCATAAACCTTGATTTCAATTTATGCTTTTCAATTGTATACACATGCAAGGTTTTATGCATTAGACTATATGCCCACTTGTCTTCAACACATACATTATGCTTACACTATTAAAACACAATCCTATGTCTTGATTTTTCTTCATCTATTTCATTAGTATACACTTATTAAGCTATACACCTTAACTTCATTTCCAACATGGTCTACATCTTACTTTTTACTAAAAGAATACACAATAGCAATACTAAATGATGGATCATAGCAAGGAAGGTTAGCAAAATGTATCTACCTTGAGAATGCTTTAGAACTCTTGTGGAAGTGAAATCCAAGCTTCAAGTGGTGAAATCCATGCTTGAGGAAGAAGATCCAAGCTTTGAGGAAGGAGATCCAATCCTTGAAGAAGATTTGAGCTCCACCTTGATCTCCAATGAAAAGCTCCTTTTGAAACCCTAGCTCTTCTCTCTTTTCCTCCCAAAATCCCTCTTAGGTTTAGTCCCCTTCTATTTATAGTCCAAGGGGTTGAAACCCCAATTTTCGTAACTCTGCGCCCGCCTGCAATCGATCGTACACCACCTGTAATTGATCGTAGTTCGCAGTGCAATTGATCGCACTTGGAGGTGATCCATTGCACAATGACCCGAATGCTTCTGTCAGATCTCGACTGTCTGTGATCGATCGTAGGCTTGCTGCAATCAATCGCAAATTCACTCGAATGCTTTCCCAGAATTTCCTCTGACTACGATCGATCGCATCCCTTCCGCGATCGATCGTAACTCCCTTTTTCTCATTTTTATCACCCTTAGACCCTTTGGGGTGTTTTCACCCTTGCTTCTATCACCCTTAGGGTCCTAACTCACCTACATATCACACATAGTTTGCTACCACCCTTTCATCATTAATTGAAATTCGAAATACATGAAAGGCCATTTGGCCTTGAAAATTATTTGTAACGACCCCAAAATCCTACTAAGGCTAAAATAGGACTTTGGAATCGCCACATTACTTAAACCTGCTTACAAACCATGCATACAAGGCTACTACACGAGTCTCCCAAAAATGAGGATAATAAAATTTCGATATATAAACCCAATCCAACCTACACAAGTCTAAGGTCTATATATACAACTCACAATGAACCAACAATTCTGATACACAACTAATAAGAAGTCTACTGAGCAACATCCTCTAAAAGTCAAATACAAAACTCTCTCAATGAAAGGAAATGTAAACTAAGAGGTGTAGCCGCCCAAGTCTCCGGCTCCCTCCTCGGCAGGCTCACCTTCACCTCCTTCCTCAATGTATGTTTCCTCAACCCACAGCTCCACCGTGTACTCCTGCCCTAAACCTGCCAAGACAAAGTCTGGCTGAGTACAAAGGTACTCAGTGTATATAAAATCCAACCAACAATAATGATATACCTGCACTTAGTCAGAAACATATCCAATAGCATAATAACATAATCAGAGTGCGGAAGAACGTGTGCGCATATACATCATATCATCACCTTGACTCGTGTACTTGTGAGAATCTTAGACTTAGAAAACCATACACTTATGAGGTACTTATGCTTACTAGACCACGTACTTGTGAGATGCTTATGCTTATGCTTATGCACTTATTCAGATCATACAAGGATGAGACATGCCGTTCTTGGCGGATACGGACCATGCCTTAGAAATCATGTGGTTGACATGCCGTTCTTGGAGGATACGGACCATGTCATGCTTATGCTTATTCAGAATGTCATACGTATGTCATGCTCATGCTTGTGGTCCACATGTGTGACTTGTGAGACTCTTATCTTAACATACACGTGCTTATGTGCTTAAGTGTCGAAATTAACGTTCAAGTCAGTAATTGCTTAGATTCCGATTTCCCACCATGGAAACTCCACTATATGTCCCATACCAAATAGTTAGAGAATTCCCGGTTTGAGAGATGTTCCTCTAAGTTCTTACCTTCCCGACTATCAATTCCCATGCAAGTAATTAAGTATACTTAACAAACAATCACATATATATTTCTTATCATAATTCTTAACATCATTTATAATCCATTTACCACCATTTCATAAAAGTATCATAGCATTTATTCTCACAGACATTTTCACAAACACCTTGAGTACACATAATATGAATCCATTGTTTCTCTACCTTTCATGCATTCATCAAATCATAATTTCATCCATACAATCCATATATTCATCCACATCCACAATTTAATCCCATCCTCCATACATTTCCCATCCTCCATACATTCTATCCACATTTAATCCACATTTCCAATCCACATATCCATCCATAATTAGCTTGCTTCTTAGAAAATTAGGGAAAATGCATCAAACATCTATTTCTACCATTCCTAGCATCTTAACATTCACAAAACCTTAAAATAAAGTTGATTAGGATAGTATATCGACCTTAGGAATCCTTCCCTTGGATTCAAAACGCTCCCGAGACGATTTGGAGAAGCTTCCCAAACTTTTCTTGCAATCTCCTATCAATCTCCTCCTTCTCCAAGAAAACCCTCTCTCAAAACCCTAGGGTTTCTCCCCCTTTTTGCCAAATTAGGTTAGAACTAGGTGGAGTATTGTAATATTTCGAGTAGGACCCCCTATTTATAGCCTCAAGGTCTGAGAACAAACAGACCAAAAAGCCCTTACTAAAATTCTGCAAAAACACGAAGGACCGAGCGATCGGTGGTAATGACCGAGCGATCGGTTGCCTACCGATCGATCGGTGTTTATGACCGGGCGATCGGTCAAAAACACACTCTCTGGAAAATTTTCCCATACAAAATTTTGGACCAGTCGATAGATACCGATCGATCGGTTTTGGTCCGATCGATCGCTGGTTCTGACCGAGCGATCGGTGCTCTATTTCAACTCATTTTACTGTTTTGGCCAAAACTTTTTACTCGTTCATCGGATTTTGACGATTCAACATGGGTTGGATTCGTCTCTCGAAAACGAACATTTCTAGCGTTTTAGAATTTCCAATTTCTACTTAATTTATAGACTAAAATATCCCCAAAGTTGACTGATCTGAAATTCCATTAGACAAAATTCACTATTGACTTGACTTAAACTCAAAATGAGGAAAAACACTAAACATGAACCTCAAAGAGGGTTCCAACACCTTTCTAATGGTTCAAGAATCACACAATTCCAGTAAACGGTGCTCAAACTAGAGCTTCCTAAAGTTTAGGGTGTGTTATTGCATCCATCCGTTACAAGTTGATTAAGCCTAGTTTACATCACCATAATTAGATATAAATACACACACTTTAACACCTTATAAAGACTAAAATACCCTTAATGCAATGCACTAAAAACATGAAAAAAGATTCGGGTCTCTACATTATTATTCACAGCACTATTCATCGTGCCTTGCAACCAAGTTTCAGGGTTCTACAAATACATCCCAAGCTATTCGAATCAGTCAAGCAATTTGACAAGTGTATTCCTACAAGAATTACTTGGGCTACATTGTGTTCCTAAGTCAACAAGCACAATTAACCAACATGATTTTGAGGAGGCCACATAAGAGAATTGTATACCAAAGTAGTAGGGACCTGTGGGTATGTTAGAAAACAGGGACCCGCGCTCGTGGTCTTAGTCAACTCAAAAATGAAGGAGTCACTGATTTTGTGATGGTCTTGTGAACACCGAGCTAAATTTGGCTCTAAATCTTGGTTCCTTTTATTAAATGGCCTTTGGGTTCACACAGCTGGAGTGATGAGGTGGCTGATGAAATCCCACCAGTTTCAAGTAGAGCTGGGTTTGGTCTTTTAATTAATGTATTTTTTGGCCATCAATGCAGTTCAAAAAAAATACATAATTAAATAAACAATCATCACCTAGATGCTCAGTCAACACCTGGGATCACTTTCAAGCGAGGTTTAAAACACTTACCTACCCGTGAGCTATGCCACGGGGTCGCCTCCGTGAGGTAGGGAGGGTATCCAACCCATCTCCGTCTAAGAAAGTTTTTGCTCCCTACTCACACTCCTTCCCTGCGAAAGAGTTAGTTCACAGAAAGAGAGTCTAAGGTTTTGGGGAATTATTTAGAAGGTCACTGCATTTTAGGGTTTGCACTCAAAATTCAATTAATAAGGCAAGTTAATTGATTTCAAATTAGGGTTTGAATTCAAACTTAGAAGTTTCCTAAAGTCGATAACTTCTATTTTTGAAATTTCTCCAAATTTTGAAACCTGGGCAAAATGGAAACTTCCCAAAAGACGGAATTTTTCAAAATGGAATTTTTCCAATTTTAGATATCCAAAGTTAGAGAATCTCTATAAATAGAAATTTCCTAAATATGTCAAATCTAAAAAATTAGAAAGTTTCCAACTTTGTAAAACTCGCTATTTTGGAAACTTCACAAAATGCAAACTTTCCCGAAAAACTAATCACCTATAAAAAAACATAAAGTAAATCTAGCATTTTTTTGGGGGGGAATATAAATCCTACGATTTCTTTTTATCAATGAACCCAATCAAGGGTTGCTAAAAACCCTTGAACACACATCTAACATACAAAATAAAAATGTCCTAAAATTATTACAACTTTGCACTCGGCCATCCGAGGCTAAAAAAAATTAAACAAGTAGAAAAGAAAGAGAAGGGGGATCCGAAATCCCTTGCTGTATTTTTTTTTTTTTTTTTTTTGAATTGCTTTTGGTGTGTTTCTTAACGCTTTCCCTTCACATCAACGGCAACAGCGCCATTTCATAGTAGGTATTTTCCGTTGCTTGAAAACATGCTACTATCAAGTCTTTAAGTGAAATCCGAGATCTACAAAATATGATATGTATAGGGCTTGTGTCAGATGTCGAATCCTCACTCGTGAACTATGGGATTAGTATAAAGAAGAAACCAAAAAGAAAAGAAAATTATAAAACGATGGATGGATGAGAATGATAAATAATGGGTTTTCTTTTTAAAACAATTTTTGGGAGAAGTATTATTAAGACCTACTAATAAAATAACATGAAATAAAATGACCTACTATTAATTGATGAAAGAAAATAAAGCATAAAAAAAGATAACATTTATTCATTAAAAAGAGTTACTTACAAAGTGGAATTAAATCTCATTACATCCAAGAAAAATTCAACAATCCGAAAACTCTCACTAAACGTAGTTGTCAGTATTCTAAGGGAAGTTTTTGAGAATGGGTTGAGAAAATAAAAGGTTGAGAGGCTTAGGCAAAAAGGGGTTGAGAAATGAGAGAGACATGAGAAGAGAAGTTAGGGGGAGGGAATCATCTATAAGGGAGAGAGGGGTGAGTATTTATAGAGGGTGGATAGGGTTTTATAAATATTAGGGTTAGAAAAGTGGGCTAGGATTTTTAGAAAGAGATGAGGGGCTAGGATTAGGGTTTGATGATAAAGAAGAGATGGATGGTTAGGATTTTGTAAAGAAAGAGATTAGGGTTTTAACACAATGGGGAATTTAGTGAGAGCTAAAGGTGGAAAGAAAATATGGGAAGATATTGTGGGATTAGAGTTACCATGTGAGAGATGGAAAGTAGGAATTTGAAATAGATGGTTAGGATAGAAGTAGAATGAATGGTTAGGATTAATTAGAGAGGAAGGAAAAAGAAATATTAAAAAGAAGCAAAGGGTCTTGAACATTGGTCTCTAAAATTATCTCTCATAGGTTTCACCAACTAAGCAAGCTTCTTTCTTTGTTTTGTAGGGGAATATTTATTAATTGAGTACTTTTGTCTTGGAAATTCATTTTTTAGCCCTTTGTGCTTCTTTAGTCATTAGCTCAGCTTTACTTCGTCCGTCTCTTTAGCTTTCAATAATGGGCCTCGATAGTTCTTGAAATTCTTCTAATCAAGGGTCCTGAAACATTAAAGCGCGTAATGAGAGTTTATCAAGATAACTTTGTATCTAGTATTTCAAAAACATGTCAAATTCATGTAAATGCAACATTTTTATCGGAAATGTGTGTGTTATGCAATGAAGGGAACTCTTACGTAGAAAAGTTTGTAAAATTGAAAGTTTACGTAATAGAGTTTGACAACGCCTCAAAAGATAATAATGAAAATAAGAACTTTTAAGGGAATATCAAGGAGAACTCTCTCTCCTTTCCTTTCTTCTCATTACAGTAGAGAGAAATGGTAGGGGTGAGAAATTGTGTGAGAGCGAAAAAGACTAAGGCCAAGGTGGTTCGGGCAAGTGGTTTGTGTTCATGGGATTTTGAAAAGAATAGGGAGACCAAATGGGGATACGGGCCTCTCATCATTGGTAGACACGGGTAGGAGAGAGAAAATGGAACATGAGAGAAGTGGGGGGTGTGTGTTGTAAGACCTAGGACTATGTTGGAAGGTTGACTAGGGTTGTGACCAAGGGGATGTAGGGCAAATGAGTGAGAGGAGAGAGAAGAGACCTTCTCTTGGTCAAAATTTAGGATTTTCCTCCATTTTTAGATGATTTGAAACAAATGGGAGAAATCTATCTCATTGGTTCTCACTCTAATGAGGAAAGACAAGATGGAAAAAGACAAAAGTGAATGGGAGGTCAAGGTTTGGTCAAGGGTTAAGGTTAGGTTAATGGTTTAGGAAAATGGGTTTGGGCTTATAGACTTGGGTCATTGGTTTAGGACTTGGACTTGGGTAATGGGCTTGAACTTAGACGATGGGCCTAGGCTTGGGTATTGTGCATAGGCTCGGGCTTGGACTATAGGCTTAGGTAATGGGCCTCGGTATCGGACTCGGGTAGTTAGGTGTAGGCTTGCGCTTGGGCTTGAGCTTAAGCGATGGGCTTGTGCTTGGATTAGGGGTTTGACCTTGGGTTTAGGCAATGAACCTAAGTTTTGGTTTGAACCAAGCCTGGGATTTTGGGCTCAAGAATTGGATCTTAGGTCTGGGATTTTTGGTGAATTTCCCTCTCACACTCAAGGGTTCTTCCAGACATGGGGTGCAAAAATGAGGTGTTTACATTCACTTATCAGTGAACTTTTTGTACCTTTTTTTTCTCTTTGTATATGCTATAATCATCTTTACCAATCAGATATCTATATATATGGGTGCCCATTTTCAATGATCAGACTCAGCAACATTGTTTCTTTGGGGTCATATAACTATGCTATCTTTTGGATTTGACTGAAACAGGAATGAAAATGTTCTCCACTCAAACCTGCCACCAAAAAATAAAAGTAAAGAATAAATCCAACCAACTACCATTACTACTGTTAAACATCCTGATAGTGCTTCTAATCTAATATGGTTTTTTGCATTTTACACTTGTAAGCACCCAATTTTTACACTCCTTCCTTAACTATGGTTAGTCTAACCTAACCGTAGGTCAAACCCGAGGTTAAACCCTAATTTAACCATAGCTAGCCCTAGTCCAACCCTAAACCTACAAACATGAGCCATGGCCCTAGCCCCATCTAAGGCTTAGTCGAAGGCCCCAAGGGCTTGAACCTGTAGCCAGCTAAGCCCTAGGCTGAGGCATGGGCCCATAACCCTGGCCAAGCCCTAGGAGGGGGGCCCAAGCCCCCAAATTCAAAAATTTTAGAATGTCGGTAAACTATTCACGACATTCCTTTTTTTAAAAATCTCCATACCGCGTGGGGTGCATTTATGTCTAAGCCAAACCCTTTTTTGGAAAATCTCAGGAATGGCGGTAGACATTCTACCGCCATTATCTATTTGGTCCTGTAGGGGAATGGCAGTACAGGAATTACCATCATTCCCATTGTTTAGTGAAAGCATCTCTTGCGCCCCCTGTTTACGCCAGGCATGCGCCCACTCTACCTCTTGAGACCTCCACGCCTCTCCACCAACCTCCATATGAATTCCATTCGTATCCCCAACCTTCTAAGCCTATAAATACCTCACCATACCCAAGCTTCAATCTCATTCCGAAATTGCCTGAGAGAAGCCCTGCAGACTGCACTGGTGAATCTGGAAGCCCATCTTCAGGCCATTAGTGTTGAGCTGAACCTGAGGGGAAGACTTTGGTCTCCCCCCCCCCCCTCTCTTATAAGGTTTCTCTCATCCGTGGTCTCTCTCTCTTTCCACCTTTTTTTGGAGCTCAAAGCCAACAGAGGGAGGGTAGTGACTTCCCCCTCTCCCTTTTATTTTTTGGTTGTGTTTTTCTCATTCCCTAGTCCTGTTCCAAGGCCTGTCTTGGCTGTTCTTAGTGAAGAAGGATACCTCTGACTCATTCCTTAGGCAAGAGGGGTCCCCTATGCATGGAGCTCACACACAACCCACACACTGAGCACACTTCCCTTGTGCATCCCTCTATCCCCAACTCCCATAGGGAGACCTTAGGATGAAGATGAATCTCCTAGAAGTGTCGTAGCCTAAGTCCAAAGGGGGAAAATCACAGATTCTGGAGGATTCCCAGAATAGTGGTAAACACAGTACCGCCATTATGGGCCATCTATTTTTGGCAGTGGCCTCAGGCCATCTTTGGTAGAGCCTTAATCCATTCAAGGCTTGAATCTAATCCATGAGATCCCCTCTTATCATCCCTAACCTTCATGTATTCCATAGACCTCCTTAACCATGGTTAAAATGCACACAAGTGGGAAAAGTTCATAATGTCGGTAATCAGTTTACCGACATTCTGGGACTTTTTTCCCTGATAACAATACCATAGTGGGCCTAATCTAGATCAGGCCCAGGACCTAAGCTAGGTCCCTTGAATCCCCTTAGGGGTCCAATTTTGCAAAGAAATGGAATTAATGGGCAGAATTATGACGCCCCGAACCCGCGCCTAGGGAATCAAGTTCTGAGACGCGCGCCCGTTCGTCAAATCACGCAAGCGAAAGACTTTACCCGCGAAAATACGGGAAATTTAAACATTTATCAGATACTTCCAAAAAGCAAATAACACCTGCCATCATAATAGCCATCATACAAACCATATACCTGTATTATTTACATCAAGTCTGTTTTACAAAAGTAGGTGCCTCTTTCACGCTGGGTACAGTTTGTACAAGCTTCCAAAATATCTAGTTAAAATTTTCACTTACTGGTCAGCAACTCCGAGATCTGCTGACATAAAAAGTCAGTGAGCTATGAAGCCCAATAAAACCACAATCCTTATAAACTATTTTTCACATAATAACATACAACAATAATGATATAATAAACAGTTCAAATTGCATGTTACAGTAAAATAGAACGGTATATAATAAACTGTGACCCAAGGTCACTTAGGGTTCCATCACCCTAACCGAGATTCCCAACCTCACATTACTTTCCAATTATGGGGTTCAGTTATGAATGTATTCATATTACCAAGTTATCAGTCCAATCATCAATCATGTTTCATTTCGAGTCCTGAGACTCTATTAAATGGCCACAACCCACAAAATTTATCTTATAGTCTCTAAATCATAACCATACCTAGAGCTATTTAAACTCATACACACTGTTCCGGCTTTCACCCAAACATGACCAAACCTTGGGTATACCAACCCAACTCACCTGGAATCCAACGATTCCATACCGAATCCTGAGTATACCAACTCAGACAAATACACCAACCCTGAGTATACTGACTCAGACCACTTCGTATCTGAAGCTTACACACACAACATGGGCATTCGCCCAATAAGGACATACTTTTCCATTCAATTGATTGGTCACATCTACTATGTATTTGTCGTCATCGCCCTTGGTATCAGTCAAGAAGGAACCACGACCAACTTGCCTATCATCATCTTCTGGCTAGTCTACGGGAGAACCTCGACATCTTTACCAATGACGTCATCTCCTGACGTTCCACCAAAAAGGGATCCCAATAGAAACCGTGCCGACATCTTTTGACCCACCCAGAGAAGAACCTTGGACTATACAATATCTGATGTTCAGCCACTTCAAACTCCTTAAGACTCCGACATCTCCCGACTATCAGCCATGGAGGAACCACGGGCCATGCACGACACCGCCACTCTTGACCTAGTCCAAGAGGCACCACAGACGACCTAGACAAATAGACCAACATCTCTCGACTAATAGTCACGGAGGAACCCCGGGCCTTACTAGACACCGTCTCTCCTGACCTAGTCAATGAGGAACCACGGACTATACTTTTAACCCTGGTTAGATTTTCTAACCACATGTTAACTCTAGTTAACCCAAGCCTCGCTTGATTAACTAAAATACTTGAGCCTTGCCCCCGTGAACCAAATCCGATAACACAACGTCCCATTAGGGAACGTTTCCAGACTAATGGATGTCTCCATAGCCTTATACGACCTGCAAAAGAATTTTTCGTCACCCTAGAATGGCGATACAATTTACCCGGGACCCGATCTGGGCTCCCCGAAGGACCACCTAAAATCAAAACATCACATAGGGGTCTCCAACCCTTTTTCCATCCACGTCAAAAGACATGCATCCATTCCACATAAAAAATATAGCCAAATAAGGAGAAAAAGAGAAGAAAAGAAGGGGTTTTATCTCGTTCACACTTTTCAAGGTGACTGGCGCAAGACTCAGCCAATGCGTCAGGGAGGATGATCAACCCCATGGTAAAGCTCCCCCCTCTCTAACTTTCATTTTCTCTCTCTACCTTTTTCTCTCTCTCTCTCTACATGCAAATCGAGGCACCGGAAAAAAATCAGACGCTGCTAATGCATCGGAGACATTGAAATATGTCAAGATGGAGTCTCCCTTTTTCTTCTCTCTTCTTTCTCTCTCCTCTTTCTCTGTCTACCACTTTCTCTCTCTAGATTTTCTCTCACTAGAAAATCTGGAAAACTCTCTGTCCTTCCTAAAATTTTATCCTTGTAAATGAATGAGGGCTTGGTCCTTTAAATATATATAGCCCAAGGTGTAGATCATGTGCAAAAGCACATGACTCCTTTGGTGTGGAAAGTGGTAGTTGACTTACTCAACTACTTTGACCGTTTGACCGGATTTTCCTATTTTTTCATGCATATGCCCTCTGAAACCCTGCTATATGACACTCAATCATGATGAAACTTTAGGTGACCGAACATGGGCTAGTCCGACACCTACTGTAAAAATTTTGGGAAAAAATACTGAGTTTTGACAGCTACACTTTAGTCCGGAAGAAAATTACAAAACTCACTAATTTTCTGATTTCGGACACAAAACACACTATCATTTCTTCTTATGAGACAATCAACTGTTGAAACGATAGACGGTCTTCCTCACGACCGACCGGCATGCTGTGGTACCAGTCGCACAGATTTCTATTAGAATTCTCAACAAATTTAGAGTCCCACTAAATTCTGGAAAAATTTGAAATTTCCTGGTTTTCTCGATTTTCTTACTTTTAAGACTTCCGCGGTCTCGCAAATCGATACGCGACGGAACTGGAATGATAGGTGGTCGTCTAGATAGTCAACCCGCACATTGTGCATAATTTTCGAGAAAAAACATTGAAGTCTTACCAGTACAATCCAATCCCGAACAAAACCCACTTTTTACCAATTTAACAAATAATTAACTAAATAACCTCCATTAAGGACCCATAAACGCATAATTCTATTATATTAAAATTCCAAGTTGTTACAATCTCTCCTCCTTACAAAAATTTCGTCCTTGAAATTTACATATACACTACTCATCAAATAACTGAGGATGATTGCTTCTAATGACATCTTCAAGTTCGCATGTGGCTTCCTCTATGCCATGGTGTTCCCATAAAACTTTAACTAGCTTAATCGTTTTGTTTCGTAACACCTGTTCCTTGCGGTACAAAATTATCACTGGCTTTACTTCAAAAGTTAAGTCCTCTCTGACTTGAAATGGTTCATATCGTATCACGTGCGAGGGATCAAGTACATATTTTCTTAACATGGATATGTGAAATACATTGTGAATCCTTTCCAGCTCTTGTGGTAACGTCAAACGGTAGGCTACGCCTCCTATTATAGCCAAAATCTCAAAAGGTCCAATGAATCGCGGACTTAACTTTCCCCGCTTTCCGAATCGTACAATACCTTTTGATGGAGATATTTTCAAGAAGACATGGTCTCCGACTTGAAACTCTAAGTCTCGTCGCTTTCCATCTGCATAGCTTTTCTATCAACTTTATGCAGATAATAATCTCGATCGAATCAACTTGATCTGCTTTGTTGTTTCTTGCACCAACTCAGGTCCCAGTAGTTTACGTTCCCCTACTTCAGTCCAATATACTGGCAACCGATAACTCTGCCGTACAAGGCCTTGTAAGGAGCCAGTTTCCCTGAAAGTCCAGACTGCAAGTGCACATCTTATCTTCTAAAGTTTGTATTGTGCACTCAGACTGTCCATCGGTTTACGGAAGATAAGTTGTACTCATGTTTAGCTGCGTACCCAAAGCTTCCTGCAAACTCCTCCAAAATCTGAAAGTAAATCGCAGATCACAATCTGACACAATAGATACCGGCACAACATGCAACTTCACAATCCCCTTGATGTACAACTTTGATAGATTTTCCAGGGTTATGATATCCTTGATAGTAAGAAAGTGGGCCGACTTTGTCAACCGATCTACTATCACCCAAACGGCGTCGTGTCCACTCCTTGTTTTTAGTAATCCCACCACAAAATTCATTGTAATGTGTTCCCATTTCCACTCTGGAATAGGCAATGAGTTCAATAACCCAGGTGGTTTCTGATGTTCCGCCTTGACTTACTGGTAAACTAAATATCGAGAGACATACTCTGTAATCTCTCTTTCCATGCCATTCCACCAGTAGTTCTTCTTCACATCGTGATACATCTTCGTGCTTCCAGAGTGCACTGTAAAATGAGATCGATGTGCTTCATTGAGGAGTTCATTCTTTAATTCAAGGCTTCCTGGTACACAGATTCTACCTTTGAATCGAAGTATTCCATCTTCAGATTCTTCAAAATCACCCATTTTTTTTCCTAAAGTATCTTACTTCTGATAGTTTTAATCTCCTGATCTTCCAACTGTGCCTCCTGAATCTTCTGTAATAAAACTGGCTTGGCCTGAATACTAGCCAACTTGACACTATTACCCTCGAATCCCAGACTCAGATTCCAACTCTTGAATTCTTCGATCATCTTCCATCACTCTACCTTCATATATGCTATAGATCCAACTGTCTTTCTATTCAGGGCATTAGCAACCACATTGCCCTTACCAGGATGATACTGGATTATATAGTCATAATCCTTCAAGAATTCCATCCATCTTCGCTACCGCATATTGAGCTCTTTTAGATAGAATAAATATCTCAAACTCTTGTGATCACTATAGATTACCAACTTCTCTCCATAAAGATAATGTCTCCAAATTTTCAGTGCGAACACCACTGCGGCTAACTCCAGGTCATGCGTAGGATAATTCTGTTTGTGAATCTTTAGTTACCTCGAACCATAAGCAATGACCTTTTTTTTTTGCATTAAAACACAGTCGAGTCTTTTGCCGAAAGCATCACAATACACCTCAAATCCTCCAGATCCTAAGGGAGTTGCCAATACTGGAGCGGTTGTTAATCTCTCCTTTAATTCTTAAAAGCTTCTCTCCCGAGATGTCGTCCATTTGAACTTTACAGCTTTCTTATTCAACTCCGTTAATGGAGTGGCTATCTTTGGGAAACCTTCTACAAATCTGCGGTAATAACCAGCCAATCCCAAAAAACTCCAAACTTCAGTTACAGTGGATGGCCTTGTCCAATCGGTTACCGCCTGAATCTTGAAAGAATCAACAGATATTCAATTCCTTGACACAATATGCCCAAGGAAGGCTACCTCTTCCATCCAAAACTTGCACTTAGAGAACTTAGCATACAGTTGATTATCTCTTAATATCTGTAGCGTAATCCTCAAGTGTTCAGCGTGCTTCTCACGACTAGGTGAATACACCAAGATGTCATCAATAAATACCACAATAAACTGATCCAAGTACGATCTAAAAAAGATGATTCATCACTCCATAAAGGTCGCAGACGCATTTGTCAGTCCAAAAGGCATTACCGGGAACTCATAGTGACCATACCGAGTTTGGAATGCTGTCTTCCGAATATCTTCTTCTTTGACCCTCAATTGGTGATAGCCAGACCGTAAATCAATCTTTGAAAACACTTGGGTGCCTTACAACTGATCAAATAGATCATCGATCCTAGGAAGAGGACACTTATTCTTGATCGTCGCTTGATTCAGCAAACAATAGTCTATACACAGACAAATACTCCCATCTTTCTTTCGGACAAATAACACTGGTGCTCCCCATGGTGAAACACTAGGGCAGATCAAACCCTTATCTAATAGATCTTGCAACTGAATCTTCAGTTCTTGCAACTCAGCTGGAGCCATCCAATACGGTGTTTTAGATATTGAGTCTACACCCAAAGTAACATTGATTGTAAAATTGATTTCTCTTATAGGTGGAAATTCATTAGGAAACACATCTTGAAACTCTCTGACCACCGAAGTATTCCCTAAAGTGTCATCTTCATCTTTATCGACCGCCACTGCTGCTAAATACCCAGTACACCCCTTATCTAGAAGGTGATATGCTTTAATTGCTGATATTACCTTGAGTGCTTAACCTCGAACAATCCCCTGCATTTTAAACTCTAAAATATCACTTTCTTGGCATTACAATCTACCACTACATGGTAATTAGCCAACCAATTCATCCCGAGGATAACATCATAATCCTTCATGTCTAACATGATCAAATCTACTAACATCCGTACACTATTGATAAGTATGGGACACCTATCATAGACTGTTTTTGTGCACAAAACTTTCCCTGATGGTGTAGATATAGACATCATGCTTTTAAGTGTATCAGGCTTGTAACTTATGTGTTTAGCAAAACGAGTAGAGACAAACGAATGTGTAGCACCAATGTCAATCAAAGCATAAGCAGGTACTGGAAATATTAAAAGTTTACCTTCAATGACACCTTCGGCCTGTTGTGCCTCTTCCTTGGTAATTGCAAACACTCTTCCTTTTCCACCTTCCAACACTAGTGGTTGAGCCTTAGGGCAATCCTTCTTGAAGTGTCCAGGCTTTCCGCACTGGAAGTAAGCCTTTGCTCTACAGTCCTTGATCAAATGGTCTTGACCACATTTCTCACACTTAAGCCCCAATCTTCCTGTAGACCCTTGGCTTTTCATGTCTTCGAACATTCCTTTCCCAACAAACTACTGGTTATTCTCCTTTATCCAGGGCTTCCCAACTGTCCCTTTGCCTTTGCCAGCACTAGACTATGCCAGTTCTTCATGCACTCGCTCTATTCTGAGTGCTCTATCTAATATCTCTGAGAAGGAGGTAAATCGTTGAGCTGCAAACTTCCCTCTGGTAGCCGGCTTCAATCCTTTTTCAAATTTCTCAACCCTCCACTGGTCATTCTCCACAAATCTCACAGCGAACCTCGTCAAGAGTTGGTTAAATTTTTGTTCATACTCGCCGACCGACATGTTTCCTTGGGTCAGCTGGAGAAACTCCATCTCCTTCCTCTTTTTCATAGACGCTAAAAAATAGCGCTCATAAAACAATTCTGTAAATTTTGTCCAAGTCATGGACCTCTGATGCAGTGGAACTGTCCTTTTCACTGTGGTCCACCAATGTTCCGCCTCTCCTTCAAGTAGAAAGATAGCGAACTCGGGCTTGTCATTTTCTGGCAAGGACATAGCCCTAAAACATTTTCCAAACTTCTTATCCAGTTTTCCACCTTTAGTGGATCAGTAGTGCCCGAAAAGGCCGACAGTCCAAGCCTCTTAAACTTTTCCAATCGGGTCATATTCCCATGCTCTGGCATGGTAGCGATGGGGAGACGACAACCACTCCCATTCCATTCATATTCTGGGCCTGTTGCTGTTGAATTAGGTTGGCTAGGGCTGTAATAGCCTCGAATGCCCCAGCTAAGGTATTCTCGGGTGCTCGTCGAGGTGGCATGATTCACCTATAATTATAAGATAATGAACTTTTAATAATAAAATGAAACTGAAATGCACTGAGAATTCGATATCCAAAAAGAGACATTTCATTCATTTTATCTTTAATATATACAAAGCAACACTGTATAGTATATAGTATACCAGCGTATACAAAACATCATATAGCTGTACACATACAAAAAGTGATCTAATGATGGAAAGACCGAGTAGGGCATCTATTATATTCGAAAATGATACAGATGCACCATACTCTTCCACCATGATCCTATACTCCGTAAGTCTCAACCTCTATCGGTGAGACCGTTACACTATCCTCCTATGTGCCTTGTCCTCTGTCTCAGGTCTAGCCTCTCTCAACAACCAGTCAATATCGCTCTTTCTCAGGGATTCGTGCATTGCTTGGGCGGTCAATCCCTTGCGAAGTAGTCGTACCGCCTTTAAGTGTATAGTGCGGTAAGATGACCATCCAGCATGACGTCTTCTTTGCATGGTCACCGCTCACTCAGAAAGAGCTATCTCCCGCTTGGTGGGAATTTGGTGCGTCCTTGCCATTCCTGCACATGCACATATTCCAAATCAATGTTTGATTTCGAAACATGACATGTACAACAATCACTCAACTAGGAATATCGAATAAATCTCTAAAGGATCACCTATCCAACAGTTCCTAGGTGTAATATGCTCAAGTATGATTTGTGTGATGGTTATTGCTATTGGCTCTGATATCAACTGTGATGCCCCGAACCCGCGCCTAAGGAATCAAGTTTCGAGACACGCGCCCGTTCGTCAAATCACGCAAGCGGAAGACTTTACCCTCAAAAATACAAGAAATTTAAACATTTATCAGATGCTTCCAAAAAGAAAATAACACTTGCCATCGGAACACTTTACTAGTAAAAATACGGGAAATTTAAACATTTATCAGATGCTTCCTAAAAGCAAATAACACCTGTCATCACAATAGCCATCATACAAACCATATACTTATATTATTTACATCAAGTCTGTTTTACAAAAGTAGGCGCCTCTATTACGCCGAGTACAGTTTGTACAAGCTTCCAAAATGTCCAGTTGGACTTTTCACTTACTGGTCAGCAGCTCCGAGTTCTGCTGACCTAAAAATTCAGTGAACTATGAATCTCAATAAAACGATAGTCCTTCTAAACTATTTTTCACATAATAACACACATCAATAATGATATTAAAAACAATTCAATTTGCATGTTATAGTAAAATAGAACAGTGTATAATAAACTGTGACCCAAGGTCACTTAGGGTTACGTCACCCTAACCGAGGTTCCCAACCTCACATTACTTTCCAATTATGGGGTTCAATTATGAATGTATTCATATTACCAAGTTATCATTTCAATCATGTTTCATTTCGAGTCCTGAGACTCTATTAACTGGCCACAACACACAAAATTTATCTTATAGTCTCTAAATCCTAACCATACCTGGAGCTATTTAAACTCACACACGTTGTTCTGGCTTTCACCCGAACACGACCAAACCTTGGGTATACCAACCCAACTCACCTGGAATCCGACGATTCCATACCGAACCCTAAGTACACCAACTCAGACAAATACGCCAACCTTGAGAATACCGACTCAGACCACTTCGTATCCGAAGCTTACACACACAACATGGGCATTCGCCCAAGAAGGACATAGTTTTCCATTCAATTGACTGGCAACATCTACCGTGTATTCGCCATCATCACCCTAGGTATCAGTCAAGAAGGAACCAAGACCAACTTGCCTACCGTCATCTTCTAGCTAGTCTACGGAGGAACCCCGACATCTTTACCAATTCTGCCATCTCCTGGCATTCCACCAAGAAGGGACCCTGATAGACACGGTGCCGACATCTTTTGACCCACTTAGAGAGGAACCCCGGACTATACACTATCTTATGTTCAACCATTTTAAACTCCCTAGGACTCCAACATCTCCCGACTATCAGTCACGGAGGAACCATGGCCATGCAGTACACCGCCACTCCTGACCTAATCCAAGAGGCACCACGGACGACCTAGACAAACAGACAGACATCTCCCCACTATCAGTCACAAAGGAACCCCGGGCCTTACTGGACACCGTCTCTCCTAACCTAGTCAAAGGGGAACCACGGACTATACTTAACCCTGTTGGGGTTTTCTAACCATAAGTTAACCCTAGTTAACCCAAGCCTCACTTGATTAACTGAAATACTTGGGCCTCGAGCCCGTGAACCAAATCCAGTAACACACCGTCCCATTAGGGACATTTCCAGACTAATGGATGTATCCAGAGCCTTACACGACCAAAACAACTTTTTGTCACCCTAGAGTGGCGATACAATTTACCTGGGACCCGATCTGGGCTCCCCGAAGATCCACAAAAAATCACAATATCACATAGGGGTCTCCGACCCTTTTTCCATCCACGTCATTCATATAGTGAGTCTAGATCTGGGGTTCTAACACCCGAAACTGAAGACTACGCCCCTCTACTCATTTTTCACGCACGTCCAACCCTTCCACACATCAGATAGGGGTATCCGACCCTTTTTCATTCACGACAACAAACATGCATATACTTCACATAAAAGAATATAGCAAAATAAGGGAAAAAAAGAAGAAAACCAAGGGATTTTACCTAGTTCACGTTTTTCAAGGTGACTGGCAAAAAAATGGACTCCACCAATGTGTCCAGGAGGACGATCAACACCAAGGTAAAGCTCCTCCCTCTCTAACTTTCACTTTCTCTCTCTACCATTTTCTCTCTCTACATGCAAATCTTGGCATTGGAAAAGAAATCGGACGCTGCCAACGTGTCGAGGACGTTGAAATATGTCAAGATGGAGTCTCCCTTTTTCTTTTCTCTTCTTTCTCTCTCCTCTTTCTCTCTCTACCACTTTCTCTCTCTGGATTTTCCCTCACTAGAAAATCTGGAAAACTCTCTGTCCTTCCCAAAATTCTATCCGTGTAAATGAATGAGGGCTTGGTCCTTTATATATATATAGCCCAAGGTTTAGATCATGTGCAAAAGCACATGACTCCTTTGGTGTGGAAAGTGGTAGTTTACTAAGTCAATTATTTTGACTGTTTGGCCGGATTTTTCCACTTTTCATACATATGCCCTCCAAAACCCTGCTATATGACACCCGATCTTGACGAAACTTCAGGTGATCAAACTTGGAGTAATCCGACACCTACTGTAAAAATTTTGGGGAAAACTACTGAGTTTTGACAGCTGCACTTTCGTCTGGAAGAAAATTGCAATACCCACTAATTTTCTAATTTCGAACACAAAACACGTTGTCATTTCTTTATACAAGACAATTAACTGCTGAAAGGACAGACGATCGTCCTCACGACTGATCGGCATGCTATGGTACCAACCGCATGAATTTTTATTAAAATCCTTAACAATTATGGAGTCCCACTAAATTCCAGAAAAATCTAGAATTTCTTGGTTTTCTCGATTTTCTTACATTTAAGACTCCCGCGGTCTCGCGAATCGATATGCGACGGAACTGGAACGATAGGTGGTCATCCAGATAGTCGACCCGCACATTATGCATGATTTTCAAGGAAAAAACACTGAAGTTTTACCAGTGAAATTCCTTATTCCAATGCACTCTTAGACCTAGAGGGGGGGTGAATGGCTCTACTTTAATTTTCTCTACCAATTTTAATTTTAATCAATCACACACAGTCAAACTCACTTGAACACACGGGATTTTTACGTGGAAAACCCTTCCGGGAAAAACCACAGGACCTAGTCTAGCACAAAATCCACTATGAGAAGATTTAAATAATACGAGACTCGAATCTTACCCAACCGGACACGACACAACGTTCCTCGGTATCGATTCCTCAGCTTGCAAACCACGAACACAACTCGTTCGATCTCCGCAACAGCAGCTCCGGTTCCTCACCGGCCAATCTTACTCAAAGTGATTAACCACGGTCTCCGAATACCGATCTCCATCCTTGACGGCTTTAGTACAAGCTAACCAACACTCACAGTAGAGCAACTGTGGGTTTTAGGGTTTATGAAAGCCCTATGGTGATCTCTTAATGTTTAAGGACCATCTAATGCAAAGTATAAAAAATATGCTTTAGAACCATGCAAAACCTAGAGGTCAATTATTGGAGATGAAGATCAATGAACCAAAGAGTTTTTATCAACTCAAAGCAAGCACAAAGTGCTCTAAAAAAGTCTCCAATTGATGTCCCTCACGGATTGGGAGAAGTCCCCTATATATAGGAAAGGTCCAAGAGATTAGAAGTTGCTAAAAAGTGATTTTGGAATGTTTTTTTCATATCAGGGTCTACCCTGGGGGTCCCTGGGTCGACCCATTATAGCAAAATCAAGATTTAGCTGAAAATCCATATCAGGGTCCACCCATGGGGCACATTCGGTCGACCGGATGGTGCCTTTTGGTCGACCGGATGGTCCTCAGGGTCGACCCTCATAAAAATCACTCTCTGCCAAAAAACCTGGTACAAAATGTGGGCTATTCAGGGTCGACCCTGGGGTGCATTTTTTTTATTTTTCATCTTTTTAATCATTGAATGCATTCCCCTATGAACCCTACCCTTTTTTGACTTAATTTTAATGATGAATGAGCACTTTCATGAGGCATCATAGGGTCATCTAGGTCTCTCACTAAATCCCAACTTTTTAGCCACTGTGAGTGATGAGGCTTGAAGAATTTTCACGGCTTCTACTTCACTTTGTCTTCAAACCGGATGAGACCTATTATGACCTAAATACAACCTTTTGGGCTCGAAATTTTGCCAACAATATTTTGACTTTACAATCTCCCCCTTTGACAATTCCGAGACAAAACAACCAATAAAACTAATGGTCATGGTTTTACATACTCTCTTAAACCTACAAGAAACAAAGAGAATGAAAAATACATGACACTGGACATTTGGACTTCTTCCATGGAGCAGTATGCTTTACACGATCTTTGAAGCATCAATCAAACCTGAAATATTGAAACAACCAATACCTTCGTGAAGCATGGGGGAATTTCATAAAAGAAGATAAATATTGAAACAATGAACATCATGCAAGGAGTATGAGTTCTCCCCCTCAATCTGAGATCCCGTCTGAAAAAGTTTCAAAATCATGAACAGGAGAGTAATGTGAATATATGCAACATGTCAGTATGTAACCGGAGATAATATGACATAACAATTTCACATATGATGAATAACATGTGATCAAACTTAGGCACCTTCTCCCCCTTTTTGGCTTGAATTGCCAAGGGAACATCAATCCTACATAACAAAGACTCTAGCATGAAGCAATAGGATCAACAAGGAGCAAAAGCATAGAGAAAACCAAGGAAGCAGAGGCAGGAACTAAATTGCAGAAACAAAGCAAAAGCATCCCATATACAGGAACCAAGGGTGCACAACATAAAGTTCAACCTAGACGCATAATACACACACCGAACTGGCTACATCAAGCATAAACTATGAGCAAAACAAGGCAAAAACCATCATCGCAATAAGAGCTAATCATCCTGGGGCGAAGGAAAGTGACGAGCAACATCATCCTGATATCGAGAACGAAAATCGCGAAGCTCTTGGCGAGATGCCTGCACTATGTCGGAAAGTGCATCAATCCGGCAATTAGTTGCCAAAAAACTGTCCTGAGTAGCAGCGGCATGAGAATCCAGGCGGGCATAAAGATCAGTAGCAAAATGAGACTGAGCAACGACATATCAGCAAACAGGGCAGCCATTTTCTTTAAGGACCAGGGCCTTGACGGAGCTCGAGTATGGCTGAGAGTGGGACCGGCATTCGGGGCCAAATGAGAGATGTCATCATCAATGTCCTCCTCATACTCTGGCATCGCAGCATGGGCCAGACTACTAACCAAGGTGTGAGCACAGATGGGTCCTAAGGAAGGCTTGATAGCCTCAGAGGAATGAGCCCGAACACCCTCAGCAAACATGAGATTGGTGATGAGGACACCAAAAGGAAGAGCAGCTCACTTTTGATGCACAGCGATAGCCTGAAGGATTAGGTCGATAATGTGAGCACCAGTATCAATAGTGTCTCCAGACATGATACTATACAAGAATCGAGCCCTATCCACACTCAGAGTAGTATAGTGCACCTTGGGATGAATGTTGGAACACATAATAAGATGAAGGAGGCGACCCAAATATGAAAGACTGGAGTGAGGTAAAGAAGGATGAGTCCATTTTTGGGAGGGATCATCACAAAGATTGCTGGCCACCATGTCCAAATCATGCATATCCTCATCGGTAGGATATTGGTAAGGGTAATAGGCGCTCGGAATCTGAGAGGCACTAATGAAAAAGGCAATGACATCCGAATTAATGAGCAATTTCTTACCCCTAACCTGAGTTTTGAAGGAAAAATTTCGAGGATTGACAGAATAAATGTTCGCATAAAATTCCCGAACAAGGTCGAGACTAGCATAACCGGTCAAATTTAAAAGACCAGACCATTGGCGAGAGGCAATGATTTCCTCGAAACCAGGATGGGTGAAATCCGAAATGACAATAGCTCATTCAATTGTAACAGCCCGATTTTTAAGCCAAGAATTGAACAGCTTTTCATTCCCTGTGGTACGAAACCGTACAATTTCAGGCTCAGGAGCGGGGACTTGAGATTTACCCTTTGATTTGGCCGAGGGCTGTGAATTGGAAGCACCCATGGCTTTCTTATGAGAAGATGAGGGTGGAGGAACCCTAGAATGGACCGCACAGCCCACATGGATGCCATGGCCAGCATCATATGAGGCATCTGCAGACTCAGGGACATCATCTTCATCCCGAGAGATGACGAGGCGGCACTTAGGGCATCCCGCCATAAAAATAGAGGCAATGAGAAGAAGATATTGAACAGCCATGGATCCAAATGCGAGAATACCGTGAAGATGGATCCAAAGGTAAGGGTTTACCGTGAAGAGAGACGGCTGGAAGTGCGAAGAATACCCCCAGGAACTGAACCACGAAAGGAGGGAGGATCGTACGACACTAAGGGAGAAGCACTACGGCTGCGCAAGAGAACCTCTAGTGAAGGGAGCAGCTCTCCTGTGAAGACGATGGGAAGTTCTGTAACCTGTTAAACACACGATCAGTGAAACCGTGAGCCTAGAAACCAAAAAATGATTGAGATCACGCATGTGATAGCTAAGAACACGGGAATCCCAGCTGGATTCTTGCAGAGGAAAACTCCAAAAGGGAAGGAATCTCCGAAAATCAGCAAGGGGGGTTTCAAAAACCCCATTTCAGGTGTTCGGCCGACCGAACAATCACTCAAGGTCGACCCATTGTGACTAAGGTTCTGAATCCGTGTAAGAGATGAGGGAGACCAATTTGGATGCATGTGAGGGGGTAGCTTTTTGAAGAAGAATCTCTGAAAAATATGAAAGAGAATATCAAATCCCTCCAAAACAAAAATTAGAACAAGCTAGTGACCCAAGGATTGCAACACTTGAAGGGCAAGGTAAGATCTTTTCATGAAAACCTCCAAAATCAACCAACAACATGCAATTTGCTAGAAAAGATTTTCAAAAATTTGTTATTTTGCAAATCAAATTTCTTCATGATAATTTCAATAAGAAAATCCATGATGTGCACATTTTGCAGGTAACCAATACTACCATGTCCAAGAATATGTAGAATAAAATGATGAGTAGACGAGGATATTTCCATCGACACTATGCACAAGGGATGGCAAGACACAGGCACATAATGTAATGTACAGTTAGTAATAGGCTATACCATCAATGTGCAGTGGAGGTGAAATTCTGACCATACACCTTTAGAGGTAAGCACCCTTAGATAGATAAGGACATTAGTGCAAATCAGGAACACCAAGCTTCAAAAATAACTGAGAGATGCATATAGGGTAGTAAAAAAATGAAGAATTTTATGTTCTATTTTTACCCTTTTTATAAGTTGCTCTCACAATGTTGATGGAATTTGTGTTTGGTGAAGCTATTTGTGATCAGTCTTTTTCTTTTGAACTTTGAGATGCAAAAGGTGGATTTCACACTGACTAGGTAGGTAGCCCTAGCTATTGGCAGTAGAGGCTTTCACTCTAGGGACCCAAATAGATACCTACTGTCCTCCTAGGTAGCCATTTCATACTGTTTGCATCCAATAGTGGCTTTCACACTATCCCAGAGGTAGCCCTTTCCCTTGCATAAAACTTTTAAATGGGGGCACATTTTGGGGGATGTACCTTCATGATCAAATCAGATTTTGTCAACTGGAAGAACCATCATGACTAATTTCATTGCCTGTTCATAGGGATATGTACCATTTTCAGGATATAGACAGAGTGCTAGTGCAGATGATTGTGCAACAGTATTTGCCATATTTCTAGCTGTATTTAGCAAGATAGTCTATGTGCACTTCCCTAAAGCATTTTGGTAGGTATTATATCCTCATGTACTCAATAGAATCAAATATGTATCTTGGACAAGCATTATGAGCACAAGAAAAGTTCAGCAAAGCACACCACAAAAGGTCACAACCAATGCCAACGGAAACCTTTTTAAAAAAAAAAAAAAATGTTTTTGGATTTTTGAAATAAGCGAAACAAACCAAAACAGTAGTACACAAAAACAAATAATATACACCGGAGGAATAGATATGGATCTGAGATTACCTAGACTATCAAGAAGCACTCAAATCACTCAATACCGCACACACCGATGGATTTCCTAAGAAACTCAAACCTAAGGGAGTCTAGAGGTTTGGTTAGGAGATCTGCAAGTTGAGTATCAGTTTGCACATATTCCAATGTAATGACACTTTGCTCAACAAGCTCTCGAATGAAGTGATGTCTAATGTCTATGTGTTTGGTGTGAGAGTGTTGCACGGGATTTTTAGAGATGTTGATGGCACTTGTATTATCACAATACATAGTCATGGTGCCCTGTTCTATCCCGTAGTCTTGCAACATTTGTTTCATCCACAGAAGTTGAGTGCAACAACTGCCGGCTGCAATGTACTCAGCCTCGGCAGTAGACAAAGAGATGGAATTCTGTTTTTTGCTAATCCAAGCAACCAAACAGTTTCCAACATAAAAGCATCCTCCGGAGGTGCTTTTCCTATCATCAGCATTTCCGGCCCAATCGGCATCAGAATATCCAACAACCACGGCATTAGTATCAAAGGGATACCATAGGCCAAAGAGAGAGTTCCACTTACATATCGAATAATTCGGTTAACTGCAAGTAAGTGTGACTCTTTGGGGCTTGCTTGATAGCGAGCACAAGCTCCGACACTAAAGGCAATGTCAGGACGACTGGCAATGAGGTAAAGCAGACTACCAATCATACTTCGGTATGTGGTTTGGTCAACACTTTTGCCTGAAGTATCTTTGCTAAGTTTGGTGGTGGTGCTCATAGGAGTGCAAGCATGTTTAGCTAAGCTCATGCCAAATTTCTTTACAAGGTCTTTGGCATATTTGGTTTGGGACACAAATATCTCATTGCTTATTTGTTTTACCAGCAGACCAAGAAAGAAATTCATCTCACCAACCATGCTCATCTCAAATTCATTCTTCATTTGTTCAGCAAAGGAGTGTGTATATGAGTCAGTTGTGGAACCAAAGACAATATCATCAACATATATCTGAGCAATAACCATATCATCCTTGATGTTTTTAATGAATAGGGTCATGTCTACTCCCCCTCTCGAAAATCCCTTTTCTAAGAGGTATGTAGTCAATCTCTCATACCAAGCTCTTGGAGCTTGTTTCAAACCATAGAGAGCCCTTTTTAATCGGTAAACCTGATCAGGATGATTAGGGTCTTCAAACCCTTTTGGCTGTTCCACATAGACTTCTTCCTGAAGAATACCATTCAGAAATGCACTCTTGACATCCATCTGAAAAAGTTTGAATTTGAGATGGCATGCAACAGCAAGCAAGATCCTGATAGACTCTAGTCGGGCAACAGGAGCAAAAGTTTTATCGAAATCAATGCCCTCAATCTGAGTGTATCCCTGTGCAACTAACCTAGCCTTGTTTCTTACAATGGTACCATGTTCATCGGATTTGTTCTTGAAAATCCATTTAGTACCAATAACATTTGTATTTTTAGGCCTAGGAACTAAAAACCATACATCATTCCTTGTAAACTGATTGAGCTCTTCTTGCATGGCATTTATCTAATTTTCATCAGTGAGAGCTTCAGTCATATTTTTGGGTTCAAATGTAGAAGTGTAGCAAAAATGACTAACTTCATTTTCAACTTGTTTTCGAGTTCTCACTCCATTTTCAAGGTTTCCTATTATTTCAGTTGAGGAGTGAGGCCTCATAACTCTAGGATGTGTAGGTTTTTTAGGAGGTGACTTTGGAGGTGATTCATCTTCTGATTTAGATAATGAAATTTTCAGACCTTCATCAGCATTGTCATCCTCTAGTTGCAAGGACTCAGATCCTGAGTCATCAACCACCACATTTATGGACTCCATAACAGTAGAGGTTCTCAAGTTGTACACTCGATAAGCCCTATTAGCTGTGGAATATCCAAGAAAAATCCCTTCATCACTCCGTGAATCAAATTTACCCAATTGCTCTCTATGCCTAAGGATATAGCACTTACTTTTGAATACTCGAAAGTACTTGACATTGGGTTTCTTGTTGTACCACAGCTCATAGGGTGTCTTCCGAGTTCCGGGGCCTAGTGTAGACTCTGTTAATAGTATAGCATGTAGTGCTAACTGCTTCAGCCCAGAAAGGAGCAGTCAGGTTGTTGCTGTGAAGCATCACCCTAGCCATCTCTTGAAGCACCCTGTTCTTTCTTTCCACCACACCATTTTGCTGAGGTGTTATTGGTGCTGAAAATTCATGCTTGATGCTCGCTTCATCATAAAATTCATTGTGCTTGGAGTTTTCAAACTCCTTTCCATGATCACTTCAAATACGAGTGATGGGGCATCCTTTTTCATTTTGCACTCTTAAGCAGATGTTCTTGAAGTTCTCAAATAGATCTGACTTCTCTCTTATGAATGTCACCCAAGACATCCTTGAGAAATCATCAACCATCACTAGGATATATCGCTTTCCTCCTAGACTTTCAGTTCGAGTTGGACCCATGAGATCCATGTATATTAGTTCTAATGGGTGTGAGGTAGCAATATTTGAAGCCTTCTTGTGTGAACTTTTAATTTGTTTGCCAATTTGACATGGCCCACACACAGCAGTAGAGGGCTTCCCTAGCTTTGGCACACCTCTCACACGCTTGTGTTTTGAGAGTTTGCTTAGGTCTTTGAAATTCATGTGACCTAGCCTCCTGTGCCACAGTTCAACTTCTTAAACCTTAGCCCTGTTGCACATTTGAGAAGAACCAACACTAGGAATTAAACTGTAGAGCCCTGGACTTTTTCATGCAATGCATGGCACTTTCGTAGTTAATTTGCCTTTAATGTAGTACAATTAATAAATAAGAAAGAAATTAAAATTTTTGAAACGTCAGAAATCTTCCTTGTCGAAGTACGAACCCAACGCAAGTTGAATCGTCAAAATCCGACAAACGAGTCAAAAGATATGGCCAAAACAGTTTGGACCTGCAGACCACCGATCGCTCGGTCCATGGAGCGATCGATCGGTCCAAAACCGATCAATCGGAGGCTATCGACTGGTGGAAAATTTTGTAAGTGGAAATTTTCCAGAGAACTGATTTTTGACCGAGAGATCGGTCAATACACCGATCGCTCGGTAGGCAACCGATCGATCGGTCATAATCACCGATCGCTCGGTCTTCGTGTTTTGGCAGAAATTTCATTAAGGGTGTTTTCATCTTTTGGGCGTTTCACTCTTTCCTCTTAAGGGTTGCCCGAGCCTTTAGGGCTCATTTACAACACTTAGAGACATTTGAGAGTTAGAGAAAGAGGAGAGGACGATTTCTAACCTAGGGTTTCCATTTGGGGAAGAAATCAAAAGGGGTGAAGACTTAGATCAACCTCAAGCCCATTTTCTTTAAGATTCAAGCTCAAGAACTCGTGGAGCTCGTGTTCCAAGTTAGGGCAGCGCCTCACGAACGTTTTTGGAGGAGTTTTCTTCCTCATTGATCAAGGTCGGTACTTCTTGCTACCCTCCTAGTTCTAGTTCCTCTTTTCCTCCATGTTTCTTTGTTTTCCTTTATCTATACTTGTGCTATGAGTTGGGATGTGTGGATGTTGTGAATGGAGATGGAATGGGCGATTGGATGCCAATGGTTGTGTTGTGATAATTGAAATGGGGAGGGCATTGTATCCATAATGAACAAACATGTATGATGGAATTATAACCCACCAAGAAAAGCATGTTGTAGGGTTAACAAATAATGAACATACCATGTTTGATGGAATGCCAAGGTGAATAAAATGAATAATAAATTAAGAAAATGCATGCTTAAAGTTTATGGAAATTGTTTGGGTTATGATAGTGTGTTTTCGCGCTTTCCCTAATTTTTAATTTGTTACTTGTTTAAATGGTGATGTGCAATGTATTGTGAAATCCCCAAATATGTTATATTTAAATTCAATTGCAAGTATGCACACGACTTCCATAAGCACGGCATGCATGACATGATTTATCGTATTTTCAAGAACATGATTTGAGTTGGGACATATCCTACGATATGTTTTACCTCGCTTTTCACAAGAAAACAAGAACAAACATACCACGAGGGGACTCCCCTCACTCACAAGTGTATTGCATAAAGAAGGGTCTCCCTTCCCTCTCAAGTGCATCTCATAAAGAAGGGTCTCCCTTCCCTCTCAAGTGCATCTCACAAGGATATCTCACAAGTGTATCTGACAAGTTACATGATCACAAGCAAGCACGCATGACACGCATAGCATGGCATGACACGTATGACACGCTCGACAAGATCAAGCAAAAACATGACAAGCTTTCAAGTACAAAAAGGATATTTCAATGTCAAGTCAAACGCACAATGATTTCAAGAGGTTTTATTGGCTTTTACGAAATGCAAGCATGAATATAAATTGCTTTACTTCCTGGTATGACATGAATTGTTCCCGTTTTACATATATGAATTGCTCCTGAATTATGTATTGCCATTTTTATGCTATAACTATTAGTTAGTATTTGGTACCCGCTGAGTATTCCATGCTTAGCCGTACTTCTTATGTCGGCAGGTGATAGCGGAGCGGCTGCTCCTTTTGATGTCTGTGCTCCGAGCCCTTGGGTGGAGGAAGAGTACGTTGAGGAACCTTTAGAGGAACCTCCGATCGAGGGTTACTATTAGATGGTAGTAGATTCTGAGTGATGTAGCTGTGGGTGAGTTGAGAGAGATGTATCCATGTATTTTGGCGGGCCTGTCCGCACTTTCTTTTGTGTATCTTTTTGTATAAACTTGGAACATGTGTGTATATATACATAGAGGTTGTTAGTCTTCCGTTGTGCTATGTTAGTGTATGTTTCCGCCATTTATGTCCTCTATTGTATATGCTCTGTGAGTTTTGCAGGTTGGTTTGTCAAGCAAGTCATGATTAGTCGTCCAAGATTCACTCTAACTTCTAGGGTGGGTTTTGGGTCACGATATAAACCATAACAATTGTCAGTAGTTCTTGACCTTTCCAGAACACACACACCTTTGTCATCCATAACAGAACACTTGTTGTTGGTGAAGTGGAGAGCATGGTGATCATCGCACAATTGACTTATGCTAATTAGATTAGCTTTCAGTCCTTCTACAAACAAGACATCCTTCAGTTTAGGAATGCCTGGTGCTTGGATGACACATTTTCCTTTCACAAAGGATTTGCTTCCATCACCAAAAGTAACAGTCTCATCTGAGCATTCCTCAAGATGAGTAAAGAGGGACTTGTTACCTGTCATATGTCTGGAGCATCCACTATCGAAATACAACATGTCAGAATTTTGGGCTTTCAAAGCGGTGTGGATGACAAGGCATTTTAGATCATCATTTCTCATATAAATGAACTTAGACTTTTGGGGAACCCTATGGTCTTTGTTCACTTCATTTGTAGGCATGACCTTCTTCTTGTTAGATCTCCTGTTCTTCCTTCTTTTCTGGGTGAACCTTGCATTTTGGTCCATCCTGTTACCTTCTTCATGATGAGCATAAGAAGTGTCACGACCATATTACGTACTAGAGAGTTGAGCAATTTACATCACTTCTTCACTCAAACTCCTAGACTTTTCTGCTAAGGCTTGAATTTGCCTTTGGAGATTCCCTTGATGTTGTGTTTGATTCCAAGAACCATTTCGGGGATTTCTCCCAAAGGCATTGCAGTTAGGTTGGATGTGACCCTTCACTCCACAATGGTGACAAGTGGGAATGAACCTGGAATGAGGAGATCTGTTATCCTTGGACTGAACTTTTGTTCTCGCAGTTTCAGTTGAGTTTTTTCCTTGTCCAGAAGTGACAAAAGCTTGGTACAACTGAGAGTTTGGCATCCTAGATGTTGATCCTAAGGAGTTAGAACTCACAAATCTTGGATTTTCATGTATTTGTTCAAATGTAGCAGTGGACATTGTTCCGGCATTCAAAAGACTGGATGGTCTGTCTGGATGCCCTATGCCGGACATGTTTACTGTTGAGCGCTGCATGCTAGTTAGTTTATCCAAGATTTGAGTATTGCTAAGGAGTCTAGCTTCTTTTTCGAGTTCAGTTACTTTCTTAGCTAGCTCATCCTTAACTTTCAGAATATCAAGAAATTCATTTTCTAGAAATCTAACCTTTTCAATAAGGTTATTTCTTTCAGATTCCAATTCTGAAATTCGAGTCTTTGACTCTTCAGATGCACTAATGGAGTTATCTTCCTCAGTTTCTAGAACCTTGATCCATTTGGAGAATTAGGCATTTTCTTCCTCAAGGTATTCTAGTTTGGACACCAGTTCAGCCTTTTCACTTTCAAGCTGAGATACCAGAGCATTCTTCCCTTCTGCTTCTAGTTTGCAGGAGTCTCTTTCTTGTTGGATAAATTTAATTGGCTTGTTCAAATAGATCTTTGCTTTCTTCAGCTTAGAACAACCTTTCATAGGCTTTGTCCATATCTTCATCAGACTCAGAGACAGTGTAACTCTGATCATGATCTTCACCAGACTCACTCACTTGTTCTTCATCACTCTTCTCTTCGTAAGTAGTGGGAGGATGGTCTATCTCTGATAGGATGACAGTGAAAGCCATGTGATTTTCCGATTCCTCACTTGAGGTCGAACTTTCAGATTGTTCTTCATCAGAATCACTATCATCTCATGTGGCATTCATCACCTTTCCCTTAGGCTTCTTCTTGTTAGGGCAATCAGGTGAGATATGGCCATAGCCTTTGCATTCATAGCATTGAATGGCACGAGATTTCTTATCAGTTCCTTTGGGGACTTTCTTGTTATCCCAAGGTTTTGACTTTGGCTTTTCAAGAGGTTTTCCTCCTGGTTTAGGCTTGAACCTTCTATTTGTTTTCAGATATTTTTGAAATTTATTAACAAATAGAGCCAATTCCTTCTCTCCCAACTCAGCATCACTGTCATCCTCATCCAAGGTCTCCCTGACAGTTTTCAAGGCTACAGATTTGTTTTTCTTGGATGGTCGAAGATTGAGTTCGTAGGTTTGGAGTGATCCGACCAATTCCTCAATCTTGATAGCATCAACATTCTTGCTCTCCTCGATGGCAGTGACCTTAGATTGAAACCTTTCCAGTAGAGATCTAAGGATTTTTCTAACAATTTTGGATTCACTGATTTTCTCACCCAGGTTGAAACTGGAGTTAACAATGTCACTTAGTTTAGCATAGAATTTATCAAATGTATCATTGTCCTCCATTTTTAGATTTTCAAATTTTGTGGTGAGAATTTGAAGCTTAGAGATCTTGACAGTGGTTGTACCTTCATGAGTCATTTTCAGAATATCCCATGCCTCCTTTGCTGTTTCACATGAAGAGATTCGTCTGAATTCTTCAACAGTGACTGCAGTAAAGATGGCATTGAGACCTTTCGTGTTCCAACCACTTGTCTCGAGCTCTTCTTTGCTCCAATCCTTGGTACTTTTAGTAAGAATTACATCACCTAGAATATTCACTGGTGGAGTCCATCCATCCTGAATGGACATCCAGATTCTCTCGTCTAAGGATTTGAGAAATGCTCTCATTCGAACTTTCCAATATGCATAATTGTTCCCATCAAACAATGGGGGATGAAAGATGGATCCACCCTCTCTTAAAGTAGTCATTGACTTAAGGATAGACACAAGATCACACTCAAGGGATTTAACCTTATGAGTGAACCTGCTCTGATACCAATTGAAATTCCTTATTCCAATGCACTCTTAGACCCAAAGGGGGGGTGAATAGATCTACTTTAATTTTCTCTACCAATTTTAATTTTAATCAATCACACACAGCCAAACTCACTTGAACACACAGGATTTTTACGTGGAAAACCCTTCCGGGAAAAACCACGGGACCTAGTCTAGCACAGAATCCACTATGAGAAGATTTAAACAATACGAGACTCGAATCTTACCCAACCGGACACGACACAACGTTCCTCGGTATCGATTCCTCAGCTTGCAAACCACGAACATAGCCCGTTCGATCTCCGCAACAGCAGCTCCGGTTCCTCACCCGCCAATCTTACTCAAAGTGATTAACCACGGTCTCCGAATACCGATCTCCGTCCTTGACGGCTTTAGTACAGGCTAACCAACACTCACAGTAGAGCAACTATGGGTTTTAGGGTTTGTGGATGCCCTAGGGTGATCTCTTAATGTTTAAGGATCATCTAATGCAAAATATAGAAAATATGCTTTAGAACCATGCAAAACCTAGAGGTCAATTATTGGAGATGAAGATCGATGAACCAAAGAGTTTTCATCAACTCAAAGCAAGCACAAAGTGCTCTAAAAAGTCTCCAATTGATGTCCCTCACGGATTGGGAGAAGTCCCCTATATATAGGAAAGGTCCAAGAGATTAGAAGTTGCTAAAAAGTGATTTTGGAATGTTTTTTTCATATCAAGGTCGACCCATTATAGTAAAATCAAGATTTAGCCGAAAATCCATATCAGGGTCGACCCATGGGGCACATTCGGTCGACCGGATGGTGCCTTTTGGTCGACCGGATGGTCCTCAGGGTCGACCCTCACAAAAATCACTCTCTGCCAAAAAACCTGGTACAAAATGTGGGCTATTCAGGGTCGACCCAAAACGGTCAGGGTCGACCCTGGGGTGATTTTTTTTTTTCATATTTTTAATCATTGAATGCATTCCCCTATCAACCCTACCCTTTTTTGACTTAATTTTAATGATGAATGAGCACTTTCATGAGGCATCATAGGGTCATCTAGGTCTCTCACTAAATCCCAACTTTTTAGCCACTGTGAGTGATGAGGCTTCAAGAATCTTCACGGCTTCTACTTCACTTTGTCTTCAAACCGGATGAGACCTATTATGACCTAAATACAATCTTTTGGGCTCGGAATTTTGCCAACAACATTTTGACGACTTTACAACCAGTACAATCCAATCCCGAACAAAACCCACTTTTTATCAATTTAACAAATAATTAACTAATTAACCTCCATTAAGGACCCATAAACGCATAATTTTATTATATTAAAATTTCGGGTCATTACAGGTATTGCTTCTACCGTCAATTCCTATTTTTTGAGATTTGAGCCTTGTACAGGACCCAGACCTGGTAGGAGGTCAGTCTAGGCCCTACCATGCTATCTACACCCATCTCAGACCATACCAGACCCTTAACTGCGGTTAACAACCCTGATTAGTTTTTAGTCATGGTTAAGCCCATTTAACTTTGGAAAATATAGAAAATCCCAAAAAATATCAAAATGAAAAAAAAATCTAACCTTGACTCTTTAAACCATAGTTAACATGTTTTAACCATGGTCAACCCTTTTAACCTTGGTTAAACAACTTAAACCATGGTTAAATGCTTCCCTTGGCCTCCGGACCTAATCCCTTAGCCTCCAAGCTCACCCCTAAGCCTCCGAGCTCAAAACGTAGGCCTCCGGGCCCATGTCCTAGCCTCCGGGCTTAGTCCTTTAGTCTCCGGGTTAAAGCCTTAGGCTCCGGGCTCGACCGTAGGCATCCGGGCCTAACCTTAGGCCTTTGGGCCCATACCTTGGCCTCATGGCCCAATCCCTTAGCCTTCGAGATCATCGCTAGGCCTCCAAACCAAAACCTTGGCCTCCAGGCCGAATCCATTAGCCTCTAGGCTAGACCTTAAGCCTCCGGACCCATTCCTTAGTACCCAGACTAAACTATAGCTACCCAATGAATTTGACCTCCCTGGTCAACCAACCTTAGTTTACTAGACTAAATCTTAGCCACTCTGGTGCACACACACTCCCCTTAGCCTTGGCACGAGCTCATGTGCCAGAACTACGCTCAGTCTGATCTCACCCCGGTGAGTACGTAGGCAACCCAACCCGGGTTCGACCCTAGTTAGGACATTTTTCCTTTCTTGGATTACTATACTCTAAAACTTGGGCATTTCACTAAAATTTGACATTAGCTTGGCTTATACCTAGGGAGTGGGTAACCATTGTAAAATGGAGGCCCCGGGTGCCTAACACCTTTCCCGGGACTTAATCAAATCTCTTACCTAGACTCTAATCACGGACCATTATCTTAATCTGAAATATCCCGGGTTCTATCCCCAAGAATGAATAGGTGGCGACTCCCAGTCTTTTTCCTTTAAAGACCCCGGGTGGGCGAAAATCTGCGCTCACAGCATTCAACTAATAGATAGTTGATGGGGTTAGCAAATCTACTCAAGCTATGCAAGCGGAAGAAGCTGGGATTCAGCAGATTAGTGCTCTTGCTCTGCAATAAAAAAAATATATATATGTTAAATGTTCTCACTACTTACCCTATGACAACTACTATTGGTTTCTCTTCCTTTCACCCATAATCTCTTTACAACCGGTTGTTGCTGGGGCTGGAAAGAAGACTTCTTGTGCAGTTGGCAATGCCACAAAGATCTTCATGAATATGGTCTCCCGAGGGGAGTAAGGAAGATAATGGGATTGACAGGGTGGAATTTTGACCACTTTGTTAACAAGGTGTCTTTTAGATGATAATCTATACAAATTGTAGAAAACTCATTAATCGATCCAAATGATTTACTGTATTTGGATATTGTATATCTTTAGAAAAATTAGAACCCAAGAAATAACGAGATAATTTGTTATACCCTTATATGTCTTTCTATGCTCCACATCGTATACATGATGTTGTAAATTGTACATGTGGTCATCGATCCAAAGTGTCGGGATTCTTAGCTGCACATTGTATTCTCAATTCCTCTATCAAACCTTGACAAAAGATGCTTGTGAACTAAAACCCACATGTTCATCATCATACAGATTATGAGAAGTGTTTTCCAGGTTAGAATATAATAATTCCTCCTAAAATAGATCCTATAAATCCAAATGCTCAGAAGGTCTATTCCATATGTAAAGGAAAACTAATGACCTGGGGTTGTAAAATCTTTTGCCAACCATTTTTAGGCCTTGGCGTGGCCTTTTTCACGACGTTGTCAGGATTTTCCGGTTCAGATTGAACCTACAAGAACCGAATTTGAAGCTTACCTAACCAAATTCAGGCTAGAACAACCTGTAAACCCACCTGTAATTGATCGATTCCCTAGTTTTTGATTGACGTAGATCAACCTATTTTGGATTAGAACAAGTATGGGTGAAGGGTGTTAAAATGGGGTCAACTTTGAACAAAACCCATACATTTAAGAATCTGGGTATTATTATAGCAATGATAGTCCAAGTTTTTGTTTTTGATCTTCAATTAGAGGACCATTTGAAGATGGTTTGAACAGGCTAGACATGATGGTTTGCATGGAGTAGACTCTATATGTTTTATCCATTAAAGTAACAAGATGGTTTGATTAGTTAACAAAACTTCAACTTTAAGCATTAACCCTTCAAATTAAGAAAATAAATTATACCTTCATTTTGTTAATTACCATTTTAGATTTTGCTAGGAATTTGATGTAGTCTAAAGGAGAAAACTGCAACAATCAATCGAACATCCACAAAGATTGAAGGAGAAAATACAAGACTCAAGGTCTTCTATATTGATAATGCTTCAAAACACTGATTCTCCAAGGACAACCCCCTTGGTTTAAATAGGAAACAAGAGACTTACATTTAAAAAGCCTAGGTAATGACCACTAATAGTTACAAGGAAAGAAATAAAAGTTTCAACAAGTAATTAGGTGATGACTTTTACAAGTTTCTAGACAATCATTAAATGCAACTACAAGTAACTAGGATGGTGAAACTTCCAAAGATCAACTTCCAAGATAGGTCATTACTCCAAAATGTCATGTGGACTTGGGCTCTTCTAGAAGAAAACTCTCTTTTATGGGCTTGGGCCCCCTTCATGAACTTGGGTCATTCTTTGATCTTACCAATCATTAGAAAATTGGATGCTCCTGCATCAAGTACCTCTGGTTTGAAAAAGTTCGCCCTCGAACTTAATTCTTTATTCTTGAATTCTTCCAAAGCTTGTTTATTAATAACTTTCAAATCATCTTCTGAAATCCAAGTAGCTTCTGTTTTCAGCTTTCCTTTCCGTTGAATAAGATATTGAGTGTAAGATCGATGTCGGGTGGTGGTGATTCGTCAATCAAGGATCTCAATAAGGCTTCCAATCATGCACTTTTTACATTCATTTGATATAGTTTAAACGCTTTATAACTAGAGTTTTTCATCAAGTAAGTATCTAAAAATTATTTTTACAGCAGTTAGGTGAGATTCTTTTGGACAGGATTGGAATCTTGCACAAATACAAATACTGAACATAATGTCAGGTCTACTTACAGTAAGATACAAAAGGCTTCCAATCATGCCTCTATAGAGTTTTTCATCAATATTTTTTCCTTTTTCATCCTTATCAAGTTTGGTTGATGGACTCATAGGAGTATCCATTATTTTAGTATATTCTATTCTAAACATTTTAAGTAGTTCTTTAGTATATTTAGCTTGATTAACAAATATTCCTTGTTTGGTTTGTTTAATTTAGAGTCTTAAGAAGAATGTTAATTCACCCATCATGCTCATTTCAAATTCATTTTGTATAGTTTTAGCAAACATTTCATAAAGAGATTCATTTGTTGATCCAAATATGATATCATCTACATAGATTTGGATTATTAACATATCATTATTTTTAGTCATTATGAATAAAGTTGTGTCAATTTTACCTCTTATGAATCCATTTTCAATTAAGAAGCTACATAGCCTGTCATACCAAGCTCTTGGAAGTTGTTTTAATCCATATAAGACTTTAGTTGGCTTAAATACATGATTAGGAAATTTATGATTTTCAAAGCAATGTGGTTAATTTACATAAACTTCTTCATTGATATACCCATTTAGAAATGCATTGTTTACATTCATTTGATATAGTTTAAACGCTTTATAACTAGCAAAAGCAAGTAACATTCTTATAGCTTCTGGTCTATCAACCGGGGCAAATGTTTCATCATAGTCTATCCCCTTTGTAACCTTGAGCTACTAATCTTGCTTTATTTTTAACTACATTCCCATTTTCATCCTTTTTATTTCTGAAAACTCATTTTGTACCAATTATAGATCTATCATTTGGTTTAAATACTAAATTTCAGACTTGATTTCTATCGAATTGATTTAATTCTTCTTGCATAGCAATGCCCCAAGATTCATCTTCAATAGCTTCTACGGCATTTTTAGGTTCAATTTGACTTAGGAATGCAAGGTTCATTAGATTTCTTCTTGTTCTAACCCCTTGTTCCATATTACCAAGTATTAGATCTTTAGGATGATCTTTTATTAATTTCCAAGCTTTAGGAAGTTGATAAGATTCTTCATCTTCATTTACTTCTTCATTATCTATTTCAATGGGTTTATAACTTGATTCTTCTTTTTCTTGATTATCCTTATTTTCTATATTGATTTCTAAGTTGGATAGTTATTTTGGAAGATTTTCAGCTTCATCATCAATATTAGTATTGATTTTGTTAAATGGATTTGATTCATCAAAAACTACATGAATTGATTCTTCAACAATTAATGATTTCTTATTAAACACTCTATAGGCTTTGCTATTTGTTGAATATCCTAGGAAAATCCTTCCACAGATTTAGCATCAAATTTCTTAAGATGTTTATTATTAAGTATGAAGCATTTACATTCAAACACCTTAAAATAACTTATATTGGGAATTCTTCCATTCCAAAGCTCATATGGAGTTTTATTTAGTTTGTTTCTTATAACAACTCTATTAATTACATAGCATGAAGTGTTAATGGCTTCAGCCCAAAAATAATTTGGTAATTTATTTTCATTAAGCATTGTTCTAACCATTTCTTGAAGAGATCTATTCTTTTTTTCTACTATACCATTTTGTTGTAGAGTTCTAGGTGCTAAAAAATTATGATTAAAACCATTTTCATCACAAAAAGATTCAAGTTCTTTATTTTTAAATTTTCCTCCTCTATCCTTTCTTATGTTGTTAATAGAATAACCTTTTTCATTTTGAACTCTTTTACAGAACTTTTTAAATAGAGAAAGTGCTTCATTTTTATGAGAAAGAAATAGTACCTATGAATATCTTGAAAAATCATCCATTATAACAAAAGCATAAGTTTTTCCAGCTAGGATAGCTACTTCATTTGGACCAAAAAGATCCATATGCAAAAGTTCTAATGGCATAGTGGTAGAAATCATTTTCTTGGATTTAAATGAGGATTTTATTTGTTTTCCAAATTGACAAGCATCACAAATTTTATCTTTGATAAATTTAGTTTTAGGTAATCCTTTAACTAATTCTTTTTTAGAGAGTTTAGACAGAAGATCCATACTAGCATATCCTAGTCTCCTATGTCATAACCAACTAGCTTCATCTATAGCAGAAAAACACATCATGTTTTGAGATTTAAGTTCATCAAAATCTAAGGTATAAATATTTTCATTTCAATGTACTACAAACAAAGTATTTTGATTATCTTTATCCTTAATCATGTAGATATTTAATTTAAATGAAACATTCAGTCTCTTATCACAAAGTTGGCTAATACTTATGAGATTATGCTTAAGGCCATCAACGAGTAGTACATTCTCAATAAAAACATATTTATTCTTACCAATGTTACCTATGCAGATGATCTTCCCTTTAGCATTGTCTCCAAATGTCACATGACCGACATCCTTTGAAGTGATTGATGCAAATAGTTCCTTGTTCCCAGTCATATGCCTTGAGCATTCACTGTCCAAGAACCATGTTGTCTTGGAAGTTCTTAATTTGAAGTATACCTACACATCCAATTCAAATAACTCCAAGATACTTTCCCTCCGATACCCAAACAGTTTTGGATGGAACCCAAAGTGATCTGGGTTGTGGTTTGGGACGATTAGTTCCTTTGTGAACCCATATCATTCTTGGTCCTTTATGGTTAGTTTTTGATAGAGAAAATGTTCATTTTGGAACCCAAACTTTTCTAATTATTTTACCATTATAAAATGAGGTAAATGGTGAAGTTTGGTGACTACTTAATTTTGTAAAGAAGTTTTGATAATCTTTTTTTTTTGGGAAAGTATTATAACCAAGTCCAGCCTTGTTAAAAACACATCTTTACTGTCCTAAGAGTCTTTCTAGGTTCTTTTTACCATTTGTGAATGTGAGGACAATATTAATCAAGTCCTTGACTTTATCTTTTAGCTCATCACATTCACATGGTGAGTTATGAGGAGCATTTTCAATATCATTTAATTTCTTACTCAATTCCTCATTCTCAATGGCTAACACACTTTTTTCTTTTTGTAGAGTTTCACATGATTGTGAGAGAGTGTGGATTTCCTTTTTAAATGATTTATTTAATTTAGCTATTCTACCAAATTCAATATAAAGTTCATCAAATGTTTCTCTTATTTCATCATATGAGAAAGAATCATTTAGGGAAGAAGTTACCTCATCCTCATTTGCCATGAGGCACAAACTTGTCATCTCTTCATCACTTGAATCTTCTGACTTGCTTCCCTCTTAGTCATCCCAAGTTGCCATCATAGCCTTTTTCTTGTACTTTTGGCTCTTCTTGAGTTGAAGGCAGTCAGTCCTTGTGTGGCCTGGCTTCTTGCATTCATAACAGGTGAGAGGTTCCTTCTTGCTAGATTCAGCTTTGTTCACTTCTTTTGAGAACTCTTTCTTGTATGATATCTTTTTGAAATTCTTCTTATGCTTGAGGAACCTTTTGAACCTTCTTGCCATCAAGGTTATATCTTCATCATCACTGCTGGTTTCCTCATCACTATTTTCAACTTGAGTAGTCTTGAGGGCCAGCCCTTTCTTGGTTCTTGGTTCATCAGGCATTTGATCCTTCATGATGACTTCGTGAGTCATAAGAGATCCAAGCAGCTCATCCATGGGCAGTTTGGTGAGGTCCTTGGCTTCTTGAATAGCTGTCACTTTTGGAGTCCATTCTTTGGGCAGTGATCTCAGAATCTTTCTCACATTTTCTGCATTTCAATACACTTTACCCAGATATTTCAAACCATTTAATATGTTAGTAAATCTAGTGAACATATCACCAATAGATTCTTCTTTTTCCATTTTGAATAATGGTGCTTCCTCTTTCCATAATTCTACTCAATTTAATTTCCACTTTTAGTGTATATTGGACAGCTTTGTCCAATGTCTTTGGTTCTAACATCATGATTTCATCTTGGATTGGTATTCTCAACCCGGAAATAAATCAAGACACTAATTATTGCTCAATCTCTCTCAATTTATTTCGACTTACTAATGCATAAAAAGTATCTGCATAATCAGAAACTAACCTCATACCCTGTTTTAAGTGATGAAGCCGTTGGTACAAAGTTTGAGTATAATTGGTGGGTAGAAACTTGACTTCAAGGGCAACAGCCTTCATGCGTCTCCACGTAGAAATTCGTTGCTTTCCTTCAATCTCACGATTCCCTTGTAAAGTTTTCCACCATATAAATGCATGACCCCTCAACTGGGTTTGCAAAAATATGATTTTGTGAAGGTTCGGCATATTCTTCCTTTCAAAGAAAGACTCCACATTTTCCACCCAATCGGCAAAGTCATCGGGTTGTAGATGTCCCAAAAATTTCAGAATATCTACTCAAATTTCTCTTTGACTTCTTTCCAACCAAGACTCGAATAATTCTTTCGGATAATGGTAATTCATCATTATCACCATTATCAATAACTTGGATTGTATCTTTTTCATCGGATTCATCATTTTCATTCATACAGTGATAGTTTTCCAATTGAGCAAGTTTCAATCGGATTTCTTCAATTTCGGGATTGTTGTTAGCACGATGTCCTCTTCCTCGACCACCACGGACACCACAACCTCTTCCTAGAGCAGTCATTGCGCATACAGCAGCGTATTTAGGCTCTAATTTAGAAAGAAAGGTGTTGAAAAAGTTATACGAACCCGCTCTGATACCAAATGATGTATTGTAAAGGAGAAAACTGCAGCAATCAATCAAACATCCACAAAGATTGAAGGAGAAAATACAAGATTCAAGGTCTTCTATATTGATAATGCTTCAAAACTGATTCTCCAAGAGCAACTCCCTTGGTTTAATTAGACAACAAGAGACTCATATTTAAAAAGTCTAAGTAATGACCACTACTAGTTACAAGGAAAGAAATAAAAGCTTCAACAAGTAACTAGGTGATGACTTTTATAAGTTTCTAGACAATCATTAAATGCAACTACAAGTAATTAGGATGGTGAAACTTCCTAAGATTAATTTCCAAGATAGGTCATTACTCCAAAATGTCATGTGGACTTGGGCTCTTCTAGAAGAAAACTCTCTTTTATGGGCTTGGGCCCCCTTCATGAACTTGGGTCATTCTTTGATCTTACCAATCATTAGAAAATTGGATGCTCCTGCATCAGAATTTTAGGCGGATAAGATAATCTGGAGGTAAACAGCCATAATTTTAGTTAATATGTTCGATTCACATTCAAATCAAAGCTTAAAGTACATATAGTAAGTTGGTGCTCATCCAACTTGAATTATTTTATGATTATCAAAACTAAGGTGTACTCTATTAACACCAACTAGGGGGGGCTGGCAAGGTCCACGCCTCAGGAAGGGGAGGTTATGAGTTCAATTCCCTTTTCCTTATTGACCAACCTCAAGGATTTAAGCCTCTGCACATGCCCTGGGATTAGTCGGATGCTCTTATAAGAGGCCCAAACACCCCTGTTACCCAAAAAGAAGAAGAAAGATTCAACTTAGATGTCCTAAACATGGTGATACAAGTTCTAATCCAGGAAGGCCAAGAACTTAGAGCATTGATAATAAGAGAGAGCTACCTAAGCACTCTTTGGTTTCCAAATATATATATATGTAGCGGAACTCTGTTTTAAGCGCCTTGAGCAGAGCTCCCCTTTTAGTATAAATTTGGTAGTATAAATTTGGTGGAAATATTGAATTATGGAGAGAAATCTGTTTAGAAAATTTCAATTATCTCTCTCCATAATTACAATATTACCACTTTCTCGACTCAAGGCACTTAAAGCAGTCTGGGGACTCTCTCTAAATTCATATGGGATGTTAACTCGGGATCTCACAACCAAATTACCAAACCATCCTTCCTTGATGGCAGGTGTTTCCAAACAATGTGAAGGTACATACCCAAGTAGGTGATACATTCGTGGAAACGACTTGAACCAGAATCAGCAACCAAATTTATAAATAAAGCCCTAAAATATAATAATTAAATTAAAGGTGTGCTAGCCGTGTTCTCGTGCATTCCGTACTCAGTCAAAAACCAACAAAAGAGAGAAGATGGAGTTCTTGACACTGGGACCACTAATGTGGCTAAATTCTCGTCACCAGTGCATTATGCAGTCCCAACTATAGTATGACCGAAACCTATGCTTCCTTCTTCTTGGACCGAAACCGTTGCTTCTTTCCTCTTGGGACCGAAACTGTTTGGACACTTTTGGGTCGTAGCCCATTCAAAGAAGGAAAATCCAATCCTCCCCAACACAAAGCATTTTGGTGGGCAAACGCACAAAAGAGCACAAGGAACAGAGTAATCCTTTTATCACCTACCCCCTTTAGCAGCCTTTAATTTGTAACAGTCTCGTTGTTGCTAGAAAATCAAAGAGGCACGTGGAGGCTCCTGAATCAATGCTGTCGGGTTCCTTCGCAAGCTAACATTGGAGGTGATCCAGAGTCAAAAAAAAAAAAAATTTATAGCCCTTCCGACAGCTGTCCCTCTATTTCCCTGTTACCTTTGGAACAGCGGAGACCATAGCTTCCTCTTTAAAATAGGACAATACCTAACCTATCCGAGTGGTTTCCATTTGTAACGAAATAACCAGTCCTTATTGATCCACGTCCCAATTTTAAGAGCAATAGTTCGCTGCAGGGGCGAGGACCAAACAATTCCTCCTCTCTCTCTCTCTCTCTCAAAGCCGCCCCTTCACATGTTATAAACTTGAATTAATTTTTTCAACCTTATGGTTGACTTTCTTTTTTTTTCTTTCTAAAAAAACCAATTGTAGATGGGTGAACGTAAGGGTGGGTGAAACTTAACCATAGTTAAAGAGAGTTAAAAGTAGGACACGTTGCAAGAAACGGGGAGGCAAGATGCCCCTCCTCGTGTCACCGACGAAGGAGGTGATTATTTTCCCAATTTTAAATATTCATCAATTATGGTTAAAATTCACTCACCCCTAAGGTTAAGCAATCCAACCTTGATTTTTCCAACAAAAAAAAAACCCAATTCTTAATTTTAATTTGTTTATGCTTAACCAAAGTTAAAATAGGTGTTAAAAGGGACATGACGACACGGGTAAGATAGGAAAAGGACTCAGGTCCACTAATCACTAAACACTGCTCTTTTAAAGTAATGATACTTACACTCATTCCATCCATCAGTTGACCATTACTCAACTTATAGAAATACTAATGTACGAGGATGTCATGTGATGAATTGTATAAACTTTCAAAATTGTCCTTTCATTTTTCAGAAAACACTATTCATACTCCAAAACCAAGGATTAGTGGGTAACTCTTAACCACGTTTAAATGGTGTTAAAAAGGACTCGCGGCAACCTTAAGGATGAGAACCAGATTTTTAAATAATAAAAAAATAATGTTTCGAGAGTAAGACATGTTTTCTGAAAATTAAAGGATCAATTTTGAAAGTTAATATACTTTATCCCATGACATCAGTATTTCTATGAGTTGACTAATGGTCAACTGGTGGAAAGGATGTAAGTGTCATTATTTTAAAAAGGATACCTAATGTATTTTCTAAAAGGAAAATAGTCACCTCCTAGGAGGGGACTTACCATCTCATCCCCTTTTTCTGGGCCATGTGTCTCCTTTTTTCTCTCATTAACTGTGGTTAAGATTCGGTCAAAATTAGGGTTCACACATCTACCCTTGGTTTTTAGAAAAAATTATTTTTAAAAAATTAACCACAAGAAATTGATTAATTTTTTAACCATAGTTCCAAGTAGTCCCCTCCTCCGCCGAGGAGGTGACTGTTGCTCTAAAAAAACTGAGGAGGTCTATGTGAAGTTTTGCCAAACCTGAGCTGTGTAAATGAATTTTCCCGTGTACTTTCGTCAATGTAAATGTATTTTCTCCACTTCACGGGCATTGGTTTCGGAGTTGGACCCAAAGTGGCAGACTGGCGGGCAGAGTTGAAACTTTGACAGCAATGAACAAAAGTCTAGTGCGCTGTCACACATCACAAAAGTATGATATAATATTTATTTATTTTTTTAATTATTAAAATTAAATGTATCTTTACATTTTTTGTTGTGAAAAAAAAAATTATTTTTAGTAATTTAAAATATTACTTTTGGAAAGAGTAATAACAGACAAGTTTTCACACAAGAGGTGGGGTGCCTCTATAGAGGGGCCTTGGGATCCAATCCCCCAATGTGATGAGTTGTAAGAGCTCTAATCCGCAAGCTAACCGCTAACCTTGTACTAGAATAGGTAAATGATATTTTAAGCCAAAAAAAAAAAATAGCAATAATTTTTCTGATATGATTTGGGAAGCGTTTTGGTCTTTTGTAGCTTATGATGTGCTAACTCCACAAAAAGGAGGTCTCATAATAATGCCAACAACACTTTTTTCTTAGACCACAAAATTTTCCAAATTTTCCTTATGGAAATGGTAATCTGGAAATTATAAATATAAAAAGGGTATTTTTTTTCAATAGATTTTTTAAAATAATTCTTCAAAAACCTACCAAAGGCATATTTTATGTTCTTTCAGTTATATCCAAGCTCTTGTTCAAACTAAGTGGATAGAGTGTGGGTGCACAATGGATAGAAGATTCTTTCTTCCACCTTTGAAAGAAAAAGGCCAAACAAGTCATGACCCTACACTCAACTCAACATACAAAGTAGAATATATGACGTGATACTGATCAAACACTACAAGTAAAGCAAGAGAGCTCTCTTATTTGTTTCAGAAGAAGAAAAAAAAAGGAGAGATCAAGATGGCTGAGTCTGTTATTTCTTTTTTGGTTAATAGGCTTGGGGACTTACTCATTCAAGAAATAATTTTCTTGCACGGGGTGCATGAACAACTTGAGGAGCTACAAACTGACATGAGAGGGATGCAGTCCTTCTTAAAAGCTGCAGATGCATCTGCGTACCAAGGAAATGAACAGGTTCGTAACTTGGTTAACGAAATCAAGGGCATTGCATACGACTCTGAGGATGTGGTCGACACCTTCATCTTCCAAGTCGCATCCAGGGGTCGTTATGGCGTCCTCAAGAGGTACGCTTCCATCTTCAACGAGTGGATAGATCTCTACAAAACTGGAAGGAAAATCCAAGCGATCCAAAAGAGGATCCACGCCATCACTAATAGATGGAAAACTTTCAACATAAAGAATATTGATGAAGGGGAAGGCACCAGTTCTGCGAACCAAAAGCAGCAACAACTAAGGCGGACCTATCCTCATGCCGAGGAAGAGGATGCTATCAGCTTAGAGAAAGACATGGAGGCATTGGTGGCTCAGTTGATTACGGCAGAGGAGCGACGCCGCGTTATTTCCATCGTGGGTATGGGGGGTTTGGGTAAGACCACTCTGGCCACCAAACTTTATAACCATAATCCTGTCAAGCTTCATTTTGATTGTAGAGCTTGGGTTTTTATATCTCAACAATGTCAAAAAAAGGATGTTTTACAGGCTATTCTTAAACGAGTCAGTGCTCCTACAACAGAGGAGATGGAAAGAATGAATGAGGATGACTTGGTGGAGAAGCTTTACCATGTCCTACAAGAGAAGCGGTATCTAGTAGTTCTTGATGACATATGGAGCATGGATACTTGGAATCTTCTAAAAATTGCATTTCCCAAAGGAAAGGTTGGAAGTAAAATAATGATCACCACCCGCAACATACAAGTTGCTCTGCATGCGGATCCATTTAGCCTTCCCCACGAACCTCGGCGCCTAACAGATGAAGAGAGTTGGGTGCTGCTTTGCAAGAAAGCATTCCCAAAGGACGTTGTTGCCAGAGGTGATTTCCCTGATGCAGAGATGGAGCGGTTAGGAAGGGAGATGGTGAAAAAATGTGGAGGTCTGCCTCTAGCAGTGGTTGTACTTGGAGGCCTATTAGCGACTAAGAAGTCACCATATGAGTGGGAGATGTTGTACATAAACTTTAATATCCTCCTAAGTGAAGGCCAACTACAACAACGAGTAATGGGGATATTAGCTTTAAGCTATCATGATTTGCCCTATTACTTGAAACCATGCTTCCTCTATCTGGGTCTATTCCCGGAAGACTTTGAGATCTCCACAAGTCAACTGATTCGACTGTGGGTGGCTGAAGGTTTTGTAATACTACAAGAGGAAGGAGAGGGAGAAAGAACAATGGAGGACTTGGCAGAAAAATGCTTGGAGGAGCTAATCTTTAGGTGCATGGTTCAGGTAGGAAGACGGGACAGTAATGAGAGGGTGAAAACATTCCGCATTCACGATCTTATGCGAGACCTATGCATAAAAGAGGCCAAAGTGGACAGTTTCCTTGAGATTCTTCACAAAGGTGGGCATATGGAAGTGGCTGATTCTTTTTCAATTTCAGTAGCTAAAGCGCGTAGATGTGCCATCCATTTTGGAGATAACATGAATGTTCCATGGGAACAAAAAAGTTCACACCTCCGGTCTATTTTATTTTTTCAGACAGCAGCAAAGAAGATTAATATTGGATTGGGAATTATGCAAATGATATCTATTTGCAAGAAATTTAAACTACTTCGGGTCCTAGATCTTAGAGGTGGTCTTCAATTAACGAGTTTAGATAGAGAAATAGGAAGTCTAATACACTTGAGATTCTTAGGGTTTAGGGATTCATTTGAATTAGAGCTTCCACCATCTCTGGGCAATTTACGAGGCCTACAAACCCTTGATTTTAAGCTTCACGATTCACATTTACATTTAGGTATTAGTCCTCGATATAAAGTACCCAACGTGATATGCAAGATGAAGCAATTGAGACATCTATACCTCAATCCATATTTAGATAGTGGGCACCTGAGATTGGACACTTTGAGCAACCTTCAGACTCTATCTAACATATGGGCCGGGGGTTGGATAGAAAAAGATCTGTCCAAATTAACTAATATTCGAAAACTGGAAATATGGTTCACACAAAGAAGACAAGTGGAGATAGTACTTGAATCCCTCATCCTCAGATTGAAGAGCCTAAGTTTCATCTTCTCTGATGAGCTCTCTAGTGATAAAACATTTCCAGATCTGAAACCAATTTTTCGTTGCAATCTTCTCTCTAAATTACACCTACGTGGAAGGATAGAGAATCTTGTACCGGAAAACAACCCATTCCCACTAAACCTTACCAAGTTACACTTGAACGATTCTCAACTAGAGCAAGATCAGATGGCAATCCTGGAAAATCTGCCCAGATTAAAGATACTCCTTTTAGGCTCTAATTCGTTCATAGGGAAGGAAATGGTTTGTTCCACACGAGGGTTTCCTCAACTCAAATTGCTAACGCTTTCTTTTCTGAGAGAATTAGAAGAGTGGAGAGTAGAGGAAGGAGCGATGCCAAGTCTCAGGCATTTAGAGATTCATTATTGCGAGAAGCTGAGGATGGTTCCAGAAGGATTGAAGTTTGTCACTACCCTCCTCGAATTGAAGATCAAACGGATGCCAGAGAATTTCAAAGATAGGCTTCAAGTATTAGATGGAAGAGGAGGACGGGACCTCTACACAGTCCAACACATACCCTCCATCACATTCCTCGACCAAGAAGAAGAAGAGTAACTCAAGACATTGATTGAAGAAGAAGATAAGGAAATAATTCTCATCATCTACAAATACAGAGAATCTCACTCATGTCTTTTCTTCGGTGGTAAGTCTTAATAAGCTTTAAATCCGTGTACTTTTATATTGAAATTAATTTTGCAAAAAAATTATGCATCACATCTTTGGGATAATTTATATGGGATCATAGGAGTTACCTTCACTGAATACCTGTAGCATCCATTTGTTTTAATTCAAACTGACATATTTATGCATGGTAATATGCTAAGGCAATATGAGTTACCTTCACTGAAAACCCTAAATTATCTATCTAGCTCTTCATCAAGACTGTAAGTGAGAATTCTTTGAATTTGCTTGGAACTCAGAAAAATTTACACCTTCAGCAAATTCTTCTGTGGTTAATTTTCTGCAATAGTTTTTGTGGGAGCATGCTTCCAGAAACCCTGATAATTACTTTAATTTGAGTTAGCCAATAATCTCTCTCAGTAGGCATAATACTGATGCAGTTAGTTTCTATTATAACTATATTTTCAGAAACAAGCTTTCAGTTAATTTGTAGTTGACTATCTATTTTAATTGTGGGTGCGAGTCTACGATTAAGTATTTTTAAATAACAAAAGGACTCAATGTTTTTCAAAAATTTCCGTGTTTGTGTGCATTTTGATTTTGCTTAATGTATTCGTGTATATATTATGCTTGCTGGAAATATAAATTATAAAGTAATGACTGAGTTTATATTTAATTTAATTTGACTCTATGCTGACTTTGCGTGAAGTATATGTACACTATGAATAGAAGTATTACTATAATAAATTTCAGAAATTCTATTATTGAATGATCTTGTTTAGTTTCCGATGAACAAAATCAAGCAGACATTCTGAGCCTTTGAAAGTATCTATTGAAAAAAAGATGGTTGATTTCTATATGTTGAAGGGGTGTTTTCTGCATATTAAGTGTTTCGATTAGGCCTTATATCCCAAAGTATGGCAACAATTGTTGTAATTTGTATATTGATAGGAATTTTCTGCAATCATTTTAGTTTAAATTTCGTATACAATATATCTTTGTATTCATTTATTTGTTAGGTGAAGCGTGTTCACTTTCTTTAATTACATTTTGACCAAAGACTTTGAGCAGTGACTGTCGCACCAACTACATCTATAAGTGGACTTGCTCATGGAGCCACCCTGGCTTCTCATTTGGTGGAACATATATTAATCTTCTTTATGGTCGCTAAGAAGGTTGATACATTGGGCTGCCATAAGTGATGTTCTCTTTTTCTTTTTTCTTTTTTCCTTTTTCCTTTTAGTTTGTGGTAGCTCTATGTGTTCTTATTGAAAGATTATTTGATAAACCACCTGTCGAAAGGGGCATGGCTCAAAATTTAGACGGAGATACTAAATATATATATATAGAGAGAGAGAGAGAGGTAACGAGGGTGTCCGAGCCTCTTAGAACACCCGACTAGCTAGTCCTCCGGCCACATGCAACACCCCCCAAGGCACACGTACCAAGAAAGACAGGAAAATCCCTGAGGTTGGCCAACAAATGGAAGGGATTCGAACTCAAGACCTCCGCTTCCTAAGGCGTGATCCTAGCCAGCAGCCCAACCCCCTGTTGGTTAGATACTAAATATATATCACGTAGTCCATAGACCCTCAAGTTATGTTTTCTTTTTTATCTTTCCTAAAATCATATAATCCTTTCGTGGTACTTAATTTACTCAATGCCAACATATTACAGTAGCAAGTTCTTGGTGCTTTTATTTGCGAGACTAGATTATGATAGAGTAGCAAGCTTTTGGTGCTTTTGTGATGTATTCATTTTAGTACTCTGTCTAGATTCTCTAGATATGTGTAACAAATTTAAAATTATGAGTCATTGTTCTTTCCTTGAGGAATTTATAAATAACTAAGGTATGAGTGAATGCATAGTACACTAGCCTAAGATAAAAGATAACTTGATTATGAACATGTCAAACAAACTTCGATGGTAGGTGAAACCGAACATGGATTCTGTTTTTGGATCTTTAACAGAAACCTGCAGGGAGGAAAATAATTGCATCTAAGAAATGAGCCTTCAAAATGTAAATGATAGCTTTTAAAGGTTTAGTAATCTCTGTCTCAGAAAAATCAGGTTTACTATTTAAAAAAATTTCTCTCAAAACATTGGGCAACAGAATAACTAATAAAAGAGAGGCACCTCCCTCCCCCCCCCCCCCCCCCCCCCCCCCCCCCTAAATTTATTTTATTTTAAAGGTATAATTTTTCAAATAAATAAATAATTTTAATTTTTTTAGATAATCCCCCACCCCAAAGTAAAATGTAAATGTTTGATTATGTGGGAAGTTTGGCCCTCTCAAAATTTTGTAATATTTTTAGCAGTGATTAGCCCAACTTGAAATGAAAAATTAGAGGTGTGAGCGGATACTTGGATAAGTCATTTCCATTAGAATCGAAATGGAAGTAAATATACAACACTGTTAGTGATGTAGAATACATATAGATCAACTTGTGATGATAAACTAGTCCAAAGTTATTACAGACAGATACGAAACTTGGGTATGCATTCATGATGAATAGATGTGGACTAAATCACATTACTGATAGTGCAGCTTAAAAATATGACATAAGATCATTTGGATTAGGAGCTCTGAAGTGCTCATGGATCCACACTGAGGCTAAACAGCAATTGTAGACACATTTCATGCTTTCAGAGAGAAATCTTAGATAAGTTAATTTTGATAGGAAGAAAATTAATTTTAAGGAGGTTTACACCTTTAAGTTTCATTACTCCCATGGAATATTATTACCTATAGAAGTTCTATTAGGCACCACCCGGACAAGCAATTTTAATGTCTTAGTAACTTCTTGCTGGTAGTTTGGATTTCAAACTCATATTTACTTGCTGTTAAGCTATGATAGAACTGTTACAAAAAAAGAAGCTATGACAAAACTGCATCTCTTGGCATAGTAGCCTAGTTCTTGGGTTTTGGCCTTCTCAACTGCAATTTATCAGAATAAAGTTTGTGTAACTTAGCTGGTTTGAGTTACGCAACAGAGATATATATATATATATAGCTAATGATACTTCTCTTTTTAGGGAGACTGAAATTTAATGGATCTACACTGATTGCTCCACAGAGAAATCTTAGATAACATAAATTTTGATAGGAGGAAAATTAATTTTAAGGAGGTTTACACCTTTAAGTTTCATTACTCCCATGGAAAATTATTACCTAGGGAATTTCTATCAGGCACCACCCGGAAAAGCAATTTTAATGTCTTAGTAACTTCTTGCTGGTAGTTTGGATTTCAAACTCATATTTACTTGCTGTTAAGCTATGATAGATCTGTTACAAAAAAAGAAGCTATGACAAAACTGCTTCTCTTGGTATAGTAGCCTAGTTCTTGGGTTTCGGCCTTCTCAACTGCAATTTATCAACTGCTATTGAGATTAAAGTTTGTGTAACTTGGCCGGTTTGAGTTATGCAACAGACAGATATATATAGCTCATGATACTTCTCCTTTTAGGGAGACTGAAATTTAATGGATCTAATATCGCTTTTTGTTAGTTTTAGTAATAGGATATTTTGTGGTATTATACTTCTAAGACAAATTGGATGATCCTAACCTTGTAATCAATCCCAATATTGATTGTCAAAAAGAACTATCTATGAAATTCAACTCAATTAATATAATCATGTACTACTTGATTTTCCTCCGCATGTTAATTGATTTTAATTTGTAATAATTTTTCAGGAGATGGTCCCCAGGAGGGCGGAAGTCCCTGCTTTATTCTCTAAGGAAAAGTTGCGTCAGAAAGATTGTTTTTTTTTTTTTTTGGCACTTTTTTATTTGCGGTTTGGTTTGGTTTGGACTATGAAATTGATTGTAATGTAATAAATTTGGCTACAACAAACTCAATTACATCTTCCATGCATGTTTGTTTGTAGAATGGTATTCTTGTAGATGTATGTAATTTGGTTTTGTTTTGCTGAAAATATTTGATTTTGGGGTTCAATGATAATATGACAAAGCTATATGGAAAGAATACAAAAGCACAACACTATATTGTTCACTCACAATAGGATTACATATATAGGTAAAGCTTCCACTATGAAGAGATTACAAGATACAAGGACATCCGCTTTCGCACTTATCTTCCCATAGTCACCCACTCTTCTTGAGAACTATTCAGGGTCTCCCTGAGAGTAACCAACCTGCTCTCCTTGAGACCCTATTCACTTATATATCCTCATACCCTAGGCTATTTTTTAGATTTTAGAACATAAAATCAAATCCTAAATTAATTAGGATTTTCCCAAATTCTAATCCTAATAGATAACTTCATAACATAGTTTTACAAGAAATGGAATTTCAGGCAAATCCTAACAGGTTCTCATTCTAAGCTTCCCATTCTTTCCTCCCAACTCCCTAGCAAATAACATGTTCACATGAGCATTAACACAGTACAAACTCTTCACATTAAAAACAAGACAAAACTAACCTAGATCTTTTTTTTCGTTTTACATAAAACATTGGTATGTGGAGTTTTTTTTTTTTTTTTTTGGTGATGGAAATTCTTAGTAGAGTTAGCCTGTCAGTAGAGTTAGCCGGGCAGCAGAGCTCTTGCTACAATGAAATCTAACATCAAAATATCTGTTGGGCATCAATAGAAGATTTGATGTTCACTCACTAAGTCTCCAACTCACGACTATCAATTTCCATCCTTTTCGTATACATTTGGCTCTATCCTATGGGATGATGTGATGGGAGAGGACAGGTGTCTTTCAGCCATTATTTTAAACTAGTATCTAATTTGCATTGCACTGCCCAACCCATCCAACTGGTTCATGCTAGCTAATTAATTAAAAACTATAAATAAATTATGCACTGAAGTTTATCAAAAGATTAATTATCAAACAATAAATAGAAAGAAAAGCTACCAAAGTGGATTAAAAGGATTGTGTTACATGTTTGTGTTAGTGTGGTATGCCCTTAATAGTCGAGCAAAAAACATGTGGTTAATCACTTAAATATTCGTTCATATTAATTATGAGTATTGTAAATGTTTCATTGAAAAGTGAACATTATGTCCTTAAGAAATATTATGAAGGAGGGCCCTGTCAAGGTTGAGACCATGGATATGAGATAAGACACTTTAGTAATCCTAAAGTGCGATATGGGTGATAATTGCATAAAACTTATTAATTTACTCATTTATTACGTGTTATTATTTAACATTAATATGGTTACATGGGCCTAATTGAGTTGATTTTCTATTGTAATTGCTTAAAGCCCCAAGTTGCAAGAAAAAACTCAAAAGAAAGCAATTAGTGATTGATAAAGAGAGAATCCTAATGAATTAGGATTTCCCTAATTGAGGAAGATACTAATGGAAAGGAAGAAAAGAAAAGAAAGATGACTTACACAAATAGATAGGAAAAAAAAAGAGTTTGTTAGAAAAAGAAAAATGAAAGAGTTTGTTACAAAAGGAAGATAATCTTTTCTCTCTACCACTTTTTGTATCCTCTTCTCTCTTCCACTTTTTTCTCTCCATTTTCTCACTCATGTATTTTTCATCTTCTCTCTCATTACACACTTTGTATCTCATATTTTTTCTCTTATCTTTTCTCTCTCCTACCATTTGATAGTTTTCCTATAATGTTACTCAAAGAATCTTATGCTCTCATCATATGAGGCATCAATAGTAGTACCCATAAACAATGTATGTGCAAAAAATAATACCAAATGTAAAAGGCATATAAACAAGTAAATTTGGCTTTGAAGTGCATATATGTCTAAGCCCAACTTCCACCAACTTATTTTTTGGCTTGTTTTGAGCTAACAGTAGAAGGATTGCCGACACCTTCCTCTTTTTTAATTCCATATCACATCTCAGGGTTATTGGCCTTCTTTTTTACTCCTACAAATACCTTAACCCTCTTACTCCTTTTCTCAGTCTTTTCCACCTTGGAAAATTGATTATTAGGAATTAGAATTACAAAATTTAATATTTTTCTCAAAAAAGTTATTTTTTAGAAACACTTTAGATTTTCAAGTAAGTAAGATTTCAAAGTATATCGTCGTCATCGGGACGATTTCAGATATCGTCGTTATCAGGACGATTTCGAATATCGTCGTTACCAAGACGATATCTGATACCCTGCTTACATTGAGGACGTGACTGCCTTGTAGGACGGAATAATCAGGAGGTAATCTATTTATTTTGAGGTTAGGTGAAAAGCATTGTCTTAACATTTAATGCCTTTAATGCTGGTCATCTCAGCCCCCTTTTAACCCAGGACCGACCTTAGAAATAGTAGGCTCACACATGTGACACGTATGCATAAAGATTTGTCTGACATATTTGGTAATAATCACAAAGCAAGTTGCATGGCCATCCATGAACAGCTATGGGCATGAAGATGCATACAAACTTGAGTCTATAAATACCCAACACCCCTCATAAGGAAAGACTACTGAATCTCGATCATTCAAACCCCCATTACATGCAAGCCCACTGAAAAACCACCCTTGAAGAGTTCAAAGATCCTAACTCATACACTCTCGTTCTCTCTCTAAGTTTACTCTATGCACTTCATCTTCTATGTATACTGACTTGATCATCGGAGGACCTTGACAGGAGGAACCCCCACCCGCATCAACAAAGGAGCTGTGATCCTACCTTCTACCAGTCAACCCGTAAGCAAGGGGAAAGTGACACGTGTACCTTTCAAGAAATCCCACCACAGATGCCGCTAGAGGTTCCTACATAGGCAAAGAGGAATATAAATAATACTTCTAATCCCTCTCGCTCTCTAGTTAGTCTCCAACTTAGACTACTTGTCAAGACTCTATCTCATCCACACTCCTATGCACAACCTAAATTGTCCCTACACTCCCGAGCACGAGCTTAAATTGTCCCCACGCTCTTCGACATAAGTCTAAAATTGGCCACAAGCTCCTAAACACGAGCCTTATACTGTCTCTACGCTCCTTTATACAATCTAAACCATACAAAAATAATTCAAGTTAGCATGTTCCCAAAACTACATGTGGCTTAATTTCATTAAAAATTGATAAGTAGGCAGCCCTCTTGGGTTTAGCTCCCCTAGGATATAAATTTTTTTTTCTGTTTCTATCCCACCTATATCCTCATGTTTATTTTAGGTAGTATAATCTCTTTCTTAACATATAGATTAAATTTTAAGTTTCTCTTACGGTTTTTCTATTTTAAATTCAAACTTAGAGAGTAAGTAACCATTTTCAATGGGAGTTTAGGGGTGCTTAACACCTTCCCCTAACACAAATAAATCTATTACCTAGATCTCTCATTTGAGATGCCTTATCCATTCATTTCTAGGGACCCTATTTTTCTCATAATTAAATAGGTGGCAACTCTCGCTTTTTGTGAGTTTACCGTTAATTATTTATAGGACTCTTGATTGAGAATGGGACTAAATCTCATATCCATATGTATAACCTAGTGAGTCGGAATCCTTTGTAGAGCCATCTACAAGGATTCATTGTAGATTATACTAGCATTTTCCACATACCATGAGAGGATAAAATATCCTTGTAGATTATATTGGCATTTTCCACGTACCATGAGATGATAAAAATGTTGACGAAAGGAATATAATTTCGTCCATTCCCATTTAGGAAAATCAAAAGAAATCTCTCTCTGTCTCTCTCTCTCTCTCCCATATACTTCGAACACTTGTGTGATCAATCCTTCCTAAGCTAAAGGTTATGGTTTCCTAAAACTGCTGACGGGAAAAAGAAAAAAGAGTCATTGTACAGAGCTAATAAGACAGGATTTTTCAGTTTTCACCAGTATATCTATGATTTGCAAGAGATGAAGAGGAGTATACAACAGTGATACTCCACCCATCTTGTTAACCCATCAACACCCATCTCATCATAAGCGATATGGAGCATATCAAGAACAGGATGACGAGGACTAGAGGAGTATACAACAGTGAAATGAAGAAGCTGAATCATATTTTCCATTAGTTTCAGTTCAAATCAGATGAAGGTAGAGCATAACCCGAAACCTATGCTTCCCGTTACATTTTATAATCAATGTGGTTAATCTCTACATCTGCAAAGTTGTAGAAATATAGTTGATGGCCCAAATGCCTATATGAAAGCATGCACATTGGCTCCTTCCAGCAGAATCTCTCCTCTTATGGCGGGCACGAAAGTGGCTCACTGCTCATCCTCACCTCTTATTCTTTGATGATTGTATGAATTTCTTCTTTTCCTTGACTCTAGATCGTCCTGATCACCTGTTGTGCCCATTCATTGACAGTAAATTTGGTCCTGATTCTGGCAGTATTTCAGGCCAAGAAATACAGAGAAGTTTGAGGCAGTTACCTGATTTCTCATCCCTTAGTCCCCTCGGCAATTTGGTTTTACACAGTTTGTGCCAGTCCCTCCTTGTTATTATTCTTTTGAGCCTACTCCTTTTCTCCAATCAATTTTGAGGATGCTAGTGATTTTTTTTATATCGTTGCTTTGTCTGCCTTTCCCGATTTTGGCTTCACCTTAAAAGCCTCAGTCTTCTGTCACCTTTCAAGACCTTTTGGGGAAACTTCATTGCTCATTCTTGAGCTGAGGTAGATATCCCTACTATGCTACGAAGTCTTTCTCCAGACAAAGATGGAATTCTGGCCAAAAAGGTGGTGACTGGAGAGATAGATTCTCCTTTTGTCTGATCATCCAGAAAGTCCATTGTCTAATTTGAGTTTTCTGAATTTCTTCTATTTTTCCTGTTTGAAATTTTGACAGATAGTTCACTCTTTCATTCTATGAAAAGGATGTTGTTCCATTCTCAATTCCATCTCTCATCGATAGAGATCTTTTTGGTGTAGTATCCAACACAAGGGCCAAGAAATCTTTGAGTCTTCCCGCTGTTTCGAAAGTAACTTGTACCAGAGAAAAAGATATTTCATCGGAGTTTACCAAGAGAAGAATAACAAGACAAACATACCTCTAAGAGCATTGGAGCAGGGACCACGGTTGAATTGGACGATGATGTTATCTGTGCCCAAGATCTTCCAATGAAGAGGCCCGGATCAGTTCGAGACCTCCCCCAGCTCAACAAAAGCTAAGCCGATCTTCGGCTGTCCCTTTTGTATCTCCATAATCAGTGAACAAATTAAACTGCTCCTCTTGTAATTTCTCCTCCCAAGAACACAGTGAACAAATTAAACTGCTCCTCTTGTAATTTCTTCTCCCAAGAACACGATTGTTTCCTCTGTTATGAAATTGACAACGATTTTTGGGTTTATATGTTATCCCAATGCATGACAATAGGAATCTAGGAGGAACTTTAATGGTGGAAGTAGCTTTGCCATAGAGCTTGATTGTTACCGTATACAATCTTAGGAGTTTATACAATTTAGGACTCTGTTACTATTAGCTGTACATATTATCTTACCATGTATAGATGCTGAAAATTAGGAATCAGTTAGACTCCGTGTATAGCATATACTTCCGTGTATAGATGGAATTCGTAAAAGAAGGAAAGAGGCTGAAGTTTGAGAGAAAGTTTTCCAAAAAAGTTCTCTTCAAAGTTTCTGGTTTCTCTAGTATTTTGACATGGTATCAGAGCAAGCAGTAGACATAGCACGATACTCGGCCTCAGTAGAGGATTTAGAAACACGATCTTGTTTCTTACATTTCCAAGAAATTAAGGCATCACCTAAAAACATACACCAACCTGTAGTAGATTGACGTGTATCTGGACACCCAGCCCAATCAGCATCACTATAGGCAACAAGTTGAAGAGAGGAGCTGGTAGGAAAGAACAACCCACGAGTAGGTGAACCTTGAAGATAGCGGATGATGCGTCGAACTGCAGCAAGATGGAGATGCCGAGGAGAAGACATAAACTGACTGACCTGATGCACAGCCTAGGAGATATCAGGTCGAGTAGTGGTCAAGTAGATAAGACTCCCAACCAGGCACCGATAGTGAGTAGGATCATCCAGAAGGTCCCCTTCATCTTTCCTGTATTTGACATTTACCTCCATAAGAGTATCAACAGAAGAAGTGTCCTCCAAACCAGCCAAAGTGATAAGATCTGGAATATACTTATGCTGGTTCACGAAAATACCATGGGCTGATTATTCCGACATTGTCTATGCTAATGTTCCTGCTGCAGCTCTCTCTGCTGTCCAAGCAGTGCATGCAACCAGCAAGCATGATCAATTTTTGATGAAGCTACGACCGGACTTTGAAATTGCACGGTCTAATCTAATGAATCGTCATCCTATACCATCTCTGGATGCCTGTTTGAGTGAACTTCTTCATGAGGAGCAGCGTATCGTAACTCAGGCTTCCATGGAACATCGAGCTAATGTTAGTGCACCTGTTTCTGTGGCTTATGCAGCACATGGGAGGAATAAGGGTAGAGACATACGTGTTGTCTAGTGCTTTAGTTGTAAAGCTTTTGGTCATATTGCTCGGGATTGTCCCAAGAAGTTCTGTAACTACTGCAAGAAACAGGGTCATATCATCTCTGCTTGTCCCATTCAACCTGAAAGGAAGCAAGGTACTGCTTATCATGCCTCCACTGGTGCCTCTAGTTCTGTTGCATTGCCTGTTGCCTCACCGGTTGTTCCTATTCCTTCTCCTACAGCCTTAGCAAACCCGAACACACTCACTCCTGAAATGGTACAACAGATGATCATTTCTGCTTTTTCTGCTTTTAGGCTCTCAGGTAGTCATAAGGTTTCTTCTAAGCCATGGTATTTTGACTCCGGAGCCTCTAACCATATGACCAATACTGTTGTTCCTCTTTCCAATGTTAGAAATTATGATGGAAATATGGAAATTAACACCGTTGATGGCAGTTCTCTACCTATCAGTGCTGTTGGTGATCTTTCCTCTTCCTTAACTGATGTTTTTGTGTCTCCTGATCTCTCCACAAATCTTATTTCTATTGGTCAATTGGTTGATAATAATTGTAAAGTCCATTTCTCCCGTTCTGGTTGTGTTGTGCAAGATCAAGTGTCAGGGAAGATGATCGTGAAGGGGCCTAAAGTGGGACGACTCTTTCCTCTTCATGTTTCTCCTTCCACTATTATTCCTAGTTTTCCTTTACTTTCTTTTGCATGTAATGTTGTTGGTTCTGGAAATAAGATGTGGCATAGACGTTTAGGCCACCCAAACTCTGATGTACTTCGTACTTTGTTTAATTATGGATTATTGGGAAATAAAGCATGTTCTTCTCTTGATCTTTCTTTTGATTGTACATCATGCAAACTTGGCAAAAGTAAAGTTCTACCTTTTCCTCATCATGCATCTCGTGCCTCACAATGTTTTGATATTATTCATAGTGATGTTTGGGGGATTGCACCTGTTGTTTCTCATGCGCATTACAAGTACTTTGTTACTTTTTTTGATGACTTTAGTCGCTTTACTTGGGTTTACTTCCTCCGGGCAAAGGCCGAAGTTTTTTCAGTCTTTAAGCGCTTTCTTGCACTTCTTGAGACACAATTCTCTGCTAGCATCAAGGTCTTGCGCTCTGATTCTGGCGGCGAATACATGTCTAATGAGTTTCAGGACTTTCTTCAGAGTAAAGGGATCATCTGTCAGCTTCTTGTCCTTCGAAACCACAACAAAACGGTGTTGCTGAGAGAAAAAATTGTCACCTTCTTGATGTGGTAAGAACTCTTTTACTTGAATCATCTGTTCCTCCTCGTTTTTGGTGTGAAGCACTTTCTACTGCAGAACATTTGATCAATCGCTTACCCTCTCCTACGTTAAATCATGTTTCTCCTTTCTTTAAGTTGTTTGGTCATTCTCCTTTATATTCTAATCTTCGTACATTTGGTTGTGTTTTTTTTTGTGCATCTCCCTATTCATGAATGACATAAACTTACTGCTCAATCTATTAAGTGTGTTTATCTTGGTTATGCTGTCCCTCAAAAGAGTTCTGTTTGTTATGATCCCCATGCTTGTCGTATACGGGTTTCCAGGAATGTGTTTTTCTTTGAAAATCGATATTTCTTTGCATCTCATGTTGAGCTGCCATCTGCATCATTATCTCTTCTGCCTAGTTTTTCTGATTCCCCAACAATTGTGGAAAGGTTCAAACCTGGTTTTGTGTATGAAAGACGTAGTCGACATGAGTCTGGTTCCACTTCCTCTGTGCCCCATTCCGATCTTGACCCGGTGCCTGATCCTGCTCCTGCTTCAACCACTCTTCGTCGGTCTACTCGTCCTTCTCGACCCCCTGATTGGTATGGTTTCTTCTCTCCTGTCTCTCTTGTTGCTACTTTATCCACTATTTCCATTCCCTCTTGCTACAAACAGACCATGGAACATGAGTGTTGGCAAAATGCAATGCAAGCAGAACTTCAAGCACTTGAGGAGAATCACACTTGGGATATTGTTCCTTGTCCTCCTACCGTCAAACCTATTGGGAGTAAATGGGTTTTCTCTGTAAAACTTCGTTCTAATGGCTCTTTGGACCGGTACAAAGCTCTTCTCGTAGCTCTGGGTAACAAGCAAGAATATGGGGTTGATTATGAGGAGACATTTGCTCCTGTTGCCAAAATGACCACGGTTCGAACCATCTTAGCTATTGCCGCTTCACAGTCGTGCCAACTACATCAGATGGATGTGAAGAATGCCTTTCTCCATGGTGATCTCCAAGAAGAGATTTACATGAAGCTTCCCTTTGGTATGACTACTTCTTCTCCTCATGATGTCTGTAAGCTAAGGCGTTCTCTGTATTGGCTCAAGCAGGCGCCCCGGGCTTGGTTTGAGAAGTTTCGCATTACACTTCTTTCCTTCAGTTTTACACAAAGTCAGTATGATTCTTCTCTCTTCTTCCACACGTCTGCATTGGGTATAGTCCTTCTCTTGGTTTATGTGGATGATATTATCATTACTGGCACTGATTGTGGTTTGATTACTAAGCTTCAGCAGTTGTTACATGCAACTTTCCATATGAAAGATCTTGGCCAGCTCACATACTTCTTAGGATTGGAAGTTCATCATCGAGCCCATGGTATTTTCGTGAACCAGCATAAGTATATTCAAGATCTTATCACTTTGGCTGGTTTGGAGGACACTTCTTCTGTTGATACTCCTATGGAGGTAAATGTCAAATACAGGAAAGATGAAGGGGACCTTCTGGATGATCCTACTCTCTATTGGTGCCTGGTTGGGAGTCTTATCTACTTGACCACTACTCGACCTGATATCTCCTATGCTGTGCATCAGGTCAGTCAGTTTATGTCTTCTCCTCGGCATCTCCATCTTGCTGCAGTTCGACGCATCATCCGCTATCTTCGAGGTTCACCTACTCGTGGGTTGTTCTTTCCTACCAGCTACTCTCTTCAACTTGTTGCCTATAGTGATGCTGATTGGGCTGGGTGTCCAGATACACATCGATCTACTACAGGTTGGTGTATGTTTTTAGGTGATGTCTTAATTTCTTGGAAATGTAAGAAACAAGATCGTGTTTCTAAATTCTCTACTGAGGCTGAGTACCGTGCCATATCTACTGCTTGCTCTGAAATTGTATGGCTACGCAGTCTTCTTGAGGAGCTTGGGTTTCCTCAGACTACTTCTACCCCTCTTCATGCTGATAACACTAGTGCTATTCAGATTGCCACCAATCTCATTTTTCATGAACGCACCAAGCACATTGAAGTTGATTGTCATTCTATTCAAGACACCTTGGAAAGTCGGGTGATATCTCTTCCTCACATCTCTTCTAATCTCCAAGTGGCTGATGTCTTCACCAAAGCTATGACTCGACAGCGGCATCAATTTCTTGTTGGCAAATTGTTGTTGGTTGACTTACCAGCATCAATTTGAGGGGGGATGTTACCGTATACAATTTTAGGAGTTTATACAATTTAGGACTCTATTACTATTAGATGTACATATTATCTTACCATGTATAGATGTTGAAAATTAGGAATCAGTTAGACTCCGTGTATAGCATATACTTCCGTGTATAGATGGAATTCATAAGAGAAGGAAAGAGGCTAAAGTCTGAGAGCAAGTTTTCCAAAAATTTCTCTTCAAAGTTTCTGGTTTCTCTAGTATTTTGACATTGATAACCTGAATTTGGTGAGACTACTCAGCTCTATCAAGCAAGGATTATAGGCAGTTAGATATCATATGAAGATGTAGGAGCACATTGGAACTCCAGAACTGCATCAGTAACATCCCTACTTGTAATCAACAAACTAGCTAAGATGATAGAGAAATACCTGAACCCGTATTTGGAACATTGCATCTGTAGTTTTTGCTAAGACCCCTTCTTTGAAACACCGCATCTGTAACTTCTGGGTAATTTCTGCAAAACTGGTAATGGATTATGGATTGATGTCATCACTGTACACACCCCAATTTTTCACCCCTTTAGCATCTTTTACCCCTCTTAAAAACCCTTTTTCAAGACCCTCTTTCCACGTGCTTCAATTTCCGAAAAACGCCCCTTAGGTGAAAATTGACCAAAAATTCCCCTATGGTGAAAAATGATCAAAATACCCCTGAAAAAGTGCTAAAAAGTTATCATTTTGTTTAAAATGATTTTATAAATTTTTTGATAAATTTTGGCTATTTTTGAAGTTAAATCGGACTTAAAACAATTGAAATTGACCGAAATGCCCCTGGAGTGTAAAATGACCAAAACGCCCCTGAAAAGTACCAGAAAATCCATGTTTTCTCTAAAATATTTTTCTGGATTTTATCGGCTCAATTTAGACTATTTTTTGGGTCAAAACGGGCTTACAACGAATGAATTGTCTTGGGTATGATACGTGGCAAGTCAAAAGTCAACAAAAAAATAAAAAAAAATATTATTTTAGGCCCCTAAATGGGGGCGCTACTTCAAGTAGCACCCAACTTTTTTTTCCCATTTATTAGATGGGCGCTACTTCAAGTAGCGCCCCTAGAGAACTGCGTTATTTTGCGCGTGTCGGTAGTGTTATTTTAAAAGCCAGACTAGGGGCGCTACTTCAAGTAGCGCCCCCTCAATGTCGACCATTTTGCCGCCTAACTATTCCTAACTGCGCACTGTTCCGGGTTTTTATCCAAAAGGGGCGCTACTTCAAGTAGCGCCCCCCCTGTTTTTTGCTTCCTATAAATACCCTACCCCTCTTCCTTCATTCTAATTCATTCCCATTTGCTCTCTTCTCTCTCCTCTTTTTGAAAACCCCCTCTTTAGCATCGGCAATCCCGGGAATTCGATTTCAAAGAATCGTTCTTAGGAGCACTTATTTCAGAGACCTTGTTGGGTTTCCCGGAAGGTAATATCGCCAAACTTTGACGTTTGCTTTGTCATTTATTAGTTGTAATTATTTATTATTTTTTTTATGCTTAGACTGCTACCCTGTCAAATCTCTACCCAGTTCTACTTAAACCCGGCTTACCCTGTCAAACCTCTGCCCGGTTTTACTTAAACCCGGCTTACCCTGTCAAACCTCTGCCCGGTTTTACTTAAACCCGGCTTACCCTATCTAACCTCTGCCCGGTTTTACTTAAACCCGGCTTACCCTGTCTAACCTCTACCCAGTTTTACTTAAACCCGGCTTACCCTGTCAAACCCCTGCCCAGTTTTACTTAAACCCGGCTTACCCTATCAAACCTCTGCCCGGTTTTACTTAAACCCGGCTTACCCTGTCAAACCCCTGCCCAGTTTTACTTAAACCCAGCTTATCCTATCAAACCCCTGCCCAGTTTTACTTAAACCCAGCTTATCCTATCAAACCTCTGCCCGGTTTTACTTAAACCCGGCTTACCCTATTGAATCTCTGCCCGGTTTTATCCAAACCTAGCCTAGCCTAGTCAACCCTAGGTAAACCCTAATTAAACCCTAGTTAGCCCTAGGTAAACCCTAGTTAACTCTAGTTAAACCTTGATTAAACCCTAGTTAACTCTAGTTAAACCCTGATCAAATCCTAGTTAAACCCTGATTAAACCTTACCTAAACCCTAGGTAAACCCAAGCTTAAACCTACCTAAACCCTAGCTTAACCCTAGTGAAACACTACCTAGTCCAAAACCCTTGTCAGAGCCTCAATTCAAACCCTGTTCAAATACCCACCTCGCTAGGCTCCTCGACAGGAGCTTAAACTGCCCCATCGCTCCTCGGCACGAGCTTAAACTACCCCATCGCTCATTAGCACGAGCTTAAAAGGAAATTTCGCTCCCAAATGAGCGTAAACAATCACAACCAAATCAAATCAAACCTCCAATCAATCAAATCAAACCATCAAACCACCAATCTCCAGCCGGAACTACGTGTGGCTTGATTCCACTAACTGTAAATACGTTGGCAACCCTGATCGGGTTCAGCTCCCCTAGGATAGAAGCCTTATTCCGTTCTTATCCTCCTTATCTCAATTTATTTATTTCATTTATATTACATTGCTCCACATATAGATCAAATTTTAAGCTTCTCTTATAGTTTTCTTTATTTGATTCAAACTTAGGGAGTAGGTAACCATCTTCGGATGGGAGTTTAGGGGTGCCTAACACCTTCCCCCAACTCAATTGAATCCCTTACCCTTACCCTGACCTCTGACTTCCAGACCATGCCTTATCCAACAATTTCAGGGACCTATTTCCCTCAGAATTAGATAGGTGGCGACTCAACCTAATTACAATTTATCACTATTCCTTATCGGGATTTATTCTGATCGGGAATGGAGGGTAAAATTCAGGTACTCACAGTTGGCGACTCCGCTGGGGATCGAACCCAGAATCTCTGGTTTCGCAGACCAGTGTTCAAGCCAAAACCTAAGTTTTAATCAAACATTGGAAACCACATTAGAAGCTTCAAAATTCATCTATATGCTGTAAATTTTTTATTATTTGAGCCTTGGACATTTGTTGGCAAAATTTAACAACATGCCTAGGATTCCATTTTTTATTTCATATCTGATTCTGATTAATGCATTCTGATCCATTTCATGATAGAATAAAAACTCTTCACCTATCTAGATTGGATCCGGTAAGCTTACAATCGAGGGATGGTTATCCCCGATGCTAGAGCCCAAAGATCTGTGGAAAGTACTGGTTGTAGACCGAGAGATGGTTATCTCCGGTAAACACAACTGGTTTTTTCCGCTTGCACCAATCGTCCCTTTTGAGGTATGTTCTATACCGGGGAGTCGTATATACGGTCAAGTGCTCCTCAAACTTTTAGACAAAACCCTGTATACACCAGCATAAGCATGTAGACTATTAATCTTTGTTTAGGCATAAACTAAGAGCTACCCGTCAGGAGGGATAACCTTATCCCTATTTTTACTCTTGGTTTAAGCCGCTCCTGCATCTTTGTTCAGGTATAAGGATACTTGTATCCCTATGCCCAACCTTTTCGGAACTTTGTATGAGCCTTGATTGCTAGATAGGTCTAACCCTAATCCATTCTTTAGTCAACATCGTGTGAGGTCTAAAACCTAGGCTATAAATAAATCATCACCCATTGATTTATTTTGATGTTAACCCAACGGGCTCTGGATCCCAATAACCAGATCAGTGAAATGGATCCCTATCCACTCATCTCGTTGAGTGACACATGTTGAGTTGACTCACCCTTGTCTAGTATCATAACTCAATCATTTTAATTCATTTCATAAATGATTCTTTTCAATTCAATTCAAAATTTATAAAGTATTCAATTCATCTTGGTCATACCATCATCCGCATTCTATTAAACATCATAGTCATCATATAAGTCAAGTCTTGTCATCATCTACCTCATTCATTTCATCTCCAAATTGTAGTACATTCATGAGTCGGAGATTTACTCGTTCTATGACTAAAGCACTTGCCCTTGCACAAGCAGAGCAAGAGAAAGAGTATCCCGAAGATTTACCACTAGCACTCTCAGAGATGGAGCACGAAGAAGCACCAGCTAACATGTCCACCATGCAAGCTTTAGATAATGCACGCGAAATTCATGAAATCAAATGCTCAATCACTGCAATCTTTGAATTACTGACGAGTCTTACCATGGCACAGGCGTCTACCCATCCCATTCTTCAACCAGGACCTTCATCTGTTGAATAACCTACTAGATCATCCCCTAATCCTCAATCCACTGATGACCCAAACTTTAGCCAATATGACCAACCTGCTGATGAAGTAAACCAAGCCCCGCCAGATCAACCAAATTCACTCACCCCAGAGATAACATTGTTCATAAAGAAGCAACAAGAGCAAATGGAAAGAGTCCAAGAGCAGCTCAAGCAGATGCAGAAAGGGAAAACAGTCCAGGGGAATGATTTCTCAGATTTAACATTCTATACTGGGGGCAGCAGTGTCTGAAAAGTTCAAAGTTCGAGTCTTTGAGAAATATGATGGTAAGGGATGTCCTCGTACTCACCTTAGGCTCTACTACGGAGACATGCTTAGCCACGATGGAAATCCTGCACTACTAGTCCAATGCTTCTAGAAGAGTTTGACCGGTCCGGCTTTGAGATTGTTCACGTCACTGGATTTAGAAAGGATCAAGACATGGAAGGACCTGACAACTGCATTTGTTGAACATTACTCTTTCAATATGGAGCTCTTACCACAGAAGGGTGACCTTGAGCTCATGTTCAAAAAACCTGACGAGTCATTCATTGAGTATGCAACCCGATGGAGGGAAATGGCCGCTAGAATGGGAGTTTCCCTACCCGATGATGAGCTGATAGACACATTTCTCAAGACTCTGAAGTAGCCTTACTCTACCTTACTAGCCGCAGTTCAGACTTCAGATTTTGCTGTAGTAGCCCGAAGCGGGGCCCGTATTGAAGCATCCATCCGGTCTGGGTCTATACATTCCACATTATACCAAGAGTCATCACAAGCTGAAGGCAGCCACAACAACAAGTTCGGAGGGAGACGTGATCCCAAGAAGAGAGAAACCGATGTCCAAATAGTGACACCTGTAGCACCAGTCCGAGTTGCTAACCTTGGGACACCAGTACCACAAGCCCCTAATCAGCATCAAGTTCAGCAGCCAGTTCAACCCCAGTACCAAGCCCAGGGTCAACGGCAGTAGCGCGGGCCAATCAGGCAATTTACCCGTCTCCCCTACACACTTAGTCAGCTCCTTCCATTCCTCATTCAAAGAAAGTTGGTTGAACCCAAAGCTCCAACCGCCATACCTAACCCAATACCCCAGTATTTCTGCATGGATCAGCATTGTGACTTTCATCAAGGACCAGGGCATATAACCGACCGTTGTCGGGCATTGCAGCATTTAATTCAAGATCTACTTGACTAGACAAAGGTCGAGTTAGCTCCCGGCAAGACCAACACCCTTGAAACCCCCATGCCACCACATAATAACCAAGCTAACCATATCCAGCCTGCCCAACCCATCGAACCAGTCCTGCCTGTGTCATTTAGATAGCCACTGGGAATGAAGCATCTCGGGGCAAAGAGCCAGAGAAAGAACACTTCTGAAGGGGTCGACAGAGATCAAGCCGGTCGAAGTCTATTTTTTGTTTTTTTTTATCAAGTCTTGTAAGTATCGGCCAATGGCCCATAGTCCGGTCCATGTAAAGTCTGTCTTTTGTTGTCAAACATGTTGTGCTCACTTCTCATATTCTATAAAACAAACTTTTTTTTGAAAGAATTCTCATGTTGTTATGCTTAAATTTGGACCATGATGATCTAGCACTTCTCAGAAGCTCTAGTAACCTGAGGCCACCTAAAAACAAAATCGTTTTATCTTCTCATGCTAACCAAGCTTGTTCTTTTAAAAAGGGTTCGCCTGAATCGTAATTAAAACACTGAATTTCAAGAATACCCAAGGGCAACATATGTCAATGAGCAGGAAGAGGAATTTCCAAATAAAACCCTCAACCTCACAGAGCCAAGGCAAGAAAGAAACGAAATTCAGTAATGACCTTAAGTATGCAAAAATTGGAACATTACTACGTTAAGGGTAGAGGGTAAATCAGAGATTTCTTCAAAAAGGTCTCGCACAGTCTATCAGACCAGTGTCAAGATTTCAAATTGTAAATCATTCATACAGAAGAGAGTGCATAGAGCATGCATCATCCATACTGAGGCAGTATACAAGACAGGGGCAGAATAATATATGAAGCACTCAACAAAGAGATTGACCAAGCATCACACCGAGGGGCAAGTTCAGTCCATAATCGAAGACCCATACGGTTGGAAACAGATTTCCTAAGAGTATTCGTCAACATAACTGTATGGAGAATGAAAACCTCCTAGAGCCAGTCAACACAAATCAAGTCAAAAGATGTCATGTTTAAGATCTTGTCAGGAAACTGTCTGTACTCTCATTCGCAGTAGGAAATGAAAGGAGGCCATGTTTGACACCCTATTTCTCTCTACTCACATATCCAATCCATTTTATATCAACAAAATCTGCTAGTTAGCCCTTCGAGCCTAATAGCCTTTCTTTCTTAAAACACATCTACCAGGACACCCCTATCAAAGCTTCATTGTAGGCCTAAGAGCTCGAACTATGACATGACCTGATCCTAAAAAGGGTATGTAGGCAGCCTAAAAATCAGGTGCGGTCAAATCAATCAATTAAGCACATTAGCCTCTTCAAAAAAGTAAAGAGCAAAAGAAAAGAAAATCAAAGAAAAAAAAGAGCAAATCCAAAAAGATCAACAAGAAAAAAGCAAAAACTCAAAAGAGGTGCTCCAGTAAACAAAGCTCAGAAGCGAAAAGGGTGTTCTCAAAACCTTGACCCCTAAAGCCTACGTTTTGTCCTATCTTAAGTCCTCCTAGATCCCTCAGAGACTAAGAGTACAGACAGATTGATAAATGAGTATCCGAAACCAACACATCAAATCCACCAAGGTGATGACGGGAGAAGACAGCTCAGCTCAACTCAACTCAAAGTCGCAGGCCCAGTGAAAACCATAAATGGCACTAAGGCACAAAAATAATGCGAGCCCAGCTCTAATATAGCTACTAGGGGCAAAAAAGGGAACAAATTATTAACTTCGCAGGCATGAGTGAAAATCGGAAACGGCCTAATTGCGCAAAAATTATGCGACCCCAAGACTTGGTGATTCCAAGGGTAAAAAAGGTAAAAAGTTAAACTCTGGTTCGACGGCAGAAGATCGGCAGAGAAAACTGTGACTCTCCAGCAACACATCTCTACCAGATCAGATTAAAGAGGCTTAATGTCATAGTGATCCAATGCCCTTAGCTCCAAGCAAGACCCAGTTCAGCATACGAAAAGGTCAGAACTGAGTAACTATCCCCCTTCGCAATAACTCAAAAGGTTAAGATTACTCATTGCTATATCCTGCTCAAGAGGGGCAAGAGATCCACAAATTCCAGCCAGGACAGGCCCTTTCATAAACTAGCAAGCAAAGAAGGCACCCTCCTTTTAAACTTTTGATCTTAAAATCAAAATTTTCAAAATCTCATTATTACTTTCAAACTGTGTTCAAAACTAAAAATTTTCAAAAGCAAGTCATCTTCAAAAAGTCATAGTCCGTATCATGGCTTTATCAAAGATCGATCTCCTTTCAAACAGTTCTCAGAAGAGCCGCAGAAAAAACAAGCGCAGAAATTACAAGCCAGGGGCAAGTGCAAAATCAGAGCTTCATTTAGCGAGTGATCTCTTTGCTCTTTGCATTATCATTCCATCTCATCCGTATTCATTCTAAGCATATCACCATTCATTATAGGCATCATCATGCATCTCATGTCTCATCTCCTTACATAATAGTCACATCACATACCTTTACATAGGTATCCACACTGCCCACACACCGACATAGGTTGTCACACTGTTCACACACTTAATTACACTGCCCACACACCTACATAGGTAGCCACACTTGTCACACACACTTCACAATCATATATGCAATTAACTGCACTGTACACACACTTAGCTGCACTACGCACACACATTCACACGATTAGTCACATTATACATATCCACTCACATACCTTGATATCTTCCTTGTGCATCTCGTCTGATGCATTCCTTTTGACATCTCGTCTGATATCAGCCCCTTCGTGTATCTCGTTTGATGCATTCCTTTTTAACATCTCGTCTGATGTCACCCCCTTCATGCATCTCGTCTGATGCGTTCCTTTTGACATCTCGTCTGATGTCACCCCCTTTGTGCATCTCGTCTGATGCTTCCATCTGACATCTCGTCTAATGTTACTCTTCGTGCATCTCGTCTGATGTCACTCTTCGTGCATCTCGTCTGATGTTACCCCCTTCATGCATCTCTTCTGATGCATTCCTTTGGACATCTCGTCTGATGTCATCCTTCGTACATCTCATCTAATGCATTCCTTTTGGACATCTCGTCTGATGTCACCCCCTTTGTACATCTCATCTGATGCTTCCATCTAACATCTTGTCAGATGTCACTTTTCTGACATCTCGTCTGATGTCATCTCCTTGTGCATCTTGTCTGATGTCGCATCTTCAGAGTCCGCTGTGAGCCCTCTTGTGATGAGGTTAAACCCATGTAGAGTCTGCAGTGAGCCCTCCTGTGATGAGGTTAAACCCATGTAGAGTCCGCTGTGAGCCCTCCTGTGATGAGGTTAAACTCATGTAGAGTCAGCTGTGAGCCCTTCTGTGATGAGGTTAAACCCACGAGTCAGCTTTGAGCCCTCCTGTGATGAGGTTATACCCACAAGTCTTCTTTGAGCCCTCCTGCGTTGAGGCTAAATTCGCATTCCCACAATCTGTTTTTCCCATCTCGGATGTTTCGTCACTAAGCACGAACCATCCATTTCCACTATATCGCTATCACCCTCTTGACTTCATGATTTCATCACTGAGCATGAATCATTCCTTCCTCCTTTCCATCTTTCCTCCGAAATGAGGCGAAGAACTATCTCTCCCATACCTCGGATGTTTCATCACAGAGCATGAACCATACCTTTCTTTCATTTATACCCCGTCTACTGAACAGGTTCTCCCATCAACCCCGTCCTTTAGGATCCCATTTGTGTCAAGCAATCTAAGCATAAGTTAACTTTCTTTTTTTAACTCTTTTGTATTCAAACTCACAAGTTTTTAGCATGTGCAAAATTGAGGTCTTATAGTCTTTGTCGTTCACGTGCCTGCACCCTCCGACAAAGAGGGGCAACTGTAAGCATCCCAATTTTGCACCCCTTTAGCATCTTTTACCCCTCTTAAAAACCCTTTTTTAAGACCCTCTTTCCACGTGCTTCAATTTCCGAAAAACGCCCCTCAGATGAAAATTGACCAAAAATGCCCCTAGGATGGAAAATGACCAAAATACCCCTGAAAAAGTGTTAAAAATTTATCATTTTGTTTAAAATGATTTTATAAATTTTTTGATAAATTTTAACTATTTTTGAAGTTAAATCGGACTTAAAAAGGTTGAAATTGATCGAAATGCCCCAGGATTATAAAATGACCAAAACGCCCCTGAAAAGTACCAAAAAATCCATGTTTTATTTAAAATATTTTTCTAGATTTCATCGGCTCAATTTAGACTATTTTTGGGGTCAAAACGAGCTTAAAACGAAGGAATTGTCTTGGGTATGACACGTGGCAAGTCAAAAGTCAACAAAAAAACAAAAAAAAAATACTATTTTAGGCCCCTAAATGGGGGCGCTACTTCAAGTAGCACCCAGCTTTTTTTTCCCATTTATTTGATGGGCACTACTTCAAGTAGCGCCCAGCTTTTTGTTCCCATTTATTAGATGGGCACTACTTCAAGTAGCGCCCCCAGAGAACTCTGTTATTTTGCGCTTGTCGGCAGTGTTATTTTAAAAGCCCGGCTAGGGACGCTATTTGAAGTAGCACCCCCTCAATGTCGACCATTTTGCGGCCTAACTATTCCTAACCACCCGCTGTTCTGGGTTTTTATCCAAAAGGGGCGCTACTTCAAGTAGTGCCCCACTGTTTTTTGCTTCCTATAAATACCCTACCCCTCTTCCTTCATTCTAATTCATTCTCATTTGCTCTCTTCTCTCTCCTCTTTTTGAAAACCCCCTCTTTAGCGTTGGCGATCTCGGGAATTCGATTTCGAAGAATCGTTCTCGGGAGTACTTATTTCAGAGACCCGGTTGGGTTTCCCGGAAGGTAATATCGCCAAACTTTGACGTTTGCTTTGTCTTTTATTAGTTGTAATTATTTATTGTTTTTTTTATGCTTAGACTGCTACCCTATCAAACCTCTACCCGGTTCTACTTAAACCCGGCTTACCCTGTCAAACCTCTACCCGGTTTTACTTAAACCCAGCTTACCCTGTCAAACCTCTGTCCGATTTTACTTAAACCCGACTTACCCTGTCAAACCTCTGCCCGGTTTTACTTAAAACCGGCTTACCCTATCAAACCCCTACCCGGTTTTACTTAAACCCGTCTTACCCTGACAAAACTCTGCCCGGTTTTACTTAAACCCGACTTACCCTGTCGAACCTCTGCCTGGTTTTATCCAAACCTAGCCTAGCCTAGTCAACCCTAGGTAAACCCTAATTAAACCCTAGTTACCCTAATTAAACCCTAGTTAACCCTAGGTAAACCCTAGTTAACTCTTGTAAAACCCTTATTAAACCCTAGTTAACTCTAGTTAAACCCCGATCAAATCCTAGTTAAACCCCGATTAAACCTTACCTAAACCCTAGGTAAACCCAAGCTTAAACCTACCTAAACCCTAGCTTAACCCTAGTGAAACACTACCTAGTCCAAAACCCTTGTCAGAGCCTCAATTCAAACCCTGTTCAAATACCCACCTCGCCAGGCTCCTCGGCATGAGCTTAAAATACCCCATCGCTCCTCCACATGAGTTTAAACTGCCCCATCACTCCTCAGCACGAGCTTAAAAGGAAATTTCGCTCCCAAATGAGCGTAAACAATCACAATCAAATCAAATCAAACCTCCAATCAATCAAATCAGAGCATCAAACAATCAAACTACCAATCTCCGGCCGGAACTACGTGTGGCTTGATTCCACTAACTGTGGATATGTAGGCAACCCTGATCGAGTTCAGCTCCCCTAGGATAGAAGCCTTATTCCGTTCTTATCCTCTTTATCTCAATTTATTTATTTCATTCATATTACATTGCTCAACATATAGATCAAATTTCAAGCTTCTCTTATGGTTTCCTTTATTTGATTCTGACTTAGGGAGTAGATAACCATCTCTGAATGGGAATTTAGGGGTGCCTAACACCTTCCCCCAACTCAATTGAATCCCTTACCCTGACCTCTGACTTCCAGACCATGCCTTATCTAACAATTTCAGGGACCTATTTCCCTCAGAATTAGATAGGTGGCGACTCTCAACCTAATTACAATTTATCACTATTCCTTATCGGGATTTAATCTGATCGGGAATAGAGGGTAAAATTCAGGTACTCACAATCACTTGAGAGACATGTTGAAGCACCGCCAAGAGATTAAAATCACTAATGGTTGGGAAATGTTGTTCGAGTATTGGTCATAAATAAATATATGATAATGGTTCGTTCAACCTCCTTACCGTCATAAATCCATTGGTACTATCATCTCCATAGTTGAGAGAGAACTGTACATGCAACCTCGTTTTAATGATCAACCAGCTGGTGCAATAGAAAAGTTTTCGATAAAATAACAAACAATAAAGTAATTTCATGAAACGATCACCAGCTTAAAATACCTTTTCTAGCAAACCGAAATCACATAATACAGCTTCCTCCAAAAAAATAGTTCCATTTCCACACTTATTTCTATTCAAATAACATAAGTAAGAACAAATCTATTGTAATCTGGCTGAATTGGCTTATTCATATTTTACTGTTCTGCGCATATAATCACAAAAAGGAAAAAAAATGGTTACAGTATAGGTGAATGGAGATCAGGTGGCATGAATACAAGTGCTAGAAAACAGAACTGGATTTCGGTCGATGATCCCTTTTGGGTGTCATACTTGGCAAGAATCAATCAAACCCATCTTGGAGACAAATGAATTCCACTTTGTCGGGGCTTGTTCAGCTGCTGCTCTGAGCTGTTTCGCTTCTTCATGATAGAGGAGACGGTGGGGCTGAAGTAGTCATGGCACCTCTGAGAGGTCGCCCCCTGCGAATACATATTCCTTCATTGGATGAAACTCTGCTGCTTTTCCAGGGATGCCTTGCTTGCTACCGGATTCCTTTGAGTAGCACCCCATCTGTTGTAACTCACACAGCTTTGGCTCCGCCCGACTGGGTGAAACCTTTCCTCCCTAGGGCTAGTGTAGTTTCTGCTCTCAGCTGTTTCAGCCGAGTACATTGTCTCTCCCTCACTGCTATAGTCAGCATGGAACCCACGAGACTCATTCTGTAACTCTGGAACCTCTATCGGAGATGAACTTGATTGGACTTCACTGCGTTCTCCATTTAATTGCTCTCCATTTATAGAACCAGTTGAGGAAATCTCAGCAGCTACATCAGGATTGGCCAGTTCTCTATCCTTTAATTGGTCTTCTTTTCTCAATGGGCTCTGCAATTTAAGTTGCATCATGCCATTTCCATCCAAGTTAGGGTGCAGCCGTAAGATGGGCTGTGGCAGGACAGTAGCCTTGGGAATCCTTGGAGGGAAATTAATATCTAAAAGCTGGACTTGAGTCTTTTCCATCTTCCGAATTGGCACTGAAGTCAATCACGGGGATTCATAGACCTCTGGAGTTGGAATTCCCTGTTCGCGAGTAGTAGCACATGGATTAATCACTGGGGTTTCAACTTGGCATATATTTACAGTAGCAGAACAACTTGGTCCAGGCTGATCCCTAGGTCTAGAGATTGTATGTGTTGATGATGGGGGGTCTCATCATTTTCGCTCTCTGTTGACTTGAAAATCTATCGAAGGGTGAAAGAAGCATAGGGATGCTCACTCTTCTGCCCCATGGACATCAATCGGATGAGCAGCAATTTGGGTTTGTAAAGCTCATCCAAGCTGCCCTCCCAATGCTGGTTTAACCAATCACAGATGATGGGCATGGGGATGTCAAATTGCATGTGAAGATCTTTCTGCAGTTGGAGAAGTGGCTAACTTAATGGGATCACATACCATGAAGGCAAGATTACCTTCGGCATCAAAACCAGCAGATCCAGGGCTCCAAGTTACTTCATCTATTGATAATTTTATGAGATTGTCAGTGGCAATCACCACCTTTCCCTCACCCACTGTTAACTCCTTTTTTCCAGTGTAGCCTAAAATGTAAACTCTGCTGTAAGATCAAGAACCGAGCTGGTAATGAAAACCTACAATCAAATGAGTAAAACATTAGGAAAAACAACCATTGCAGCATGCCTGTTATACAGACTTGATATAAACACTTTTGCAATTGAAAAAAATGGGATTAAAAGGTCTCCATGAATAATAATGTTAGACATATATGCCCACGAAAGTCATTCTGGAATTGTAATTTAATCAATAAATACATATTTTACATTTACACATTGTCTTCTACATTGGGTAATATATCTGAAGTATCTCATTGGATGAGACTACTTTGTCCCTTAGGTAACATTGTAGGAAAACCATCCAATTAGTTGATAACTGATTGCTAAAGAGATATGGTTTTTCGGATTCCTTGTAGACCTAAAATTGTTCTAAGTCAATCAGGATACATCTGGACAATGTATTCCTAATAACTTACACATTGTTAGTTTCATATGATGGAGTGATGAATCTCAATCACTGAGAGAAAGGTCTCTCTTGACTAAGATGTGGATATAAGTAAGAAGTACTTATATTGCAACTGGATCGCTCAGTGGATACCCTTAGAAATATACTATATTTATATTTAGGGTAGTCCATTTGACAGATTCTCCTTAACCTGAGAGGTCGACATCTTCTCTAGTATTTGCCTATATAGCTTTGATGTAGCCAATCGTCAATGTCCAACACATCGGACTAAATACGGGCTCGTTGGGTTATGTACGCTATATTAGAAGAAGTGTGTGTACGCTCAACAAGGATTCCACTACTCTTACAAAGTAATTAATATTGAGTTAATACTTGTCAAAACTGGACTTGAAAAACCCAACGCTGGTATTTATCAATGAAATGGTTTTATCGAGGAATTTATTTTCTGTATAAATGAAATGTAATTATTATTATTATTTCTTTTAAGGGATTTCTAAAATGTTTTGAAAGTCCAAGTTGGACTAAAAGTATCAGAGAGAATGGGTTCTCAATATAAGCCAGGGATTAAAGACACTATTAGATATTGTCCCGTAAGCTTATAACAATATTGGAAGTGGAGGGACGCATATGTAAACAAATCTTAAGATAGAAATACCTGCAAGTAATTCTCTATTTTCTTGAAGTTAATCACATTGTGTTAATGGACATTAATTGTCATTGGTGGAAGACCAGGGATATAGATAAAATTCTATAATCCTAATGGATTGTAGGAAAGGTGTTTGCTAGTAACAATGCTTTAACCAAAAGGTTGAGTACTTGGTCCCACAACCGGATATAGGAGATCCCTTTAGATCTCACACACAAGGACTTTCTTAAAGTGTTTAATTTAATTATTAATTAAATTAATTTATTTCTCTAAGTAATCACTATATGGTATAGTGAAGCTCTAAAAGGTGAAATCACATTAGATGTGAGAACCAAATGGGTAGGACCCATTGGGAATTATTTTGAAAGAATAATTAAAGTGACCAACAAGGGTTGAGAACCCTAGGGGCATGTGGAGTGGGGCCCAACTAGGGTGGGACGCCCACTTCATGGAGGTAATAATAATAATAATAATTGTTATTATTATTTAATTAGTTTGTAATTACTACTCTCCTTATTGGATAAGGTTAGTTAGTTAGTTAGTTAGAGTTAGTTACTAATTAAAGATTCCTTGTTGGACAAGGGTTCTATTAGTTTCTTGCTAATCTAGGAATCCTAATTGGATTAGGATAAGGATAAGGTTAGTTGGTTACTAATAGGTAAGGTTAGTTTCTATTTTGATTAATCCTAATTAATTAAAGGAGAAATCAAAAAGGAAACAAACTGGGGAATCCTTATTGGATAAGGATTAGGACTCTTGGGTTGTAATCAAACCCAAACCCTCTATTTATAGGGCTCGACGTCCAAGGCATGAGTGACACAATAATTTCCAGATTTTTGGATCTCTCTCCCTCTCCTCAAACCTCACGCCCAAGCCTCCCTCTTTCTAGAGTGTACGGTCACACTCTCTCCCCTTTTCTTCTTCAATTTTTTTCTAGTTTTGAAAATCAAGAAGGAAAATCAAGGTTCTTGGTTATAAAGATTGGATCTTTATTTCAAGATCCTAGAGTTGGATATTTGGAAGGGCCATTAGCTTCCATTAGAGAAAGCTTTAAAGAAAAAGAAGGTCCGTGTGGATTGCGAAGGGGATTGACGCTTGTAAAGTTTTGCCGGTCTTCTTATTCTATCTTGGATTTTTCTATCTACCATTCTCTCAAGGATTTGACTTATATATTTCTAAGTCGAAAAGGTGATTGTGATTTTAATTCTCATTAAATAAAATCAATTAGAATCTTAGTCAGATCTTGGGATTCGATGTATGCCCCCCAAGAATTGTTTTTCAAAAATTAAAAAGAGACATACTTTCAGTGGTATCAGAGCCTTGGCTATGCTTCTTTTTCATTTTAGGGCATAACCAATTTTTATTAAATCATATTATCCTCCCTATAAATTTTGGCCACCTCTGTGATGAATGTTTTTGATTCTTGATCACTTCTTTATTATGAGATAATCATTAGTAGGGCTAAGGGGTTCCCTGTAATTATTGAGGGAATAAAAATTAAGCCCTAGAAATTAGTGTGATACTAATTTCAAGTTTGGATGATTCCAAAACCTCTCGAAATTTTAACAGGGATAGGTATATATAGATAAATAAATTTGGTTAAAGGCCTTAAGGATTTGGAGATCTTTTTTAATATTAAATTAAATTGTTTAATTTATTCTGAGAGCCTCGGGCTAGCATAAATAATATATATTATATTTTTCATGATAAATAAATATTATTTTATGTGTTGGATGAGTTCCACAAATCATACCTCCTTCTCTTTCCCCTCCCCTCCCCTCCCCTTTTTCTTATTTTTAGAATAGGGTTGCTGATTTATGGTGGACTAAATCAACCGAAGGAGATGCCCGGAGAACCATTGCGAGATAGCAAATTGAAGTAGGGCTTTATTTAATTCCCCTGTTGTAATTAAATAAGGTCGTATAATTTTTGTGAACCCATTGTGAGATTATAATATGATTATAATTATTATATTATTCATGTGATGATTAATAATTTTTCCTTTAGCCTGGAAGTTGTGATAATTGTGATTATTGCTTTTATGATAATTTAGGATAATTGGATTTTACTTCTATTAATTGATCTGTTTTAATTATAAATTGTTTATATTTAGACACAATACATTACTAGTACTCTTTCGGACGTAAAGTTTGTGACCCATGTGGAAATTTTTACGTAAAATCTTTACATATGAGATTATTGCATAATCATGTCTGAAAAGACATTAATCGTTGATGGATCACTAAACTGACATCCAAATACCCTAAAGTTATAGGGATGAGTAGGTTTTGATTATAAGGTGAAAACCCTAATGATCAAAACCCCCTGTGAGGGCTAGTGGGAGTTTATCACTCCTTGATAATCCTATTATCGAAAATTTTCATAATTCATATGATGAATATTTGGATAATGATATGATCATGCTTGTTTAACTTGTTCCCTTCAAGAAAAATATTAAGTGATAATAAATGAGATTATTAATCGTAAGGCCTTTCATTATCAATAAAACTAGGAATTAATTCGCCTGAGTTTTGTTTTGCCAAAAGGTATTGACATAATTCAGTCTGAATTAAACTCCTAGAGATTTATTTCTATTGAAGATAAGTTTGTGTATGGCCTGATAAGGAGTGTCAACTAAAATGAGGGGACAACCTTACTTGATTATCTGACGAACGAGAATAAGGGTTTCACTTAAACAAAGAGGCATGACGGCTGAAACAGTGACAGTCATGTTGTCCTTGGAGGTCGCAAGAAAATTGAGAATCACTGATTTACATAAGGAGTTATGCATGAGATGCTCAGTGATGGATGGTTACTATCCACCTTGTAGTGCATGTGTGGTACTATCCTAAAATGGGAAATTGGATGTGTATTATGAGGATCCTGATACTCATCTGGAATAAAAAATTTATTCCCTAATTTCATATACTGAATGAAATGATGAAATTCGAAGAAAGATGAGAGGATCATCAGATTTTAAAATCCCAAAAATCCGATGAATATATGTGTGAAAATAAATGTAATAATTTATGCTTATTTATTATGTAGATAGCCATAAATCCCCTTTTCAAGATTCTAGATGAGAATCGTTTGACTAGTCCTAATTTTTTGGACTGGAAAAGAAACCTTGACATTGTGCTTACCTCTCAGAAGATAGCTTATGTCCTCAATTCCGACTATCCGGAATTTGATGAGGCCGTTTAAACCCCTGAGGCAGTTGAGAAAGCCTTAAAGTGGAATGAGTCAAATAGTTTGGTCAAATGCTACATGCTTGCATCCATGTCGAATGTCCTTAAGCAATAGCACGAGGGTTTTGCTATAGCTAAGGACATATTGACTAATCTCAGGGAGATGTTTGGGGAACAAAATAGAACTGCTAGGCAGTTGGTAATGAAAGGATCGATGGGGACCAAGATGTCTGATGGTAGCCCAGTCCGAGAGCATGTTGTCAAGATGATGGGGTTCATTAATGAACTCTTGACCCTTGGAGTAGATCTTGATCAACAGAGTCAAACGGATGTGATCCTGAACTCTCTCCTGGAATCCTTTTCTGCTTTTGTGTTGAATTTCAGCATGAACAAATTGGAGACTTCTCTGCCAGAGCTCCTAAACATGTTGCAAGGAGCTGAGGACCTTATGAAGCGTACTAAGCTCTATGCAAATGTGGCAGAGGGAGTTGGGCCCTCAAGGCCCAAGTCTAAGGGCAAAAGCCAGAAAAAGAAGAAGTCCAATTTTGAAAGTATGTCTATTTTTAATTTTAGAAAAACAGTTCTTGGGAGGCATACATCAAATCCCAAGATCTAATTAAAAATCTAATTGATTTTATTCAATGAGAGTTAAAATCATAATCACCTTTGCGACTTTGAAATTGTTAAGTGAAATCCACGAAAAAATGAAGGATAGAAAATCCAAGATAGAATAAGAAGACCGGCAAAACTTCACAAGTGTCAAGTCTCCTTCACAATCCACATGGACCATCTTTTTGTTTAAAGCTTTCGCTAATGGAAGCAAATGGCCCTTTCAAATATCCAGCTCTAGGATCTTGAAATAAAGATTCAATCTTTATTAGTCAAGAACCTTCTTGATTTTCTGCTTTGATATTCAAAACCTAGAACACAAGAGAAGAAGAATAGGGGGCAAGGGGGGCTGACCGTACACCTCAAGCAAGGGAGAGAGGGGCGTGAGATTGAGGAAAGGAGAGAGGGGAGAAAATATGGAAATTAAATTGTGTCCAACATCTTGGACATCCACCTCTTTATATAGATCCTTATTGGATCTTATCCTTATCCTTATCCTTATCCAATTAGGATAACCTCAATAGTTTCCTTTCTTGATATCTCCATAATTAATTAGGATTAATAAAAATAGAAACTAATCTTATCTATTAGTAACCAACTAACTATATCATTATCCTAATCTAATTACGATTCCTTGATTAGCAAGAAACTAATAGAATCCTTGTTCAACAAGGAATCTTTAATTAGTAACTAACTCTAACAAACTAACTAACCTTATCCAATAAGGAGAGTAGTAATTAGAAACTAATTAAATAATAATAACTATTATTATCTCCATGACGTGGGCGTCCCACTCTAGGTGGGCCCCACTCCACATGCCCCTATGGGTTCTTAACCCTCTTTGGTCAGTTTTATTATTCTTTTAAAATAATCCCCAATGGGTCCTACCCATTTGAGTTTTCACATCTAATGTGATTCCACCTTTTAGAGCTTCACTATACCATATAGTGATTACTTAAAGAGATTAATTAATTTAATAAATCATTAAATTAAATACTTTAAGAAAGTCTTTGTGTGTGGGATCTAAAGGGATCTCCTATTTCCGGTTGTGGGACCGACTACTCAACCTTTTGGTTAAAGCATTGTTACTAGGAAACACATTTCCTAGACTCCATTAGGATTATAGAATGTCATCTATATCCCTGGACTTCCACCAATCACAGTTAATGTCCATTAATACAATGTGATTAACCTCCAGAAAATACAGAATTACTTGCAGGTATTTCTATCTCAAGATTTGTTTACAGAATCGTCCATCCACTTCCAATATTGTTATAAGCTTATGGGACAATATCTAATATTGTCTTTAATCCCTGACTTATATTAAGAACTCATTCTCTTTGATACTTTTAGTCAAACTTGGACTTTCAAAACATTTTAGAAATTCTTTAAAAGAAATAATAATATTAATTACATTTCTTTTATATAGAAAATAAATACCTCGATAAAACCATTTCATCGATAAATACCAGCGCTGGGTTTTTCAAGTCCAGTTTTTACAAGTATCAACTCAATATTATTTACTTTATAAGAGAAGTGGAATCCTTGTTGAGCGTACACACACTTCTAATATAACGTACATAACCGAACAAGCCCGTATTTAGTCTGGTGTGTTGGACATTAACGATTGGCTACATCAAAGCTATAAGGCAAATACTAGAGAAGATGTCAACCTCTTAGGTTAAGGACAATCTTTCAAATCGACTACCCTAAATATAAAGACTGTATATTTCTAAGGGTATCCACTGAGCGATCCAGTTGCAATATAAGTACTTCTTACTTATATCCACATCTTAGTCAAGAGACCATTCTCTCAGTGATTGAGATTCATCACTCCATCATATGGAACTAACAATGTGTAAGTTATTAGGAATACATTATCCAGATGTATCCTAATTAACTTAGAACAATTTTAGGTCTACAAGGAACCGGAAAAACCATATCTCCTTAGCAATCAGTTATTAACTAATTGGATGGTTTTCCTACAATGTTACCTAAGGGACAAAGTAGTCTCATCCAATGAGATATTTTTGATATGTTACACAATGTAGAAGACAATGTTTGAATGTAAAATATGCATTTATTGATTAAATAGATAAATACAATTCCAAAATGGCTTTCGTGGGCATATATGTCTAACAATCTCCCACTTGCACTCAAAGCCAATCTCCTATGTATCTTACACCCATCCACTCTAGATGTTTCTTAAACACCTTCTAAGGTAGTGCTTTAGTAAATGGGTCTACCATGTTGTCTACTGCGCACTCTTGGATAACTCGATATTTCCACTCTTGACAATCTAATTGTCTCGAATCAGATGAAATCTCCTTTCATTATGCTTAGTCCTCTGTTTTTGCTCTAGGCTTGAGCAATAGCACTACTATTATCACCATAATGTATGATAGGAGATTCTACCCAGAAAACAACACCAAGTGCTTAGATAAACTCCTTATCCATACTGTACCGGATAAACTCTTTTATCCATACTGAAAGCTAGACAATTTAATCCTCATTAAATACTTGAAAATGTGCTTAACTGTTGTCCAATGCTCAAGACCCAGGTTTGATTGTCTGCTCACGAAACTCACTGCGTGATATGTATCAATTCTTGTCAATCTAATTGACTTGGGACAATCCCAACATCCTTTTCTTTCGATCTCTAAACAATTTAAGATCAAGAACATAGGATGCCTCACCGAGGTCTTTCATTGCAAAGTAACATGACAACCAGATTTTAACTGTTGATAACATTCCTACATCATTCCCAATGAATAGAATATCATCTACATAAAGGAAAGTTTTGCACTCCCGCTGAACTTCTTGTACACACATGCCTCATCCATGTTTTATTGAAAACCAAACGATTTGATTGATTCATCAAAACGGATACTCCGAGAAGCTTGCTTTAGACCATAAATGGATTTTATCAATTTGCAGACTTTATTATTTTGGCCATAGAGTTCAAAACCTTCGAGCTGGTCCATATAAATATCATCTTGAATGTTTCCATTCAAGAAAGCGGTTTTGACATCCATCTGCCATATCTCATAATCATAAAAGGCTGCAATTGATAATATAATTCTGATGGACTTTAGCATTGCTACTGGTGAAAAGGTTTCCTCATAGTCGATACCAGCTCTTTGACTATACCCTTTCGCCACAAGCCTTATTTTAAAGGTCTCTACCTTTCCATCGGATCCACGTTTCCCCTTGTAGATCCATTTGCACCTACTAGGTCTAATTCCCTTAGGCTTTTCAACCAAGGTCCAGACACCATTCGAGTACATGGAGTCCATTTCAGATTCCATGGCCTTATTCCAATTATCATAATCAATATCACATATTGCTTCTTGATATATGTAAGGATCATCGTCTAAGGAATCTGATTCCATAGAATATACCTCATGCTGATAAAACAATCTATCTGGAGGTCGACTGATCCTTATACTTCTCCTAGGTTGTTGTGTATTTAAAGGTTTAGCTAAGATGGGATTAACCATGGTCACTTTATCCTGACTTTGCTCCTCAAGATCAATTCTAAATCCATCTTCTCTATTAAGGATTATATCCTCTTCTAGAAAAATGGCATTCCTACTCACAAACACCTTTTGTTCGTTAGGATTATAGAAATAATAACTAAGAGTTTCTTTTGGGTATCCTATAAATAGGCACTTCTCAGTCCTACTTTCCAAGTTGTTGAAGTTCTACTTTTGCACATGAACTGGACAACCCCATATCCTGATATGCTTCAGACTAGGCTTTCGCCCATGCCATAGCTCAAATGGAGTTTTGGAAACAAACTTAGAAGGTACCCTATTCAATAGATAGATTGCAGTCTCTAATGCATATCCCCAAAAAGAAATTGGCAAATCAATTTTATTCATCATTGAACGAACCATATCCAATAGGGTTCGATTTCTTCTTTCTGAAACACCATTAAACTGGGGTGTTCCCGGGGGAGTCCATTGGAATAAAATTCCATTATATCTAAGATAATCCATGAACTCATTCGAGAGGTACTCTCCTCCTCTGTCAGATCTGAGAGTTTTAATACATTTACCTTATTGTTTTTCTACTTCATTCCGGAATTCTTTGAACTTTTCAAAACATTCCGACTTGTGTTTTATTAAATAATGAAACCAAATCTAGAAAAATCGTCTGTGAATGTAATGAAGTAGACAAAGCCACCTCTGGCTGCATGATTCATGGGTCGACATACATCAGTGTAAATTAATTCTAATATACTTGTGGCTCTCATTGGTTTGCCTGTAAATTTCCTTTTGGCCATTTTACCTTGCAAACAAGGTTCACAAGTTGGATAAGGTTCAACATGTAAATGGTTCAAAGGACCATCCTTTACCAATCTATTGAGCCTATCCAAATTGATATGACCTAATCTGAGATGTCATAAGTATGTTGGATTCACAGACTCTCTACCTCTTTTCTAAGGTGTCACACTAGTGGACTCTTTATCCTCAATGTTATTTACAGAATTGTTTACAAGATCAAGATAATAAAGACCATTAGACAATGTGCCGGAAACAATAAAACTATTATTGTATTTGATAACTACATTAGTATCAAAATTCACTGAATAACCATTAAAGATTAAACTAGAAACAAAAATCAAATTTCTGCGCATGTCTGGCACATATAAGCAGTCTTTTAAAACTAAGATCCTATTAAAAGCAAATTCTAAAATATAAGTCCCAATGGCGATCGCAGCAATACTTGCTTCCATTCCCATCCTAATCTTCACTTTCTCATTGTAGAGACCCGAATCTTTTTCATGTTTATAGTGCATTGCATTAGGGGTATTATAGTCCTTATGATGTTTTGATGTTTATTGTATTATATATTTATTTGGTGTGGTGTAAACTAGGCTTAATCAACTTGTAACGGATGGATGTCATGACACATCCTAAACTTTAGGAAGCTCTAGTTTTGGCACCGTTCACGGGAATTGAGTGATTCTTGAACCATTAGAAAGGTGTTGGAACCCTCTTCGAGGTTCATGTTTAGTGTTTTTCCTCATTTTGAGTTTAAGTCAAGTCAATAGTGAGTTTTGTTTAATGGAAATGCAGATCAGTCAACTTTGGGGATATTTTAGTGTATAAATTAAGTGGAAATTGGAAATTCTAAAATGCCAAAAATGTTCATTTTCGAGAGACGAATCCAACGCAAGTTGAATCGTCAAAATCCGATGAACGAGTAAAAAGTTATGGCCAAAACAGTAAAGGGAGTCAAAACCTACAGGAACCGATCGCTCGGTCAGAACCAGCGATCGATCGGGCCAAAACCGATCGATCGGTATCTATCGACTGGTCCAAAATTTTGTATGGGAAAATTTTCCAGAGAGTGTGTTTTTGACCGATCGCCCGGTCATAAACACCGATCGCTCGGTCATAACCACCGATCGCTCAGTCCTTCGAGTATTTTTGCTGATTTTTAGTAAGGGCTTTTTGGTCTTTTTGTTCTCAGACCTTGAGGCTATAAATAGGGGGTCCTACTCGAAATATTAAAATACTCCACCTAGTTCTAACCTAATTTGGCAAAAAAGGGAGAAACCCTAGGGTTTTGAGAGAGGGTTTTGCTTGGAGAAGAAGGAGGTTGCTAGAAGATTAAGAGGAAAGTTGGGAGATCGTCCTCAAAGCTTCTCCAAATCGTCTCGGGAGCATTTTGAATCCAAGGGAGGATTCCTAAGGTCGATATACTATCCTAGTCAACTTTATTTTAAGGTTTTGTGAATGTTAAGATGCTAGGAATGGTAGAAATAGATGTTTGATGCATTTTCCCTAATTTTCTAAGAAGCAAGCTAATTATGGATGGATATGTGGATTGGAAATGTGGATTAAATATGGATAGAATGTATGGAGGATGGGATTAATTTGTGGATGTGGATGAATATATGGATTGTATGGATGGAATTATGATTTGATGAATGCATGAAAAGGTAGAGAAACAATGGATTCATATTATGTGTACTCAAGGTGTTTGTGAAAATGGCTGTGAGAATAAATGCTATGATACTTTTATGAAATGGTGGTAAATGGATTATAAATGATGTTAAGAATTATGATAAGAAATATATATGTGATTGTTTGTTAAGTATACTTAATTTCTTGCATGGGAATTGATAGTCGGGAAGGTAAGAACTTAGAGGAACATCTCTCAAACCGGGAATTCTCTAACTATTTGGTATGGGACATATAGTGGAGTTTCCATGGTGGGAAATCGGAATCTAAGCAATTATCAACTCGAATGTTAATTTCGACACTTAAGCACATATGCACGTGTATGTCAAGATAAGAGTCTCACAAGTCACACATGTGGACCACAAGCATGAGCATGGCATACGTATGACATTCTGAATAAGCATAAGCATGGCATGGTCCGTATCCACCAAGAACGGCATGTCTCATTTCTGTGTGATCTGAATAAGTGCATAAGGCATGGTCCGTATCCGCCAAGAACGGCATGTCTCATTACTGTACGATCTGAATAAGTGCATAAGCATAAGCATAAGCATCTCACAAGCACGTGGTCTCGTAAGCATAAGTACCTCATAAGTGTATGGTTTTCTAAGTCTAAGATTCTCACAAGTACACGAGTCAAGGTGATGATATGATGTATATGCGCACACGTTCTTCCGCACTCTGATTATGTTATTATGCTATTGGATATGTTTCTGACTAAGTGCAGGTATATCATTATTGTTGGTTGGATTTTATATACACTGAGTACCTTTGTACTCAGCCGGACTTTCTCTTGGCAGGTTTAGGGTAGGAGTACACGGTGGAGCCGTGGGTTGAGGAAACATACATTGAGGAAGGAGGTGAAGGTGAGCCTGCCGAGGAGGGAGCCGGAGACTTGGGCGGCTACACCTCTTAGTTTACATTTCTTTTCATTGAGAGAGTTTTGTATTTGACCTTTAGAGGATGTTGCTCAGTAGACTTCTTATTAGTAATGTATCAGACTTGTTGGTTCATTGTGAGTTGTATATATAGACCTTAGACTTGTGCAGGTTGGATTGGGTTTATATATCAAAATTTTTATTATCCTCATTTTGAAGACTCGTGTAGTAGCATTGTATGCATGGTTTTAAGCAGGTTTAAGTAATGTGGCGATTCCAAAGTCCTATCTTAGCCTTAGTAGGAGTTTGGGGTCGTTACAGAGGTGGTATCAGAGCTCAAGGCATTAGGTTCCCTTGGGCTAAGTTATCCTCTTAGTAGGAGTTAAGTTTAGGTCACTCCGGGTCTGATACCAGAGGATATCAATCAAAGCACAAGGCATTAGAGCCCTTAAGGCTAAGGTATTAAGTATAGGGTATAGGAAGATGTCAACCTTAGGAAAGCAACATCAAGTTCAGGACTTTAAAATTGTTGAGGATTGAGTTTTGATTAAGTGTAGACTTAGGAATTTATGTGAGTGTGTTCTAAATGGATTGTTTTCTTCTTCTCAGGATTGTAAGCATGAGAAGGGGTGGAAGAAATAATAGGCATGGAGGAGGCAGTGTGACAGATGGGGATTCCCCAGATGGTGCTTCCCAAGCCAATGTGAGTCGGGCTATGGAAGCTATTGCTGCAGCCATGGAGAGGCAGGCTGAAATTATGGCTCAGCAAACTACATTGCTAGCAGCTGGTCAAGCTAGACAAGAGAGGGCGGTTGATGTTCACCCACCCCGTCACAACGGAGTGAAGCTTTTAGGAGGATGAGTCCTCCAGCCTTCTATGGTAGTACGGATCCCTCAGTTACCGAGTTATGGATCATGCAACTAGAGAAGATTTTCACCGTGCTTGAGGCTACCGATGAGCAGAGGGTGAAATGGGCCTCCTTCGTGATGGAAGGAGAAGCGGAACATTGGTGGAGGGCCGCATCTAGGCAGAGGAATGAAGTGCGAGTGGGACAAGAGTGGACTTGGGGAGAGTTCCTCGACATCTTCTACGAGAGATACTTCCCGGTGTTTGTGAGAGATCAGAAGGAGATTGAATTCTCTACCTTGGAGCAAGGGAGGATGTCAGTGGCCGAGTATGAGGCCAAGTTTGTAGAGCTTTCTAGGTTCGCTCCTCACTTGATTGCTACGGAGAGAATGAAGGCAAAGAGGTTTGAGCGAGGTTTGAAGGATTTTATTCGGGAGAAGGTTTCGATACTTCAGCTCGAAACATGTAGGGAGGTGTATCAGCGTGCTTTGATAGCTGAGAAGAATTCAGAAGAATTGTTGAAGAAGAGGGAGAAGTTGCAAGCAGGTAGGTTTGGTCCTCAGGATAAGAGGCCAAGGGTGTCGGGTCCTATGCCGATTGCTAGGCCTACCCCTTATCAGAGGCCGACTCAGGTAGCCCCACGAGCAGCTCAGGTGGTTCCGCCTACTACTGGCATTCAGCTGTTTGATGTATGCCGCCAGTGCTGAAAGAGGCACAGAGTAGGAGAGTGTAGGGCAATTACTGGAGGTTGTTTCCATTGTGGAGAGGTCTCACACCGGATCCGAGATTGCCCACTCCGCATTCAGCAGGGGATTCAGTCGACTCAGCCACAGGGAGTCAGGCCCCTAGGTAGGCAGTCCACACAGCAGAGGCCACCACAGGGTCCTAGACCTCAGCAGCCTCACCAGCCAGCTCAGGGTCGAGTGTTTGCTACCTCGGAGCGGGATGCACAGACGTCCGACGACGTTATGCAGGGTACGTTTAATTGTGCTTTAGTCAATTAAAATATTGTTCTGATGCTATGTGTGTGATATTAAATGTTATGTGGTATGATGTAAGATGCATGTATGTATTCATGATTTGACAAATTAGCATTAGCTTTGTGTATTAATTCAGGCTCATTGTTGATAAATGATTTCCTCGCTCATGTTTTGATCGATACTGGTTCCACTCACTCCTTCGTCACACCTAGTTTTGCACGAGAGTTTCCGATGGAGCCAAGTCTGTTAGATCGTGAATTGTCTATCGCTACTCCTGTTGGTATTTCAGTTATTACTGATAAGGTCTATCGAGCTTGTGATATTCGAGTAGGCCAGAGAGAGATGCCAGCTGATCTGATTGTCCTTGAGTTCCAAGACTTTGACGTCATTTTAGGCATGGATTGGCTTTCCAAATACCATGGGCATGTTGACTATTTTGGGAAGGTAGTCAACTTTAGACCAATCAATGAGCCCTCTTTTCATTTCCAAGGGTTGAAGAAGAATGACTTAGCTCGTTTCGCGGCATTGAGTCTTACTACCTCGGAAGCACCAGATTCCTCAAGTATTCCAGTTGTAGAGGAATTTATGGATGTATTTCCTAAAGACTTACCGGGTTTGCCGCCAGATAGAGAAGTAGAGTTTGCAATTGAGTTAGCTCCGGGTACGGCACCCATCTCTAAAGCTCCGTATAGGATGGCTCCAGCAGAGTTGAAAGAGCTTAAGGAGCAGATTGACGAATTGCTTGGTCTTGGATTTATCCGCCCAAGTGTATCACCTTGGGGAGCTCCTGTTTTGTTTGTGAAGAAGAAGGATGGTTCGATGAGGATGTGCATCGACTATCGGCAACTGAACAAGGTCACTATCAAGAACAAATATCCTTTGCCCAGGATCGACGACTTGTTTGATCAGTTGCAAGGAGCTAAGTATTTCTCCAAGATCGACTTAAGGTCAGGCTACCATCAACTGAAGATAAAGGCGGAAGATGTGCCTAAGTCTGCTTTCAGGACCAGATATGGGCATTTTGAATTCTTAGTCATGCCATTCGGTTCGACAAATGCTCTGGCAGCATTCATGGATCTCATGAACAGGATCTTCAAGCCGACACTGGACCGCTTTGTGATCGTGTTTGTGGAAGAAATTTTAGTGTACTCCAGGACACAGAAGGAGCATGAGATGCATCTCCGGATCACCCTGAAGACACTCCGTGAGCATAAGCTATATGCTAAGCTTAGTAAGTGCGAGTTTTGGCTAGAAAAAGTGGCATTTCTAGGCCATGTAGTGTCAAAAGATGGGATTTCAGTTGACCCTGCTAAGATAGAAGCAGTGGAAGGATGGGGAAGGCCAAAGAGTGTTACAGAGGTTCGAAGTTTCTTGGGCCTAGCTGGATATTATCGAAGATTTGTAGAAGGATTTTCCAGTTTGGCAGCTCCGCTTATTCATCTAACTCGAAAGAACGCTAGATTCGAGTGGAATGAGAAATGTGAGAAGAGTTTTCTTGAGTTGAAAAAGCGTCTCACCACCGCTCCGATCTTGACTGTTCCATCGGGTAGTGAAGATTTTGTGGTGTATAGTGATGCCTCACTCGTTGGGTTTCTTATGCAACACGGGAAGGTGATTGCCTATGCTTCTCGGCAGTTGAAAGACCACGAGAAGAACTATCCTACCCATGATTTGGAGTTAGCAGCCTTGGTTTTTGCTCTTAAGATCTGGAGACACTACTTGTACGGTGCGCAGTTTGAAGTTTTCACCGACCACAAAAGTCTAAAGTATTTATTCTCGCAGAAAGAGCTGAATTTGAGGCAGCGTCGTTGGGTGGAATTCCTCAAGGATTATGATTTTTCTATCCAGTACCACCCGGGGAAAGCGAATGTAGTGGCAGATGCTCTAAGTAGGAGACCTACTGGGTTCTTGGCACACTTGATGGTCCAAGAATGGAAGTTACTAGAAGAGGCGTCTAGCCTTGATGCAGGTTTCAGTGTGGGAGCTTCTGGAGCCTTGTTGGCTAACATTATGGTCAGGCCAACCTTATTGGACAGGATTAAAGATCTGCAGTGGAATGATGGAGAACTGCACGCTGCCATGAATAAGTCACTGAGCAGCGGGTTTGAGGATTTCTCTTGGAGAGATGGTGGAGTTTGTTTCAAGGGTAGACTTTGTGTTCCGGATGATGAGGATTTAAGAAGGGAGATTCTGGATGAAGCACACAAGTCCAAGTACACCGTGCATCCGGGAGATACTAAGATGTACCAGAACCTTAAGAAGTATTTCTGGTGGAAAGGTATGAAGAAAGATGTGGCTACCTTTGTATCCAAGTGTTTGGTGTGTCAGCAGGTGAAGGCCGAACACAGGAGGCCGGCAGGACTTCTTCAGTCTCTTCCTATTCCCGAGTGGAAGTGGGAAAATATCTCCATGGATTTTGTTGTTGGTTTGCCAAAGACGGCCAAGAACTTTGATGCCATTTGGGTTGTGGTTGATCGATTGACTAAATCAGCTCACTTTATTCCATATCGGGCCACTTTCAACTCCAATCAATTGGCTAACCTCTATATCAAGGAGATAGTCCGTTTGCATGGAGTGCCAGTTAGTATTGTTTCTGATCGAGATCCGAGATTTACATCCAGATTCTGGAAGAGTTTTCAGCAGGCCATGGGTTCCCATTTGGATTTTAGTACGGTATTTCATCTGCAGACAGATGGGCAAACTGAAAGAGTGAACCAGATCATAGAGGACATGCTACGAGCTTGCATGTTAGACTTTCAGGGTAGTTGGGTTGATCACTTGCCGTTGGTTGAGTTTGCCTATAACAACAGCTATCAAGCTAGCATTCAGATGGCACCGTTTGAGGCACTTTATGGGAGGAGTTGTCGTTCACCTTTGTGTTGGGACGAAGTTGGTGAGAGGAAGCTTTTGGGTCCCGAGCTCGTTGGTCAGACTGTGGATAGAGTTCAGTTGATCAGGGAGAGGTTGAAAGCAGCTCAGAGTAGACAGAAGAGCTATGCCGATACTCGGAGGAGAGATCTTGAGTTCCAAGTTGGAGATTTTGTATTTGTAAAGATCTCACCTACAAAGGGGGTGACGAGGTTTGGCAAGCGACGCAAACTTAGTCTGAGATATGTGGGTCCTTTTGAGATCATCACCCGAGTCGGGGAAGTTGCTTATCGGGTAGCCTTACCACCTCACATGGAAGGTGTGCATAATGTCTTTCACATCTCTATGTTGAGGAAGTACATTGCTGATCCTTCATATGTCATTCATTTGGAACCGTTGGAAATTCGGGAAGATTTGACTCTAGTAGAGCAACCGGCTCGAATTTTGGACCGAAAAGAGCAAGTTTTACGTTCTAAGGTCATTCCTCTTGTACTCTTGCAATGGGAGCATCACTCTAGAGAAGAGGCTACTTGGGAGAGAGAAGCCGAAGTCCGCGAAAAGTACCCGCACTTGTTCACCTAAGGTATGTAATTTCGAGGACGAAATTCATTTAAGGGGGGGAGGATGTAGAGACCCGAATCTTTTTCATGTTTTTAGTGCATTGCATTAGGGGTATTATAGTCCTTATGATGTTTTGATGTTTATTGTATTATATATTTATTTGGTGTGGTGTAAACTAGGCTTAATCAACTTGTAACGGATGGATGTCATGACACATCCTAAACTTTAGGAAGCTCTAGTTTTGGCATCGTTCACGGGAATTGAGTGATTCTTGAACCATTAGAAAGGTGTTGGAACCCTCTTCGAGGTTCATGTTTAGTGTTTTTCCTCATTTTGAGTTTAAGTCAAGTCAATAGTGAGTTTTGTTTAATGGAAATGCAGATCAGTCAACTTTGGGGATATTTTAGTGTATAAATTAAGTGGAAATTGGAAATTCTAAAATGCCAAAAATGTTCATTTTCGAGAGACGAATCCAACGCAAGTTGAATCGTCAAAATCCGATGAACGAGTAAAACGTTATGGCCAAAACAGTAAAGGGAGTCAAAACCTGCAGGAGCCGATCGCTCGGTCAGAACCAGCGATCGATCGGTCCAAAACCGATCGATCGGTATCTATCGACTGGTCCAAAATTTTGTATGGGAAAATTTTCCAGAGAGTGTGTTTTTGACCGATCGCCCGGTCATAAACACCGATCGATCGGTAGGCAACCGATCGCTCGGTCATAACCACCGATCGCTCGGTCCTTCGAGTATTTTTGCTGATTTTTAGTAAGGGCTTTTTGGTCTTTTTGTTCTCAGACCTTGAGGCTATAAATAGGGGGTCCTACTCGAAATATTAAAATAATCCACCTAGTTCTAACCTAATTTGGTAAAAAGGGGAGAAATCCTAGGGTTTTAAGAGAGGGTTTTGCTTGGAGAAGAAGGAGGTTGCTAGAAGATTGAGAGGAAAGTTGGGAGATCGTCCTCAAAGCTTCTCCAAATCGTCTCGGGAGCATTTTGAATCCAAGGGAAGGATTCCTAAGGTCGATATACTATCCTAGTCAACTTTATTTTAAGGTTTTGTGAATGTTAAGATGCTAGGAATGGTAGAAATAGATGTTTGATGCCTTTTCCCTAATTTTCTAAGAAGCAAGCTAATTATGGATGGATATGTGGATTGGAAATGTGGATTAAATATGGATAGAATGTATGGAGGATGGGATTAATTTGTGGATGTGGATGAATATATGGATTGTATGGATGGAATTATGATTTGATGAATGCATGAAAAGGTAGAGAAACAATGGATTCATATTATGTGTACTCAAGGTGTTTGTGAAAATGTCTGTGAGAATAAATGCTATGATACTTTTATGAAATGGTGGTAAATGGATTATAAATGATGTTAAGAATTATGATAAGAAATATATATGTGATTGTTTGTTAAGTATACTTAATTTCTTGCATGGGAATTGATAGTCGGGAAGGTAAGAACTTAGAGGAACATCTCTCAAACCGGGAATTCTCTAACTATTTGGTATGGGACATATAGTGGAGTTTCCATGGTGGGAAATCGGAATCTAAGCAATTATCAACTCGAATGTTAATTTCGACACTTAAGCACATATGCACGTGTATGTTAAGATAAGAGTCTCACAAGTCACACATGTGGACCACAAGCATGAGCATGGCATACGTATGACATTCTGAATAAGCATAAGCATGGCATGGTCCGTATCCACCAAGAACGGCATGTCTCATTTCTGTGTGATCTGAATAAGTGCATAAGGCATGGTCCGTATCCGCCAAGAACGGCATGTCTCATTACTGTACGATCTGAATAAGTGCATAAGCATAAGCATAAGCATCTCACAAGCACGTGGTCTCGTAAGCATAAGTACCTCATAAGTGTATGGTTTTCTAAGTCTAAGATTCTCACAAGTACACGAGTCAAGGTGATGATATGATGTATATGCGCACACGTTCATCCGCACTCTGATTATGTTATTATGTTATTGGATATGTTTCTGACTAAGTGCAGGTATATCATTATTGTTGGTTGGATTTTATATACACTGAGTACCTTTGTACTCAGCCGGACTTTGTCTTGGCAGGTTTAGGGCAGGAGTACACGGTGGAGCCGTGGGTTGAGGAAACATACATTGAGGAAGGAGGTGAAGGTGAGCCTGCCGAGGAGAGAGCCGGAGACTTGGGCGGCTACACCTCTTAGTTTACATTTCTTTTCATTGAGAGAGTTTTGTATTTGACTTTTAGAGGATGTTGCTCAGTAGACTTCTTATTAGTTGTGTATCAGACTTGTTGGTTCATTGTGAGTTGTATATATAGACCTTAGACTTGTGCAGGTTGGATTGGGTTTATATATCAAAATTTTTATTATCCTCATTTTGAAGACTCGTGTAGTAGCCTTGTATGCATGGTTTTAAGCAGGTTTAAGTAATGTGGCGATTCCAAAGTCCTATCTTAGCCTTAGTAGGAGTTTGGGGTCGTTACACTCATCATTGAGCTTTCTGCTCTCCTAAAACCCCTGTAACATATTACAAATATGTGAGGTAAATCCACTATCTACACACTAAGAGTTTGAGGAACCAATAATGAAATTGGATTCAATGATGAAAGATTCTAACATACCTTCCAAAGGTCTGTCCTTGACGGATGCTAAGTAAACTTTGCAATTCCTCTTCCAGTGACCTGGTTTCTTGCAATAGAAGCAGACATTCTGATTCTTTTCCTTGTCTTTTTTCTCAGAAGCTTTTTTGTTCTTGTTCTTACCCTTCTTGCCTTTGAGGAACCTGGAGAAATTGGACTTCTTTTTCTAGCTTTTGCCTTAGGCTTGGGCCTTGAAGGTCCTACTCCCTCTGCCACATTTGCATAGAGCTTAGTACGCTTCATAAGGTCCTCAGCTCCTTGCAACATGTTTAGGAGCTCCGACAGAGAAGTCTCAAATTTATTTATGCTGAAATTCAATACAAAAGCAGAAAAGGATTCCGAGAGAGAGTTCAGGATCGCATCCGTTTAACTCTGTTGATCAAGATCTGCTCCAAGGATCAAGAGTTCATTAATGAACCCCATCATCTTGACAACATGCTCCCGGACTGGGCTACCATCAGACATCTTAGTCCCCATCAGTCCTTTCATTGTCAACTGCCTAGCAATTCTGTTTTGTTCCCCAAACATCTCCCTGAGATTAGTCAATATGTCCTTAGCTATAGCAAAACCCTCGTGGTGTTGCTGTAGGACATTTGAAATGGATGCAAACATGTAGCATTCGGCCAAATTATTTGACTCATGCCACTTTGAGGCTTTCTCAACTGCCTCAGGGGTCTGAACTGCCTCATCAAATTTCGGATAGTCAGAAGTAATGACATAAGCTATCTTCTGAGAGATAAGCACAATGTCAAGGTTTCTTTTCCAGTCCACAAAATTTGGACCATTCAACCGATTCTCTTCTAGAATCTTAGAAAGGGGATTCATGGCTATCTATAGAATAAAATAAGCATAAATTATTACATTTATTTTCACACATATATTCATCAGATTTTTGGGATTTTAAAATTTGATGATCCTCTCATCTTTCTTCAAATTTCATCATTCCCTTCAGTATATGAAATTAGGAAATAACCTTTTATTCCAGATGAGTATTAAGATCCTCATAACACACATGTAATCTTTTATGCTAGGATAGTATCACACATGCATTATAAGGTGGATAGTAACCATCCATCACTGAGCATCTCATTCATAACTGCTTATGTAAATCAGTGATTCCCAATTTTCTTACGACCTACAAGGACAACATGACTGTCACTGTTTCAGCCATTTGTTTCCTTGTTTAAGTGAAACCCATTATTCTCGGTTGTCATATGATCAAGTTAGGATGTGCCCTCATGCTAGTTGACACTCCCCATCAGGCCATATACATACCTATCTACAATAGAAATAATGCATTAGGAGTTTAATTTAGACTGAATTATGTCGAACTCCTATCAGAGAGACAAGACTCAGACTAATTAACTCTTTGTCTTTATTGATAATGGAAGGCCTTAGGATTAATAATCTCATTTATTATCACTTTATTTTTCTTGAAGGGAACAATATTAAATAGGCATGATCATATCATTATCCAAATATTCATTATAAGAATTATGAAAATTTTCGATAATAGGATTATCAAGGAGTGATAAACTCCCACTAGCCCTCATAGGGGGTTTTGATTATTAGGGTTTTCACCTTATAATCAAAATCTACTCATCCCTATAACCTCAGGGTATTCGGATGTCAGTTGAGTGATCCATCTATGATCAATATCTTTTCAGACATGATTATCCAATAATCTCGTACGCAAAGGTTTTACGTAAAAATCTCTGCATGGGTCACAAATTCCACGTCCAAAAGAGTACTAGTAATGTATTGTGTCTAAATATAAAAAATTTACAATTAAACACAATCCATTATTCAGGTTATAATCCAATTATCCTAAATTATCATAAAAGCAATAATTACAATTATCACAGCTTTCGGGCTAAAGGAAATACTATTAATCATCACATGAATTAAAATAGAATAATTATAATCATATTATAATCTCACAATGGGTTCACAAAAATCATACGACCTAATTTAATTACAACAGGGGAATTAAATAAAGCCCTACTACAATTTGCTATCTTGCAATGGTTCTCCGGGCATCTCTTTCGATTGATTTAGTCCACCATAAATCAACAACTCTATTCTAAAAATAGAAAAACTAGAGGGAAGGGAGAAGGAGGTATGATTTGTGGAACCCAGCCAACACATAGAATAATAATTATTTAACATGATAAATATAATGTATAGTATTTATCCTAGCCCGGGGCTCTCAGAATAAATTAAACAATTTAATTTAATACTAATAAGGATCTTTAAATCCTTAAGGGTTATAATCAAGATTTAGATATCTCTAAATATTTATCCCTACTAAATTTCGAGAGGTTTTGGAATCATCCAAACTTGAAATTAGTATCACACTAATTTCTCAAGGCTAAATTATTTTCTCAATAACTATCCCTTGTCCCTATTAGTGATTATCTCATTATCAAGCATCAAAAAGATTCATTAATAGGGGTGACTGAAATTCATAGGGAAGGCCTTAGTGATATAATTAAAATTTGATTATACCCTAAAATCAAAGAGAAGCATAGCCAAGGCTCTGATACCACTGAAAGTATGCCTCTTTTAAATTTTAGAAAAACAGTTCTTGGGGGGCATACATCGAATCCCAAGATTTGACTAAGATTCTAATTGATTTTATTCAATGAGAATTAAAATCACAATCACCATTGCGACTTTGAAATTGTTAAGTCAAATCCACGAGAGAATGGTGGATAGAAAAATTTAAGATAGAGTAAGAAGACCGGCAAAACTTCACAAGTGTCATGTCTCCTTCGCAATCCACACGGACCTTCTTTTTCTTTAAAGCTTTCTCTAATGGAAGCTAATAGCCCTTCCAAATATCTAGCTTTAGGATCTTGAAATAAAGATCCAATCTTTATTAATCAAGAACCTTCTTGATCTTCTTCTTTGATATTCAAAATCTAGAACACAAGAGAAGAAGAATAGGGGGCAAGGGGGGCTGACCATACACCTCAAGCAAGGGAGAGAGGGGTGTGAGATTGAGGAAATGAGAGAGGGGAGAAAATCTGGAAATTAAATTATGTCCAACATCTTGGATGTCCACCTCTTTATATAGATCCTTCTTGGATCTTATCCTTATCCTAATCCAATTATGATAACCTTACTAGTTTCCTTTCTTGATATCTCCATAATTAATTAGGATTAATCAAAATAGAAACTAATCTTATCTATTAGTAACCAACTAACAATATCTTAATCCTAATCTAATTAGGATTCCTTGATTAGCAAGAAACTAATAGAATCCTTGTTCAACAAGGAATCTTTAATTAGTAACTAATTCTAACAAACTAACCTTATCCAATAAGGAGAGTAGTAATTAGAAACTAATTAAATAATAATAACTATTATTATCTCCATGAAGTGGGCGTCCCACCCTAGGTGGGCCCCACTCTACATGCCCCTATGGGTTCTTAACCCTCTTTGGTCAATTTTATTATTCTTTTAAAATAATCCCCAATGGGTCCTACCCATTTAGTTTTTCACATCTAATGTGATTCCACCTTTTAGAGCTTCACTATACCATATAGTGATTACTTAGAGAAATTATCGCGACCCAAAACCCACCCTAGGAGTTAGAGTGAATCTAGTAACCCTCGACTAGAGGTTCATCCACAGGTTCCTCAACATACTCCTCCTCTACCCAAGGGCTCGGAGCACAGACATCAAATGGAGCAGCAACTCCCTCAGTACCTGCCTACATAAGAAGTACGGCTGAGCATGGAATACTCAACGGGTACCAAATACTAACCAACAGTCATAGCATAACGAAACCAATACATACAACAGGAAACAATTCACATATATAAAGCAGGAGCAATTTATATCATAACAAGAAAGTAAAGCAGTATATAATCATGCTTGCATTCATAAAGCCGATAAAACCCTTGAGAACACCGTGCACTTGACCTGACTTAAAATACCATTTTCGTGCTTGAAAACTTATCTTGTCTGCCTTGCTTGATCCTTGTCTACCGTGTCATGCGTGTCATGTCATCACATGCGTGCTTGCTCGTAAAAATAAACTACTTGTGAGGAAAAGGAGACCCTTCTTCCTAAATGATCATGTCATGTCTCATACTTGCTCATAAAGTAAACTAATTGTGAGGGAAGGGAGACCCTTCTTCCTAAATACTCATGCTTGCTCGGAAAGTAAACTACTTGTGAGGGAAGGGAGACCCTTCTTCCTAAATGCTCATGTCATGTCTCATGCTTGCTCAGAAAGTAAACTACTTGTGAGGGAAGGGAGGCCCTTCTTCCTAAATGCTCATGTCATGCATGCCATGCTCGTGGTTCCGTGTACAATTAAGGATGATAATGGCATATAAAGCATTTGCATTGATAATTAATATAACAAACAAACAAACATTTAATCTATCAACATTCCATTCTACAATTTAAGGAAGTTCACGCAAGCATTTTCTAAGAACAAATCATCATTTTCTTCATTGTGGCATTTCATCAAACACATGATATGTGTATTATGCTTACTACCTAAATCTTGAGTTTTTAGGTGGTTTAATGCTCACAACACACATGTGTATTCATTATTAGTACAATGCCCTCCCCATTTCATTCATTACAACAAACACACGGCATCCAATCGCCATTTCACATCCACACCACCATCCACCTTCATCCATTCATCCCAACACATTATCTTGCTTAGAAATTTAGGGAAAGAAATCATAAGATAAGGAGAGTATGAACTAGAGGGTAGTATAGGGTACCGACCTTGATTTGGGTTGAAGAACACCCTTGATGTGGATTTCAACTTGAGGAAGAACTCCCACTTGGTTGAGGAACTCTTGGTGCTTTGGGAAGGCCCCTAGCTTGCAAATCTCTAAGCTTGAACCTCCCTTGATCTCCAATCCAAGCCTTCTTTGAAGGATTTCTCAAAATCCCCTCTTCCTCTTTCTTCCCTCTTTCTCTCCTCTAGGTTAGAAAAACCCCCAAATGAGAATCCCTCATCAAGACAAGGGCTTAAGACCCTCAAATCTGGAATCTACTACCGCATGCGATCAATCACACACTTATCTGCGATCGATCGCAGGTCCTTGCGATTGATCGCACCTTAATGCAATTTATCGCACATGAACCCGAACACATTGGTCTGATTTCCCTCTGTATGCGATCGATCGCACACTCTTGAGATCGATCGCAGATCCCTGTGATCTATCATACCTGGAAATCCACCTATCGCATATGACCCAGAGAGTTTGGGACACATTTCGCCTGTATGCGATCGATCACACCTGACTTGCGATCGATCGCACCCGTCAAATTTTGTTGTTTTTCTCCTATTTTTCCCTACTTTGGTAATTCGTCCATAACTTTCGACTCGTTTGTCCGATTTTGACGATTCAACTTGTGTTGGATTCATCGTTTGAAAAGAAACATTCTTGGCATGTTAGAATTTCCAAATTATCCGTTATTTATTTACCTAATTGCCCTTAAAGTTGACTGATCCGAAATTGAGATTCAGTAACTCGAGTTTTTGACATATCCGACTTAGGAATACTACCTTTTTAACATTTAGAGTTGTTCAAAATTTCTCATTCCATAGAAATGAATGATGACAAAGGCTTCATGCCTTGGCACGGGTTCCAATACATGACAAAAAGTTTCGGGGCTCTACATCCTCTCCCTTATAAAAATTTCGTCCTCGAAATTTGGACAACACATGCATTACAAATCTCAAAACCTCATTACATAGCATGACCAAAAGCCTATTCAAACAACTCCGGGTACTTCGCTTTGACTTCGGCTTCAAGCTCCCGTGTGGCCTCTTCCCGAGTATGATGTTGCCACTAAACGAGCACTAATCGAATAGTCTTGTTGCAAAGCACTTGATCTGTACGGTCTAATATGAGAACCGGCTTCTCAACCAGAGTGAGATCCTCTCGAATTTCCAACGGTTCCAAGTCAAAGACATGCGAAGGATCCGCGATGTACTTTCGAAGCATAGACACGTGGAATACATTGTGGACTGCGGCCATGTGAGGTGGAAGAGCTACCCTGTAAGCAACTTCACCAACTCGCGTGATAATCTCAAATGGTCCAACATACCGAGGACTGAGCTTGCCTCTCTTGCCAAATCGCATAACTCCCTTGCTAGGAGATACCTTCACAAAGACTTGATCCCCTACTTGAAATTCCAAGTCCCTACGGCGAGTGTCAGCATAGCTTTTCTGACGATCTTGTGCGGTTTTCAACCGATCCCAGATGATCTTAACCTTGTTCGCAGTCTGTTCAATCAATTTTGGACCAAGTACTTTTCTCTCTCCTACCTCATCCCAGTAGAGAGGAGACCTGCAACTCTTCCAGAACCTGAACGCGAATCTGGAATCCCGATCTGACACAATACTGGCTGGCACCCTGTGCAACCGAACGATCTCCTTAATATACAGTGCGGCCAACTGACTAGAGTTGAAAGTAGTTCGGTAAGGTAGGAAGTGTGCGGACTTTGTTAAATGATCCACCATAACCCAAATCGCATCAGAGTTTCTTCCCGTCTTTGGCAAGCCAACAATGAAGTCCATAGAGATGTGCTCCCACTTCCACTCGGGAATAGGAAGAGACTGTAATAGACCTGCAGGCCGCATGTGCTCTGCTTTCACCTACTGGCACACCAAGCACCGTGCCACATATTCTACAACATCCCTCTTCATGTTCCGCCACCAAAAGTGACTCTTGAGGTTCCGGTACATCTTAGTACCCCCAGGATGCACTATGTACTTCGAACGGTGTGCTTCATCCATAATCTCCCTTCAAAGATCCGCATTGGCCGGAACACACAGCCTTCCTTTGAATGTAATAGCACTCCAGCTAGTGAGAGAAAAGTCTTCACTACCCTTGGCAACTTCCTTATCCCGGAAAGCCAATAAGTCAGCATCCGTGGCTTGATACTCTTGGATCAAATCAATAATGTACGGTAGAACCGTGACATTTTCCAAGGTAGGACTACAAACAGAGTCATTCACACTGATGTCCAGATTTTTCAAATCTTCTAGTAGCTTCCATTCCTACACCAACATGTGTGCTAATAGCCCCAGAGGTTTTCTACTCAAAGCGTCAGCCACTACATTCGCTTCACCCGGGTGGTATTGGATTGTGCACTCGTAGTCCTTTAGAAATTCCATCCAACGCCGTTGTCGCAGATTTAGCTCATTTTGGGAAAAGAGGTACTTGAGGCTCTTGTGATCCATGTACACATAGAACTCTACCCCGTAAAGATAATATCGCCAAATCTTAAGTGCAAATACGACCGCAGCAAGCACTAGGTCGTGAGTGGGATAATTCTTCTCGTGCTCTTTCAATTGCCTTGATGCATAGGCAATGACTTTCTTGTGTTGCATGAGCACACACCCAAGTCCAATGTGCGAGGCATCACTGTACACCTCATACCCAATAGGTCCGGATGGCACAGTAAGGACAAGGGCCGTAGTAAGCCTCTTCTTCAGTTCTGTGAAACTGATCTCACACTTGTTGCTCCATACAAACTTCGCATTCTTCCTTGTCAGGTAAGTAAGCGGTGCTACAAGATGGGACAAACCTTCTACGAATCTCCTGTAATAGTCTGCCAATCCAAGAAAACTGCGTATCTCCATGACACTCTTGGGCCTCGTCCAACTCATAACTGCCTCTATTTTCTTTGGATCAACCGAGATGCCCTCCGCAGAAACAACGTGGCCTAGGAATGTCACCTTCTCCAACCAAAACTCACACTTGCTAAGTTTGGCATATAGCTTGTGCTCTCTCAGCATTTTCAAAGCAAAACGGAGGTCGTGCGTGTGATCTTCCCATGTCTGGGAATAGACCAAAATGTCATCAACAAATACTATCACGCACCGATTCAAGCATGGTCGGAACACCCGGTTCATCAAATCCATAAAGGCTGCCGGCGCGTTCGTGAGACCAAAAGGCATCACCAAGAATTCGTAATGTCCGTACTGAGTCCGGAAAGCAATTTTGGGAACATCTTCAGCCTTAATCTTCAATTGGTGGTAACCCGATCAAAGATCAATCTTAGAGAAAAATCGTGCTCCCTTTAACTGATCGAACAAGTCATCAATTCTAGGCAATGGATACCTATTCTTTATAGTGACTTTGTTCAATTGCCGGTAATCGACGCACATCCGCATCGAGCCATCTTTCTTCTTAACGAATAATACCGGGGCACCCCACAGTGAGACACTTGGTCGAATGAAACCAAGGCCTTCCATCTCTTCCAGTTGAGTCTTCAACTCCTTGGGTTCAATCGGGGCCATTCTATACGGAGCTCGAAAGATAAGAGCTGTGCCCGGTGCAAGTTCGATCACAAACTCAATCTCCCTGTCTGGAGGCAATCCTGGCAACTCCTCTGGAAATACATCCAGGAATTCACTCACGACCGGAATAGTCGAAGAGTTCTTTGCCTCGAGGTTTGCTAGACTCCACGCCGCAAAGCGAGCAATATCCCTACTTTTCAACCCCCGAAAGTGAAATGGTTTTCCTTCTACTGGCTTTAAGAGTACCATTTTCTCAAAGCAAGCTACATGCCCATGATGCGCTGCTAACCAATCCATTCTCAATATAACATCAAAGTCCTGGAATCCAAGAACGATGAGATCGACTGCTAACTCGTTGCTTCCAACTTGGACTATACTGCCTCTGAAAATACTATTGGCTACCACTATCTTGCCGAGATGAGTCGAAATGAACAACTCCAGTTCTAGCTGACTAGGCTTCACAAAAAAGCCTTCTGAAAAACTTGGCGAGACAAACGAATGAGTAGACCCGATATCAATCAACACTCGAGCCAAACACTCATTGACTAGTAAGGTTCCTGAAATTTCAACTAGCGAAGTCAATCCATGCATCAATCATCATATGTATAGGTAATAGATATATAACACACCACATATGTACACAAGGAATAAGGCATAACATGAAATCACGGGTAAAAGAACAATTCTAAATGCGTACATTGCACCACATCGTCAGATGCAAGTGCATCACCCTCTGTCAAGACAAAAACTCGCCCCTGGTTCACCTGGCAAGACTGAGGTGTAGACCGGGTTGTCTGAGATGATGCCTGGTATGACCCGGCTGGGCATACTGGGGGCCTAATACCCTGAGACTGGCTTGGTAAATGCCGGGTAGGGCAATCCCTAATCATATGGCCCTGGCGACCACAATGATAACATCCACCCAATGCTCTTCGGCAATCTCCTACTGGATGCCTTTGGCCGCAAGAAGTGCAGACCTCATATGTGTATGCCGGAGGGGCCAGAGGTGGAGCGTACCTCGCTACCTGAGGTGCCACTGGTCATGGGGTTGGAAGAGCCTAAGGTTGAGGTGCCTATGGTATGAACGACCGTGGAACTGGAGGGGCATAAGATGGCCTCGGTGGTGGTGCTGGCCACGCATACTGATAAGGGCCAGTACGAGCCCGCCTCTCCGGAGGTGCTGAACTACTAGATTGGCCTCTCGCCAATTCCCTCTTCTTGGACACAGTCTCAGCATTTGCCTCGATCAACAAGGCTTTGTCTACTACTTCTGGATAAGTAGCGTGCCTGAAAACCGATACTTTCTCCATAATAACGTCTCTAAGCCCTTGCTCAAATCTTCTCACCTTCATTGCCTCAGTAGCAACCATGTGAGGTGCAAATCTAGAGATCTCTGAGAACTTGGCCTCGTAAGCGGCCACTGACATTGAACCTTACTCAAGGTTGATGAATTCTCTCTCTTTCTTTTCCCGTGCTCCAAGGTTAAACTCATCCAAAGTCCAAGGTTGACCTTGCATGGTCAAGTCTCATGTCCTCAATGTGGACAACCACCAATGGTGTGCCTCACCCTCTAGCATGAAAACTGCCCGTGCTACTTTCTCTTTCTCTGTAGGAGAAAGAACCGCAAATATCTTCTCCACTTGGAGGATTCATGCCTCCGCAGCAAGAGGGTCCACACTCCCATGGAATGATGGAGGCCTCAATCTCCTAAATGCCTCAACTCCAGCTGTACGATGTATTGGAGCCGCGGGCGGTGGAGTAGGTGCCGCCGAAGATGGTATAGACTGCCGAGCCGCCAGTATGGCGAGTGTCTCAGCAATGGAGCCTAAGACCTGAGAGAGGTCCGGCTGCTCGTCCTCATCCCGTGAAGAAGAGGAAGCTCTGGTATGTGGCCCATGACCCCATGTGTTCCGTCTCATGACTAAAGTCCTGAGAATAATAACACCACATGAGTCTAACTTGAAACCACAATTTATTTCAATGTCATTTCACAATAATTCAAGTTTATTAAATTTTATAGTACAATAATACTAGTATACATCACATCAAGTAATCAGAGTATTGATAATATTATACTTGCACTTTGGTACTCTAGCGTCCCTAAGACCCATACTTGGTTGAAGCAACCATTTTCACTAAGACTAAAGTTTAGTCTTACACTTGGAATCATGAATCGCTTCTGACCTACTTCCTTCCTAACTTATTTCCTACTATATGCTCTTGTCAAGCCGTGGTATTAGATTCTAAGTGACCCTAAAGACCTAAGGCTTAAGCTCTAATACCACTTTTGTCGTGACCCGAAACCCACCCTAAGAGTTAGAGTGAATCTTGGACGACTTAATCATGACTTGCTTGACAAACCAACCTGCAAAAACCCACAGAGCATATATAATAGAGGACATCATAGCGGAAACATACTCTAACATGGTACAGCGGTAATCTAACAACCTCTATGTATATATATACAATCCAAGTTGTGTACAAGATGAGATCACAAAAAGAAAGTGAGAACATACCCGCCAAAATACACAAATATAACTCTCATGCTCACCCACAGCTATTCACTCAGAATCTACCACTACCTAATAGTAACCTTCGACCGGAGGTTCCTCCACAGGTTCCTCAACATACTCCTCCTCTACCCAAGGGCTCGGAGCATAGACATCAAATGGAGCAGTAGCTCCCTCAGTACCTGCCGACAAAAGAAGTACGGCTGAGCATGGAATACTCAAAGGGTACCAAATACTAACCAACAGTCATTGCATACCGACAGCAATACATACAACAGGAAACAATTCACATATATAAAGTAGGAGCAACTTATATCATAACAAGAAAGTAAAGCAGTATATAATCATGCTTGCATTCATAAAGCCAATAAAACCCTTGAGAACACCGTGCACTTGACCTGACTTAAAATACCCTTTTCGTGCTTGAAAACTTATCTTGTCTACCTTGCTTGATCCTTGTCTATTGTGTCATGCCATGCCATGCGTGCTTGCTCGTAAAAATAAACTACTTGTGAGGGAAGGGAGACCATTCTTCCTAAATGCTCATGTCATGTCTCATGCTTGCTCAGAAAGTAAACTACTTGTGAGGGAAGGGAAACCCTTCTTCCTAAATACTCATGCTTGCTCGGAAAGTAAACTACTTGTGAGGGAAGGGAGACCCTTCTTCCTAAATGCTCATGTCATGTCTCATGCTTGCTCGGAAAGTAAACTACTTGTGAGGGAAGGGAGACCCTTCTTCCTAAATGCTCATGTCATGCATGCCGTCCTCGTGGTTCCGTGTACAATTAAGGATGATAATGGCATATAAAGCATTTACATTGATAATTAATACAACAAATAAAGAAGCATTTAATCTATCAACATTCCATTCTACAATTTAAGGAAGTTCACGCATGCATTTTCTAAGAACAAATTATCATTTTCTTCATTGTGGCATTTCATCAAACAAATGGTATGTTTATTATGCTTACTACCTAAATCTTGAGTTTTTAGGTGGTTTAATGCTCACAACAAACATGTGTATGCATTATTGGTACAATGCCCTCCCCATTTCATTCATTACAACAAACACACGGCATCCAATCGCCATTTCACATCCACACCACCATCCACCTTCATCCATTCATCCCAACACATTATCTTGCTTAGAAATTTAGGGAAAGAAATCATAAGATAAGGAGAGTATGAACTAGAGGGGTAGTATAGGGTACCGACCTTGATTTGGGTTGAAGAACACCCTTGAAGTGGATTTCAACTTGAGGAAGAACTCCCACTTGGTTGAGGAACTCTTGGTGCTATGGGAAGGCCCCTAGCTTGCAAATCTCTAAGCTTGAACCTCCCTTGGTCTCCAATCCAAGCCTTCTTTGAAGGATTTCCCAAAATCCCCTCTTCCTCTTTCTTCCCTCTTTCTTTCCTCTAGGTTAGAAAAAACCCCGAATGAGAATCCCTCATCAAGACAAGGGCTTAAGACCCTCAAATCCGGAATCTACTACCGCATGCAATCGATCGCACACTTATCTGCGATCGATCGCAGGTCCTTGCGATCAATCGCACCTTAATGCGATTTATCGCACATGAACCCGAACACATTGGTCTGATTTCCCTCTGTATGCGATCGATCGCACACTCTTGCCATCGATCTCAGATCCCTGCGATATATCGTACCTGGGAATCCACCTATAGCATATGACCCAGAGAGTTTGGGACACATTTCGTCTGTATGCGATCAATCGCACCTGACATGCGATCGATCGCACCTGTCAGATTTTGTTGTTTTTCTCCTATTTTTCCCTACTTTGGTATTCGGTCATAACATTCGACTCGTTTGTCCGATTTTGACGATTCAACTTGCATTAGATTCGTCGTTCGAAAAGAAACATTCCTGGCGTGTTAGGATTTCCAAATTCTCCTTTATTTATTTACCGAATTGCCCTTAAAGTTGACTACTCCAAAATCGAGATTCAGTAACTCGGGTTTTTGACATATCTGACTTAGGAATACTATCTTTTTAACACTTAGAGTTGTTCAAAATTTCTCATTTCATAGAAATGGAATATTACAAAGGATTCATGCCTTGGCACGGGTTCCAATACATGGCAAAAAATTCTGGGGCTCTACAGAAATTAATTAATTTAATAAATTATTAAATTAAATGCTTTAAGAAAGTCCTTGTGTGTGGAATCTAAAGGGATCTCCTATTTCCGATTGTGAGACAAAGTACTCAACCTTTTGGTTAAAGCATTGTTACTAGGAAACACATTTCCTACACTCCATTAGGATTATTGAATGTCATCTATATCCCTGGACTTCCACCAATCGCAATTAATGTCTATTAACACAATGTGATTAACCTCCAGAAAATAGAGAATTACTTGCAGATATTTTTATCTCAAGATTTGTTTACAGAGGCATCCCTCCACTTCCAATATTGTTATAAGCTTACGAGACAATATCCAATACTGTCTTTAATCTCTGGCTTATATTGAGAACTCATTCTCTTTGATACTTTTAGTCAAACTTGGACTTTCAAAATTTTTTAGAAATTCTTATAATATTAGTTACATTTCTTTTATATAGAAAATAATTACCTCGATAAAACCTTTTAATCGATAAATACCAGCGCTAGGTTTTTCAAGTCCGGTTTTGACAAGTATCAACTCAATATTATTTACTCTGTAAGGTTAGTGGAATCCTTGTTGAGCGTACAAACACTTCTTCTAATATAGCGTACATAACCCAACAAGCCCGTATTTAGTCCGGTGTGTTGGACATTGACGATTGGCTACATCAAAGTTATATATGTCACGCCCCAAAATACCCCCTACGAGTTAGGATACTTTGGCAACGTGACTTGATCTTAAATCAATTCTGCAAGAATATGCAAGGCCTGCAAAATAGTGATTCGGAAAATTTCTTTAAAATAAATGTAATTCAAAGTGTCAACATAAACAATGACTGAATAAAATACAATGATCACAAGGGGTACAATTGCTTAAGTTACCCACTCAAGCTTACATAAAAAAATCCCCAAAATAAAATCCCAAAATACATGTCTCTCTCTCATTTCATCCAAATGGCCACAGGCCAGTCCCTAACATCTGGCTAACCATCCGAATAACCTCTTGCTCTCCCTGAGCTACCTCGATCCAAGAAACCAGAGCCCATATATCGCATAATGAACCTGCCGACATAAAAGTACGGTTGGGTATGAAATACTCAGCGAGTACAAGCTACTAGCTAACAATAGTAATAACAATAACTTAACATATATAATACAGTTCATCACATTTCTAAAATCAGAGTGCGGAAGCAAGAATAAGTAACAACGAATGTAAACTCTTGAATATCATATAGTAAATCATGTCTTCTGTTCATGCTTTAACCGATCTTGTTTCAATTACCTTATGAGTTCCTTATGCGTCTTATGTATCTTGTAGTTACCTTACACATCTTATGAGATTATTCTTGTGTTGTGAGAATCATGCATGTCTGCTTGTTTACTTGCTTGAATGGGAACAGATGATAATGCCCGTACCCAGTCTTAGTACATTATCACCCTTCCATATTTCTTTATTCTTGCTTAGAGATAGATACTAGTACCTGTACCTGGTCTTAGTATACTAGTATCTTCTCATACTTGTTGGAAACAGATGCTAACGCCCGTACCTGGTCTTAGTACATTAACACTCTTTCATGCTTGTCATTTTAATTGGAGACAGATGCTAGTACCCGTATCTGGTCTTAGTATACTAGCATCCTCTCATACTTGTTGGGGAATAGATGTTAGTGCCCGTACCTGGTCTTAGTACACTAACATCCTTCTATGTTTCTTGATTCTTGCTTGTCATGTTTTTTTGTGAGCCAGGTAGGACATATCCTAGGGATATGCCCTACCCTTGACATTCATGTTTGTTTACTTGTGAGTCAGGTATGACATATCTTAGGGATATACCCTACCTTTGACATTCATGCTTGTTTAACAATTCATATTTCTTGTTCTTGGTTTTTCTTTTCATATACTTATACATAAAAACTTCATTCATGCTTGCATGTGTACTTGTGTGTGACCCTTGGTGATATCATTTTGACATGGAACAATAAAGTAAAATATAGCATTTTTTGTATTTTCATAGTCATGAGGGATGTAATGAAATGAAAAACACATAGAGCATTTGATCAAATTCACTAATTAGGAAAAACTATATGAATCATGCTTGCATAGTCTTTATTTAATTCCTTAATTCCCATTTAGACATTTTATCAAATACTTGGTATACAACTTATTTCTAACCATTTATTTGCGTTCTTAGTTCATGCATTTCATCAACAATACACGTGTGATCATTATGTGTACAATGTCCATCCTCCATTCTCCACCACACATCATACATCATATTCATATGGCGTCCATTGCCTCAACCACACATTCACACATCCAAAATTTCTTCTTTACTTTGTTTAATTTAGGGATTTAATAAAGCAAATCAAGAAAAAGAATGAATTAAAGAAATCTACAAGCATGATTTTAAAATAAACCTAGGTTATTACTAAAGTAGTTAGTAGGGTGTACTAACCTTAAAGATCAAAGCTTGATCTTGAAGAAATCCCTTGATTTAGGAACCCCACTAGGTGTAGAAGATCCACTTGAACAAATGCTACAAGCTTGAAGTGGGAAAGGATCCACAACTTGAAAAATGGAGGAACTCTTGCTTGAGTGAGGATGATCTAAGCTTAATCTTGGGTTCTTCTTCCTCCAATCAAACTCCCTTGAATGAATCTCCAAATCTCCTTCCTCTACCTTTCTCAATCTCCTCTTAGTCTCTCTAGGTTTAGGGTAAACCCAAAACCCCCAAGGCAAAGCCCTATTTATAGGGAAAGGGTAGAAACCCTAAAAAATCCCAAAATAAAATTCTGGGTTCACGACTTACGATCGGTCGTAGGTTTTCTACGATCGATCGTAAATATTCTACGATCCGTCGTAAGTTTCTACGATCGATCATAACCATTACAGAGAGTTTGGCCATTTTTAGAATTCTACGATCGATCGTAGATTTTCTACGATTGATCGTAACTCACCTACGATCGTTCGTAGGGTCTGTACGATTGTTCGTAAATCTGACAGTAATTTTTCAGATTTTTCCCCTTTTAGTATTTCGGCTATAACTTTTGACTCGTTCGTCAGATTTTGATGATTCAACTTGTGTTGGATTCTTCTTTCGAAAATGAACATTATTGCCATTTTAGAATCTTCCAAATTTATTTTATTCATGGACCAAATTATCCCCAAAGTCCGACTTTGGAAATCAAACCTATAACTCAAGAAATTGACTTTAAGGTTTTAATACATACATCAATAACATATGATGCATATTTTACATTCACACATTGTCTTCTACATTGGGTAACATATCAAAAGTATCTCATTGGATGAGACTACTTTGCCCCTTAGGCAACATTATAGGAAAACCATCCAATTAGTTGATAATTGATTGCTAAGGAGATATGGTTTTTCCGGTTCCTTGTAGACCTAAAATTGTTCTAAGTTAATCAAGATACATCTGAACAATGTATTCCTAATAACTTACACATTGTGAGTTCCATATGATGGAGTGATGAATCTCAATCACTGAGAGAAGAGTCTCTTGACTAAGATGTGGATATAAGTAAGAAGTACTTATATTGCAACTGGATCACTCAATGGATACCCTTAGAAATATATTGTCTTTATATATAGGATAGTCCATTTCACAGATTATCTTTAACCTAAGAGGTCGACATCTTCTCTACTATTTGCCTATATAGCTTTGATGTAGCCATCGTCAATGTCCAACACACCGGACTAAATACGGGCTCGTTGGGTTATTTACGCTATATTAGAACAAGTGTGTGTACGCTCAACAAGGATTCCACTACTCTTACAGAGTAATTAATATTGAGTTCATACTTGTCAAAACCGGACTTGAAAAACCCAGCACTGGTATTTATCGATGAAATGGTGTTATCGAGGAATTTATTTTCTATATAAAAGAAATATAATAATTATTATTATTTCATTTAAAGGATTTCTAAAATGCTTTGAAAGTCCAAGTTTGACTAAAAGTATCAAAGAGAATGAGTTCTCAATATAAGTCAGGGATTAAAGACAGTATTAGATATTGTCTCGTAAGCTTATAACAATACAGAATCAGACATGGGACTTAGTTCCTCTTCCTTCAGGAAGAAAAACTGCGATCGGTTGTGGTTGGGTCTATCAAGTTAAGACCCGCTCTAATGGTTCTCTGGAGCGTTAGTTGGCCCGTCTAGTAGCTAAAGGGTATTCTCAGGAGTATGGTGTTGATTATGAGGAGACATTTGCACTAGTAGCCAAGATGACACTTGTCTCTTAGTTGCAGATGCCCATGCTTTGATTCGAAAGCCCTAGCCAGTGATGAATCCCGAGGAAGATCAGAGTATTGAATTCCTCCTCCCTTCAGTCCAGTTTAAACCCGCTCCTTGCCAGCCCTTTCTGAAGTTTCCCAAGCTCCATGGTGAATGGCTCATTCGGAAGGCAGTGGTAAAGGCCGTTCTTCAATCTTTAGGCACATAGACTGCACATTGGTCCCCCCTATCGCCCCTAAGCGGCACCACGATTCCCGTAATCCGAAATGGAGGCTTGTGTTGTGCCATCATTTCGGAGGCTCAGCATGTACTGGCAAGTTCTTAATTTGTTTTGTAAGTCCACAAGACCGTTTCTTGTGTTTATAGAAGCAGCTGGCCCTGGAATCCACTTCATATTCAGATCACGATCTATAGACGTTCAACTGATCCCTCTAAACTCATGCACTTAAATCCGCCACTGTAGGTTGTACCCATAGGTACGAGAGCAACAACTCCCGACACTAGACCGAGAGATCGGCGGACCATTCAGAGACTAGCCATGCAGTTCGTAATCTGTGGTGATAGGTTGTAAAAAAAAAGGTAAACCAACAACATTCTGTTGAGATGTCTAGATCAAAGAAAGGCCAAAGAGGCCACAACAGTGAAGAACAAAGCACGCAAACCGGTGAACATCCATGGCAGACTCAAAAAAGGTCGTAGTGGCTCCAAACAGGTTCTGTCGGATGAAACAGTGTGAATTGAATTAGTCAATAAGTCAGCTCTTAGTCATGTTTCATGACTTGAAACATGTGATAGGCACCATGAAGAATTGGTTGAAGCTGGCCAGTGCACGGCAAGTCGAAGTTATCTCGAGAAGTGGACACATCTCTCTAATTCAATGGACATCAGACATCGAATCAAAAACTTGCATCTAACCAGTTACCTAATTCCTATCCGAAAATAAATGAAAAAGGATTGGGTTGGAGATTCACTCCAATCGTCAGTCTCCACTTCTGGATGCTACTGTGGCAAGGACATCATGATGGGTATAGCTACCTCCTCATTGCTAGTGCCCGGTAAATAGGATTTTGAATGTTATTATTCCCGCCTGACGAGACAACTAGGATGATGTGGTAAGCAACCTAAAGCCAAAGATATTATTGGAGAGGTAAACGGGATAAAGAAAGATAGATCCCATAAGCGAGCGGTCGGGATCAAAAAAATATCTCTGCTGAATAGACCGAGCTGACTCAGGAACTATCTCGATTGGATGGAATGCATATAATTTATATGGTGTGTGAAAAGCAATGAATCAGATATTTTGTCTACCACATGCTCGGGATCCGATCAGTAACAGAAAGATTATGTGATAAGCCTATAAAACTCAGAAACCACCTATTTGTTATTAGGAGTAGGTGGAGTTGAAAGGATGAGAAGACATGCAACGGATATCAACATGTATCTGTACCGCCTGACAGATATAACACACATGTTCTGGATACTAAATAGCATACTCATTCTTTTTACTGACAAGCCATAGGATTTTGCACTAGCATTGTCGGACTAAAAAGCTGGCACCGCTACCCTTCCAAGAGTCCGTGATTAACCCCAGAATAAGAAGAATCATACTATGAGCTGCTCAAGAACTAGTTTCGAACTGAGAAAGACTTAAAAGAGGGAGACTTTTATAAGTGGCTTAGCCTAAACCAAGATAGGTAGTATTCTGCTCTTTCCACTGAACCGCTGATAGAGGCGAAACGGAACTCAAAAGAACTTTAAGGATAGGATAGTTGAATTTGAAGGAGATTTATGGATAAAGAAAGTCACAATTCAGGATGACCGATGGATCAATGCTACTAAAGCTCGCGCATGCTGTGTGACAACACTCCAGAGAAAGCGGCGCTTTCATGTAACATGCTATGGTCTCAACGCCCTTATGAGGTAGTGATGAGTTTCACGCGATCTACGCCGGCCCGCGTGCGGTTAGGAAGATTGGCCGTAATCTAAGCAGTACCACCCACCCTACCCTACCAGCTTGAGAAGGAGGGCGGTGAGGTCGTTTGGTATAGAGTCTCAGTCGGCCTAGATGTATATATACTATACTGCAGTTCCCACCTCCATGTGTATTGCGTGTTTGCTCTAATCTGGGTCAACGAAGTCAACTGCCTTTCCTGCCGCCGAAGGAACCTGTGCCTTTGCCACTAGTGCTACTTCAATGGATTATGGGTCAATTTTAGCTATTGGCTCTCAAATGGGAAGGGATTCCGGGATTATGAAGTTCTAATGGGATCTGCCTTAGCTTGTGTCTCCACCTGTGCCTATGCCAGTGATGGCTTTCGAAGTGATGGGTCGGTTGTGTATAGGTAGGGATCCATATCAGGTCGGGATGCCGCTGTTAGTGTGGTACCTCTAGGGTTGGCTGCTCTCGATCCCAATAAACGAATGCTCTTCAAATTGGTACCTAAACCCTAGTAAGTTCCTGCCACCTATGCACACTTTGAAAAATTCCCTCTTTCTTGTAGCTTTGGCTACTGAACTTATGAACAGAGGACAGAGCCTTAAGCCGCAGAGAGAACTCTTTGTCTATATAGAAAAGGGCTTTCGGGTTGTAGGGCGTAAGAAGTAGGCGAGTCAGTCTAGTCCTTGAGTAGAGTTAGTTAAAGTCGGAAACACGTTCAACTCAAGCACCTTAGGGAAATCAATCTTGTCACTAGTGAAGTTACGGGTGCCAGTAATCTTGGTCTCGTCGTAGAAAGTGTTTTTTTCTTTCCGGTAGTCGTAGTCCAAATCGTCTTTATTTCTCGGGCTTTTGTTTTTAGATTTGAATCTGAAGGTTCGTAAACCAAAGCTCTTTAAGCATACGATCGAAGAGAATGTTTTTGTTCCCTTTCCGATCGTTCTTCTTATGGGCTTTGAATCGGTTTAGCACAGCGTATAACAACGCTAAATCAGCCCTAAGCTATAGCACGCCAACAGGAATTTTGAAAGCAACCTTCCTTCCCCACCCCCTAGGTCTTTCGCTGAACCACCAATGTTAGCTAATGCAGTAGAGCTACTAAGAGCAACAAGAGCTACTAAGGCATTAGGCTTACAGTTATGAAAGAAGATGAAGCAATCGGCCTTCTATTTGTAAGATAGACAAGTGACTTGACAAGTGTCCATTTCTGATTGGGTTGGAGAGAAAACTCCTTTCAGCTGGGGAAGTGGAGGGACGCATCTATAAACAAATCTTGACATAGAAATACCTGTAAGTAATTCTTTGTTTTCTGGAGGTTAATCACATTGTGGTCATGAACATTAATTGTGATTGGTGGAAGTCCAGGGATATAGATAAAATTTTATAATCCTAATGGAATGTAGGAAAAGTGTTTCCTAGTAATAATATTTTAACCAAAAAGTTGAGTACTTGGTCCTACAACCAGAAATAGGAGATCCCTTTAGATCCCACACACAAGGACTTTTTTAAAGTGTTTAATTTAATTATTAATTAAATTAATTTATTTCTCTAAGTAATCACTATATGGTATAGTGAATCTCTAAAAGGTGAAATCACATTAGATGTGAAAAACCTAATGGGTAGGACCCATTGGGAATTATTTTGAAAGAATAATTAAAGTGACCAACAAGGGTTGAGAACCCTAGGGGCGTGTGGAGTGGGGCCCACCTAGGGTGGGACGCCCACTTCATGGAGGTATTAATAATAATAATTGTTATTATTATTTAATTAGTTTCTAATTACTACTCTCCTTATTGGATAAGGTTAGTTAGTTAGTTAGTTAGTTAAAGTTAGTTACTAATTAAAGATTCCTTGTTGGATAAGGATTCTATTAGTTTCTTACTAATCAAGGAAACCTAATTAGATTAGGATAAGGATAAGGTTAGTTGGTTACTAATAGATAAAGTTAGTTTCTATTTTGATTAATCCTAATTAATTAAAGAAGAAATCAAAAAGAAAACAAATTGAGGAATCCTTATTGGATAAGGATTAGGACTTTTGGGTTGCAATCAACCCAAACCCTCTATTTATAGGGATGGACGTCCAAGGCATGAGTGACAATAATTTCCAGATTTTTGGATCTCTCTCCCTCTCCTCAAACCTCACGCCCAAGCCTCCCTCTCTCTAGAGTGTACGGTCACACTCTTTCCCCTTTTCTTCTTCAATTGTTTTCTAGTTTTGAAAATCAAGAAGAAGGAAAATCAAGGTTCTTGGTTATAAAGATTGAATCTTTATTTCAAGGTCCTAAAGCTGGATATTTGGAAGGGCCATTAGCTTCCATTAGAGAATACTTTAAAGAAAAAGAAGGTCTGTGTGGATTGTGAAGGAGACTTGACGCTTGTAAAGTTTTGCCGGTCTTCTTATTCTATCTTGGATTTTTCTATCTACCATTTTCTAGTGGATTTAACTTATCTATTTCTAAGTCGCAAAGGTGATTGTGATTTTAACTCTCATTAAATAAAATCAATTAGAATCTTAGTCAGATCTTGGGATTTGATGTATGCCCCCCAAGAACTGTTTTTTTTAAATTAAAAAGAGGCATACTTTCAAATACAAGATTAGATAATGTAGTCAGAATACCTATTTTTTCACAGATGAGTTATACCCGTGGGAAAGATAACTACAAGAATTCCTTTAATTTCAGCTGTGAATAACAATAGATTTTGTTACTAGGAACTTGTTGGTTAGTAATTTTAAATCATAGAAAGAAATTTGTAGTGCAGAGTTCGAAATATCAAAAACAGGTTTGGCTCAGGTCATACCGCCCGATTAAAACCAAGCCAGTTGCATGTGAACAAATTAAAGTTGCTTATGTACAACCATTCACCCAACAATCAATTAAATCTTAGATTCATGTCTATGTTAACAAATGTTTCAAAATTGACAATCAATGGTTAAGCTACAGATTTCAAATTAACAGTGAACCATTTCCAAATAGGGCTGTCAACAAGCCGCGCTAGCTCGCAAGCTTGCAATTCAGCTTGAAACGAGCCAAGCTTGAGTTGGGTATTTGAGCTCGCCGGGCTGAGCTGAGATAAATGTCTGAGCTTGTTTGTTAATGGAGCTGAGCAAAAGCAACAAATTTTTCAGCTCGGCTAGCTCTGCCGCACCCAATTTTTACACCCCTCCTTAACCATGGTTATCCCCAGCTAAGTCCCATTTAACCATAGTCAACCCCCTTTGATCTAGTTAAACCGTAGGTAACCCTAGGTCAAACCCTAGTTAAACCCTAGGTCCAACCCTAGTCAAACCCTAGGTCAACTCCCTAGCCCTAGGTCTAACAACAGTTAAAACTTAGGTCCAACCCTAGTCTGAACCCTAGTTAAAACCTAGTTAACTTTAGGTAAAAACCTTAATCCCAAGACAAAACCTAGCTAGCCCTAGCCTAGCCCAAAAACCATAGGCCATGAGCCCATGGCCCACAAAAACCCAAAACCCAAAGCCCCTAGGGCTTAAACCCTGTTCTGGGCCCAAAGTTGGGCCCAAAACTTCAAACCTCATAAGTCGTACCGCGTGCAAACTGGGTCATGCCTTAATTTGGGTAAAAACCAGTAATGGCGATAGAGTTTCTACCGTCATTACCATTTTAAGCTTGTAGGTGAATGGTAGTACTGGAATTACTGCAATTCGCAGTTTACGTTTTCTTAGCACTCCACTGCCCCTAGTGTGCAAGCATGCGTCTGGCAACCCCCTCTCCTCTCTGCAGCTCCACACACCTCGGTCCTTATACCCAGGGTTGTCCCCAACCCCTTTTTCCTATAAAACCAACCCTCCTCAGCCTTCTTCCACACTTGAAAAAACTCCCCCATCTGAAATTTTGCCAAATCCTTGCTTACCTCGGGTTCTGGCATCACTAGCAGCCTCTAGGAGCCATCCCAGGTCTTCCCTCAGTTGTGCACCACTGCCAAGCACCACCACCAAACACCACTGCTTTTGCCTGAGCCAGTCAGTAGGGTAGGGCCCTGCCCCTCCCCCATTTTTATTTTCTGATCCTTGTGAGCCCCTGGTCCATTTCCAGGGGACATTTGTTTGGTTTGTTTGTTGTAAAACCGAGAGTAGGGGTTCATGCGGGTCCATCACCTCCCACACCTCCACACATGAAGCATAAACTCCCTGAGCCTTCTTGGGACCCTCAGCCCGTGAGGGATGCCCTGGAAGTGGCATGGTGCAACACCAAGGAGTAGAAACTAGTTTCTGGAAAAATCCAGAAATTGCGGTAAATACAGTACCACAATTTCTGGGCTTTTCCATGGCAGTAGCTCTAAACCTCTTATGGTTGAGCCCTGGTCCATTCCAGGGCCTGGACTAAACTCCTACGACCTCCCTCGACCCAACCTGGTCCTTCCAGGTTCACCTCATAAGCTTAACCATGGTTAGAATGCTAACTTTTAGAAACTGTCCAGAATGGCAGTAGAATAATTACTACCATTCTGAGATTCCTATTGCAGTGGTAGCATGCACCTTGTGGGCCCATCTCAAACTAAGTCCAGGGCCCATCACAGGCCCACGACAAGGGGCAGACTCCCTTAGCACTTTCATGGGTCCAGTCCCCCTAGGGTTTACCCCTAACCTTTGACCCAGGCTGAAAAGCCACTGTTTCTGGAACTTTGAGAATGGCGGTAGTTATTCTACCATAATTCTCATTCTCTACAGGATTGAGAATGACGGCAAAATAATTATCGTCATTCCTTTTATCATAAGAACAGTGGGCCTTACAAAGGCCCAGACTAGGTAGGAGGCCATTCTAGGCTCTGCCATGCTATCTGGGCCCACTCCAGACTTGCCCTGGTCCTCAACTAGGGTTAACTCAACCCCGGTTAAATCCATTTAACCTTTGAAAAATTCTGTAAAAATCCCAAAAAATCTAAAAAATGTAATTGGACCATAAAACTGAATTTAGACCTAGCCTACCATGGTTAGCAACCCTAACCATGGTTAGACCATCCTTTAACTTCGGTTAAGCACCCATTTTGCCTCCAAGGTCAATCTTGGCCTACCGGCCCCAACCTTTAGCCTACTGGGCTTACCCTTGGCCTACCGGGCCCAACCTTAGTCTATCGGACTAAACCTTAAGCCTACCGGACTTACCCTTAGCCTACCGGGCCCAAATCCATCAAACCATGCACTTGACCAACCCGGTCAACCAAACCCTAGCCTCTTGGCTAGACCCTTAAGCCACCCTTGGTGCACACATACACTCTCTTAGCCTTGGCACAGGCTCATGTGTCAGAACTACGCTTGATCTGATATCACCCCATGTGAGTACGTAGGGAACCCAACCCGGGTTCGACCCTAGTTAGCTTTTCTTTATTGGATTAGTACAATCTAAAAATTAAGGCATTTTTAATTTGGCTTATACCTACGGAGTATGTAACCATTACAAAATGGGGGTCCTAGGGTGCCTAACACCTTCCCTAAGACTTAACTAAACCTCTTACCTAGAACCTTGATGCAGGCCAAGATCTTATCCATTACATGGGGACTTATCCCTTCTGAATAAATAAGTGGCGACTCTAAAATCTAAATCAACCAATTGTGGGTGATGAAATCCGTGCTCACAAGCTTGATTAATTTTAATTTACCACTTATAATATCTCTAATAGTATTAACTTTCACATAAAAATTGAGAAACTTAATTTTTGTTTTGTTAAGAAAACACTTAAAAAGATACCTTACACATTTTAGAATTCTCTCTTATATTCTCTAATTTAGAAATCCCAACATACAAGGAAACACAAATTGAGCTTACCCTTTTTAGAAACCTTTATCCAACATTCGTTATCAACATTCCTCCCTTTTCCATTTTAGGTTAAATTAAAGCAATAAAAACAAAAGAAAATCATGAATATGAAAGCCACATAGGTAGATATGGTTATTATTATTATTTGAGAAATTCATCGTCTTAAACATGTTAAAAGTGCTTTTGCAGCCAATATTTTGAGGGTTTTGCTCCATATTGAAAATTAATGGTTATAGAGACATTAAACTTTATTTTTCTCTTGCTTGTCAGTCCCATTTAACAAAAGAATAATTGTTTTTGCAATGAGTTTATCCGACTAATATACGGGATAGACGAGCAGAGCTTGAGCCAGCATTATATGCTAGAGCCAGCATTATATGCTAGTTCGAGCTACCATTTCCCTATCCACAAGAGCTTTGTAAACAAGCCAAATTTTAAATTTTAAAGCTTCCAAGTTCCAAACACAAAGATAAGGAAATGGTAGCAATAAGGGTATGTTCGTTTGGCTAGAAAGTGAGGAAAATGAAAAGAAAAGTGTGTTTTCTTGTACTTTTCTTGCGTTTGGTTTGCAAGAAACACACTTTCATTTTCTTGCACTTTCTCAATAGTGACAAACTTTCTCCTAAAAACTTCATCCATCTTTTGATGGTTATTTTGTGAGAAAATTTAATTTTCATTTCTTTCACCCACTTTCTCAATAAACGAAGCAAGAAAGTGGGTGAAAGGGAAAAAATAGTAAAGAAAAGAAACTTAAATTTTCTCGTAAAATTATCATCAAAAGATAGATGAAGTTTTTAGGAGAAAGTTTGTCACTATTGAGAAAGTGCAAGAAAATGAAAGTGTGTTTCTTACAAACCAAATGCAAGAAAAGTGTAAGAAAACACATTTTTCTTTTCTATTAACTCCCTTTCTCGCCAAACGAACACACCTTAAGGCTGTGTTTGTGTGCATGGAAAAAAAAATGGAAAAGAAAACTTTTCAAACAGAATTATTTTCCAGGAAAAGTTTTCTCGACCTTCTATTTTGTACTGTTTGGCTAGAAGGAAAAAAATCTCAGAAAATCATATGAAAATATTTTCTACTTTTTGGCTAGAAGGAAAAAAAAAATCAGAAAACCATATAAAAATTTTATTTTGTTTATGGATGGTTGGAATTTTTTTCAAAGATATCTTGATTGATATTCTCAAAACCATGGATATAATATAGAGAGACCTCATAAGAGTCAATTAATATATGTCTACAAAGGAGGATGAAATCTCACATCTATTAACTGAAACACATGCATGCCTCCCTCCTCCCCCCCTCAAAAAGCTTCCTTGAGTGCTTTAATATAGAGGACAACCACCCTATAAAGAGATCAAAAATCTCATGTTGATACAACATGCCAAACCGAACATACTTGGTACTTGCCACTTGTATTCAAAATTTTCAATTTCTATTTTTGAATAGGATGAGTCACAGCCTATATCCATGCAAATGCATAGGTTCATGAAAATCACAACTTTCAACATTTCTAGTCCTCCACCTATGCTCACATCTCTCCCTCCATCTTCCTCATCATCACTTCCTTCCCTTTTATCCCCTTTTCCCACCACAATTGCCCCTGTTTTTATGCATGCTTCAACCCCACCCTCAATGTAGCTATAACCCACACCAACGTAGCCACTCTCACCAAGTCTAATGGAACTCTCCTCTCTTCACCTCCTAATGGGTGTGTGTGTGAAAGGTAACCAATAATCTCCAATGGGTGTCGTTTCTGTTAGCTAAGTCTTCAGACTAAAAACGCGTTTTGTGGTGTTTGAAATTCAGCAACGTGAGTTCTGAGATGGATAGCAAGGTTAGATGGCAAAATGACTAGGTGACAATGTTTGATCTTTATAGCAGATGCACCTGAACTCCTAATCGTTGCAATTGATACAGCTAAGCCGAGTGTCAGTAACTCAAATTGACAGATAAGAAAGCAACAAGGCTAGGTAGGAACAAAAGGTCACCACAACCCATTAGGAGGGTGGACCATATTAATTGCTCAGTCTACTGTCAGCCCAGGTGCTAAGGTACACCCCATTTTGGTAGCATAGTAAGCCCACCCACATTGCATGTATGGCTAAACTAAGTCCTAAGAGACTGCCACCACCATTATCAATCCTATGTTCATCAATACACACACAACACATAACAGAACTATAGAGCATTTTAATGGATAATAGGTCTTAATGAATCAGATCTGGAATGAAAATTTTATCAAACATACACAATTCTACTCCATTAAATCAAAACAGCAAAAATCATATAACAATACATCCCAACCGAGGTTCATATTAACCATTTTTTCCAATAATAACCATTATTTCCAGATTTCTCGTCACCAAATATCCTCAAATAGAACTAGTCCAAACCCAAAACGAAATGTAACTTTTTCTTTCAATCCTAACAATCTATTGAGGATTCTAAGAATTTGTATTGAAATTTTTGTTATACAATAAACCAAATGAAAAACAAATTATAAATCAAAGCGACAAAAACCAGCAAAGACCCATCATCTAAAACTCAAAAACCCATCAAACCCAAATGCAAAAAAAAAAAGTTACTCTAACAGATTTTTCTAAATTATAGATAGTAAATTTCAACAAAACATTATTCATCAACTACAGAATTAACAAATCTTCCAATCTTACAATACCAGAAGAAGAATATCTTTCAAATCTAAACAAGAAATCATGCCAAATCACAATAAAACTATTGCATATTACAGTCTTTGTATCTTATATGATAAGAAGAAGACTACATTGCAAATCTAAACAGAACGAAATCATGCCAACTCGCGAAGAAATTGTTTGATAATTTGCCTCAATGAAACAATAGAGAAATAATAGCAATTCGAGCACAACAACTTAGGAGTTTTCTTAAGTTCGTAATGAGAGAAGGGTTGTGCAAGAGCTACAAAAAGAACCACACTAGAGTTGTCGAGGGAGAGAACACGTTTTATGAGGTGGTGAAGAACAAAAGCGAGATTCAAAACCCTAGATTTCAGACCTATGGTGTGGCGGTGGGAGATTGAGTTTAGGAAGAACAATCTGTACAAACCCTGGATTTGTACTGCAAATCGATGGCGACTTTGGAGTTCAAGTTGATCGGTTCGGTGGTGGAAAGGAAGAACAATCTGATTTGAGCGTCGAACGTTCGCGAGAGTCGTAGACGGAAATAACTTTTCTCCGATTTGTAGGGAAATCCGGGAAAAAAATGTATTTTCTAATATGCCAAACACCTGAAAATATTGTTTTCCTTTTGGAAAACATTTCCTTCATCTGTTTCCATGCAAACAAACAGAGCGTAAGTGTCGCCACTCTTCTTGTGACCTTGAGAATAAATTCTTCATTTGAAGGAGTACTAATGCTATCCAGTGAAAGTTAGAATTTTTTTGAATTCAGCCTTAAAATTCCCATATCCTTAGAATATATATATAAACCCATATCCCCATTATTTAGTAGAGTGAGGAGATGGGTTGGCCGAGGCTATTTAAGGTCTGACATGGGTTGGCCGTGGCTAACTCAAGCCATACTGTCCGGATTCGGATCAGGTCGAGCAACCATGAGCTAGTGCTTTAACAAGTTAAACCAGTTCATTTTCTATTCACAAGTCACAACTTCAGTCCAGATTAACAGTTATGTTGTTAATCAGCCATTTTATGCAGAATCAATACAACCCATGCGAGTTTTAGTATGATCCTCCTCCCACTGGAATCTCTCCATCTCGAATAGCTCCAATCAAACCATCAATCTCCCTTTTCTATTAGGATTTAGGAGCCCTCCAACATGGAATCTTCTCTCTTCAATTCTCTCCATGAATATTCATGGGTTCGATTCATTTGGAGGATTCAAGCAAAACCCACATCGGATTTTATATGGGTTTCTCAGAATCTCATTTTCAGGTAGAAATGTTTCCACGAATTCTCGATTCCGGCCGTCTCGCTTGATTTTTTTTTTCTGAGTGATAGAGCAGAAAGTAGATTGAATGTGGAGATCCGAAACCCCAATATCCCGGCATGTGTTCCAGCGGCGAAACTAAGCTTGAGTTATCAAGCTTTCTTTCTCTTGGCCTTTATTGCTTGCACGGTATCATTACTCTCGCCTTCTCTCATATGAATTATGGTGGCATTTGGAAACAGTAGTATAAAAGAAATGCTTATTTGAAAATTATACTTAATTGGATTTTAGATTGTCAAGTTCAATGTTAATTGCATATCTACATTTTGGAGATCTTAGGGACAAAAACCTCTACTTTAAAAAGTAACTATAGAGCTACTGTTTTAAAGTAGAGGTTTTTATCCCTAAGATCTCTAAAATGTAGACTTGCAATTAACATTTAACTTTGGCAGTCTAAAGTCCAACTGAGTCTATTTTTCAAATAGAGTCGGTCAATGAGTACTCCAATATATACTCCCAAATCCTAACAGTTTATAACCTACCACTAGGGGTCAGATTTGAGTTGGCACAAATCCTAATCATTTAATAATTGCGATAAACAATTAGGATTTAGGAGTATATATGAGAGTACACTTTAGGAGTATCCCTAGATAAATTCTTTCATATAAGTACTTCTTTTTAGATTTTTTTAGGACTTCAGCTTTTCACCCTGGTTGGCTTTGAAAGGAAGGACATTTATTATTATTATTTATTTATTTGTTTGTTTTCACGAGACTAAGGTGGCGTTTGGATTGGATTTTTTTGACCAAAAATTAATTATGATAAAATTGATTGTGTAGATATTCATGATCTATTATTTGAAAAAATGATTATTTGACCATCAATTTCTACACAATCAATTTTACCATAATTGATTTTTGGCCAAAAAAGTCCAATCCAAATGCCCCATAAGCTGCACACTTGCAAACAGGGTGGCCCAGGATGGTAAAGGTGTGCCCCTCATTAGGAGGAGCTTCTCGTTTCAATTTTGAGTAAGGAGCCCAATGGATTGGTAGAAGTTTCCTTGGGTGACGGGATAAGATGGCGTACTCACGGACTAACACTAACACGTAGATAAATGATATTGATGCCCCAGATTAGGCCACTCAAAGAAAAGGAGTAATGGTATGGTATCCGGCTTCAGAAACTGAAGTTATTGATAAAGATCAACATATATTGATTTCTCATACTAACAAAATAATAATATTAAATAACATAAAATAAAAAAATAAACCGGCCTTGTGTTGTGTTATTACCGAGTGATGATTATTGGTATACCTTTCAGTGGATCATGTAGAGCTAAACTCGGATTTTATTTGAGCAGGAAACTACAGCAATTTCTTACTAGCTTTATGGCATTTGGGTTTTGTTCTGTTAATTTACTTCATAATTACTGATAATACAAATCATTCTCATGTGTGCAGACTTCTATAGCGTTTACCAGCCTCGTAATTGAAGCTGTCCCAACATTGTATGCAAGTAACTTGACAATATGTCTTGCTCAATTGTCTTTTTCTTTCTGCTCATTTCAGCATTTATAGTCAGCACATACACGAAGTTTATTGGAACATTGTGTAATGTCATGAATTAAATGAGATGTGGTTTGTAGATTTTTTTATTAAGGGATAAATAATACATTTCAAACCGAATGGTTTCAATAGACTTTCCTCATTCTTGCTAGACCAGCATTTCGAAGATAATTTTTGTCAAATTTAACCTATAAATACTCTCTGTTCAGCTTGGGCCTAGGTGACACCACACTTTCATTAAACATTTCTTTTTTCTCTAAGTTCTTTGAAATTCAGATTGCTTGGGTCATTGCTTACTATCGAAGTGGGTCACGACCACAATGTCTTTCGAGCTTACTTGGAAAATTTCCTTTCTTGAATGGGTCTTATTAAATGTTTTCAAATTCGAATTCGTGGGAAGTTTCGTAGGTCAGGGTAAATGAAACTTCGGCCTAATTATCGAAGTTTCACACTGATGTTCGGGATTTTTCCTGTGGCTGTTTTCAAAATCCCAAAATTAAGAAAAATAGAAAAAATTAGCAAAGAATGAGGCAGCTAAATGCTTATTCATGAAATTTCTGATCTGATTTGAAACGTTCAAGCAGTCTGTTACAGTCTGATAACCCTTGGCTAGATGCTCCTTCAGGTGGGTCAGCCCGCCGCTTTGTGGTGGGTCAGCCCGCCGCTTTGTGGTGGGTCATCCTGCCGTTGTGTAACGTGCCTGCAATAATTACAATGTCTTCTGCTTATTGCCCTAATATGGCACCCCTGCTACCACTCAATGATAGGCCTCCTCCCTTTTGACATCCTACAGGCATGCCTAGATTATTGCTAAAAACAAACAAAAATTGTGTTAGAATGTGAATAGATAAGATGTCTATGAATGCACGCTAGAATACATTAGAATGTGTTATAACTAATCTGATTTAATCTATTAGTCACTACCATATATTTAAAGTCATGTCTATGCAAGATGTGCAACACTTAATTTATTTGATCTTTTAAAATTAAATATTAAATGATAAATATTATTTTACTAATAATTAAGGTTAATATTATAATGGGAGAAGGGTTGATAGCGTTACCTAAAAATATTTCCCTACAATAACTCTCAAATCTTTACTATTTCATAGTCTATTATATCTCCAATATTATCTCTTCTCTTATGAGAAACTGTTTCCTCAATTAAAGCACTCTCTTAGCCCACGTTGGGTTGATAGCGTTACCTAAAAATATTTCCCTACAATAACTCTCATATCTTTACTATTTCATAGCCTATTATATCTCCAATATTATCTCCTCTTATCTTGGTTTAATACGTAAGAGAAATTGTTTCCTTAATTAAAGCACCCTCTTATCCCACGTTTCTACGGTTACCATCAACGATTCTCTTCCCCCCCTACCTCTTCTCTTCTCCTTCCTACTATTTCTGAAATTTGCAGACCTCTCTCTATGCCTCTCATTTATTCTCAGGAATACCAGCAAAGTCGATGAACATTGATAGCAAAGCCTAAAAATATTACTGTATGTTTCCTCTACTCCTCCTTTTAATTAGCTTTATATAATGTTTTTTTTTAAAAAAAATCTTAATCGACTTCTGAAGATGGGGAAGAAAGCAATTGTCTCACCATTAAAGAACATAGAGGAGAAGCTGTGTCAATATTCTGCGTTTTTTTTATTTTTTATTACAATGACTGTTGTTACATATTACTTATGGGATTTTGCTAATTGGGTTCCCAATTCTATCAAGATATGATGTGGTTTGTTTCTCACTTCCGATTACAACATGTTACATTTCTTATTACTGTGCAGAATTTAGTTAAATTTGATTTCTATGACTTCTATTATATACAAGATGATTGTGATCTTTTGGTTTCGAAATTAAATCAATAAAGTAAGTGCTTATGTTCCCCACTTTCGGTTCTAAAGAGATGCATGAAAACAAATCATGCAAAAAAACAAAAACCCAGATTTCACGAATCTGTGTAGGGATGGTCTTTAACGAATGCATACTCCAATTTTCTTAAAAATACAAAAAAAATCATATACTAAATTAATTTCCACCACATGTCACCTATTCTATGGAACCCCGAGATAAGCCCTGTCTGGCTTTGCCGGAGACAAGCCAAGCCGTCGGATAATAGCCTGCATGGATTTTGCTACCCAGTGTCTTGGGGTGGATTTCGTGTTGCTTCGCCAGATCAAAAACCGTCTGTCCCACTCTCTACATGCAGCTGTGTCTATTTTAACACTTACCAACTGTTTTTCCTTGGAAAATAGTTAACATACTTGGGGTTCCCATTTTATGACTGAATGGCCAGTCTTAATTGGTCCACACCCCAATTTCAAATACTTGCCTACTATGGTTAAGATTCACTCACCCCTATGGTTAAACAATCCCACCATATTTAAAAAAAAAAAAAAAAAAAGGGACCTCATGGGTCCACTCCTTACTTTTTAACACTAACTAATTATGGTCAAGCTTAACTCACTACTAGGGTTAAGTAAATCAACCTCCATTATGTACCAGGATTAAGTAAATCAACCTTAGCTTTAAGAAGAATTTTTTTTTTTTTACTTTAGTTAGGCTTAATCAAGGTTAAAGGGGTCATATTTAAAGTTTTTTTTTTTTTAACTATGGTACTGATTTTTAACTCTTTCGGTTAGTATTTTTATATTAAAAAAACGGACCTCATGGGTCCACTCCTTACTTTTTAACACTAACTAATTATGGTCAAGCTTAACTCACTACTAGGGTTAAGTAAATCAACCTCCATTATGTATTTAAATGGCCGGACCTCATGGGTCCACTCCTTACTTTTTAACACTAAATAATTATGGTTAAGCTTAACTCACTACCAGTGTTTAGATAAGTATTTTAAGGTATTATATTAACTTAAAAATAACTAACCACATCTCTACTAATTAGGAGCTATTTTAGGAGATTAAGATAAGAGAACATGAGAGTGTATTAAATGTGTAGGTTAACTCTCCTAGATCTTCTCCTGATAAGGATCCCGTTCCAAAAGAAAAGGTTTTACCATTATCCTCTCCTAAATTTTTTCCTACAATAATAATCTATTAAATCCCACAATAGTTAAATTCATTGTTTACGACTACTTCATGTTAATATAAAAATTTATTTATCATTTAATTTAATAACTTATAATCGTTTGGACTGTACACTCACGTGCATCGCACGTGCCTTCCACTAGTTAAGGTTAATAAAATAAATTAACTTGTAAAACATATGGACCAGATTTTTTATAATTTTATTATTTAATAGCTTTGTATTAAATATTAATTTTAGTATTTTACATCATATATATAAGTACTCAAATTTTGAATGTAATTTAAAATTAATCAATTATAAAAATATTTAATTTTTTTGAAGAAGTAAATATTCGATTGGCCGGACATACGCAACATAAAAAAATTACATATATTATACTAATTATCATTTTACAATAAAAATAGGATTCAGAATACTATTTTTTAAAATTAATTTTTATTTGAAAAATATGTGTGATGGTATAAAATTAAAAAAAAGTTCTATCCAATCATTAGATTGGCCGGAAATATTGCACATACAATGATTTCACATGAAATAATAGACAATAAAAACTATAAAGTTACATTTGAAAAAGTTTTTCTTGGAAAAAGTCCTTTTTAAGGAGTTTCTGCATTGACCTTAATCTCCCTTGGGGTTAATTTTCACCCAAAGACTCAAATCAAGTGAAAGCAAAGAAGTGAAATAAGTCAAATAACATAGGAACCCTATACTCCACAATCCCGAAAGTTTCGTCGAACTGCCGATTCGTCAGTTCATCGAAACTTCAGATATTTATAACTGAAATATTCTCTATTTATCAAGATATTTTGTGAATTTTATGATAATTCAAAAAATATTGTGAATTAATGTAAAAAAGAACACTACCCTAAATTGATATTTTATTGACTTGCGAATTAATAATTTGGTTAAATTATCGAAACCTTTGCTCGAATTTTAAAATATTGTTCTTATCTTTGAAAACTGATATTTGAGTGGAGACAGCATTACCAAGCCATTGTCCACTCAAGAAATAGCAGCACCAAAAATAGACTTTGTAATTCATTCAATCTCTAAAGCTCGTCGCTCTTCATATACTTATTGATAGGTGGAGGGTATTTATTACTTTTTTTTTTTTTTAGTAATGGAAGGTGTCCCAACCCTGAAAAGGAAAGACTAATCCCTTTAGATGCACACAATCACCTGCAAACAACATGCATCGGGTAAGCTCGGGAGGAGTTGTACTTGCAAACCAACTGAGCTACCTGTGCAGGTTGCATATTTAATACTTCACAAACCACACAACATCAAGACTATAGTAATACCGTAATAGTACCTACACAACACTTGCATTCTTAATTACACATGACCCACTTGTCACCTTCTTGTGATGAAACACCAGCTCCCACCTTGTGCTGCCTCACCTGACTCATAAAATAAAGTCAAGATGGGATCATGGATCCCACTTACCAGTTACCACTCAAGCATTCTAACATCTTCCCTAGGAACCTTCCCTAGGAACTATTCAATTTACACTAGTGCACTAAATGTATTCTGATTTTCCTATCATATGACCCATCTGCCCCGCCTTAATAACCTACTAAACTTTAAAACTCACATAGACCTTATACAGTCCTTTTGAATAACTATGAAGTGGATGATCATCCCATTTACAGGAGACCAATCTTGAGTGGTTTCTTCTATCCAAAGTCTCACCTATATCCAATTCTAAGAGGTTGTTTGCGACCTCAGATAAACGAAAAATGTTCTTACAAAATCCATTAATTTAACAATTGCCAAAAAAAAAGAGCAAATCAAGACATCTGAACCATCAACGAACTTGCCTTTAAAGATTATAAAACAAATCTATTGAAAATATTTACAAGTATTACGTTGTAAACAAAGACACACACACAGAGACATAAATACCAAAAAAAAAAAAAATTCTCCTGGATCTCAGGAATCAAGGAACTTGACAACATATGAGCTGTTTCCTTCAAATTTGAACTTAAACCTGTTTTTTAAAGTTTAAAAACATTCAAACAATCTGATATCTTACCCCGTATTAGTTCTCAACATTTCATATATATAGTGGTCCAACTTTAAGGTACAATATGTACTGTTCTGGATACATTTTACTTACTTCAGTGATTAGGAGCATAAGTAGACTATGGATTATTTCTGTTTTCTTGTCTGTTCTCTAGGCAATGGGGAGAGCCGCAACATCTCTTTCAAAGCTAGCAGGTACAGCCCGAGAGGAGCTTCCCAGCACAATGGCTGCAATCAGGCTTTCAGGAATGGAAGTTTGTGATCTTATTTTAGAACTCACTGATTTGAGGTAACAAATTGAATGCTTAATATTACCTTTGGTTTTATGTAGCTAATCTGGGTATCACATTCACCGAGAAGAGAAGTTTATCTGTTTATTTCTGTATGTGGTATTGATTTGTTGGATAGGGAAGTAGATGCAGACTAATATACTTTATGCATTTATATAAATTGATACAATCTGATACATGGAAGGGAAATCCCAAAAAAAACACCTGTAAAGTATATCTATAGGTGATATATATATGTGTAAGTGGGTCATATTTATGGTTATAGACACATAAATTATTATTATTATTCAGACTTTCCTTGTATTCCTTTTCAAGTGTGATTGATGATTTCAATTCATTTTAAATTATATAGAGAAAGAGTTCACATGACATGGTACAATGCGTATCTGCTATTCGTTGTATAAGACAATAAATATTGGTTGCGGATGATATATGTTAGTCTTGTACAGTACAGGTTTGGTTTTCTAGTCCTTGGAAAGGATCAGTAAATTCTTTCTATAGCATCTCAAAAGATGGCAGATCTAAAATTAGTAGTGTATTTTTTTACAAAAGAACCTCATTCCCCATCGCCGTTGTGCTTAATTGAGTGGCGTTGGGGAGAGGGATGCTGTACAAGTAGCCTTTTGCTCATCAATCGAGACTATCCCAATGTCAGGCTAACCCTTGGATTTGCTACGACCAAAATTTCACCATTCTTAGTGATACTCACTGTCTTATCATAGCCTCCACTTGAACAATTAGGAGGATATAATCTATAGACAAAAACTCAGTGGGGCAAAATTATATTGATCTTACAGTGTCAGCACCAATAGATAGAATTTCATAACAGCTATAGATTTCGAATTGAGAAGTACAACGTGTCGCGCCCCAAAATCCCACCTAGGAGAATATGGAACTTTGGCGCGTGACTTTCTTGACTTAATCCATTTAATGAGGCATTAAAAGTATGCTAAAACCTGTACTTAAAAATTTCATCAATTGAATAAGATTTAATACCTCAACTAACCATCAATTAAAATCCATAATTAAACTGAACATAAATAATCTGAACCATCTATAATGATTCTAACCACCGGTTGAATCAAAACATAAATCCATAATAAGTCAATTACAATCCCTCTGGAATTAAATAAATACTAATAAACTAAATCAGTAGTACGACCATTGATCAAGATCCCGTTCTTCTTCGGGATGATCACCTACAGAATCTTCCTTTACGTACTATTTTTCAACTCACGGCTCCGAAGCACATATATCAAATCCAGAACTTGTCGACAACAAATTTTATCAGCTAAGTAACTGTGGGTAGTGAAATCTCACCGTCCATTGCCCAGGTGTGGGTGCAATAACACACACCTGATCTTAGTCTCTCGAAGAGTCGGTAAGGTTCGCGCGTGCCTGTGGCAGGCATGGTACCATTAGCTGTTAGCATTAAATGCTGATGGCTGGCATCATGCCACCCAGCTAAGAAGGGTAAGGTTTTGATCCGTGAGGATAAACCTCACGGATCTACCCTAAGTGACAGCTTCTGAAGGGCTGACACATACCCTATCCGTGAGGGTTAAAACCCCACGGATTCAACCCTAAAGTGTTGGCCTTCATGAGGTTGACACGTGTCATGTTTGTGAGGAACAAAATCCTCACGGATCCATAACTAGTGTTAGCCTTCATGAGGCTGACACGTGTTCATCCGTGAGGATAAATCCTTACGGATCCAACTATGAGTGTTGGCCTTCATGAGACTGACAGGTGTTCATCCGTGAGGATAAAACCCTCACGGATCCATAATGAGTGTTGGCCTTCATTAGGCTGACACATGTTCATCCGTGAGAATAAAACCCTCACGGATCCATAATGAGTGTTGGCCTTCATGAGGCTGACACGTGTTCATCCGTGAGAATAAATCCTTATGGATCTAACATTGAGTGTCAGTCTCCAAGAGATTGACACGTGTCATCTGTGAGGATAAAACCCTCACGGATCCATAATGAGTGTTGGCCCTCATAAGGCTGACACGTGTTCATCCGTGAGGACCAAAATTCTCACGGATCTATATTCAGTGTCAGCCTCCAAGAGTTTGACACGTATCCAATCCATGAGGATAAAACCTCACGGATCAGATATTATGTCCTGGATCTAACCCAGACCATAAGCAAGACCATGTGGTCTATGGGCGAGACCTATGGTCTCATCCTAGTCCGTGGGCAAGACCTATGGTCTCACCCTGGTCCGTGGGCGAGACCTATGGTCTCACCCTTCAAATCCGTGGACTGACCTAGGTCAGTCTGTTCCCAACTGACAATCAATATCTGACTGTCATGGAGCAAAGAATCCTTGATGAAAAGGATTCTCTGTCAAGCTGTGGGGGGAATCACAAGATAAGGATCTCCTATTTTAAAATTTCATGGGATGTCACATGACACCCCATGATTATGATAGGATTATGACTATGCCCTATATCTTACGAAAGGATGTGATTAAACATTCTCCTTTTTGTGAGGTACTAGGATTCCCCCCAAAAGGGAAAACCTGGTACAAGAGTCCTCAAAAGAAGAAGATTCTATTGAGCTTGAGGACTCTCCCAAATAAGAGAGGCTCGCAAGCTGGCATCCTCTAAGAGGAGAGCCCTTTTTTATTTTCCTAAAATAAGGGAGTCAAAGAAGGAGTCCCAAAAAGGAATCTCTCAAGCCTACAAAAGGTGTGTTTCTCACAAGAAACACACACGAAGATACAAAAGGAATACGGAAAAAACCCTCTCCTCCTCTTTCAAGCAACAACAACAAAAGGCAAGCAAGCAACTGAAGAAGAAGACTCCCCCATATGGAGAATATAAGGTGAGCCCTTAAATATGGCCACCATTCTTTTTCTTTTCTTGAAAAGACCTCAATGAGGCGCTTGTAACGCCTATATGGGAATTGGGCAACCCTATCAAATAAATACATATACTTTATTCAATCTTGTTCTTCTTTTTATTTTTTATGTCAATCAAATGTTCTTCCCCAATAAAGGGAAGGTAATTTAACAATCTGAGTTTACTCAGATTGGAAGGATAGTCCCCCATAACAAACAATAAACTCCATACAATAATAGAGGAAATTTGAAAGCAAAGATTAATTTTGCGCTTACAAATTAATGGCACGCCCGATGGGACATTCTTCTCCTCTCATCTTTGATGAAGAATTAAAAATAATAAAGAAGAACATCAGAAAAGATAAGTGTTATTCCTCTCTTTTCCTATCATCTCGTGCAGGATAATCGAGACCGTCTACATCCGGCCGATCTATATGCTCACGATCAAGAGGAGGGTCTATGTCCCTCTGATGCCAATTCTAGCGACTCACCCCTTAACTTGGGCTGAAGTAGCAGTAGCCCTAATCATGTGACCTTGGTCTACTGGCTGAACCCTCAATGAGGGTCATGCTGCTCTTCCACAGAGGAGTCAACCCTACCAGGTCCACGGAGCAGGTGCATCCCCAAGGATGCCCCACGGAGCAGTAGCATCCCTAAGGATGCTCTGTGGACAATAGGTATCCCCCAGGATATCCCACGGAGAGGCTACACCTAAGAGGATACACCGTGGAGCGGACACATCCCCCAGGATGCGCCACAGATTGGGTGCATCCAACTGGATGCCCTACGGACAAAGTGCACCCCAATCAGAGTGCACCATGGAGAGTGTGCCCAACTGGGTGCACACATTGCAAGGTGGTTCTACCACTCTGCGACAGGTCAGCCCAAAAGGCAAACCTATATGAAACACTGGGCCAGGCCTAACAAGTCGTCTCAAATCCCAACAGTTCATAACGGAAAGGCCTCATTCACTAGGGCCGACCATAGGACTAGTTGGACATAAGCCCCCTCAGTCCAAGCTGACTGATGGAGCTCCCCCTTTGAAAAATTTTCTAAGAGGGGGAGATAATGTCCAATTTTCACCAGAGCGAAAAAATAAGGCCAAAGGCCTAAAGGACTTAATTAACAATCCCTCAAATAACTTTAAAAAATATAAAGTAATTGAGGAAGGTGTCTTAGGGCATTCATCCGTGAACAAGAAGCGCCCACGGACAGATTCCACGGATCAAGGTCCAAAATATCTCACGGAGGGGAATAGAAGACCTTTCACGGACAAAACTTCACAACTGTCCACGGATAGAACCTCAGGATTATCCACGGACGAAAGCACAACACTGTCCATGGACAGAAGCTCAAGACTGTCGACGGACAGATCAACAAGACCGTCCACGGACGGAAAATCAAGACCGTCCACGGACGGAGAATCAAGACCGTCCACGGACGGAGGATCCAAGATGTCCACAGACAAGAGGTCAGCTCCATCCATGGATAGAAGAGCAGCTCTGTTCACGGATAGAATTTCAGGAATGTCCACGGAGAGGAGGTCAGCTCCGTCCACGGAGAGAATTCCAACAATGTCCACGGATAGGATGCCAGCTCCGTCCACGGACAGAAGAGCTGCTCTGTCCACTGACAGAATTTCAGCACTGTCCATAATTCAAGACCATCCGTGAGCAGGCCCAAGCCTAATCCACGGACCAAAGGCCAAACCACACAGAGCAAAGGCCCAAGCTAGTCCGAGGGTCAGAAATATACCCCCTTCACAGGTGCAGGTCCAAGAACAGAAGTCCCAAACAAGAAAGGGAGATCTATGGATAGGCACTCTGTCATCCGAGGATAGTTCTCTTTCTAAGAAAGAAAGGAGTTAGCACTATACAGCCAATAAGAGAAGGGTATTCTCAGAATCGGATTCTTCATCTGATGACGGTGCAAGGGCATTAACAGCCGTGATCAATATCATCCGGCTGTTAATGTAAGAAACACTTCAAAACCAGAATAGGTAGACAAAGACTTGCTGTACAGACTGGGCCCGAACGCCTTCCAAGACACTAACCTTGCAACATTCACATCAATGATGACATCAGTCCATCATCAACACCAGCAGCCTCCATCCAGAGATGTAAGCCCATTCTAGGGCAAGGTAAGCACTGAACTAGAAAGAAGAACCAGAACGCCATATAACCCTAGGGTTAGGGTGCTGAATAGAAGCACTTCCGCTTTTGAAATGCCCAGGAAGAAGACTCCTGAGGAAATCCTTCAACTCAGAAACTGGAAATACCCTTCGGCTCCACCAAAGAATGTGTATAATTATCGGTCAAGGCCAAGAAGGTTCAGGGATCAGAAGTTAAGAAGGTCAACTGGTGCCTCAGACAATATCCATTTTATTCACCAGAGACAAAGGACTGATCCTTCTGCACCTGTTCATCCTACTTGGGAGAAACCAAATACTAGAGCAGCATATGCTGCTTACGAAAGAGTGTCCGTGAATGTTATCGGCACTAGACTCAACCCAGCTCCAGAAGAGTATACCACCCCAGTATTCCAAGGAACTGGGGCAATGCCTGAGCAGAGCTTATCAGCGAGGCGGGATTCTCAGAGTTTAGCCGCTGCTATTTTAGCCGCTTTGGATGAGATAGAGTTCTCGCGAGCTATCGCAATAGTCGCTCCTGGTCCAGTAATTCCGAGAAGAAAAAGGAGCCACAAGAATCGGGCCAGAAGCAAAGAAAAAGCTCAAGACCTAGTTCAGTCAGCTCCGGAACCTGATGTCGGTGGATACCAAGAAGGATCAGAGCAAGAAGCGACCCCGGTAACCTCTCCGAGAGAATTGGAAGAAACTCCGTGTAGCACCCCGGACTTTTTCATCCTTAATGAATAGCACCTTCGTAGCTAATTGGCCGTTTTTGTAGTCTAATTAATAAATAAGGGAGAAATCGAAAATTCCGAAATGTCAGAAATGTTCATTTTCGAAAGACGGATCCAACGCAAGTTGAATCGTCGAAATCCGACGAGCGAGTCAAAAGATATGGTCAAAACAGTCCAGACATACAGAGCACCGATCGCTCGGTCCAGTCAGCGATCGATCGGTCCATAACCGATCGATCGGTAGCTATCGCACGGTCAGAAATTTTGTATGGGGAAATTTTCCAGAGAGTGAGTTTTTGACCGGTCGATCGGTCATAAACACCGATCGCTCGGTAGGCAACCGATCGATCGGTCATAACCACCGATCGCTCGGTCTTCGCGTTTTTGCAGAAATTTCATTAAGGGCTTTTTCGTCTTTTGGGGGTTAAACCCTTTCTTCTTAAGGCTTGCCCGAGCCTTAGGGATCATTTCCAACATTTGAGATATTTTGAGAGATAGAGAGAGAAGAGAAGGAAGCTCTAACCTAGGGTTTGGTTTTGAGAAGGAAATCAAGGGGGGGTTTAAGAACCCTAGCTCACCCCAACTCGAGTTGCTTCAAGTTCAAGGCTCAAGCTCGTGTGGGGACTCATTCTCCAAGCTAGGGCAGCGATCCTACGGCGTTTTGAAAGGGGTTTCTTCCCCAACTCAAGTCCCTTTCAAGCAAAGGCTTCCTCCTTCCAAATAGAGCTTTTATTTCAAGGTTTCTTCAAGATCAAGCCTTGATCTAAGGTTAGTACACCCTACTAACTTACCCTAGCAATAAATCTAGGTTTTCCTTATGAAATATGATTCTTGTTAGTATGTTTTATTCCTTGCAAAATGTGTCATCTATAATAAATAAAAACAAGATAAAGAAAGGGTAGGGATGCTTGGATGGAGGTTGGATACGGCGATTGGATGCCGAATGTGCGATGTATGATGTGTGGGTTGTGGATTAGAAAATGGAGGATGGGCATTGTACAAATAACAAACTTACCATTGTGCGATTGAATGGAAAATATGCATTTAAAAGAAAGAGATAAACTACTAAGGAATAATGTACGAAAGTGTTTGACAAAATACCTAAACTATGAATAAATGATCTCAATGAAGAATATAGAAATGGGTTTTATGAATGTATTCTTATAAATGATAAATTGATCAAATTTTAAGCAAACGACTTATGTTACCTATGTTCATATCATGAATTGAATTATAATGTCATATCTTGGTTATTCCCATTATCATGATTGTTACTATGGACACGTACACGAGCACGCATGATAGCATGAACCGTGATTTCAAGAGCATGTGCATATAATAAACAACAAGAAAATATTGCATGTCAAGGAGGTTGGTAGCCCAGGGAGGATTCGGGTACTAACCTCTGGCTCACAAGATAACCCCTAAAACACCTATTGTCAAGGAGGTTGGTAGCCCAGGGACATTCGGGTACTAGCCTCTGGCTCACAAGAAAACTAAACAAGTAATAAAAATCACCTATTGTCAAGGAGGTTGGTAGCCCAGGGACATTCGGGTACTAACCTCTGGCTCACAAGAAAACCATGCATTTCATAACAAGGAGGTTGGTAGCCCAGGGAGATTCGGGTGCTAGCCTCTGGCTCACAAGTGCATTGCATATCAAGGAGGTTGGCAGCCCAGGGAGATTCGGGTGCTAGCCTCTGGCTCACAAGTTACAAGATGGAGGTTTACAAGATGATGATCATGCATTCATGGATGCACGCATACATGATTTCTACGAGGCATACCGGGACATGACAGGGGTTTTCAAGCATGATTTTTATCGGCGTTTTCGCATTCATGTATGCACGTCAGGATGTTTGTATTGTGTTATGCCCTATACTGTTTCTTTGTGATGTTTCTATTACTGCTTGTATGATATTACTATTGTGTGTTTTATTATTGTTATGGTCTGCTAGTAGCTTGTACTCGCTGAGTATTCCATGCTCAGCCGTACTTTCATGTCGGCAGGTACTGAGGGAGCCCTCGACCCGGAGCCTTGGGTCGAGGAAGAGTATATTGAGGAGAGAGAGCCGGCTATTCCATTACAGTCTCAAGCGGACCGAGACCTCGATGCGTGGCCATACCTCGACTACTGTTGAGGGGAGAGTATGAGAGGGTCTTGTGTATTTTGATATTTTGATAGGTGGGCCTGTCCACCTTAGACTTAGACATGTTTTGTATTTATGTTAACTTGGAATACTATTTTGGATCATCCGAAGAAATGAAAATTTGTTTACGCTTCCGCATATATGATAGCTTCCGCGCTCTGATTATCGTTGTTAGTACTGAATTTTATCTTGTGCATTACAGGATGGTTTGATAGGTACGCAGTGTGACACCTAAAATATCCCTAAACTCCTAGGGGGTATTTCGGGGCGTTACACTCCGCCAGTCGAAGATTATATTTCTGACGGGCCAGTTCCTCAACCAATCAGGCCGAAAGTTGTGCAGGAAATGCCTCGACGGGTTTTCAGTGCACCAAACCCTTTATATGGGATGCCCAGTGCCTATTTCGCAGAAGAAGAGTTTTCGAATTTGTTCCGGTTACCGGAACCAACTTCAGAGCGACCAGTGGCGGTCATGATGACGAAGCTGGATGAGAATGCAAATCAAGGGAATAACCCTTCGACTTCGGCACCTCCGCCATCAAATGATCAAACAGAAGCCTTATAGGCTCAACTCCGACACAAGGATGATCAGATTATAGCCATGATGTCTCAAATGCAAGAGTTGACTACTCAATTGTCAGCTCTCAAGCTTGCATCGGCACCCGGACTCCACTTTCCTTATCAAGGAGAAAGCAGTAACCAGGGCACAGCCTCAATATTTTCAAATCATCCAAGGGTGCCCGAAATGGGTCTCATTCCAAATCAGGCCGCCCTCATAGGAGGGGTATCACCGTCACTCTTGGCTACAATTGAAGAGACTGTTCACAATCAAATGCGGCAGGCAAAAGAAAAAGAAGAGGATGTACGGATGATCGTGAAGCCTTATCCAGCTATCATGGATGCAGTTCCGTTTGTCCAACCGACATTCAAGATGTTCGATGGCACTGGAGATTCGAGGTAACACCTGTCTCATTTTGTCTCGAGATATGGATTGGCATCCAAGACTGGAGCTCTTTGCCTCCAACTCTTCATACAATCCCTAGAGGGTACTGCTTTCACATAGTATGTCAACCTCCCTGAGGCTTCGATCCTTGATTGGAGTACAATGGTGACCGAATTCCGCAAGTAATTCTACAACTCCCAAAGAAGAATAGGTGTTCCGGAATTGATTGAAACTTGGTAGAGGGACAATGAAATAGTAACAAAATTCATTGCCCAATGGAGAGCTCTGACCTTCTCCTGCCCGTAAAAGTTCACTCAACTAGAGCTTATCCGGATGTGCCTTAATAACTTCAGGCACAACCTTTCAACTGCCCTCATAGCTCAAACCTTTACAGGTTTTGAAGATTGTACACAAAAGAACATGATATGGAGAGCCATATATGAAAGAGAAGGTGAGGCAGGGGCACTGATCGCCTTAAATCCTCAACAGCCACAGTAGTTAAAGCCAAAAAGACTGCCACCAGCACCAAGTGCCTGTAGATCAACTGGCTGAACAAACAACGGCAAATGACCAATTAAGGTTGGTACTAAATTAATTCAGGGTAGATCCAGAAGGCCACAATGACAAAGTGAAAAGGAGCCGCCAAAGAAGATCACCATGGAAGAGAGAATGAATAGAACATATTCGTTTTCTGAAGACATTGTCGAAGATCTATTTGAAGATCTCCTTGCCAATGAACTCATCACCCTCCCGGAAAGTCGGAGACCTCAAGAGATTGGGATAAAAAATGTTCTTAAGTACTGTCCTTATCATCGTATGATCAGTCACAAAATAGGTGACTGCTTTGTACTGAAGGACATTATCCAGTGGCTTTTGGACAATAAAGAAATTGTTATTGATGATCTCCAGCAGGCAGCTACGTTCAATACAGTGGTAGCTTCAGAGTCGGTTGATGAAAATGAAGCATCTTCAAGTGGCAAACTTCCTGACGAAAAATCGTCAGATAAAGAAGATTGGACTCTCTTTGAAACCAAAGGGGTCAAGAAGAAGAAACGGTTGGCTCAAAATGCTGATGCTAGAAAGCAAGCTCATGCTACAAAATAAGCTCAAGCCTAAATAAAAGAGGGGAAGCGCATAGCTAAGGCTGAAAAGAAGAAGAAAAGAGAAAGGGTGAGAAAAGCCAAGAAAAAGGCCCCCGCCCAAGATGCTCTTGTGGAACAAAAGCCATTGATGGTGATTACCTTGATGGATTTTGTCCCTCTAGGCTTCTGCTCTGACTGCAACTATGATAGCCTCCAGTCAATAGATTCGGGAGATGAATCCAATATCTTCTCCTACTATGTCATTAATGCGGTCCCAAATGAAGACCCGTCATGCTTAAATGAACCAAGACAAATGATAGTTTGTAGTCCAAAAAGACACTGGACATTTCAAGATTAGCTAGATCAATTTGAAGATATTGAACTCCCAGAAAGGAGACCATCCACACCAGGACGGACCCCTACGGGACTTTCAGATCTCTCTGAAAGATTCTCATCCAGAGAAGAAAGAGAGGTAGATGGTGAACAAATACAATCTGATCCTTCTCAGGAAAGGCTAAATACGCCTAAGGTTCTAAACCCAAACCATCATCAGATGCGATGATCAGTGCAAATCTCAACTCAGTTTGAGAATCAAGATTCACCTGTTGCAATCAGTTTGAACAGTGACCCTTCGACAAAAGAAGCAATCCTAAACTCAAGGTCAGCCGATGACTCAGAGGCATCTGAACAAAGTTCAGCTCAGTCCGGAAGTCCAACAGGGCAATCTAAAAGGAGGACTCAATCGTCTTTCCAAATGAAGAAAAGAAAGCTGGACTTCAGTTCTGTGAACATGGTCTAACTCTTGGAAGGAGATTCGTTTGAACCAATAGACCAGACGATTGCGAAGGTCTATCAACTCAACCCCCGATCAAGAAGAAAATTACCACCAAGTTTTGTTCCAGTCCAACATGAAAATCAAACCAGAGCCCAACCGGCCCAAGCCTAAACAGCTCCCGGTAATGAGAGGGTCAAGTATGATATTCTGGCCCACCTGAAGAAAATTCTCTCATTGCTCAGCATCTATGATGCTCTCAAGATATCTCTAGAATTGAGAAGGTCTCTTATATATACCCTCTTTAATCCAAAAAATTTCTCTGAAGAAGTCACAAGTCAGCCGCCACAGCCTCCTCAAACAGGAGCTTCATGCCTCTTCACGATCACCTTTATGATAAAGATATGTGAGTTGAGACTCTCCAGCATAACCGGCCACTTTTCATCCCAAGTCTGGTTAATGAAACTGGAATCTCCAGAGTGATGATAGATGGGGTTCAGCCGTCAACATCCTTCCAAGAAGAATGTTGTCCAAGCTTGGGGTACAAATAGGACAGCTTCATGAAAGCAATCTGATCATCCAAGGCTTCAATCAAAATGAGCAGAAACCCATGGGCATGGTCAACCTCAAAACCAGATTTGGGAATATTGTCGAAACTACTTGTGATCGATGTTGATACGTCGTACAATGCCTGTTGGGGCGACAATGGATGTATAACCATCTAGTCGTGTCATCCACCTATCATCAATGCCTTAAATACCCTCAAGGGAACAGACAAGCAAGGATCAATGCTGATGATGATCCATTTAATGATGCAGAAGCATATTATGCAGATGCGTGTTTCTATGTCAAAAGTGCCGAAAGAAACCTTCAGCAGAAGCCCAAATGGGAGAAGGTTGAGAGTGACCCAAAAAGCAATCACGGACTTGCCCAAACAGCAGCTCCTAAAAGAGTGTTCAAATACACCCCGAAGTCTCAACGAAAATGAGCACCAACCCTATCTTTGGTCGAACCTTCCCAAAATCTCGACAAAGGCAAGTCAGTAGATCTATCCCAGACTTGTGAGGTTAAAGAAGTCGACCCCCTTTGAGCTTTGAAATGTGATCATATAGTCCCTTTGAGGAGAATGGATTGTACAATGGTCGAAACTACATCTAGTTTCACTGCCCGGTCAAGAAAAGAGGACAGAAGCCAACGCTCTTCAATTCCCTAGGTGCATATGACAAGATGAACTCCTCATGGACCAATGAAAAAAACAGGATCATCAATCCTTACAGGAAGAAAATAAGCTTGGGTGAAAAGACCACCAAACTGCTCAAAAATCAAGGGTTTAATCTCGAAGAAGGAGAGCAAGTCGAAGGGACTATCCTACCGGCTTATGAAGCCATACTCAGAAAGGAACAACATGAAGCTCTGGATACTGGTGATTATGTAGATACAGATACGCCAGGAATTGGGTGTAATCCCCTAGTCTTTGCATTCATGGAAAATCACGATCAGACCATAAATATGGTCACAGCCAGGGAGAAATCCACATCAGAAGAAGTCTCTATGGAATGGCTTCCAGAAAAAGCGAAGTCCCTACGAGCATCCCTATGGGTTGAGACAGCGCATCAAGATATAATTAAAAGTATGGCTAAAGTTAGCCACAGTGCATGGCAAAAATGGCCAACAACGGAAGTCATTCCCGATGTCATTGTCCCGTCCAAAAAAACAGGAAAAAAGCTCATCGTTTTTCACTCCGCAGGACAAGCAGGCAAAGCCACTCCCCGGAGCAACGGAAAGAGTAGAAGAATGAATCCTTATCAAAGGAAACCAGTATCTAATCTAGCAATCAAGAAAATGCTTGAGAAGCAGGGGTTTAACACTGAAGGAGAAGAGTAAGTTGAGCATGAAATCATGCCAGCACCTAGGAGAGGAAATGATCATGGAAGAACCATAGGAAGAAACAGAAGTCCGTTTGGCTCCTCTAGAATTTGAAGCAGGAGGTCAAGCAACTATTGTTAACCTTCTTGAAGTTAACCTCGGCTCGGAACAAGACCCAAGGTCAACCTTCATCAATACCTCTCTCTCCCAAATGGAAAAAGAGGAGTATCCTTGTCTCCTAAAAGAGTATAAGGATGTCTTTGCTTGGAATTACATAGAGATGCCTGACTTAGATCCAAAAATTACAGTCCATCATCTCATAACTCAAGAAGATGTCAGGCTGATCAAGCAGGCACAAAGATGAGCTTACCCAGAACTGGTCGCTCAAATTGAATAAGGTACATAAACTCCTCAAAGTCGGGTTTATAAGAGAAGTTCAATACCCTACTTGGCTTGCCAACGTGGTTCCCGTGAAAAAGAAAAACGGACAGATCTGAATTTGCATAGACTTCCGGGATTAGAATGAAGCCTGCCCTAAGGATGAATTTCCTTTGCCCATCACGGAAATGATGGTCAATGCCACAACTGGCTTCGAGGCTTTATCCTTTATGGATGGATATTCCGGCTACAATCAAATCAAGATGACCCCAGAAGATGAAGAGCTTACAACCTTCCACACTCCTAAGGGAGTGTTCTGGTACAAAGTCATGTCATTCGGCCTAAAAAATGTCAGAGCAACCTATCAAAGGGCCATGACTATCATATTTGGGGATATTCTCCATGACAAGGTCGAGTGCTATGTCGACAACTTAGTTGTCAAAACAAGACAACGAAGCAATCAACTGGATGATCTTCGGGAAATTTTTGACAGACTGCGACAGCATTAGCTCAAGATGAACCCGCTCAAATGCGCGTTCGGAGTTGCATCTGAGAAATTCGTAGGCTTTATGGTACGCCATAGAGGAATTGAGATCGACCCTACTAAAATAAGGGCCATTTGCGAAATGTCTCCTCCAAGAAATCTGCACAAGTTTAATGGACTTTAGGGTCGACTCGCTTATATCCGAAGATTCATCTCCAACTTGGCTAGAAGATGCCAACCGTTTTCCCGGCTGATGAAGAAGGGAATATCGTTTCAATGAGATGAAGTTTGCCAAAATGCCCTAAATAGCATCAAGACGTATCTCACAAATCCACCGGTCCTTATGGGTCCCATCAGAGGAAAGCCACTTATCCTCTATATCACAACGTTAGAGGGATCTCTCGAAGCTCTCCTTACTCAGCATAATGACCAAGGAAAGGAAAATGCCCTGTACTACCTAAGCAGGACTCTGGTCGGAGCAGGATACAGATACAGCCCGATAGAGAAAGTCTGTTTAGCCCTCATCTTCGCTCTGAAGAAATTAAGGCATTATATGCTTGAACATTCGGTGAAACTAATATCCAGAGCCGATCCTCTAAAATACATAATGTCCCGCCCTACTCTCTTTAGCAGAATGGCGAAATGGGTAGTACTCTTATCTGAATTCAAAATCGAATTCGTGCCCCAAAAGGCAGTGAAAGGGCAAGCCCTTGCTGATTTCCTTGCAGCACATCTGATTCATGTGGACTAGCCTTTGGTCACCGACCTCCCCGACGAAGAAGTCATGCAAGTTCAAGTCAAACCAGGCTAGAAGATGTATTTCGATGGAGCTTCAAGAAACCCTGATGGAATTAAATGCATCAACCCAAAGGAGAATAATTTAGGGGTTGGTATTGTTTTTGTCACACCAGACAACGCGATACTACCTTATTCCTTCGCCCTAACAGAAGGATGCTCAAACAACGAGGCTGAATATGAAGCCTTGATAGTAAGTCTTGAATTGGCTCTCGAGATCCCGGTGGATGAACTAACTATCTATGGGGATTCAAAACTCGTCATCAAACAGGTACAAGGTGAATATACAGTGTGAAGGGTTAGTCTCCTTCCCTATCAGAAGAGAGTGGACTAGCTACTTGCTCAAATTCCAAGAAGCAGCCTCTTTCATTTCCGTAGAAGACTCAACAATCAAGCCGATGCTTTGGCCGGTCTTGCAGCATCTCTAACTTCGCCAATGAACAGGATGCTGACCATCACAGTGGGGGAAAGAACTCTCAATCCCCTTCCAGAGATAGACTTCCTGGTGACAGTTTGTTCTGTGAAAATCAAATAAACAGATGAGGATTGGCGACAACCCTTCATTGATTATCTCCAACATGGTCGATTGCCTGGATACCATGCTAACGCTGAAGTCCGCCGACGTGTCACAAAATTTTTGATGTTGGAAGAAACCTTATATAAAAGGTCTTTGGACGGCATCTATATGAGATGTATCTCAGGAAATAAAATAGATCAAGCCATGAAAGAAACCCATGCCAGGATCTGCGGTGCTCACCAAGTTGGGCCTAAGCTACAAATGCAGCTGAAAAGATTAGGCTACTACTGGCTTACGATGATCACTGATTGTCTCAACTATGCAAGAAAATGCAAAGTTTGTCAGCTCCATGCTGATTTCATACATTGGGCTCTTGAGCCTCTTCACATGACAACATGTTCATGGCCCTTCGCGGTATGGGGAATGGACATCATAGGACCATTCACCCCACCATCATCTACTAGGCATCAATACATCCTAGCTGCGATGGACTACTTCTCAAAATCGGCCGAAGCCGTTACTCTCAAAGAAGTCAAACACCACTCAGTGGCAGACTTCATCCAGACCCACATCATATATCGGTTCAGAATTCCAGAAATCATCATTACGGATAACGGGCAACCTTTTCGAAGCGCCCCTATACACAAGTTGTATGCCAAATTTGATATCTGAGAGGACCATTCCACCCGGTACTATGCAGCCACGAATGGTCTCGTCGAAACCTTCAACAAGACTTTGTGCAAAATCCTCAAGACAGTTGTGGATAAAAGTAAACGGGACTGGCATGAACACCTACCCGAAGCCCTCTGGGCATACAGGACTACTCATCGGACTCCGACACAGGCCACGCCGTATTCCCTGGTCTTCGATGGTGAAGCAGTTCTCCCCCTTGAAATTCAAATTCTCTCCTTACGGGTGGCAATTCAGCAGTCTCTCATAAAAGAAGATTCAGCTAAAGTTCGCCTTACAGTGCTTGAAACTCTTGACAAACGTTGTCTCCAAGCCCAATAGAGTTTAGGGATATACCAGCAAAGACTAAATAGTGCCTTCAATAAAAGGGTAAGACTAAGGTCTTTCAAAAATGGAGATTTGGTCTTGATAGTCAGAACTCCGATCATCTTCACTCGTCGAACCAAGGGGAAGCTCGAACCAAAATGGGAAGGGTCATACGTTGTTGAGAGGGTATACTCTAACGAAGCGTACCTGCTGACCTCAATGGATGGAGAGCAAATTTTCCCTCCAACCAATGCAAGATTCCTCAAGCAATACTACTCCTAAGGAATCGAACCGCTCGCTAGACCAAAACTTCAAAAGACGGTCTAGGTAAAATTTAGAGCACAAAAATGACTCGCTAAGTTGAAAACCCTAAGGGACGGCTTAGGCAAAAATTAGAGTCATGCTCGCTAGGTCGATAACCCTTAGGGCGGCTTAGGCAAAATTTAGAGCAACAATGACTCACTAAGTTGAAAATCTGAAAGGACGGCTTAGACAAAAATTGATTCAAAATAAAATGTCCGCTAGACCAAAACTTCAAGAAGAAGGTCTAGGTAAAAATTAGGGTAACAAATAGCTCGCTAGACTGAAACTCCTATAATCAGTCTAAGCAAAAATTAGAGCGATTTGACGGGCTTTTGAATATGAGCTGAAAAGGTTCACAGTGCTTCAAAAGTCTCCAGAATACCAGACCGAAGTCCAAACCCTCCTAGGTACGAACGGAAACTGCCTATTCGTTATCAAAATACGAATCAAAGATTCAAAAGCCCCCCAAATACAAGGCTGAAGTCAAAACCTTCCTAGGTACGAACAAAAACTACCTAGTCGCTCTCAAATGCGAATCCCTTTTTCTGAACTACGTTTCACTTGATCCTATCAGGGGTACGTAGGCAGCCTGAGGAATTAACTTGGGTTCAGTCAGTTCTTTTAAAAAGAACACCATCCCCCTGAGACATAGAATCATCGTTATTGCCCCTCAATATGGGTGAAATGAAGAAAACTGTTGTCTAATCTACGCAGAAGAAACCCAATCCCGAGGAAGGACTTCTCACCATCGGAAGTATATCTGCTAATTACAGTGGACGGATAACGGAATATCTCCCCCACCCGATGTAAGATTCTCAAAGCCCGCTAGACCAAAAGTCTAGGCAAAAATTAGGGCAACAAAAAGCTCGCTAAACTAACACTTCAAATGTTGGTTTAGGAAAAAATTAGAGCAACCTGACAGGCTCCTGAATATGAGCTGAAAATATTCATCATTTTCAAAGACTTGCACCTAAATTACAAGTCTAAACCTTCCTGGGTACGAATGAAAACTGCCTACTTGTTCCCTAAATTACAAGTCTAAACCTTCCTAGGTACGAACGGAAACTACCTACTTGTTCTCAAATTACAAGTCCAAACCTTCCTAGATATGAACGGAAACTATCTACTCGTAAAATACGAGTCTAAAATCGCCCCTTCTAGAACTACGTTTGACTTGATAAAAAAAAGGAGGGCAGGGAGAAGTACAAGACAAAAAAAAAATTCTTTTATTCATGGATAACAGACTGGAGAACTCACTCAAGTTAAACAAACAGTATCTTGAGAATATGCTATTAGCTCTGACAAGCCACTGATTTAAACAAGTAGTATCTTGAGAATATGTTATCAGCTCCGGCAAAATGCTAGACCTGACAAATACAGCCTTGAATATAAGGACTGAGGTCCTCACACCATGTTGATGGATGGTATTCAGAGTAGAATTCCTCTCACGTCCAACTTCTTCACCATCATCTGTGGTACTGATCCATCTCCAGGGGAGAATTCTAGTCCATCAGTAGCAACAGAAGCAGAAGCGACATCATGGGAAGTAGAGCTAGGAATTGTCTCTCAGTGTTGTCAACTGCGGTAAGCTGCAAAGCTGAATAAGCAATACCTTGAAAAGCAGGCCCCTCGACATCAATGAGGTGGTTGTTTAGCAGCATCAAGTAACCCAGGCTAGCTTCATCAAGATCAATGGATAAGATACAATGTATTCCTTTCAGCATATGCTCAAGCTCACCGTCAAGAACACCTGAACTTTTGACAGAGTCCAATACATTGAGTTTGCTCCTATGACATGCTATCATTATGCTAATGATAAGATTACAGGAAAATATTGTAGCATTGTCCTCTGCTATCCGCTTCGCCAAGTGGCACAGCTCGACAACTTCGGTTTTATCAATAGTGAGACCCCTTGAAATCTTCAAACGATAAGTGAAGGCTGATCCGGTTTCCTTGGGCTTCGACCAATCAAAGACATCCCCTCTCGAAGCATTCTGTGATAAAAATGCCCATTTTGTACAGTGAAAAAGAGAACATATAAAATGATTTAGCTCTGGAAGATTAAATCAAATTATGGAATTGCAAATAAGGAAAGGTCAAAAAAAAAAATAGGCCTTTAGATGGGAGTATACACTCATCTTAACAATCAAAAAGGGATTACTCAATTTCAAACTTAGGATCAAAACTTGAGCCTGTGGAATCTAAATCGCCTTACTTAAGGCATGCATCTAAGAAAAATTGCTTACAGCAACTACCCTACGACTTTGCTAAAACAAATATTCAAGGTTGAATTATCATAGCAAGTGTAAAGTGTCTAAGGATAGATTCTAAGAATGAGATCTGTAGACAAGTCCACGGATGGATAAGTCCTGATTCAAGGGTTAAAGTCCTATAGACAACCCATCCGTGAGGAATATCCATGGATATTCAAAATTTCCACAGATAAAAGTCCATGAAAATTAAGAGTATCCGTGGGCAAAACTCCATGGATAACTTGGTTTGTTTTGCTCACGGATAAGAGTCCTGTGGGCAACATGTCTGTGGAAAATATCCACGGATACTCAAAATATCCATGGACAAAAGTCCATGAATATTAAAAGTATCCGTGGACAAAAACACCATGGAAAATATATTGGAGCTCATGGACAAAAGTCCTGTGGGCAAGCCATCCGTGGCCATGGACCACGGGCAGTGAGCCACCGGTCTAGTTTCCCATGACCGGAGAACTCAAAGATTCTGGCAATGGAACCGGAATTCCTGCCAGAAATTATAGGGAGCCCAAAAGGGTATCCCGAGCTCTCCCTGATCTTGGGAAAACCCAAGAAATGCAAAGAAACGCATTTCAAGAGATCCCATAACAAAAAAGATCCAAGGAGTGTCCAAATGGGCATCCAATCCATTACGATGAGGTCTGAAACCCTCGCTCCCTCTCTGTTAAAAAAAAAACAAACAGACGGGAGGAACAATGGTTCTTTCCTTTCTTTTGTGTCCGATAAGGGTGAAAACTCACCTATAAAGGAAAAAAGAATTGAAAAAAATTGGAAGAACAATCTTTCCCGAAAAGCAGGGTTCTGAATTCAGAAAGATTTTCTGAATTCAGACGGATGAGGAAGATGAAGTATCTTCCCCAATTTGTCTAAGGTATCCTTATAAAGGATACCTTTTGGTCAATCTTGACCATCCATTTCGGAATAAACGGTCCAGATGGCGGGGATGTTCCCACCACTTGGCCTTAATGACCGAAGTGGACTCATTAATGAGAACGCTTCGGTTAAGGAATCCCAACGTGGGTTTCCCATAAAACCCTGAGTAGAGGCGGTTACGCTCCTTCATTATCACTGCTAGGTGTCAGGATCTAGATGGATGGATTATTTCCAACCATCAAGATCCTGAGGAGCATTTGTGGGAAGTGAAATCTCACCGTCCATTGCCCCAAGTGTGTGTGCAATAATACACAACTGATCTTAGTCTCTCATAGAGACGGTTAGGTTCACGCGTGCTTGTGGCACGCGTGGTACCTTTAGCTGTTAGCATTAAATGCTGATGACTGCCATCATGCCACCCAGTTAAGCAAGGTAAGGTTTGATCCATGAGGATAAACCTCACAGATCCACCCTAAGTGACAGCTTCCGAAGGGTTGACACATACCCTATCCGTGAGGGTTAAAACCCCACGAATTCAACCCTAAAGTATTAGCTTTCATGAGGCTGACACGTGTCATGTCTGTGAGGACCAAAATCATCACAGATCCAAAACTAGTGTTAGCTTTCATGAGGCTGACACGTGTTCATCCGTAAGAATAAATCCTCACAGATCCAACTATGAGTGTTGGCCTTCATGAGGCTGACACATGTTCATCTGTGAGGATAAAACCCTCACGGATCCATAATGAGTGTTAGCCTTCATTAGGTTGACACGTGTTCATCTATGAGGATAAAACACTCTCGGATCCCTAATGAGTGTTGGCCTTCATGAGGCTGAACGTGTTCATCCGTGAGGATAAATCCTCATGGATCCAACTTTGAGTGTCAATCTCCGAGAGACTGAAACGTGTCATCTGTGAGGATAAAACCATCATGGATCCATATTGAGTGTTGGCCTTCATGAGGCTGACATGTGTTTATCTATGAGGACCAAAATCCTCACGGATCCATATTCAGTGCCAGCCTCCGAGAGGCTGGCACGTGTCCAATCCATGAAGATAAAACCTCACGGATCAGATATTATTGCCTGGATCTAACCCCAGACCATAGGCGAGACCCTGTGGTCCGTGGGCGAGACCTATGGTCTTATCTTGGTTCGTGGGCAAGACCTATGGTCTCACCCTGGTCCGTAGGCAAAACCTATGGTCTCACCCTGGTCCGTGGGCGAGACTATGGTCTCATCCTGGTCCGTGGGTATGACTTACGGTCTCACCCTGGTCCATGGGCAACACCTATGGTCTCACCCTTCAAATCCGTGGACTGACCTAGGTCAGTCTGTTCCTAACTAACAATCAATATCTGAATGTCATAAGGCAAAGAATCCTAGATAAAAATGATTCTCTGCCAAGCTATGGGGGAATCCTAAGATAAGGATCCCCTCTTTAAAATCTCATGGGATGTCACATGACACCCCATGATTATGATAAGATTAGGACTATGTCCTATATCCTAAGAAAGGATGTGATTAAACATCCTCCTTTTCGTAAGGTACTAGGATGCCCCCCAAAAGGGGAAACCTGGTACAAGAGTCTCAAAAGAACAGAATTCTCTTGAGCTTGAGGACTCTCCCAGATAAGGGAGGCCCGCAAGCTGACATCCTCTTAGAGGAGAGACCTTTTTGATTTTCCTAAAATAAAGGAGTCAAAGAGGGAGTCCCAAAAAGGACTCTCTCAAACCTATAAAAGGTGTGTTTCTCACAAGAAACACACACGAAGATATAGAAAGAATACGGAAAAAACCTTCTCCTCCTCTTTCAAGCAATAGTAGCAAAAGGGAAGCAAGCAGCTGAAGAAGAAGACTTCCCATATGGAGAATATAAGGTGAGCCCTTAAATATGGCCACCATTCTTTTTCTTTTCTTGAAAAGACCTCAATGAGGCGCTTGTAACGCCTACATGGGAATTGGACAACCCTATTGAATAAATACATATACTTTATTCAATCTTGTTGTTCTTTTTATTTTTCATCTCAATCAAAGGTTCTTCTCCAATAAAGGGAAAGTAATTTAACGGTCTGAGTTTACTCAGATTAGAAGGATAGTCCCCACAACAAACAATAAACTGCATAAACAAGGGAGGAAATTTGAAAGCAAAGATGAATTTTGCGCTTCCAGTAACAAAGTCACTCCGCATATATAATACCCATAATAAATAATGTCATGAAAATCAACATGCATACAGTAACAATTCAATTCAATTTACATACATAAATCAGAGTGCGGAAAGCATGTGTGTTCGTTATACCCTTTTATTCCTTACTTTATAACTTTATAAAATATAACAAATGCAATATGATAACTTGAAATACCACTTTACCTATTATGGAAAGGGGTTACTATACTTTTTTTTCGAGTTATCACCCTTCGCACTTCATCTAGTACGGATAACTTACTTAGCACATTATCCGATGCGATGGCTTACTTTGTGCCTTTAGGCCATTTTGATGGTACGTCTGTGCAAAACTCATTATACATTCATGCTTCCGTGTGCCTTTTCTTTCTTTCTTTCTTACTTTACTTTGGTCTTACTTTTGCTCTTAGTAGTGCCCCTTTGATTTTCTCTTCATGCTTGTGATTGTTTTATAATTGTGCGTGCATGTATAAACAATGACTTTTAAATCAAGATCATAAGTCATACTTTAAAAACATAAATCATCTATCTTATCAAATCATCAACACACTTTCATGACATAAATACATAAATAATCACAACAGCATTAATCCCTAATTTTATCAAATCTATAACTTTCATCCAAGACAATCAATCCATCCAATTCAAGTCCAGAAAACATCCCTTCCTCCACATTCATTGACATAACTCCATGATAATTCTCATTCCCCTTGTTCGAGCATAAAATATGATATTCACAAGGTTATTCACATTCTACTTAAGTTATTCACATCCTACTTTAATAATTCATGAGAATATTGCATAAGGGATGATAAAAATCATTAGATCTTCTCTTTATTCATGTTCTTCACATAGATCTCCTTTTTAAGTTCATTCTTTAGGTTAAAGATCATAAAATTGAGAATTAGGGGAACTTATTTACCTTTCTTGATCGTTTCCCTATGATCTTGCACTTGAGAATGCCTTGGATCTCGATTTTTGGGCGTTCCTTCTTCTCCAATTAAAAGCCCTTACTGTGGGGGAAATTCTTGGATCATCCACGCGTTGTTAGCTCAGGTTGACTAGTAGAAGGATGCAAGTATTGTCAATGCTCACCTATGTTGATGCAAGTGGGGGCCCCTCCTGTCAAAGTCCTCCGACAATCAAGTCAGTATGCGTTGAAGATAAAATACAATGAAAAAAATTTGGAAAGAGAATGTCTTAAGTCGTTTGCTTTTAGAGTATGACTTTCTCCTTGATGAAAGGCCCCCATGGTAGAGGCTCAGTAGTCATAGCCCTTTCCTTTGCCCTTTTTTATCATTGTTGGGGGGAGTTACCTCTCCTCCTTTTCTTCTTTGTGAGAGGTCTGGAGTATTTATAGGCTTAAGTTTGGACAACTCTGTATGCTCATCAATGCTTATGCATGATCTTACCTCTTCCTTTGTGATCATTACCAAATATGTCAGACAAATCTTCCTTCATACGTGTCGCACGTGTAAGCATAGAGATCGCCTCTTGACTACTTCATCCTTGAAGTCGGTTCCGTCCTCTACATTAGCCTCGTCCTTCACGTTGATATTGTCCTCTACGTTGATTCCACCCTTCCATCCCGAATACTGATATTATGCCTTAACCATGAGCTACGACATTGTCTTGAAGACGACAAATTCAGATACCATCCTGATAACAACGATTTCGGACATCATCCTGATGACGACGAATTCTGACATCGTTCTAATGACGACAAATTTTGACATCGTCCTTTGGAGCACGAATATTCTACTCGCCCTTGACACACTTGCTCATTTTATGAATTTTATCCATTACAATTTTCCCCTTTACAATGCTTCGAACGTCTATTCGGAGTATCGTAAATTAATTGAAGATGGACGTTGGAGCATACCTGTTGACTCGTATAAGGCAAAACGTTGCATGCATTTATGAGCATAGGGACTGCCATAATAGTTGTATCATGTCTCATTTAATGTTGGCCGGTCATCATCATTACTGCTTGCAGGACTCGATACACGCAAAAATTTATGAGGGTTAGCCTAGCACAAAAGAAGACGATCATATCCCTAGGCTTTAATGCGTGTACGACAAAGATGAAGGACAATCTCGTCCTGTTGCAATTTTCTTCTGATGTGCCAACTTCAATTTTTGCACATGATCATCGTGCCCTTGCACATATACTCGTGTATGGTGGAGATGGAGGGTATTCCTGTCCTGGAATTTGTTGATCCTTATATAAATAAGATGAGGTAGTCTTCATTTCTCCACTTCGAATTTCATTCATATTGATAATTCTGATATCTTGCTAACTCAAAGAACCTTCCTATGACCAAGCATCAGTGCAACCTTGTCTTCTTTGATTCCTGTCCTTTCTTCAAACTTCTGATAAGTTCTTGCTCTGGTAATCTTCTTTTGGTTTCTTCTTCATAAGATGGTTGGCCTACTGTCCATGACATCCTTGAAGATCTGGAAAAGGAGATGGTAGAGGACTTTGATCAGCAACTAAAGATTTCCCAAATTTCGAAGTACCGATTGAGGATTTCGGGGATAAAGCCATCCCGGATGATTGTTCTTTCGATGTCATCATCATCTCAGAGAGGGATGAACTTCAAACTGTGGATAATCCCTCTCACTGTCGAGCATACACCACGATGGTTTGAGCCTTCTGCTGAGCCTAGTGCACCTCCTGTAGAGTTTGCTTCTGGACCTGAAGAGATTCTTGTGGCACATCCTTTTGTTAGCTCGTGAAGCAGACTTGATTGCCGCCTTAAATTCCCGATCCTTTCTTTTTAATGTAATGATCACATTCAGCTCGCCCGGGCCTCTATTTTTTTTTTCTCTTGTAATCGCCTCATCCGTCCTTCGGATATTCTATGAATATAATGCATCTTTACATGTCTTTACATTGACTTTTGCACATTGCCTTTACATTAAATTTTGCACATTGCCTTTATATTGTCTTTACGGAGGCATAAGCACGGAAGCATAATAAGGCAATACATCGTAAATGAAATTTAGTCAGATGTAATTTCGTAGGCCGAACCTTGGATTCTTTGTTTAAGAGAACCCTTGGTTCAGATGACATTTCATTTTATCGTGCCCCGTGGTGAGTACCACGTTCATATGAAAAGTCATGTAATTCAATTCGAGACATGTTTTTTGACAATTTATTGAGATTTTCTTAGGCACTACATTGGATATTTGTTTGAAAATTCATTGATCGCTCATCAAGTTTCGATAATTCATTGAGCATTCATCGAGGTTTGATAATTCATTGAGAATTCATCAGACATTGCTTTTGTTAGTTCATTCGTTATATGATTTTGACATTTCCTTTGATATTTCATCTGATTATTCATTTAGAGGACGAAGAAGCATCTCCGTACAGGGATGCATGCTACGACTAATGCTTAATGCAAAGGAAAATTTTAGGAATTAATGATACCTCTTGTGGGCAACGTGATTCAGGCCTCAGACAGTCGCCGGTGAGCATTCGTCCTCTATACTTTTGTCATACAGTATGCTCGACAAAGGAGGTAGCATTCTGCATGGGTTCATTCATTGGTTTAACTCGGGTTTGTCCTCAACTCATCACGGGTTTGTCCTCCATAAGATAGGTGGTCGTCTGTCCTGTTTCATTGACATAAGCATATGAGCATTAGAGTCTAGAGATACTTCATGCGACTGTTGATATTTTAACAGAGCATGTTCAGATGTCGGAGTTTGATACAGATTGAAAGCATCGTGCATGACCATCAGGGGACGTAGCTTGACGACCTGAAGGCGCGTTCATTTCAAGGATGGGGTTGTGCAGTCGTGTTCTGAGGACAAGCTTAGGAATCACGCTCTGGGGACATATCTTTGGGGATGTGGCTTCGAAGATGCAACTCTGAGGCCATAGCTTCAGGAGACATGCTTGTTAGGATGAGCTCGGGCTCGAGCTTGAGTTCAAATTCACTTGCGGTGGTCGTGAGCACAGGAACAGTCGACGGCGTTGGGCATGAGCTCGGGTGATGGCATTGAGCACGAGTGTACCCAGCAGGTGATTAATTACGTGATCGTGCATGCTGTAGATAATCATGAACATCAAGTATTGACAAAGTGTAGGGGTACCTTCCTTGGAAAACATCAGGTGGACAAGGCAAATTCGAGAGAGGATCAGGTGGTCATGATCGATTGTGACGTCATGGGGAGCATCAAGTGGTGTGGAGAACGTCAAATGAAGTGGAGAGTATCAGGTGGGTGGCAATCTTCATTTACATAGTCCTTTGGGGCAGTGTAGTGAACGGCCCATGCCACGCAATCCTCTTTCCTTTTCTTCTGGCTTCCCTTACTTTCTCTCTTGCTTTACGCATCATCCTTCTTTCTGATGATTCTTTTCTTGTTCATAGGCTTTTGGAGTTTACCACGGCTTGTGCGGTCATCATGATGTCTCATTTTCTATTTTTATCAGTCTTTTCTTCGAAATGCTCGGACTAATGACTTGACATTTCCAGGAGGCTAGTTGCTCTCCCCTGATCTTTATTGATCCATCATGGGAACTTCAGTACTTGATAACAAGACGGGAGGATAGCTCTCGTCTCATGCGTCCGTCATCGGTCGAGAAGCGTCAAGGATGGAAAATCGAGTCTGCAAAATGATAGGTCCAGCCTGGACAGGGAAGATGACTTTCTCTGAGATACTACGTCGATCTTCCATCGTATCCATTCAACGAGGTTGGACTTAAGATTAGCAAAGATTGATCTAACCTTATCTCGGTGGAGGCTGAGAGGTATCGAACTTTCCGAATCGATGAACAACACGTCTGGATCATCGTCATAGGACTGAACCACGATTGCCAGACCATGGTTCACAAAAGTGAGAGTGTGATGTCCCTTTCTACGGGCTACACTTGATATACTTCAGTCAGCTTCATGGCCTTTTCTTCTCATGCTGCCCCACAGGTGCTCTAGGGACTATGCATTCTTTCACGATTCTGGCTTTGATATGCGCACCCCTCCAATGTCTGATTGCCCCACGCTCTATGACCTTTGTCTTGTAGATCATCTCAGTTTTCTGGACATAAAGTTGGGTCCTGAGGAGAATATACATTGGCTCTCGGATCAACGGAGAGATCAAGTTGAGACATGAAGATGTCATAGCTCATCAGCGTCCATTTGTAGGTTTCTTCTTAATTGATCCAACATCGACTGTTATTGCTGCTGTCACAGCGCAAGGGCATGGTTGGCCTGCCATATATCTCCCTCAAGAGGAGATAACCAACATGTATGCCATAATGCATCCCTCCAAGAACCTACCTTGACGCTGGACCATTTTACTAAGACAGTAGATCTTAGTCATGTCCTCGGAATTCCATCTACCATGAGTAAATAACGTGCATGAATGGCGGTGGGATCGTTTATGAGCTTCCCACAGACGGTGTCAATTTTTGTGGGGGAAATTCTTAGATCGTCCACGTGTCGTTAGCTTAGGTTGATTGGTAGAAGGATGAGAGTATGATCACAGCTCGCCTCTGTTGATACGGGTGGGGGCCCCTCCTGTCAAAGTCCTCCGATGATCAAGTCAGTATGCGTTGAAGATAAAATACAATGAACAAACTTTGAGAAAAAGAATGTCTTAAGGCATTTGCTTTTACAGTATGACTTTCTCCTTGATGAAAGGCCCCCATGGTAGAGGCTCAGTAGTCGTAGCCCTTTCCTTTACTCTTTTTTATCATTGTTGGGGGAGTTTCGTCTCCTCCTTTTCTTCTTTGTCAGAGGTCTGGAGTATTTATAGGCTTCAGTTTTGACGTCTCTGCATGCTCATCAATGCTTATGCATGATCTTACAACTTGTTTTGTGATCATTACCAAATATGTTAGACAAATCTTCCTTCATACGTGCTGCATATGTAAGCCTACTTTCTTTGATACGTGCCACACGTGTAAGCATACTTTCTTCAGGTCGGTTTTGGATTTTTTGTGGGCTGAAATGACCATCATTAACTCCTAATTGTTAGAGCATAGAAATCGCCTCCTGACTACTTCGTCCTAGAAGTCGGTTCCATCCTCTACATTAGTCTCGTCCTTCACGTTGATATCATCCTCTACTTTGATTCCACCCTTCCGTCACGAATACTAATTTTATGCCTTGACCACGAGCTATGACATTGTCCTGAAGACGACGAATTTAGATATTGTCCTAATAACGACGATTTCAGACACCATTCTGATGACAAGGAATTCTGACATCGTCCTCCGGAGCACGAATATTCTACTCTCCCTTGCCATACTTGGCGCCGTCTGTGAGAAAGAGAATGCCTTAAAGTGTTTGCTTTTAGAGTATGAATTTCTCCTTGATGAAAAGCCCCCATGGTAGAGGCTCAGTAGCCCTTTCCTTTGCCCTTTTTATCATTGTTGGGGGAGTTCCCTCTCCTCCTTTTCTTCTTTGTAGGAGGTTTGGAGTATTTATAGGCTTCAATTTGGACTTCTCTGCATGCTCATCAATGCTTATGCATGATCTTATCACTTGCTTTGTGATCATTATCAAATATGTCAGACAAATGTTCCTTCATACGTGCTGCACGTGTAAGCCTACTTTCTTTGATTCGTGCTACACGTGTAAGCCTACTTTCTTCAGGTCGGTTTTGGATTGTTTGTAGACTGAAATGAACATCATTAACTCCTAATTGTTAGAGCATAGAGATCGCCTCCTGACTACTTCGTCCTGGAAGTCGGTCCGTCCTCTACATTAGTCTCGTCCTTCACGTTGATATCGTCCTCTACGATGATTCTGCCCTTCATCACGAATACTGATATTATGCCTTGACCACTAGCTACGACATCGTCCTAAAGACGACGAATTCAGATACCGTCCTGATAACGACAATTTTGGACATCGTCCTGATGATGACGAATTCTGACATCGTCCTCTGGAGTACGAATATTCTACTCGCCCTTGCCACACTTACTCATTTTACGAATTTTTTCCATTACACTTACAAACCTAGGTTTTCCCTTTTTTTGTTCTTCTCAAAAGCCTAGAATATTTTTCTAATCTAAGATTCACGAAATAGAGAGTTTCTATAGGTTTTAGAATTCGAACTCTCTTAAAACTGCTAAAATCGCAACTTTTCGCGTTTTCAAACGTGACTTGTGATCGATCGCCCACTAACTGCTATCGATCGTAGCTCATATAAATTTCTGGGAACCTTTCGGGTTTCCCTACAATCGATCGTTCTGTCACCAGCAATCGATCGCTCCTTGCGATCGATCGGTATTGGTGGCCTTCTTTCGATCACTTTCTGTTATTCATCCAATCGATCGGCTGACACCTGCGATCGATCGCTACTATTTTTTTTATAAAAAAAATACTATTTTGCTACTTTTTTGTGAGCTTCAATTTCCTGCAGTTAAATCTTAAAACATGTTAAAAACGAACGAAATATTTGAGTTTCTACATCCAAACATCTCACATTAATTCTCATAGGAACACATGTATTAAAATTAGAAACACTTTTTTAGGAGATTCATATAAATGACATGAATGCCGAGGAACTTAAAGTCGGATCTCTACACAATGCCACATGTATAGCATAATTGTGAGTATTGAGAAGCTCGTGCAATGTTGTTAAAGGCGCTTATTTTATCACGTAGGCACTAGCACCGATACCCAAGAACCAACTGGAGCTGCAAGGTGCATAGGCAAATTAGGCAAGGTGAGCACCTACATCTTCGAATAGTTGCCTGGTGAGTGGTGACCAAGTAAGTACACAAAATGACTTGGTGGACTCAGGCGAGTTACACTTCATGCCATTTACAAAATGGAACTAAATTCCTTCTTTAATCTTCTAATTATATCATTATAAATCGTTATGATTTTGTTGTTTCTTTTTACGAACCTGTCATTTTCATCTTTTGAATAATTGATTCTTATATTATTGATGTTACATTTAATTGTGATTATGAATTTTAGTCTATTGATGCTTATCATTTTACTACAAACTTAATCATATTATACAGGATTTTTACATAAATACCTATGTGTTTTTCACATTCACATATGAAACTGTATAAGATTTCGGATAAAGTTATATAGAGGAACGCTGATATCCTTGCCTTCAGTGACATTAGAAACAGACCTTTTCTTTTGGACCTAAAATCGGTTGAGCTTTAGTTTTTAACATCTCAAATAAGGGTAGCTAGTTAGGGTCATTTATCGATCTACTAAGTCTTTAGTGACTTAAACTTGTTCGGTCATCATAAATCTCCCTAACTCTGTACCTTAGTAGCCACAATCCAACTACAACTCTGGGATTCTTCAGAGATGAATGAAACTCTCCCTCAATCTCCTTAGCCACTGCAACTCTGGGTTTCTTAATGAATGAGTTTTCTTCAACAAAAGATGGATGACTGAAGAAATTATCTGCACCTGCTTTTTAGGAGGGTAGATATATGCAAAAGGAAGTGTTATGCAAGGATGTTTCAGTTACCACAGGGCCTCTGTTACCGAGGATTACTTAGGTTTTTGGTTTTTCAACAACTTCGCATGTGAATACGGCCTATGGTCAACCCTAGGGCTAACATAACATTTTAATATGAGAGCATTTTCACAACTCATTGACTTTCATAATCCGCTAGGCATGCAAAAAACGCCCCCATACTCAACATAGGGCCATCCCTCGTGTTGCAGCACACCCGCCGCTGTGCCAAATATTTTGGGGTTGGCAACACGCATCCTATTTCGCCATTCTGTTCTATTCAAAATCATAACATTTTCACAACTCATATAGGGCATGCATTGTGTATCCATATGCACAAGATCTCATTATGCGTTTCACTTCATTGTGATGATATCCTCCAGCCATTAAAGATCAACAGATTCAATACAAGGGATATCCTTGTCTTGAAAAAAAGGACTGTCATACATCAATAAAAGTACAATATAATATTAGAGCTTTTTTTTAAGGTGAAAGATGGGTAAATACCCTTTACATGCCAGCGATATGATGTTGGCTGGGGTTTTAAGATGTAGGATAGATTCTTTGCCATTGTCTTACCTTGGGTTGCTTCTAGAGGCAGGTTTTAAAAATAAACCAGTGTTAGATCCGGTGATTGAAAGAGTCCATAGGAAAATTGCAAGGTGGAAAGGCATCTCTCTCTCAAAGGGGGTAAAGTTACACTCTTGAAAAGTTGCTGGTATATCTGCCTTTGTATTTCCTTTCCCTTTTTTCCGTCCTCGTCTCGTTGATAGTTTCCATTGGGAGGATGCAGCGAGACTTCCAGTGGAATGACTGGGAGGATGCTACAAAGTATCACTTAGAGGAATGGAAAGAGGTTTGTCATCCAATAAAAGAAGTGGGTCTGGGTCTACTCCACCTAAGGGTCACGAACCAAGCCCACCTCAAAAAATGTTTATGGGGATTTAGGGAGAAAAGAGAGCTGGTGGAGATTAGAGATAGTGGCCACATATGGAAAGGTCTCCGAGTGAGATCTGATAGAGGTCAAGACATCCCATGGGTGTAGTCTGTGGAAAGCTATTGTAAGCAATAAGGCTGATTTTTAAAAACACATTCTATGCAGTCGAGTCGGGAGAGGAGATCAAATTTTCGGAGGATTGTTGGGTGGGAATAGTTGTCTTAACTCTTAAGAATAAATTCAAAATCTTAGGGCCCGTTTGGTATCCTGCCCGTGAGTGATTTTCTATTTGCTGGAATAGAAAATGAAATATGTCATTTGGAAACGTTTTGGAATGGAATGATTCCAAAAACAAATGTGCTTCTGGAAAAAAAAATCATTTTTTAGATTTAATTCTCAAAAGCAAAGATCATCGTAACATTTCAACCCCACCACCTCCTCCTACACCATGACCACCATCAATACCCCCACCGCCACCATCTACACCACTACCACCACCACCACGCCCATTGCTACCCCCACCCCTCCCACCACCACCACCACCACCACTCACTCCCATAACCAATTCCATTGCCACCGCATCCACCATCACCACCCCAACATCCACCCCGCCACCTCCATCACACACACTCTCCTCACTGCTACAGCCACCACCACCTTAACTGCCACCTTCACCCTCACTGCCACTACCACCCACGGAAATAAAAATCTCCAAAACCGATACGAAACGGGCAACACATATATGTATCAATAGCCTCTTGTACGATTTATATTGATAAGAAATGGGTTGCGTATCGTTTATTAGTTCTCTATGTTTTAATTCATTGTGTAATTTTAAATTGTGTTTGCTACAGTGTCTTTAAGTGCTTCCTATTATTTTATATTTGGTAAATTTGGTTCATATAACTCATTTGATTATTTTAAAATTTAATTGGATTCTTTTTTTTTTAAAGAAAAAAAATTATATGTATCGTTTGAAACCGATACATAAGGTTTTGGTTGGGACCGAGACATCCCTCGAAATCGTATTTTTAATCATTGCAACCACCAACATCTCACTCACTCTCACTTCCACTACTGCCACCGCTACAACCGCCGCCACCACTAACACTATTATCACCCCCACCCCCATTACAACCCCCAACCCATTGTCACCATCCCATCCACAACCACTACCACCATCGTATTGTCACTGCCCCCATTACTACTACTCTCATCGCCAACCTCATTGCCACCACCAACACACCCACACCACCACCACCTCCACCACAACCCATACCCCCACTATCGCTATTGCCAGCACTAGCACCACCTCCACTCTCACTGCCACCACTTCCCACCCCCATCCTCATTAGTCTACAATGATCCTAATTCTTTTTTATCCAAATGTGATTGTGTTGTTTTATTCTTCAAAATGAATTTTAACTAAATGTTTCCAAACAAGCTCTCACCACAATTTATTCTAAGAATTTAGGAATTTGGGTATTGTTTATTTTTCAAAATTAGGGAATCACCAGAATTGATGCCAAACGGGCACTTATACTCCCCGGCTTTAGACAAACAATGATTGCGGTTTCATGTTTTGAGTATCATAAAAGGGTTTGCTCATGGTTCTTTCGATTGAGGAGGAATTTACTTGATTGGGAGATGGAGGATTTCCCCGTCTTTTGTGTCTGTAACATGAAAATAAAAATTGCTGAAACCGATACGAAACGATCGATACGTATAGGTATCGATAGTTCCTTATACAATATTTATACTGATACAAACAGGCGATACGTAACGTTTATTAGTTATTCATGTTTTAATTCATTGTGTAATTGTAATTTTGTTTGCTACTTTGTTTTTGGGTCATTTCCCATGGCTTTATATTTGGTTCTTATAACTCATTTAATATTTTTTAAAATTAATTTGATTTTTTTTCTCAAAAGAAAACATTTTATGTGTAACCCCTGAAACCGATACGTATAGGTTTAGGTTGGGATCGATACATCCCCCAAAACCGTATTTTTAATCCTTGCTAAGGATAGGCAGTTTTATTCTAAGGAATGTAAATGGCATTTCACCATGCGATCATACTACAAATTTCTGATAGGTAGTATGTGCTCTTCTTTTTCTTACAAGTGTGAAATCCAGGTATTTCCATCAAAGAATGGCTTCGTTCTTTGGAGATCATACCAAGACTATGTCCTCACCCAGATTCACTTAAAGAATAGGGAATGGAAATTGGCTAAAAGATGCTTTCTCTGCATGGCCGAGGATGAGACGGCAAATCATTTGCCTCTCAACTGCCCTCTAGTTAGAAAGATTTGAAGGCAGTTCCTATATGAACTTGGAATGTTGTGGGTTTTCCTTTCTACTTTTAATGGTTTGTTCTCTAGTTGGTTCGTGAAGGATATGTTAGAAACTCAAGCTGTGTTTTGGAAATTACTTCTTGGTGCCATCTATTGGGGCCGGGGTTTGTGGAAGGAGGAACAGAGAGCACGTGAGGATACTTCTCACATTGGATTACATTATTTGTTTTATATATCAGACTGTCTATTAGTATGGTGCTCGACATAGAGAAGATTTTCTGGCCCATGATTTCTCTCCATTTTTCCAAATAGGCTGCTAGCTTTCTCTATGTATATACTTTTTGTATTTTCTTCTTGTTCACTTATTGGTGAACTTGTTGTACCTTTTTTCTCTCTGTATAAACAATCATCTTTACCGATCACACACACACATATATATATGCCTGGGAGCCCATTTTCATGATCAGAATCAACAACATTGTTTATTTGGTGTCACATAACTGTCATCTTTTGGATTTGACTGAAACAGGAATGGGAATGTTCTCCCCTCAAATCCGCCACTACTGTTAAACATCATGTTAGTTCTTCTGATCTAATACCGTTTATTGCATGTTGCATTCAGCCAAGAGATAGCCAATGGGGTTACCAAATCTACTCAAGCTGTGCAAGTGGTAGAAGCTGGGATTCGGCAGATTGGTGTTCTTGCTCAGCAACAAACTATTTATGCGAATGCTCTAACTACTTCCCCAGTGGAAACTATTATTGGTTTCTCTTCCATTCACCCAAACTGACTTATCCATTATTGCATTTATATAATACAGCAATGATATAGGAGTGAGCAAGCTTGCCCATCATCTCTTTGCAACCGGATGTTGCTGGGGCTGCAAAGAAGACTTCTCGTGCTGTTGGCAATGCCACTAAGACCTTCATGAATATAATCTCCCAAGGGGAGTTTAGCTCAGAGAGAAGATAATGGGATTGACAGGGTGGAATTTTGACCAATTTTTTAACATAGTTCCTTTTAGATGATAATCTGTACAAATTGTAGAAAACTCATTAATCGATCCAAATGATTTACTGTATTTGGATATTGTATATATGTAGAAAAATGAGAACCCAAGAAACGAGATAAAGTGTTGGGATTCTAGTCTGCAAATTGTATTCTCAATTGCTCTATCAAATATTGACAAAAGATGACTGTGATCTAAAACCCACATGTTCATCATCATACAGATTCTGAGAAGTGTTTTCCAGGTTAGAATACAATAATTCCTCACAAAACAGATCCTGTAAATCCAATGCTCAGAAAGCCAATTCCATATGTAAGGCAAAACTAATGACCTGGGGTTGTAAAATCTTTACCCAACCCGTCAAATTGCCCATTTTTAGGCCTTCGCATGGCCTTTTTCAAGACATTGTTAGTACTGTCCGGTTCATAATGAAGCTACAAGAACCGAATTTGAAGATTATCTGACCAAAGTCGGGCTATAGAATTGGATACCCATACACCCAATGGAAAATAATCACCTCCTCAGTCGGTGACGCAAGGAGGAGTGTCTTGGCTCCCATTTTCTTGCCATGTGTCCCCCCTAACCCCATTTAACTGTGGTTAAGATTCTTCCACCCTTATGGTTCACCAATCTAACCTTGGATTTTAGAAAAATAAAATTAAAAAAATTAACTAAAGGTTAAAAAAAAACTAACCTGAGTTAATGGGAGTTGAAGGGCCAGCTATGTGAGAGCGAGGAGAAATAGTCCCCTCCTCGGCTGAGAGGACTATTGCTCATTCCCAAAAATGTTATAAATGTTATTATCTTGGTCCAAGGAAGAGATGTTTCTCTATAGATGTGACTTTCTTTGAACCTGTTCCATATTTGTCTTAAGTTATTTTTCATTCGGCCATCCTATAGGAGGTTTAGTACTTATCCTTCCACCGAGTAGTGCACCAAGGTTGCACCATTATGATTCAGCTTCCATTCAAGTCAAGCAAATTTAATATAAATCACCAAAACTTTCATTAAAATCAATACTGCTCACAACAAATCATTTTGAAGCGGGCCAAACAAACCAGTACTTACTCTGAGGGCCTTTTTTTTTTTCCAGAGTTTTTGAGGTGGAATTTCTGAAAAGTCTTAGGTTTTGGAATTACATATGTTGTACTTTTGTCTAAAATTCCATAACATCAAACACCCGTGAAACTTCAATAAAAACGGGACTTCAATGTCCCAACCAATTTGCCCAAGCTTTAAGATACTAATGCCATGGTCTTAAAAGTAGTCCAATGAAAAAAGAGGAATCTACCCCGCTTCTCCCCCTTTATCTCCATATCTCCCTAGTGAAGTATCATCATTCGTCTTCATCAACTTCATTAGTTAATTCATCCTTACCACCACTTCCCCATCCAAATGGCTCAAATTATCCCGACCATTAACACTTCCATTATCGTGTTTGTTGTGGGGCTAGTCTTAAAAATGGCAAAAATCCTTTGCCATGTAATCGATCGATTTCCTAGGTTTTGGTTGACCTATATCAACATATTTTGGATTAGATCAGGTATGGGTAAAGGGTGTTAAAACCGGATTAGTTGCTAATCCGGATAGTTCAAGTTCTAGTTTTTGATGTTCAATTAGTGCACCATTTGAAGATGATTAAGGCGGTAGGCTTGATGGTTTGCATGGAGTAGGCGTTATTATGTCTATATCATAGAAATAAAAATTGTCAAAACCGATATGAAACAGGCAATACGTATAGGTATCGGTAGTTCCTTATATGATATTTATACTGATACGAAACAAGCGATACGTAACGTTTATTAATTATTCATGTTTTAATTCATTGTGTAATTGTAATTTTGTTTGTTATTTTGTTTTTGAGTCGCTTCTCATAAATTTGTATTTAGTTCTTATTTAGTGTAAAATCGGTGGCATTCTTAAATTAAGGAGAGAAATCTGATTAGAAAATTTCAATTACTTCTCTCCATAATTGTAGTATTGTCACTTTATATGCATTAAAAAGGGGAGCTTGTCTCAAGGCGCTTGAAGCAGACCTCCGCCTCATATTAAAATTCTTTTTTCATTTGGTTTTAAAAAAGCATTTATCTACGACTAGTTGTTGTTGTTAGTTTTTTCTTTTTTTCTTTTTGGAGCTTTGCTACACTACTTGAGGGGACTCTCTCTAAATTCATTTTAGGATGTTAACTCCGGATCTCACTTTTAAATGATCACAACTGAAGTACCAAACCATTTCACCAAAAAAAAAAAAAGTACCAAACCATCCTTCCTTATTAGCAGGTGTGTCCAAACAATGTGATTAGGACCCAAGTAGGTTGTACATTCGAGGAAACGACTTGAACCAGAATCAGCAACCAAATCTATAAATAAAGCCCTATAATATAATAATTAAAATAAAGGCGTGCTACCCTATTTTCATACATTCCATACTCTGAGTCCAAACAATGTGATTAGGACCCAAGTAGGTTGTACATTCGAGGAAACGACTTGAACCAGAATCAGCAACCAAATCTATAAATAAAGCCCTATAATATAATAATTAAAATAAAGGCGTGCTACCCTATTTTCATACATTCCATACTCTGAGTCAAAAACCAACACTGTTAAAGTAGATTTGTTCTTCATCCTTTAGGTGGTTCGAAAAAGCCCACAAGACAGCTCAATAACAAAGTAATCCTTTATCACATGCAATGCTTTTCGAGTTGGACTCGTAGGGCAGATTGACGGGTAGAGTGAAACTTGCCAACAATGTACAAAAGATCAATAAGCTGCCACATCACAAAAAACATGATATAGTAGTTTAAATTACAAAAAGTAAATTAGTCATTTTTGGGAGAGTGATAGCAGACAATTTTTCTGATGTGATTTGGGAAGCTTTTTGGTCCTTTGGAGCTTATGATGTCCCAACTCCACAAAAAAGTCTCATGGATAAGCTAACCAACTCCACAAAAACGTCTCATGGACACAAAAAAGTCTCAGGATAAGCTACCCAACTCAACTCCACAAAAACGTCTCATGGACACAAAAGTCTCATGAATAAGCTACCCAACTCAACTCCACAAAAACGTCTCATGGATAAGCTACCCAACTCCACAAAAAAGTCTTATGGATAATGCTACCAACACTCTTTTTTAGACCTCAAAAATTTCCTAATGGCAAGGGCAATTTGAAAATCGTAAATATAAAAAAGGTATTTATGTCAACTTTTTTTTTGTTTTTGTTTTGGTAATTCACAAAATGGCATGTTTTGGGTTGTTGTCCTTCTCTTCTGTTTTTAATGCTATCTCCTTTATTAGTGGACAAAATAAGTGGACATGAGAGTGGAACTCGCATTATCCAGGGAGCAAAGACCAGCAAATGGATAGAAGATTTTTGTTCCACCTTTGAAAGAAAAAGCCTGTGCGATAGGATGAATCCCTGGTTTAGTCCAACATCGGTTTGGGAAGTGGACTTCCCAGGGGCGTAGAAGGGTCATTAACCGTCCTTAAGACAAACCCTTTTGGACTGGTTGCTTGGACTTACCCTTATGGCACCTTAACGGCTGCCTTAATTTGGTCTCGCTGTATGTGTGTCTGGTTGTATGTGGGTTAGAGCGTGTGTGTTAGTTACATGATATCATTTCAACGAAAAAAATAAAATGCCCAAACAAAAGTCATGACCCTACACTCAACTCACCATATAAAGTAGAACATATGACGTGAGTCGATCGTGAGTCGTGACAAGTAAGGAAATCCCAGTTGTGTCGGATACTATATTGGCATAAAAAAGTGTTAAGCAAGAGAGATCTTATTCGTTTCTTCTAAGAAGAAGAATAAAGGAGAGATCGAGATGGCTGAGTCTGTTATTTATTTCTTTGTTGATAGGCTTGGCGACTTAATGTAGGGGCACATGTAGTTTAATGGACGGGGTTCAGGGGCTCACCCTAAATTTTTTTTTTTCATGACTAAGTTTGTGGGTCATTTCATCCATACATTTTGTACATATACTCATATATTGTTTCTCCTTGTTTATGGGAGCAGTTGTTCCCTTACCCTATGACTATGCCTTTTAAATAATATAATATAATTTGAAAAATTGAGAAAGGAGTTACCCTCTTTCAATGACTATGTCCTAGTAAATAATTTAACAAAATAGTTTTAAAATATTTTTTTAATTCAATGAGACAGTTGCCCCATGATTAATCTTCTACGATTATAACCAAACTCCTTAGAGTCAGGTTACAACACAAAAATCTTTTAATTCTAGTTAATAACTTTAATCTTTAGAGTTAGTTTTCTTTTTCTAGTAACTAAGGTTAGGTGGTTGAACCCTAAGGGGTTCAACAATATAACTTTAATCTTTAGAAAAAAATATTAAACTCTAGTTAAGGATTTTTAACTCTATTGGATTAATATTTTTAACATACTTTAAAAAAAAATTAAAGTTATATTGTTGAACCCCAAAGATTAGTGAATCTTAACCATAATGGGTTAAAAGGGACTAGTGTTGGACTGTGGGTGCAATTGAACTCTCCCCAAGATTCAATTGCAATTGGCTATGATTAGATCTCCATCCTGTCCATGCTTCATCCGGTTGGCATGCTTTTTATGCCACGTAGTAGCACCACATTTGGCTTCGGATTCTCTCTGGCCCATGCCAGAGAGATGCTCTCGGGCCATAACATTGAAGCGACAAGTGGAGGGAGAAGTCATTTCATTTCTCCCTCATTTTTGACTTCTCTCCATTTGATATATCACTCCCTTCTCCCTTCACCAGGTGTCAAATAAAGAGGGGAAAAGTCAAAATCATGGCCCCATGAAATGAGTTCTCCCTCCACTTGTCGCTTCATTTGTGGTGACCCAAGAGCATCTCTCTGGCACGGGCCAGAGAGAATCCAAAGCCACCACATTTTGGCCACCGTAAAAAAAACCAGGGATGTGCACAGACGATATCCTTCCATTGCTTTTCGAGTTGGACCCAAAGTGGCAGACTGGCGGGCATAGTTGAAACTTTGACAGCAGTGAACAAAAGTCCAATACGTTGTCACACATCACAAAAGTATGATATAGGTGGCAAATCCTCTCCAGTTATAACCGGATGTGGCACATCCGGTTATCACCCCTAGAGGTCGCCACGTGTCTCCTTTGACACCCCTTAACCTTGGGTAAGGTTCACCCACCCCTAGGGTTCACCCACCTATTTTTGGTTTTTTTTTAAAATATTAATTCTATTTTTAAAATTAAAAAAAACTGTTTTTAAAGTTTTTTTTAATATTAAAAACAATTTTTTAATTTTAAAAATAGAATTAACATTTTATAAAAAAAACCAAAAATAGGTGGGTGAACCCTAGGGGTGGGTGAACCTTACCCACGGTTAAGGGGTGTCAAAGGAGACACGTGGTGACCTCTAGGGGTGATAACCGGATGTGCCACATCTGGTTATAACCGGAGAGGATTTGCACCCATGACATAATATTTATTTTTTAAAAGTAAATGTATCTTTTTTGTTGTGAAAAATATATTATTTTTTGTAATTTAAAATGGGGGGAACCAATTCCCCCATGTGATGAGTTGTAAGAGCTCTAATCCTAGCTAACCACAAACCTTGTACTAGCGGTAGGTAAATGGCATTTTAAGCTTAAAAAAAAAAATAGCAAAAAAATTTCTGATATGATTTGGGAAGCGTTTTGGTCTTTTGTAGCTTATGATGTGCCAACTCCACAAAAAGGAGGTCTCATGGATAATGCCAGCAACACTTTTTCTTAGACCACAAAATTTCCCTTATGGAAATGGTAATCTGGAAATTATAAATATAAAAAGGATATTTTTGTCAATTGAGTTTTTTTTAAATAATTCTTAAAAACCCTATCAAAGGCATATTTTAGGTTGCTTGAATTATCTCCAAGCTCTTGTTCATACTAAGTGGATAGAGTGTCGGTGCAAAATGGATAGAAGATTATTTCTTCCACCTTTGAAAGAAAAAGCCGAAACAAGTCATGACCCTACACTCAACTCAACATGCAAAGTAGAATATATGACGTGATACTGATCAAACACTACAAGTAAAGCAAGAGAGCTCTCTTATTTGTTTCCGAAGAAGAAGAAGAAAGGAGAGATCAAGATCAAGATGGCTGAGTCTGTTATTTCTTTTTTTTTTAATAGGCTTGGGGACTTACTCATTCAAGAAACAATTTTCTTGCACGGGGTGCATGAACAACTTGAGGAGCTACAAACTGACATGAGAGGGATGCAGTCCTTCTTAAAAGCTGCAGATGCATCTGCGTACCAAGGAGATGAACAGGTTCGTAACTTGGTTAAAGAAATCAAGGGCATTGCATACGACTCTGAGGATATGGTCGACACCTTCATCTTCCAAGTTGCATCCAGGGGTCGTTATGGAGCCCTCAAGAGGTACGCTTCCATCTTCGACGAGTGGATAGATCTCTACAAAACTGGAAGGAAAATCCAAGCGATCCAAAAGAGGATCCACTCCATCACTAATAGATGGAAAACTTTCAACATAAAAAATATTGATGAAGGGGAAGGCACCAGTTCTGCGAACCAAAAGCAGCAACAACTAAGGCGGACCTATCCTCATGCCGAGGAAGAGGATGCTATCAGCTTAGAGAAAGACATGGAGGCATTGGTGGCTCAGTTGATTACGGAAGAGGAGCGACGACGCGTTATTTCCATCGTGGGTATGGGGGGTTTGGGTAAGACCACTCTGGCCACCAAACTTTATAACCATAGTCTTGTCAAGCGTCATTTTGATTGTAGAGCTTGGGTTTTTATATCTCAACAATGTCAAAGAAAGGATGTTTTACAGGCTATTCTTAAACGAGTCAGTAGAAATACAAAAGAGGAGATGGAAAGAATGAATGAGGATGATTTGGTGGAGAAGCTTTACGAAGTCCTAAAAGAGAAGCGGTATCTAGTGGTTCTTGATGACATATGGAGCGAAGAGACTTGGGATCTTCTAAAGAATGCCTTTCCCATTAATGGAAAGGTTGGAAGTAAAATAATGATCACCACACGCAACAAAGAAGTTGCTCTGCATGCGGATCCATTTAGCCTTCCCCACGAACCTCGGTGCCTAACAGATGAAGAGAGTTGGGTGCTGCTTTGCAAGAAAGCATTCCCAAAGGATGTTGTTGCCAGAGGTGATTTCCTTGATGCAGACATGGAGCGGTTAGGATGGAAGATGATGAAAAAATGTGGAGGTCTGCCTCTAGCAGTTGTTGTACTTGGAGGCTTATTAGCGACTAAGAAGTCACTATATGAGTGGGAGAAGGTGTCCAAAAACTGTAATATCCACCTAAGTGAAGGCCAACTACAACAGCAAGGAGTATTGGGGATATTAGCTTTAAGCTATCATGATTTGCCCTATTACTTGAAACCATGCTTCCTCTATTTGGGTCTATTCCCGGAAGACTTTGAGATCTCCAAAGGTCAACTGATTCGACTGTGGGTGGCTGAAGGTTTTGTAACACTACAAGACGAAGGAGAGGGAGAAGGAACAATGGAGGACTTGGCAGAAAAATGGTTGGAGGAGCTAATCTTTAGGTGCATGGTTCAGGTAGGAAGACGGGGCAGTAATGAGAGGGTGAAAACATTCCGCATACACGATCTTATGCGAGACCTATGCATAAAAGAGGCCAAAGTGGACAGTTTCCTTGAGATTCTTCACGATGGTGGGCATATGGAAGTGGCTGATTCTTTTTCAAATTCAGTAGCTAAAGCACGTAGATGTGCCATCCATTTGGAAGATAACATGAATGTTCCATGGGACCAAAGAAGTTCACACCTCCGGTCTATTTTATTTTTTAAGACAGTAGTAAACGAGATTAATATTGGATTCGGGAAGAGGCAAATGATTTCTATTTGCAATAAATTTAAACTACTTCGGGTCCTAGATCTTGGAGGTGATATTCCTTTTAGGAGATTAGATAGAGAAATAGGAAGCCTAATACACTTGAGATTCTTAGGGTTAAGGGATTCATTTGAATTAGAGCTTCCATCATCTCTGGGCAATTTACGAGGCCTACAAACCCTTGATTTTAAGCTTTACGATCCGCCTTTAGGTGTTCGTCCTGTATGTAAAGTACCCAACGTGATATGCAAGATGAAACAACTGAGACATCTATACCTCAATCCATTTTTAGATAGTGGGCACATGAGATTGGACACTTTGAGCAACCTTCAGACTCTATATGACATATGGGCCGGGAGTTGGATAGAAAAAGATCTGTCCAAATTAATTAATATTCGAAAACTGAAAATATGGTTCACAGAGAGAAAACAAGTGGAGACAGTACTTGAATCCCTCATCCTCGGATTGAAGAGCCTAAGTTTCATCTTCTCTAATGAGTTCTCTAGTGATAAAACATTTCCAGATCTGAAACCAATTTGTCGATGCAATGGTCTCTCTAAATTGCGCCTATATGGAAGGATAGAGAATCTTGTACCGGAAAACAACCCATTCCCACTAAACCTTACCAAGTTACGCTTGAACGATTCTCAACTAGAGCAGGATCCGATGGCAATCCTGGAAAATCTGCCCAGATTAAAGATACTCCTTTTAGGCTCTAATTCGTTCATAGGGAAGGAAAAAATTTGTTCGACAAGAGGGTTTCCTCAACTCGAATTGCTAATGCTTTCGGTTCTGGGAGAATTAGAAGAGTGGAGAGTGGAGGAAGGAGCAATGCCGAGTCTCAGGCATTTAAACATTCGTTATTGCCAGAAGCTGAGGATGGTTCCAGAAGGATTGAGGTTCATCACTACCCTCCTCGAATTGAAGATCACAGGGATGCCAGAGAATTTCAAAGATAGTCTTCAAGGATTAGATGGACGAGGAGGACAGGACCTCTACAAAGTCCAACACATACCCTCCATCACATTCCTCGACTAAGAAGAAGAAGAGTAACTCAAGACATTGATTGAAGAAGAAGATAAGGAAATAATTCTCATCATCTACAAATACAGAGAATCTCACTCATGTCTTTTCTTCGGTGGTAAGTCTTAATAAGCTTTAAATCTGTGTACTTTTATATTGAATTTTGCAAATTTCTTTGTCTTACTAGCATACTCAGTTTGGAATTTCCTCTCAAGTTTTTCAGATTCAGGGACCCTTATATGTTTCTTTGTGATTTAGGACCATGTCCTCTTTTACTATTCTTCTTCTCTCTCTAGCTTCTCAATACAAGAGAAACCCCTTTTATTCCTCTGTTTTTTTTTTTTTTTTTGAGACAACATGAAAAATTATACATCACATCTTTGAGACAATTTATTTGGGATCATATGAGTTACCTTCACTGAATACCTGTAGCATCCATTTGTTTTAATTCAAACTTACATATTTATGCATGGTAATATGCTAAAGGCTATATGAGTTACCTTCACTAAAAACCCTAAACTATCAATCTAGCTCTTTATCGAGACTGTAAGTGAGAATTCTTTGAATTTCCTTGGAAATCAGGAAAATCTGCACCTTCAGCAAATTCTACTATAGTTACTTTTCTCCAATAGTTTTGACAATAGCATGCTTCCAGAAACCCTGATAATTACTTCAATTTAAGGTAGCCATTCTTCTCTCTTATTAGGCACAATACTGCTGCAGTTAGTTTCTATTTTAACTGAATTTTCAGATAAAGCTTTCACTTAATTGTAGTTGACTATCCATTTTAATTGTGGGTGCGAGTCTACGATTAAGTATTTTTAACTAACAAAAGGACTCAATGTTTTTCAAAAATTTCCGTGTTTAGGCACATTTTGATTTTGCTTAATGTATTCATGTATATCTTATGCTTGCTGGAAATATAAATTATAAAGTAATGACTTTGAGTTTATATTTAATTAAATTTGACTCTCTGCTGACTTTGCGTGAAGTATATGTACGCTATGAATAGAAGTATTACTATAATAAATTTCAGAAATTCTATTATTGAATGATCTTGTTTAGTTTCTGATGAACAAAATCAAACAGACATTCTGAGCCTTTGAAAGTATCTATTGAAAAAAAGATGGTTGATTTCTATATGTTGAAGGGCTATTTTCTGCATATTAAGTGTTTCGATTAGGCCTTATATCCCAAAGTATGGCAGCAATTGTTGTTGTAATTTGTATATTGATCGGAATTTTCTGCAATCATTTTAGTTCAAATACCGTATACAATATATCTTTGTATTCATTTATTTGTTAAGTGAAGCGTGTTCACTTTCTTTAATTACATTTTGACCAAAGACTTTGAGCACTGACTGTCGCACCAACTACATCTATAAGTCGACTTGCTCATGGAGCCACCCTGGCTTCTCATTCGGTGGAACATATATTAATCTTCTTTACGGTCGAAAAAGAAGATTGATACATTGGGCTGCCATAAGTGATGTTCTCTTTTTTTTTTGCCTTTTTTCCTTTTTCCTTTTAGTTTGTGGTAGCTCTATGTGTTCTTGTTGAAAGATTATTTGATAAACCACCTGTTGAATGGATGGCTCAAATTTTAGATGGAGATACTAAATATATATATATATAGAGAGAGAGAGAGGTAACGAGGGTGTCCGAGCCTCTTAGAGCACCCGACTAGCTAGTCTTCCGGCCACGTGCAACACCCCCCAAGGCACATGCACCAGGAAGACAGGAAAATCCCTGAGGGTGGCCAACAAATGGAAGGGATTCGAACTCAAGACCTCTGCTTCCTGAAGCGTGATCCTGGCCAGCAGCCCAACCCCCTGTTGGTTAGATACTAAATATATATCACGTAGTCCATAGACCCTCAAGTTATGTTTTCTTTTTTATCTTTCCTAAAATCATATAATCCTTTTGCGATACTTAATTTACTCAATGCCAGCATATTACAGTAGCAAGTTCTTGGTGCTTTTATTTGCGAGACTAGATTATGTTAGAGTAGCAAGCTTTTGGTGCTTTTGTGATGTATTCATTTTAGTACTCTGTCTAGATTCTCTAGATATGTGTTACAAATTTAAAATTATGAGTCATTGTTCTTTCCTTGAAGAATCTATAAATAACTAAGGTATGAGTGAATACATAGTACACTAGCCTAAGATAAAAGATAACTTGATTATGAACATGTCAAACAAACTTCGATGGTAGGTGAAACCCAACATGGATTCTGTTTTTGGATCTTTGACAGAAACCTGCAGGGAGGAAAATAATTGCATCTAAGAAATGAGCCTTCAAAATGTAAATGATAGCTTTTAAAGGTTTAGTAATCTCTGTCTCAGAAAAATCAGGCAATAGTAGATTTAGATTCTAAAATTATCAATGTTTACTATTTAAAAAAATTTCTTTCAAAACATTGGGCAACAGAATAACTAATAAAAGAAGGTGGGGAGGTGCCTTGCCTCCGCCGAAAAAAAAATTGGTAATTTATTTTATTGTTTGATTATGTGGGAAGTTTGGCCCTCTCAAAATTTTGTAATATTTTTAGCAGTGATTAGACCAACTTGAAATGAAAAATTAGAGGTGTGAGCTCTTGTACATAGATGGGCCATTAGAATCGATATGGAAGTAAATATACAACACTGTTAGTGATGTAGAATACATATAGATTAACTTGTGATGATAAACTAGTCCAAAGTTATTGCAGACAGATAGGAAACTTGGGTATGCATTCATGATGAATTGATGTGGACTGAATCACATTACTAGTAGCGCAGCATTAAAATATGACATAAGATCATTTGGATTAGGAGCTCTGAAGTGCTCATGGATCCACACTGAAACTAAACAGCAATTGTAGACACATTTCATGCTTTCAGAGAGAAATCTTAGATAAGTCAATTTTGATAGGAAGAAAATTAATTTTAAGGAGGTTTACACCTTTAAGATTCATTACTCCCATGGAATATTATTACCTATAGAAGTTCTATTAGGCACCACCCGGAAAAGCAATTTTAATGTCTTAGTAACTTCTTGCTGGTAGTTTGGATTTCAAACTCATATTTACTTGCTATTAAGCTATTATAGAACTGTTACAAAAAAAGAAGCTACGACAAAACTGCATCTCTTGGCATAGTAGCCTAGTTCTTGGGTTTTGGCCTTCTCAACTGCAATTTATCAACCGCTATTGAGATTAAAGTTCGTGTAACTTAGCCGTTTGAGTTATGCAACAGACAGATATATATAGCTCATGATACTTCTCTTTTTAGGGAGACTGAAATTTAATGGATCTAATATCGCTTTTTGTTAGTTTTAGTAATAGGACATTTTGTGGTATTATACTTCTAAGACAAATTGGATGATCCTAAACTTGTAATCAATCCCAATATTGACAGTCAAAAAGAACTATCTATGAAATTCAACTCAATTAATATGATCATTACTACTTGATTTTCCTCCGCATGTTAATTGATTTTAATTTGTAATAATTTTTCAGGAGATATTCCCCAGGAGGGCAGAAGTCCCTGCTTTATTCTCTAAGGAAAAGATGCGTCAGAAAGTTTTTTTTGGCACTTTTTAATTTGCGGTTTGGTTTGGTTTGGTTTGGACTATGAAATTGATTGTAATGTAATAAATTTGGCTACAACAAAAGCTCAATTACATCTCCCATGCATGTTTGTTTGTTTGTAGAATGGTATTCTTGTAGATGTATGTAATTTGGTTTTGCTTTGCTGAAAATATTTGATTTCGGGGTTCAATGATAATATGACAAACCTATACATTGACAAACCTATATGGAAAGAATACAAAAGCACAACACTATATGTTGTTCACTCACAATAGGATTACATATATGGGTAAAGCTTCCACTATGTAGAGATTACAAGATACAAGGACATCCTCTCTCAAACACGGAGAGTCCATTCTCAATGAAAATCATAAGTATTGACTGTGAGCCTGCTCATCTTCCTGAGAGCCATCCGTGCTCCAAAGTTCACACTATTCTTCCCATAGTCATCCACTCTTCTTGAGAACTATTCAGGCTCTCCCTGAGAGCAACCACTTATATATCCTCATACCCTAGGCTATTTTTTAGATTTTAGAACATAAAATCAAATCCTAAATCAATTAGGATTTTCCCAAATTCTAATCCTAATAGATAACTTCATAACATAGTTTTACAAGAAATGGAATTTTAGGCAAATCCTAACAGGTTCTCATTCTAAGCTTCACATTCTTTCCTCCCAACTCCCTAGCAAATAACAATGTTCACTTGAGCATTAACACAGTACAAACTCTTCACATTAAAAACAAGACAAAACTAACCTAGATCTTTTTTTCGTTTTACATAAAACATTGGTATGTGGAGTAAATTTCTTTGATGATTGTATAAATTTCTTTATACAATCAAAGACAAAACATTGTTCTTTGATGAACTTGTTCTTTGATGATTGTATAAATCTCTTTTCCTCGACGCTAGATTGTTGTGATCACCTGTTGTGCCCATTCATTGACAGTAAATTCGGTCCTGATTCTGGCAGTATTTCAGGCCAAGAAATAGAGAAGTTTGAGGCAGTTACCTGATTTCTCGTCCCTCAGTCCCCTCGGCAATTAGGTTTTACACAGTTTGTGCCAGTCCCTCCTCGTTATTATTCTTCTGAGCCTACTCCTTTTCTCTAATCAATCATCAAATTTCTTTCTTCTTTTGAGGATGCTAGTGATTTTTTTTATATTGTTGCTTTATCTGCCTTTCCCGATTTTGGCTTCACCTTAAAAGCCTCAGTCTTCTGTCGCCTTTCAAGACCTTTTGGGGAAACTTCATTGCTCATTCTTGAGCTGAGGTAGATATATCCCTACTATGCTACGAAGTCTTTCTTCAGCCAAAGATGGAATTCTGGCCAAAAAGGTGGCAACTGGAGAGACAGATTCTCCTTCTTTGTCTGATCATCCAGCAAGTCGTTTGTCTGATTTGAGTTTTCTGAATTTCTTCTATTTTTCTTGTTTGAAATTTTGACAGATAGTTCACTCTTTCATTCTATGAAGGGGATGCTTTTCCATTCTCAATTCCATCTCTCATCGACAGAGATCTTTTTGGTGTAGTATCCAACACAAGGGCCAAGAAGTCTTTGAATCTTCCCGCTGTTTCGAAAGTAACTTGTACCAGAGAAAAAGATATTTCATCGGAGTTTACCAAGATAAGAATAACAAGACAAACATACCTCTAAAGAGCATTGGAGCAGGGACCACGGTTGAATTGGACGATGATGTTATCTGTGCCCAAGATCTTCCAATGAAGAAGACCCAGATCAGTTCGAGACCTCCCCCAGCTCAACAAAAGCTAAGCCGATCTTCGGCTGTCCCTTTTGTATCTCCACAATCAGTGAACAATTAAACTGCTCCTCTTGTAATTTCTCCTCCCAAGAACTCAGTTGTTTCCTTTGTTATGAAGAATTTCATTGTTGAAGATGAAATTGACAACGATTTTTGCGTTTATATGTTATCCCAATGCATGACAATAGGAATCTAGGAGGGACTTTAATGGTGGAAGTAGCTTTGCCATAGAGCTTGATAACCTGAATCTGGTGAGACTGCTCAGCTCTATCAAGCAAGGATTATAGGCAGTCAGAAATCATTATGAAGATGTAGGAGCCCATTGGAACTCCAAAATTGCATCAGTAACATCCCTACTTGTAATCAACTAACTAGCTAAGGTGATAGACAAATACCTGAACCCGTATTTGGAACATTGCATCTGTAGTTTCTGCTAAGGCCCCTTATTTGAAACACCGCATCTGTAACTTCTGGGTCCTTTCTGCAAAACTTGTAATGGATTATGAATTGATGTCATCACTTGAGAGACATGTTGAAGCACCACCAAGAGATTGAAATCACAAATGGTTGGGAAATGTTGTTCGAGTATTGGTCGTAAATAAATATCTGATAATGGTCCGTTCAACCTCCTTACCGTCAAAAATCCATTGGTACTAGCATCTCCGTAGTTCAGAGAGAATTGTACATGCAACCTCGTTTTATTGATCAACCAGCTGGTGCAATAGAAAAGTTTTCGATAAAATAACAAACAATAATGCAATTTCTTGAAATGATCTCCAGCTGAAAATACCTTTTCTAGCAAACCGAAATCACATAATACAGCTTCCTCCAAAAAAATGGTTCCATTTCCACACTTATTTCTGTTCAAATAATCTAAAGAACAAATCTATTGTAATCTCGCTGAATTGGCTTATTCATATTTTACTGTTCTGCGCATATAATCACAAAAAGGAAAAAAAATGGTTACAGTATAGGTGAATGGAGATCAGGTGGCATGAATACAAGTGCTAGAAAACAGAACTGAATATTGGTCGATGATCCCTTTTGGGTGTCATACTCGGCAAGAATCAATCAAACCCATCTTGGAGACAAATGAACTCCACTTTGCCGGGGCTTGTTCAGCTGCTGCTCCGAGCTGTTTCGCTTCTTCATGATAGAGGAGACGGTGGGGCTGAAGTAGTCATGGCTCCTCTGAGAGGTCGCCCCCTGCGAATACATATTCCTTCCTTGGATGAAACTCTGCTGCTTTTCCAGGGATGCCCTGCTTGCTACCGGATTCCTTTGAGTAGCACCCCATCTGTTGTAACTCACACAGCTTTGGCTCCTCCCGACTGGGTGAAACCTCTCCTCCCTAGGGCTAGTGTAGTTTCTGCTCTCAGCTGTTTCAGCCGAGTACATTGTCTCTCCCTCACTGCTATAGTCAGCATGGAACCCACGAGACTCATTCTGCAACTCCGGAACCTCTATCGGAGATGAACTTGATTGGACTTCACTGCGATCTCCATTTAAGGAACCAGTTGAGGAAATCTCAGCACCTGCATCAGGACTGGCCAGTTCTCTATCCTTTAATTGGTCTTCTTTTCTCAATGGGCTCTGCAATTTAAGTTGCATCACGCAATTTCCATCCAAGTTAGGGGGCAGCCGTAAGATAGGCTGTGGCAGGACTGTAGCCTTGGGAATCCTGGGAGGGAAATTAATATCTAAAAGCTGGACTTGAGTCTTTTCCGTCTTCCGAATTGGCACTGCAGTCAACCTCGGGGATTCATAAATCTCTGGAGTTGGAATTCCCTGTTCACGAGTAGTAGCACATGGATCAGTCACTGGGGTTACCTCTTGGCATATATTTGCAGTAGCAGAACAACTTGGTCCATGCTGATCCCTAGGTCTAGAGATTATATGTGTTGATGATGGGGTCTCATCATTTTCGCTCTCTATTGACTTGAAAATCTGTCGAAGGGTGAAGGAAGCACAGGAATGCTCGCTCTTCTGCCCCGTGGACATCAATCGGATGAGCGGCAATTTGGGTTTGTTAAGCTCATCCAAGCTGCCCTCCCAATGCTGGTTTAACCAATCACAGATGATGGGCATGGGGATGCCAAATTGCATATGAAGATCTTTCTTCCATGATGATGACGATGATGATGAGGTCGTAGAAGACTTCGCAGTTGGAGATGTGGCTAACTTCATGGGATCACATACCATGAAGGCAAGATTACCTTGGACATCAAAACCAGCAGATCCAGGGCTCCAAGTTACTTCATCTGTTGACAGTTTTATGAGATTGTCAGTCGCAATCACCACCTTTCCCTCACCCACTGTTAACTCCTTTTCTCCGGTGTAGCCTAAAATGTAAACCAAACTACCTAGTTCCAGACTTGGATTCGGACAGGTCTTCAAGTAGTGAGGCTGCTGCCCGTGGGCATTTGAGTCTCCATCTATGGCATCTAAACCCACTGCTGTAAGATCAAGAACAGAGCTGGTAATAAAAAACCTGCAACCAGATGAGTAAAACATGAGGAAAAACAACCATTGCAGCAGGCTGTTATACAGACTTGATATAAGCACTTCTGCAATTGAAAAAACGGGATTTAAAGGTCTCCACGACTAATACTAGATTACACAATGTAGTCAGAATACCCATTTTTTCACAGATGAGTTATACCTGTGAGAAAGATAACAGCAAGTATTCCTTTAATTTCAGCTGTGAATAACAACAGATTTTGTTACTAGGAACCTGTTGGTTATTAAATCAGAGAAAGAAATTTATGGTGCAAGAGTTCGAAATATCAAAAAGAGGTTTTATTATTCAATAGCCTTACACAACCCAAAAGTTATCAGATATGTTTGAATTTAAGTAGGTAAGTATATCTTCAAGTAAATGAAGTATTTATGTATACACATGCATCACCAAGTCAAAAAGAATGAACAAGATATAGGAAACAGTTTTTTTTTTTTCGATCGGTAACAACAAGAAGTTTTAAATATAAGATCACAAAAGAGAACTCCAAGGGAGTTTACAAGATTATAAACTCGGAGAATATAGAGAAAGGGAAAGAGAAGAGATACAAGATCTAGTAAGAATATACTAAGAAGGCAGCCCCAATACAAGGGAAGATTTCACCCTAGTAAATCACCCAAATCTACTCCCACCTGCCAAATAGAGCACAATTCAGAGATGCAATGACTAATACGTGAATACAGACAACTAGGAGTAGAGGATGAGTCATCAAAAACCCGCTCATTCCTCTCCTTCTAGAAGGCATACAGGAAACAGTTATTAAACCCAACCAAAAGGCCAAGCAAGAAAAGGGGCAGGTCAGTATAATCTGGCAGGACCTGAAGGTTGACCCAGGTCAACCCAATGATGTCAGCAAGCATATTATCTAAAAATAACAATATTATAAGTAAATCATTATTAAAAAAATTCCCTTCAGCATTCCAACTCCTCTCTTTTTCTTTCAACGTATTTCTGCTTATTTTGTGAATTACAAACCCAGCCAGTTTGAACAAATTCAAACAAGTAGACCGAATTGACACTTGAAACACCTGAATCTTTGAGGTTTTCAATAATTTCTGGGTAGATAGATGGACTGACCCGTTAAAATCTAGAATGCCTTACATTGTCTTAGACTCATAGTCACCCTTTATTATAGACCCATAGGCCTTGCTTCATAATCACTATGACTTAGAAAAAAATTATAGATACATTAGTTCTAAGGAAAACTATTTACAGACTGAGTAGAAAATCTAAGGGCTTACTAGTTCCAAAATAAAATTATTACATGACTAACAACTTTCTAAGACATAAATGAACTTGCTAATTAATTGACTAAAATTTCCATAAAAAGATTTACTTTTTCTAAAAGAATCTTTTAAGAATTTTATTGATGTAATAAATTTGTGGGCCCCATTCCATGGGTCTTATGGACAACCAGTGTTGTCAAGGCAGATTGCTACCGCCTAGGCACCTCTCTAGGCGAGCTGAAGTCACCTGGACCCTTTAACAGTTATCTTGTTTTACATATAAATATCATTTAAGTAAATTGTTTTACTTAAGATATTATATGTAATAAGGTTATACTCCCCACTTGAATTCAATAAAAATTATCCTAGATCCAAATTCTTAAAGAATAAATAGTCAACTTTTCTGTTCAAAAACAACGTCCGCCTTTTAGCACCTTTTTCAAAATTTCAACTTGCAAATGCTAAAGTATTTCTCAAATTTTAAAATTTCATAAATTCTATTATAACAAAATATTACTAAATCCCAAAAGTCCGGTAAAAATGTCTCATATTTTAGTCTTCAAAAATATTTTTATTTACATGATCAAAAAGTCAACTAATAGAATAAGAAAAAAAGATTTACATTCAAGCTTTACAACATTAAATGTTAATTTACCTTTCATTATTATCAACCCTAAGAGGTTTGGATTTTTATGTGTATATATTAATATATATATATATATATATATATATATATATATATATATATATAATTTAATTATTTTCATCGTCTGGGCGTCGCCTAAGCAGCACCTCACCTAGCTAGGCCTAATCGCCTAGGCATCGCCTAGACGCCTTGACTACAACCATGGGCCATCTTGGGCATAAGAATATAAGCCTTGAGACCCATGTGCCCGTCTTCATCAGCATGGCTCAATTTTAAATTATTAGGTTCAATAATTCAATATCTCAACTAATCTCATAATAAAATGGGCAAATGGGTCCATAAAATTACTTCCCCAAAACTAACATGTTCGAGGACTAAATCCATAAAAGGCCATTCCAACGAATCCAACCTGTTGTAGTAGTTTTGCACAATGTATTCAAAGTCTAATATAAGCATAAATCTTAAGAGGTAATATTTGAATTGAATCGTAAACCAAATCGTAAATTGTATAATTTGAAAATAAAATATTTTAAGCTTGAGAAAAGTAAAAAATATTATAAAAAAGTAAAGATCAATGAATTATTCCCAAGTCTTCCGTAATCAATCACATAGCACCACATACCTTATCTTCCATTTAGTTTATTTATTATTCCAACAAAGCATTTAATTTAAGAAAAATGAATATTGACTTGCATAGTAACAAAGTCGGGGTTCAGGAATAATTTGGCAGAGGTCAAGTTCGGAAAAAATCAGGCAAAAATCGGACCAAATAAAAAATAAATTAATAAATATAAAAATATACCGAACAATTTAATTAAAAAATATACAAAATAATTAGTTTTTTGTCAAGTTTGATAAAATAATTCGGGAAAAATTCGTAAAATTCACGAATAATTCGGAAAATTCGCTAATAATTCAGGAATCCAATATTTCACTAATAATTCGGAGAATAATTCGGCAAAGAAAAAATACGCGAATAATTCGCAAATTTTTGAAAAAAACGGCGTTTTTTTTTTTACAGAGTTGACTTGAGCAAATTCTCAATGAAGCACTCAAAAAGAAAAATCAACTATATTATTTTAAATAAGTTTCCATAAAAAAAAAACACTTCCTCGACTAAAAGATCTAACTTTTTAAAACAAATGAAATTTCTGTTTTATCAATCAATGATGTCCTTTTTTGTAATTAATTTCACCCCTTTCATCATTTTGGCCATTGAAATCTCTTTCAGTTTTTATGTTCTTTTAGAGATGTTGAATGTAGTGACTTTAATTCCTATTGTTCGCTAAACCTTTTTGAATTTTTATATCACATTGTTCATATACACGCGTAAGGAACCCCATTTGAATTGTTCAATGGGGTACTTTTCATACCAAAAGAATTAGTAATGTAGAAATCCTACAATAACAGTTTTGTAGGTAATCTTTTATAATTCATATGTGTCTAGAAGCAAAGCCCCCAAATTACGTATGATTTTCGTACCATTTATTATTTTCATTTTAATAAAATAAACGCAAAATCCAAGATATTATGGTTCATACTTTTACTTGAAACAATGACACTTGTTTTCAAGTACGTCATAAGATTTGAAAATCTTAAGATTCCTTGCAAAGGGGATTCAGACCTAAATTTAGATTTGTTTGAATTAAGATTTGATTTAATCATAGGATTTAAAACTTAAGAGCGTAAGATATTAACAACTTGGTTCTGTATCTAGTTCTGTAAGGGAATAAACCCTAAACAGGATCTGTGAGATACAAAAACAGATTTACGTGGTTCTCGCAAGTTGAGGTAAGTCTACGGAGTCGCCGAGATTTCACTATGATCTAGAGCAAGAGAGAAAAATACAAAGCTGTGATCTAAGCAACAATAGCCGCCCATCCCTATGCTTAATAGTATCCCCCCCCCCCCCCCCACACACACACACGAAAAGAGAGGTAGGATGTTGAGTCCGGACAGACTCCACACTACCTATCAAGTTCAATATTCCAACATTAAAGGTTATCACCCTCATCAATACATGAGGGTGACAACCAATACTATACTACACCAACCATTCAGAATGCCAATATTGGAAGGCGAGATTAATAAGGTTAAGGGTGATAACCAATACTACACCAACCATTCAGAACGCCAATTTTGGAAGGCAAGATTAATAAGGTTATCACCCCCATCACTAAATGAGATGTTTATTTCTGTAATTACTTTGAACATTCCCTGTTATGGCCTACAAATAGGAACTCGCTCAATTGTTGGTGGTTCAAAACTTAAACAAGAACAAATAGCATTAATAAATCCGCAGAATGGAAGGTTTTTCCTCAGCCAGACCATCAATTAAAATGACAATTTCCAAAATGGAACTACAGTAGATGAAACGTAAGGGAAAATAAAATAAAATAAAACAATTTTTTTTCTAAACCATCACCAGCTCTAGTATCATACTCATCCCGCATTGCCCAAACAAAACAGCTAGTGACTGATGCATGTATGAGTTCTATCAGATCCAAGCATGAGAATCATCAAGCCAACAACACATATAAACCGCTAATACAACCAATTCTTTGCACTCTAATCAATTTAAGCAACCGTTTTTCACCAATTCAAGTCACGTTTCATCAAAACAAGCTCATATTCATAAAAAGAAGAATCAACCCAAAAAATTAGGGATCCAAACCAAAAAAACCCACCTGTGAGGAACGAGCCTCGCAGTGACACCATCCTGCAACCGGATCTCCGCCCCATCAGCCGCCGTCACCGACGGAAGGTTACCATGTGTCGTCAACAAGAGATTCCGGTGGATCAAAAACCCAGTCCCAGTCTCACCACAGACACTGGCCATTGCTGAACCTTTACTACAGAAAATGCTGCCTTTCATCCTCTCAGATCTCCCTCCTCCCTTGCAGAAACACCAGGTTTCCCCCAAAACCCCCATGTTTTCTCTGATTCTCTCAGAATGTTCGATCCAGAAACCCTAGCATTTCGAGCTAAGACGTTTCGAAGTTCGTACTCTATTTTTCTCTTTTGACTCGAAAAGTCGAAAAATGTGTGTTTATATATATGAGGGAGCTCAGAGAGAAAGATACGAAATGCTCAAGAAATGCGTAGAGGATACAAATGTGAATTTTGATTTTAGAGAGAGAGAGAGAATGGTCTGAAGACGGAAGAGTAGAGAGTAGAGAGTGAAGAGAGAGAGAGAGAGAGAATATCGGATTTGAAGGGAGGAATTTTGTATGTAGTTACAGCCTTACAGGCTTACAGCTAAGCTCTACGGTGTCTATAGTGCCTCGGGCCGGGCCGGGCCAACCGCAGCCCGTTTAAGATAAAGCCACATACCCAATTCTGACCGGGCCTGAACAAACTAAGCCCAAGTTAAAAATATAAACCAATGTTAGCCATCTATATATAACCTTATAAAAAGCAACTAATAATACCCACTTTCAATTTATTTTGTCGAAGTTTTATTTTTATTTTTTTTTGTTTGGACCGAAGTTTTATTTCAAAAATATTATTCTCTTTATTTCAAAACTGTTTAGGTATGTGGTTTTATTTTCGCGTTCCATTTTTGGTGGTATGGAGCTTCTTCAAATTTGTTTTTAAGTAATTCGTCCAATGAAGAACTCGAAGAACAACCTCTTCTCAAAGATATAGACACCATGCAAATTCGCTTTCTCAATGTCGATTAATTTATCTACGCATCGAATGAAGCCCAAGGAAATGTAGAATTCCTCGTCTCGCTCCTTCGAATACTTTGTAAAGAATTGGATATTTGTAAGTCTAAAACTGATTATTTGTAGGGAGAGAGTCATTTTTGTACTTCTCTTACTTTTTTCTCTTTTATGGGGAAACAAAATTGAAGACAACTCTCCTTACATAGATCATCCATTTCCCCTTTTCTAGAGAGGAAATCGTATTAGTGAATGAGATGTGATAGGATAACTCCCCTCACTAATGGGGTACCAGGTGGCACCCTGGTATCGGGGCCTCAACAAGGAGTCCTTATCTCAGGATCTGTTATACAAATATCAGCCTAAATAATAAGCTTCTAAATGTATGTTTTAACTCGCAAGTGCACAAGATCAAACAAATAGTATAACTAGCAAATACGAGATCATTCCCACGAGGATTGGATTAATTGTGTTTAAATATAATTTCCTAAAGCTTCTATCTAAATGAAACAAAAGTAACAGATTTGAATAAACAGCCAAGATTGCACTAGTAAAAAAAAAATTCATAAAACAAATTTGAAACTAGAATTGAAATAATGAGAAAATAAGTTAAGGCTTCCATATTCACCACTAATCATCTTCTTTAAAGCAAACGACTTGCATAATGCTACAAACTAGATTTAGATGCTTAATGTTTGCCAACCTAAGGGCATGGTATCTACTCCTTAAGCTATTGATTTCCCTAAGAAAACATGACTAGAGCTTCAATCGAGCCCTAACTAAAATATTTAGTTACACATAATTTAATGAAAAATATCCTCATAAAAAAATAGATAAAAGAAAGAAAAGACAACTCCTCTATGATGATAATCCTCAGAGAACAAGAGCTCCCATTCATGAAGACGGCCACCCTAGAAGAAAAACTAGTAGAAAAAATATATCCCCCTTGTTGGTCTCTTAAACATGTATTTATAGAGCCCTAAATAAAACCCCAGCAATAGAACGTGTGCCTCCCTCTGTTTTCTGATTTTTCCCTAGATTTATTGAGGCAATCAACTTCCTTTTCCAGCCATGCAAATCCCAAAAAAAATCGGAATTTAATAGCTCCTTCACGTCTGCCACATTGACATCACACACAGCTCGACCTTTGTCTACTAAAACTGCCATAACTTTCTTTAGAAAAATTATTTTTACGAGCCGTAAAATTTTCCAGAAAATAGACATCCGGATCTTTCCAAGCATATATGGCTCATCTCCTTGTTCTTTCTGAATCAATATAGTTTAATCCGTAAAGATGACTGATCTGTACAGGCAATTCTGGCAATTTAGTGAAGTTCCTTTTCACCCTTTGCTAGTGACAACATGACTTAGCAAAATGCTCAATTTATCTTTAACAGTCTAGAAATGATGGGTTTTGTTATACTCCTCCTGAGAAACCTGAAACCATGTAAAACACTACAAAAGATCAAATTGTAACAAGGCTAGAGGATTAACGTATACAAATTAAGGGGCTTGAATGTGTAACATTCAGCACTTATCAGGATCCTCTTAAAGTGACGCAAGAATCCCTTTCTTGGGATTCTTTCTCACGTGACATCCATGTATTGGCTACCAACAAGGGTTGTCTGCAATATGTCTACGGATTGATTTGAATCTGAATCCAATTCGGGTTGTTGACACATGTCAGTCCCTAAAGGATTAGCACTGGCTCGTTCGTAAGATTTTAAGTGAAGGGGGATCCGAATAAAAATTTATGTGAAAACTGGATCCCCCTAGATCTTAACACCATAAAAGGCATCAAAATTATCTAAGAGTTTTAGTCATATCACCTTGGTGAATGCTTTTCACTGGTGAAGCTTAACCCACTCGAACCGTCAGAACTCTTGTAGAGATTTCTCCGAAAAAATACTAGAAGCTCAATCCTTGTTCTTCGCTATCCCCACGAAGCTTTAGACTTCTTTGGAATTATATAAGCAAGAGGAAGAAGATGGATTAATGGTGTAGACCTTCTATCACCAAGAGTACTAGAGTTCAAAACCCTAGAAAAGACAAAACCCAACTTACACCAGCAATGAAGTTCACAAAAATCCCTAGGGGTCCCCCTAGGGTCTCATGGTTTGGAGAGAGAGATGAGAAGAGAAAAAATTTTGGAGAAAAGTGCTTTAAAGTCTAGGGTGTTGGGGTATTTATAGACTAAGATTATATCCTCATCCTACTCCAACTTGATCTTATCTAGTACGATTTATTAATTAATAATAACTCTTACTATTAATTAATTAAACTCCTACTTAATCTATAACTACTTTAGTTATTGTAATCCTACTAATTAAAGAGTCCCTATTATAAGAGGATTCCTTAATTAAAAGGGATAGGTCAACATCCTACACCAAAGTAGGAAACCTAGTCAAACAAGGAGACCAACACCAAGGGGGGCATGAGCTTCTATGAGGCATGAGTTTTGAGGAGTTAAAACTCCTTTTTGTAATCCAATTACAATTTCATCTTAATCCTAATTGCAATCCAACAATTGGATTTTAATTCCATAATTATAGGAATTATATTTCAACAATTATTCAATTAAACAAATCCTAATCCAATTAGGATTCTTCAAGTGGGCGCCCCACCCTAGGGTATAAACTCATGGGCTTTGGCCCATATTAAAGGTCTATATGGATGGGTTTATGGATATGGGTCAAACCCATTTCCCCTTTAATTATGTTAATTAAATAATTGCTAAAATAATCCAAATGTTTAAATTAACAATTAATTTAAACAATAGATTAACTTTTAATCTATTTAATTAAATGATTAACTTTTAATCACTTATATAATTGATTAACTTTTAATCAATTATTGAGCTTGTATTTCTTATGTGAGCACCTCCACAGATTGCTCTGGGACATTCTTACCATGGCTAACCCAATGTTATCTCATCGACCCTAAACGGGAATTATATCGGAATTGCAAGTAACGTGAGATATCCATGTTGCAATTAAATCCTAGTGTATGAACATTAACCGTTACAGATCCCGTCACATGAACTTTTAAATTCGATTTATCCTTCCAAATACATTATCCCTAATGGGCCTTGGAGATTGACATACTATCTAACCCATAGCCCATTACAAATCATCCGGGTTTCCAAGACTTATGATTAAGCCATGAGAAACAATTTCTCATGAAAAACATTTGAGAAAACCTTTTATAAGTATAATATCTTTTAATAAAAGTATATTTCAAAACTTATTTTGTTTTCAAAATCACCTACGCAGGATTTGAACTTAATCAACTGTCTTACCCGGAACTTGGATAATCTCTTAAATTAATGAGCATGGATTTCTTATTTGAAATTCATCATGACTCGAACAGCTTTCTGACTATCCAACTGTCACTGTATTGTATTCCCTAAGTTAGAAAATATGTTGGTGGAATCAAAATAGTCAGATCACTGCTCAGTCATAGATGAACTCATCAGATCTAAGGATCATCGAAACCGTTCAATATGAATGAGAGACCAACTATCTAATAGTATGTTTATGCAAGAGGTATCTCATTGAATGCAATCAGTTAATGTACATTTAAGCACTCATATGCTGATGTGTAGTCTCCACTACAATAGTTCGAGATAGAACTACATCTCAACTATTGAGAACATCTTAGCATTCTGGCAGCCATATAAGTGAAGTGCCTAGCTTCACCCACAATTGTGACTATATAAGGTATAAGGAACCAGAAAGTTATATCTGCCTGTGTTAATCTAATCACATAACTTTCCTCCAATATATCCTATTGACCTTTATCGATATCTCATATCGTATAGATCATCTCTTGATCATGGTCAATTACCCATAATGAATACACAATAGATTAAGAAGAAAGATTTATTAATCAAATTAATAAGGTTCTAACAATCTAAATAACTTTTTTGGGCATCATGTCTAACAATAAGCTTGTCCCCGAAGGCTAGACCTTCTGTAGAGCCCCGGTGCACTGTTCATATGAATAGTGCAGTGAATAGTATTAGTATACAATGCATGTAAAGCCCTAAGGCCTACCATTTGTTCTTGATACTGGGAAAAGTGAAGTGAGGGTTGTATATATGTGTGTTGGGTCTTAAAACAAGAGTATAATAATACTCAAGTATCTAAGGTATAAAATACCCTAAGTATGAATGTAGAACCCGGGAACCCATTTCACAATGTTGTGAATAGTGCCATGGGCATAAGTCTTGTAAAGGCCGAGGGTCATTTATGTAACTTGGTTTATAATATATGATAAGAATAGCTTAAATTAGGTTAAGTGTTGTTGTTGGATGGTTAGGATGAAGAAATAAGAGTATAACATACTCTAAGTGTCGAGAAAGAGGGATATCTTTACATTCCCTCAGCTTGTAGGAGCTCTAGTTTTGTCGTCCCTTATCGGAATTGAGTGATTCTTAAATGTTTGGAAAGATATCGAAGCCCTTTTCGAGGTTCATGCTTTATGTAACACCCCGGACTTTTCTGTACTTAATTAATAGTACTTTCGTAGCTAATTGGCCTTTCTCGTAATTTAATTAATAAATAAAGGACAAATTGGAAATTCTGAAATATCAAAAATATTCCTTTTTGAAAGAAGAACCCAACGCAAGTTGAATCGTCAAAATCCGATGAGTGAGTCAAAAGATATGGTCAAAACAGTCGGGACCTACAGAACACCGATCGCTCGGTCAGTATAGCGATCGATCGGTCCAAAACTGATCGATCGGAGGCTATCGACTGGTTAACTTTTTTGTATGGGGAATTTCTCCAGAGAGCATGTTTTTGACCGGCCGCTCGGTAGGCAACCGATTGATCTGTCATAACCACCAATCGCTCGGTCTTCGCGTTTTTGCAGAAATTTCAGTAAGGGCTATTTCATCTTTTGGAGGTTAAACCATTTCCTATAAGGCTTTGCCCGAGCCTTAGGGCTTCATTCACTATACTTAGAGTATTTGGGAGATAAAGAGAGGGGAGAAGGAGATTTCCCAACCTAGGGTTTTCCTCTTGAGAAGAAATCAAAAGTTGGGCTACCAAGACTTGTTTCAAAGCTTAGATCTCTCAAAGCCAAGCCACAAGCTCGTGGGGGAGTCTCTCTCAAGCAAGGGCAGTATTCTCCAAGCTATTTTCAAGAGGGTTTCCTTCCCACTCAAGTCTTCTTCAAGCAAGAATCCTCCTTCTTGCAAGTTAGAGCTTCAATCAAGATTTACAACCAAGATCAAGCCTTGATTCAAGGTTAGTACACCCTACTAACTTGGCCTAACAATAATCTAGGTTTTTCTATTTGATATATGATTCTTGCTACTATGTATTCTCCCTTATGAAATGTATCATATTCACCAAATATAAACAAGATAAGGAAAATGGTATGGATGCGTGGATGGAATGTTGATTTAGGCGAATGGATGCCGATGTGTATGAATGTGGGTTGTGTGTGAAATGGAAAAATGGAGAATGGGCATTGTATAAATAATGAACTAACTTTTGATGGAAAATATGCATTACAAAGAAGAAGATTAACTATGGAGGAACCTTGCATGTTATGTGTTCGACAAATTGCCTAAACCATGAATAAATGACTTAAATTTAGAAATGGAAGTAGGTTTTATACATGTATTCTTATGAATGGTGAATTGATTTAAATACCATGTTAATTACTCAAATGGTCATATGCATGTACTATGAATTGAATGAATTGTGATGCCATATCCCTCTTGTTATCCTCATTTTTATGATTGTACTATTGACACGTACACGAGCACGCATGTTGCATGAACCGAGATTTCAAGAGCATATGCATATAATAACCAACAAGAAAATATTACATGTCAATGAGGTTGGTAGCCCAGGGACATTCGGGTACTAGCCTCTGGCTCACAAAAAAACCCAAAACACATATTGTCAAGGAGGTTGGTAGCCCAGGGACATTCGGGTACTAGCCTCTGGCTCACAAGAAAACTATATATCAAAGAGGTTGGCAGCCCAGGGAGATTCGGGTGCTAGCCTCTGGCTCACAAGTTATAAGATGCAAGTTTACAAAATTGAAATTTATCCAGATCAATGATCTCTAAGACCTAGAGGGGGGGTGAATAGGTCTATCTAATAATTTCTAACCAATTTTAATTTTTCAATTAATATGTTTAAAAATCAATGATTAACTCAATCAGACAATCCACACAAATCAAACACAGACGATTTTTACGTGGAAAACCCTAACGGGAAAAAACCACGGGACCTTGTCCAGCAATAAACTTCACTATGAAAAGATATCAAGTACAAGATAAGACCTTACCAAAACAGAAACTATGTTCCTAGGTATAGACTCTTACTCTTGATTTCCACGAACCAGCAGGTTCGATCTCCGCCTTAGCAGCTTCAGTTCCACACCGACCAAATCTTTTCAAGCAACTTCAAATCCACGATCACACACGATCGATCTCCTTCCACGAAGGCTCCGGATCAAACACCGGACACACACACAAGGTGTAGGGTTGTGAATCAATTTAGTAAATTTCAAACCCTAGAGGGATCTCATACAGATCTGAGATCACACAATGCAAGATCAAAGATTTTAATCTATACTTGCATTCTCTAGGATCTAAGAAAGAGGAGGGATCACAAAGATCTAATTAAAAACAATTAGAAAAACCCTAGAAGAGTTTCTCAGACCTCTACTCTTTCAAAAATTATCAAAGACACGAATTAGGTCTCTCAAAAGTTGTTTATATAGGGTTAAAAAAAGAATCCAGAAAAAGAAAAATTCTTTTTACGGGGACCGATCGATCGGTGCTCACAACCGATCGCTCGGTTCACAACCGATCGATCGGTTCTAATGACCGATCGCTCGGTCTTAAAACATCTCTCTGGAAATTTTCCCCATACAAATATTTAGTCCAGTCGATAGCCACCGATCGCTCGGTAGGCCACCGATCGATCGGTCGCAATACCGAGCGATCGGTTGAGACAGAATTTTTGCCAAAATTAATTCATTTTATTTTTATTTGATTCAACAAAGATCAAATAACTTTGGTAGGCTTAAATCTATCCTCCTAGGTATTTTTAGAGTTATCTAAGTCAAATCAAACCTAGGTAGGGGTCTCTAAGTCCATTACCTGTCTAGATCCGGAGTAGAACCTTTTTCTTCTCTTTCTTCTATCTTCTTTAAGCTTTAGCTCTTCTCTTCTTTTTTGACAAGTTGAACATGATTCGAGGACTCGACTCAACTGACCTATCTAATGATCACGGAATTTGCCAACACCTATTTAGGGATTTACAAAAATGATGACAATGAATTCATGCATGCACGCATACATGATTTCAACAAGGCATACCCAGATATGAAACGGGTTTTCAAGCACGAGTTTTAACTGAGTTTTCGCATTCATGCACGCACGTCAAGATGATTGCATTGTACCGTGTCTTATGCTATTTCTTTTGTGATGCTCCTATTTCTACTTTGCATGGTACTATTATTGTTGTGTGTTCTTATTGTTATGGTTAGCTAGTAGCTTATACTTGCTGAGTATTTCATGCTCAGCCGTACTTTCATATCTGCAAGTATTGAGGAAGCCCTCGACCAGGAGCCTTGGGTCGAGGAAGAGTATATAGAGAAGAGAGAGTTGTCTATCCCACTACAGTCTCAGGCGGACCGAGACCTTGACGTGTGGCCATACCTCGACTATTGTTGAGGGGAGAGTACAAGAGGGTCTTTTATGTATTTTGACATTTTGATAGGTGGGCCTGTCCACCTTATACTTGATTATGTTTTGTGTATATGATCACTTGGAATACCATTTTGAGAACTATAGAAGAAATGAAAAATTAGTTTACGCTTCCGCATTTATGTTTAGCTTTCGCACTCTGATTATCATTGTTTTAGTACTGTAATTATCTTGTTCATGACAGGATGGTTTGGCAGGTACGTATAGTCACACCTAAAGTATCCCTAAACTCATAGGGGGTATTTTGGGGCGCAACAGAAGTGGTATCAGAGCCCTAGGCATTAGAGTCCCTAGGGTCACTTAGTCTCGATACCATACGTGAACAAGGCATTAGGTGTTATAAAAGAGTTGTATTCCAAGTATAGATTAACAAGCTAGTCTTAGTCAAAACGGGTTGAGCTTCAACCAAACTTAGAGTCCTTCACTAGGAACACGGATTGTATGTTACGATGTTGTGATTGAATACCATGTGTGCATTATTTGTGCTTAGTAAATATGTTTGATGAATATGTGTTGAGTGAATTGCGAAATTGCTACTAAATGCGTGTCCAAGTTAGACTCATGTTGTATTGTCGTTCTCAAGAGAAATCATGAGACGCAATACCCGGGGTCACGGATACAACACACGGGGCAACGGAAATGATGCTTAATCGGGTGATGATCAACCCGATTTTGCCCAAGCCTTTGCTTCAATAGCTGAGACTTTGGCTATGCTAGCAGTAAGGCAACCGGCTACTCCACCTAATACGGCGCTTATACCGGCTCCTCCTAATCGAGCACAAGCCGTAATAGAGGCTTTTCGGAGGATGACGCCTCCCACCTTTTGTGGGAGTATTGACCCGCTTGTTGCCGAAGGATGAATTCGGTAATTAGAAAAGATATTCTATGTATTGGCGCCTACGGAGACGGAAAAAGTTACTTGGGCCACCTTCATGCTTGAAGGTGAGGCCGATCATTGGTGGAAGTCCGCACTTCGGACCCGTGAGTTGTCCTGACAAGGTCAAGACTGGACTTGGGAGGAATTCTTGGACGTTTTCAACAAGAAGTACTTCCCATTCGGGGTGAAAGAGAAGATGGAAGTGGAGTTCATTACCTTGGAGCAAGGTAATATGTCAGTAGCCGCTTATGAGGCTAAGTTTTCGGAGCTATCCAGATTTGCTCCCCATATGATAGCGACCGAGGCTATGAAAGCCCAAAAATTTGTGAGGGGGTTGAAGGCCTACCTCAAGGACCGAGTCTCGATGTTTAGACATGAGACATACTCAGAAGTTGTGGACAAGGCACTTTTGGCCGAGTCGAACTTCGAGGAGTTCTTTAAAAGAAGAGGAATAGAGAAAGGACAGTCAATTAGTTCAGGGGAGAAAAGAGCAAGGACTAGCTTGTATCAGTCCGTAGGGCCAGCTCAGTCACAGAGGATGTATTCAGCACCACAGGCTCCCCGCCCTTTTGCTCCACAGGTCTTTCACCCGGCTACCTCATATGCTCCTTGCCCCGCAATTACTCAGGCTATGGGATATGCTCCTTCCCCCTATTCGCATGATGTCTGCACTCTTTGTGAAAGGAGGCATCCAGCGGGAGAATGTCCGAGGATTACAGGAAGTTGCTTCCATTGTGGTGACCATAGCCACATGGTTAGAGATTGTCCCCGACGTCATTTGTCAGCTCAGTCTTCGTGGAGCAGGCCCCTGATTAGGTAGACATCCCAGCCTAGCTCTTCCCAGGCTTTGAGGGCCTCACAATTTACACGGCCTCCTTGCCCAACCACACAAAGCCAAGTCTTTGCCCTGTCAGAGAGAGAAGCACGTGCATCCGATGATGTCGTGCAAGGTACGCAAAAAAATCTTAGAGTTTAAGTTGTGTATGATTCCTATGGTTGGTTATGTGACTATTGTTAAGGGTTACCTATGTATGATGCTTGTTTGAAATCTACTGATATTAGTTACTTAATCGCACAGGCGCTTTATTAGTAAACGAGTGTCTCGCCCAAGTGTTGATAGACACAGGATCTACTCACTCTTTTGTCTCACCAAGTTTTGCAAAGGGCTTTTTGACTGAGGCTACCCCGTTAGAGCGGGAGTTGACCATTGCAACTCCACTCGGCAAGTCAGTTGATACCGATAAAATATTTAGAGATTGTGTGGTGCAAGTGGGGGAGAATGAACTGTTAGCCGATCTATCATCCTGGATTTTCAAGACTTGGATTTTGATGTCATCCTAGGGATGGATTGGTTAGCAAACCACCACGGTCATGTTGCGTGTTATGAAAAGATGGTGAGCTTCAAGCCAGAAGGAGCTAAGCCTTTTCATTTCCAAGGATTGAGAGAAAGGGACATTGCTCGCCTCACAGCTTTGAGCATAGCAAACCCAGAGGCACCGAACTCTTTGGCCATTCCGGTTGTAAGTGAGTTCTTAGATGTGTTCCCGGAAGAACTTCCCGGGTTGCCTCTTGATAGAGAGATTGAGTTCGCTATAGAGCTTGCTCTGGGTACCGCTCCGATTTCAAGGGCACCATATAGAATGGCCCCTATAGAGCTTGAAGAATTGAAGAAACAGATTGAGGAGTTACAACAATTTGGTTTCATCCAACCAAGTATCTTGCCGTGGGGAGCTCTGGTTCTCTTTGTGAAGAAGAAAGACGGGTCAATGAGAATGTGTATAGACTACCGTCAGTTGAACAAGGTAACTATTAAGAATCGTTATCCCTTGCCAAGGATAGACGACTTGTTCGACCAATTAAAGGGAGCGAGATTTTTCTCCAAGATTAATCTTAGATCGGGGTATCATCAGTTAAAGATCAAATCAGAGGATGTACCGAAGACGGCTTTCAGGACTAGGTATGGGCATTATGAGTTCCTTGTCATGCCTTTTGGGCTGACGAATGCACCGGCGGCTTTCATGAATTTGATTAACCGTGTGTTCCAATCATACTTGGATCGATGCGTGATTGTGTTCATCGACGACATTTTGGTTTATTCCCAGACATGGGAAGATCACGCACGAGACCTCCGCCTTGCCTTGGAGATGTTGAGAGAGCATAGGCTATATGCCAAATTGAGCAAGTGTGAATTCTGGTTAAAGAATGTAGCGTTCCTAGGCCACGTAGTGTCGGTCGAGGGCATTTCTGTAGACCCAGCCAAGGTTGAGGCAGTCATGAGTTCGGAGAGGCCCAAGAGCGTCACGAAGATACGTAGTTTCCTCAGATTAGTGAGCTACTACCGGAGATTTGTGGAGGGATTCTCCAGTTTGGCTGCACCTCTCACTTACTTGACGAGGAAGAATGCTAAGTTTAGTTAGAGCGACAAATGCGAAGTGAGTTTCCAAGAATTGAAGAAACGTCTCACCACGGCCCCCGTCCTTACTGTGCCATCCGGATATGGTGGTTATGAAGTATATAGCGATGCTTCGCACATCGAACTTGGGTGTGTCCTTATGCAGCACAAGAAAGGCATTGCCTATGCGTCAAGGCAATTGAATGAGCATGAAAAGAATTACCCCACTCACGACTTGGAGCTTGCGGCAGTCATGTTTGCACTCAAGATTTGGCACCATTACCTTTATGGGGTGGAGTTCTATGTGTTCACGGATCACAAGAGTCTCAAGCACCTCTTTTCCCAGAAGGAACTAAATTTGCGGCAACGGCGTTTGATAGAATTCTTGAAAGATTACAAGTGCACCATCCAATATCACCCGGGAAAAACGAACGTAGTGGCTAACGCTTTGAGTAGAAGACCTCCAAGTCTATTGGCTCACATGTTAGTGCGGGAATGGAAACTATTAGAAGATTTGGCAAATTTGGACATTAGTGTGAATGATTCTGTCCGCAGTCTTGTTTTGACAAATGTCACAGTTCAGCCGTACATTATAGATTTGATCCAAGAGTATCAAGCCACAGATGCCGACTTGTTGGCTTTCCGGGACAAGGAAGTTGCCAAGGGTAGTACGGACTTCTCTCTCACTAGCCGAGGTGTTATTACATTCAAGGGAAGGCTTTGTATCCCTGCCAATGCAGACCTTCGGAGAGAGATTATGGATGAAGCTCACCGGTCCAAGTATACGATGCATCCCGGGGGTACGAAGATGTACCAGAACCTCAAGAGTCACTTTTGGTGGTGAAACATGAAGAGGGAGGTTGCGGAGTACGTGGCGTGGTGTTTGGTGTGCCAATAGGTGAAAGCAGAGCACTTGAGACCGGCTAGACTTTTGCAGTCTCTCCCTATTCCCTAGTGGAAATGAGAACATATCTCTATGGACTTTATTGTGGGGTTGTCAAAGACGGTTAAAAATACCGATGCTATATGGGTAGTAGTCGACAGACTCACGAAGTCCGCCCATTTCTTACCGTGTCGGACTACATTCAACTCAAATCAGTTGGGGCATTGTACATCAAGGAAATAGTCCGATTACACGGGATGCCAATGAGCATTGTTTCAGATCGGGACCCGAGATTCACGTCCAGGTTTTGGAAAAGTTTTCAAGGGGCAATGGGTTTCTGGTTAGACTTTAGCACGGCTTTCCATCCACAGACAGATGAGCAAACCGAGCGAGTGAATCAGATTATCGAAGACATGCTCCGTGCATGTATACTAGACTTCAAGGGAAGTTGGGAAGATCACCTACATTTAGTGGAATTCGCCTACAATAACAGTTATCAGGCAAGCATACAGATGACGCCTTTTGAGGCTTTGTATGGGCAGAGTTGTAGATCCCCGTTGTATTGGGATGAAGTGGGAGAAAGAAAAATTTTGGGCCCCGAGTTGATTGAACAAACGGCGGATAGAGTCAAGCTCATCCGGGAGAGGTTGAAGACCGCACAAGACCGACAGAAGAGCTATGCCGACACCTGTATGCGGAACCTTGAGTTTTGAGTTGGGGACTTTGTTTTTGTCAAGATTTCACTGACCAATGGTGTTATGCGATTCGGAAAGAGGGGCAAGCTTAGCCCGAGATATGTGGGTCCGTTCGAGATCATTACTAGAGTCGGTGAGGTGGCTTACCGTGTTGCTTTACCCGCTCATATGGCGGCAGACCACAATGTATTCCATGTCTCTATGCTCCGGATGTATATCCCGGATCCTTCTCATGTCATCGAGTTTGATCCAATAGAGATTCGAAAGGACCTCACCCTAGTTGAACAACCGGTGCAGATCTTGGACAGAAGGGACCAAGTCTTGCGTAACAAAATCATCCCGTTAGTCCTTATAAGATGGCAACACCATTCGAGGGAAGAAGCTACTTGGGAGCGTGAGGCCGAAGTAAAAGGAAAATATCCCCAACTGTTTGTTTAGAGCTTTGACATGCCCTTGTATTTTGTTATGGTTTTGTACATGTATGTATCGTCCAAATTTCGGGGACGAAATTTTTAGAAGGGGAGAGAATGTAGCACCCCGGACTTTTCTATACTTAATGAATAATACTTTCGTAGCTAATTAGCCTTTCTCGTAATCTAATTAATAAATAAGGAAGAAATTAGAAATTCTGAAACATCAGAAATGTTTCTTTTCGAAAGACGAACCAAACGCAAGTTGAATCGTCGAAATCCGACAAGCAAGTCAAAAGATATGGTCAAAACAGTCGAGACCTACAGAGCACCAATCGCTCGGTCAGTATAGCGATCGATCGGTCCAAAACCGATCGATTGGAGGCTATCAACTGGTTAACTATTTTGTATGGGAAATTTTTTCAGAGCATGTTTTTGACCGGTCGCTCGGTCAAGAACACCGATCGCTCGGTAGGCAACCGATCAATCGGTCATAACCACCGATCGCTCGGTCTTCGCGTTTTTGCAGAAATTTCAGTAAGGGCTATTTCGTCTTTTGGGGGTTAAACCCTTTCTTATAAGGCTTTGCCGGAGCCTTAGGGCTTCATTCACTATACTTAGAGTATTTGGGAAATAAAGAGAGGGGAGAAGGAGATTTCCCAAGCTAGGGTTTTCCTCTTGAGAAGAAATCAAGAGTTGGGCTACCAAGACTTGTTCCAAAGCTTAGATCTTTCAAAGCCAAGCCTCAAGCTCGTGGAGGAGTCTCTCTCAAGCAAGGGCAGCATTCTCTAAGCTATTTTCAAGAGGGTTTCCTTCTCACTCAAGTCTTCTTCAAGCAAGAATCCTCCTTCTTGCAAGTTGGAGCTTCAATCAAGGTTTACAACCAAGATCAAACCTTGATTCAAGGTTAGTACACCCTACTAACTTGGCCTAACAATAATCTAGGTTTTGCTATGTGATATATGATTCTTGCTACTATGTATTCTCTCTTATGAAATGTATCATATTCACCAAATATAAACAAGATAAGGAAAATGGTATGGATGCGTGGATGGGATGTTGATTGACGCGAATAGATGCCGATGTGTATAAATGTGGGTTGTGTGTGAAATGGAAAAATGGAGGATGGGCATTGTATAAATAATGAACTCACTTTTGATGGAAAATAAGCATTAAAAAGAAGAAGATTAACTAGGGAGGAACCTTGTATGTTATGTGTTTGACAAATTGCCTAAACCATGAATAAATGACTTAAATTTAGAAATTGAAGTAGGTTTTATGCATGTATTCTTATGAATGGTGAATTGATTTAAATACCATGGTAATTACTCAAATGGCCATATACATGTACTATGAATTGAATGAATTGTGATGCCATATCCCTCTTGTTATCCTCATTTTCATGATTGTACTATTGACACGTACATGAGCACGCATGTTGCATGAACCGAGATTTCAAGAGCATATGCATATAATAACCAACAAGAAAATATTGCATGTCAAGGAGGTTGGTAGCCCAGGGACATTCGGGTACTAGCCTCTGGCTCACAAGAAAACCTAAAACACATATTGTCAAGGAGGTTGGTAGCCCAGGGACATTCGGGTACTAGCCTCTGGCTCACAAGAAAACCTAAAACACATATTGTCAAGGAGGTTGGTAGCCCAGGGACATTCGGGTACTAGCCTCTGGCTCACAAGAAAACTAAACAAGTAATAAAAATCACATATTGTCAAGGAGGTTGGTAGCCCAGGGACATTCGGGTACTAGCCTCTGGCTCACAAGAAAACCATATATCAAGGAGGTTGGCAGCCCAGGGTGATTCGGGTGCTAGCCTCTGGCTCACAAGTTACAAGATGCAAGTTTACAAGATGATGACAATGCATTCATGCATGCACGCATGCATAATTTCTACAAGGCATACCGAGATATGAAACGGGTTTTCAAGCACGAGTTTTATCGAAGTTTTCGCATTCATGCAAGCACGTCAAGATGATTGCATTGTACCGTGTCTTATGCTATTTCTTTTGTGATGCTCCTATTTCTGCTTTGCATGGTACAATTATTGTTGTGTGTTCTTATTGTTATGGTTAGCTAGTAGCTTATACTCGCTGAGTATTTCATGCTCAGCCGTACTTTCATGTCGGCAGGTACTGAGGAAGCCCTCGACGCAGGGTCGAGGAAGAGTATATAGAGGAGAGAGAGCCATCTATCCCACTGCAGTCTCAGGCGGACCGAGACCTTGACGTGTGGCCATACCTCGACTACTGTTAAGGGGAGAGTACGAGAGGATCTTTTATCTATTTTGACATTTTGATAGGTGGGCCTGTCCACCTTATACTTGATTATGTTTTGTATATATGATCACTTGGAATACCATTTTGAGAACTATAGAAGAAATAAAAAATTAGTTTACGCTTCCGCATTTATGTTTAGCTTCCACGCTCTGATTATCATTGTTTTAGTACCGTAATTATCTTGTTCATGACAAGATGGTTTGGGAGGTACGTATAGTCATGCCTAAAGTATCCCTAAACTCATAGGGGGTATTTTTGGACGCGACACTTTAAGTTTTTTCATATTTTGAGTATAATTTATGTCAAATGTAAGGTTCTGAAAGGTGGTCTGCTGTCAATTCAGCAGTCATTTTGGACCAGTCCACTTGTGAGCCCATTTAGACTATTAAAAACTCAAAATTTGGAGTTGTACAGAACATAAAAGTTATTTCCCTTTAAAAGAAGAATCTAACACAAGTTGAATCATGAAAATCAGATAAGGGAGTCAAAATTTATGGCCAAAATACTAAGGCAGAAAAATCGGGAGAAATGAGGACCAATCCGGTCGACCGGATTTGTGACCGGTCTACTGTTGATTTGCGCAAATTCCGACTTCCAGTGGTGTTTTAAGGGTATTTGGGGGTTTTGGGAACCCCAAACTCTTATATAAACCCACATTTCGTGGGACTAAGGGTTCTAATAAGCGGAAAATGGATTTTGAGAGGAAAAGAGGGAGAGTTAGGGTTTCAAAAAGAGGGTTTTCAATTGGGATCAAAGTGAAGCTCAAGTCTTGCTTCCAAAGGATTTCTCTCAAGGCTTGGAACCTCACTCCCACATGCCATTGGAGTTGGATCTTCATCCTCAAGCTTGGATTGTTCATATCAAGCAAGGATCTCCCATTGAAGGTGATGTCTTCTTCTTCCTCAAGCTTGGACCCCTTGATCAAGGTTTTTCTTCAAGAGATGAGTTCATCCTCAAAGGTTAGTATACTCTCCTAGTTAACTTAGTAATAACTTAAGTTTCCTTTTGAAAATGATTATGCTTGAGTTTGTATCTCCCAATTCGTGAAATGAACCAATGATTACCTAATTGATACAAGATAAACTAAAAAGTGAAGAAGAGGGGAATGTATGGTTAGTGGAGGTGATTGGATGCCATGTGTTGTGATGAATGATGTGTAATGGAAAATGGTGGAAGGAAAATGTATGAATAACACACACCCAAGATGTTTGATGAAATGCATAACAAGGAATATGTAAAATAAGGACCGCACCAATGTTGCATGTGAATTGTTTGATAAAATGCATGAATGGACTTAAAAACCTAACTCTAAGAAATTATGAGTTTAAAGCTTAAAGGAATGTGGTAGGAAAGGTGTTTGATGAATGTGTGACAAGAAAAAGGTGAAATTAATGACTATATCAATGTTGCTTGTGAAGTGTTTGATGAAATGCATGAATGAGAAATTAAGGAAATTAATGAAGACTATGAAAACATGATTTAGGAAAAATTTTCCAATTTGGTGAATGTTGCTAATATGCCTCCATATGTTTTATTTAAGTTCTCTCAAATCTATGAAATAATACTTGTTATTCATCTAAGTATTTTCATTCCAATATGATGCTCACAAGCACCACAAGCACTACATGTTTTGTATGATCAATGGCTCTCCTAAGAATGATGTTTGAGAATGCATAAGAAAAGTATTAAGGGAAACCTCACAAGGAAAAATAACGAACTCACAACATGTGACAAGGCCAAACTTTGGGTTGGCAAAGTCTAAGATCGGTTACCATATCTCTATGGATCATAAGTCAAAGATCGGTTACCTCATGGTCACAAGGATCAAGTCTAAGATCTTGCATAAACTCCAAGGATCATAAGTCTCGCAAGGCTTTTCAAGAACTCATAAGAAACTCACAAGTCTAAGATCTTGCATATGTCTCCAAGGATCATAAGCTCACAAGAACTAGCTCACAAGAAGTTCACAAGAAGGCTCACAAGAAAGCTCACAAGCTCACAAGAAAAGTTATAAGAACTCGAAAGCTCACAAGAAATCTCACAAGAAAGCTCATAAGAAATCTCACAAGGCTCACAAGAACTCATAAGGACTCACAAGAACTATGGATGGTGTTGTTTACCATGAGAATTACGATTTTTCAAATGATGGTTTACTTTCATGAGAAATATGATGTGACGAATGATTTGTATGTTGCTTTAAGAATGAATTATAAACTGTATTCAGTTAAGCACTCTCAGGTAATTATATTATGTTATTACTATGGTTAGCTAGTAGCTTGTACTCGTTGAGTATTCCATGCTCAGCCGTACATTTTATGTCAGCAGGTACACTATACGATATCTATACTCCAGTTCCTTGGATCGAGGCAGTCGTGGAGAGTAGGAGATTGCTCAGATTTTCACCCAGATATGAGAGGTTTAGAGATGAGGCCCTATAGCAGGGTTGAGTGAGAGAGACATGTATTTTGGGTTTTATGACTGGGGATATTGTATCACTTGAGTTTGTAACTCAGGTGAAGGATTATTTGTACATGTTTTAGTTTATATTCAATTATTGTAAATAGTTGTACTTGGAATATAGTTAAGTTATTAAAGCAATTTTTAGTTTACTATTTAGCTTGCCTTATATACTCTTGCAGGATGGTTTGAATGATAAGTCACTTCGCCAAGTATCCTAACTCCTAGGGGGTATTTTGGGGTGTGACACCTTCCTGGTCTGTAGGCATAATAGGTTTGAATGATGTGGTTGATGGTTTGTGGATGATTGTAGAAATGGAAATGGCAAATGTTATTGATAGTTTTCCACTTAAGGTAGGAATCACCGATTACACACAAGGTGTTGGACAAAATACTTCAATGTCCTCTCTTCCTATTAGCCTGCTATTAAATAGCCCCCTCTTACTCATGATAACCACTACTTATCAACTAATCCTATTTAAATGATAACAAATAAGGGATAAGATAAACTATGCTTCCCTTATCCTTTATTCTACCCTTGTGGATATTAATCCAAGTACTTGGGATTAGGCTTAGGCTTCCTCTTCGGATAACTACGATCACCATTAACTGCCCCTTTGTGAACACGATGCTTGTCCTCAAGGTCGAGAGCAGGAAATTATTGGTGAAGGCAATCGACCTCTTCCCACGTCGCATCTTCAACGGGTAAAGTTTTCCACTGCACCAAGGCCTCGGTGACATACTTGTCACCATGTTTAACCCAGAGATAATCACGGATAGCCACGGGCTCAAGCTGTGGTGAGTTAGCATCCGTAAATGGCGGGAGGTCACTAGAAATCAGGGACACGTCTCCAATCTTCTTCTTGAGGAGAGATATGTGAAAAAAAGGATGGACTTAAGCTGATTCTGGCAAAGCCAACTGGTAGGCTACTGCACCAATACATTCAAGAATCTGATATGGACTAAAAAAACGGCTCGCAGGCTTTTTGTGTGCTCGACGAAAGAAGTTGTGTTGTCTGTAAGGATGGAGTTTCAGGAAGACCCAATCACCCACTTCCAACTCATAGTCCCTTTGTTTCTTATCTGCTTGTTGCTTCATACGATTTAATTCAACTTCAGCTACTACAGTAGCTCATCACGTGCAAACAGGTCCCTATCAACTTTGTCAACCATTGAGGCCCCTGCCAAATAATTGACAATAGTAGGTGGGGGTCTGCCATACAAGGCCTGGAATGGAGTAGTGCCCAGGGAGGAATGAAAGGTCATATTATGCAAATACTTTGCCCATGGTAAATGTTGCTCCCATAGTTTCAAGTGTTGACTACAAAGGAACCGGAGATATTGTTCAAGGCAGCGGTTAACCACCTCGGTTTGACCATCAGACTGTGGATGGTAGGCGAAGCTTGTCTTCAATTGTGTCCCCTGTATTTTGAAAAATTCTTTCCAAAATTTTCTCATAAAAATTGGGTCTCTATCGCTTACCATAGCCTTAGGTAGTCCGTGGAGGCACACAACATGGATGACAAATAGCTCAGCAATTTTCTTGGCCATGTAGGGGTGCATCAAGGAGACAAAGTGGCCGTATTTGGTGAGGCGATCGACAACTACCATAATTGATGTTTTCTCACCTGAGGAGGGTAACCCATCCATGAAATCAAGGGAAATTTCTTCCCATACCTGTGATGGAATTGGTAGCGACTGTAGAAGACCAGCGAGGGATAGAGCTTCACTCTTGTTTTGTTGGTAGACGTCACAGGCGGTGACATGGCATTGAAAGTTTGTTTCCATTCCTTCTCAATAAAAGGATTGGGCTAGGTGGCGGTAAGTTCGTACCATGCCGGAATGACCACCGAGTTTGGAATCATGAAATTCTTGAAGCAAGGACGTGCGAAGAGGAGAGGATGGTGGTAGCATGACTCGACCTTTGTAGAAGAGGATGCCCTCCCGAATCTGTAGGTGTTGGTGAGCTGCCGGTTGGGTATGAAGCTTTGTGTAGAATTCCTGCAAATAAGAGTCAGTGATGTTGACATGGCGTAGTTCCTTCCAAAGTTGAAAGTTTGGGCTCGTAAATGCTTGCAAATTGGACTCCTCCCCGTAATTTGTGATGAGGTCTGCTAGGCCCCCGTAGTAAAGGCCAGTTCATGACCAACCGAAGCAATGGACCATCGTGATAGTGCATCGGTGGCTGAATTAGTCTTTCCAGGTCTGTAGATGATGTCATATTTATAGCTCAAGAGTTTCAAACCCCATTTCTGCTGCTCCGGAGTAATGACCCACTATTCTAAAAAAAAAATTAAACTTTTCTGATTGCATCGAGATCTGAAATTTTCGGCCCAACAAATATGGTCGCCACATTCGGATTGCTTCCATGATAGCCAGCATTTCTTTGGAATAAATGGACCAGGCCCATTTTTTAGGCCCAATAGCCTTACTCATATAGACCAAAGACCTGCCATTTTGGCAAGTACCGGTCCAATGCTCTTGTCCGAAGCATCCATCTCCAATACGAACAAGTCAGAAAAATTCAGGAGGCCCAAAACAGGTGTTGTTGCCATAGCATGTTTAAGAACCCCAAAGGCGGCGTCCGCTTGTGGGTTCCACCCAAATTGGCCTTTTTTTAACAACTTAGGTGGTGTTTCGATTAGATTTTTTTTGGCCAAAAATCAATTATGATAAAATTGAATGTGTAGAAATTCATGATCAAATAATCATTTTTTCAAATAATATTGTTCGGAGAATACGAAGTTGAGAGACTCACCTATGTATTCTCCGAACACTATTATTTAAAAAAATGATTATTTGACTATTAATTTCTACACAATCAATTTTACTAGAATTGATTTTTGGCCAAAAAATTCCAATCCAAACGCCCTACTAGTCAAAGGGCTGGCAATCAATCCATAATGTCATACAAACTTACGGTAATAACCGGTAAGTCCAAGGAACCCACGTAGTTCGGTGATGTTTTTGGGCTGGGGCCATGTTTGTATAGCTGCAATCTTCATGGGATCCACCTTCACGCCGTCCACATTAATTAAATGGCCCAAATAATCAACTTCTGTTTGGCCAAAAGCACACTTGGAGGGTTTCACCACAAAATTTTGAGCAACCAAGATTTCAAATGTTTGACGGATATCGGCTAAATGTCGTTCCCAATCCGGGCTATAAATTAGAATGTCATCAAAAAATACCAAAATAAATTGGCGTAAATACAGTTGGAATATGGCATTCATGGTAGCTTGAAATGTGGATGGGGTATTACAGAGGCCAAAGGGCATGACCAAATATTCATAGTTCCCACTATGTGTACGAAATGCAGTCTTATGGATGTCTTCGGGTGCACCTGAATTTGGTGATATTTGGCTCGTAAGTTGAGCTTGGTAAAATACTTTAACCTTTGTAGTTCATCTATCATATCATCAACAGTAAGAATCGGGAACCGATCCTTGACAGTGGCCGCATTTAAGGTCCTATAGTCTATACAAAATTGTCAGGTGCCATCTTTTTTTTTAACAAGTAAAATGGGTGACGAAAATGGACTCGTGCTGGGCCTTATTAATCCTAATGTCAACATGTCAGCGACCTGTCGTTCAATCTCATTTTTTTGGAAATGGGCATACCTGTAGGGCCTAACATTCACTGGACTGGCACCTTCAATAAGTGGTATGCCATGACTTGTTGGAAGTGCTGGAGAATTTGTTGCATTTCTACTGCAATTGTGGGCTTTTCCTCAAGCTGGAGTTGTCGTACTATGACAGCAAAAATTCACCCCCTCCAGACACCTCGCGAATCAGCATAGCATTGCTAATTGCCTACCCTTGAGTCCTTGATTGAGCCACAAGCTCATACACTTTGCTCCCCTTGGAAATGGACATTGACAGTTTGCTCCAATCACACATTACAGACCCAAGCTTTCCCAGCCACTGTATACCCAACACAACATCTAATCCGTTTAATGGTAGAGAAAATAAAGTCGCAACTGTGAGCGCGGGTTTTGGTTAAAACCTAATTCTCTCATGGGAGTTTGATTGAAATGTTTAGATGTTTAAAGTCGTCACCTATTTATTCAGAATGGATAAGTCTCTCGGGATTAGAATTACGCTCGGTCTGATCTCAACCCAATGTGAGTACGTAGGCAACTTAACCCAATCCGGGTTCGACCCTAGTTAGCTTTTCTTTCTTACAGTTATCATTATCTTAAGCACTTAAGCATTTGATTAAAATTGAGATTAATTTAACTTAACCGGGATGCCTAACCCCTTCCCCGAACTTAACCGAACCTCTTACTCTAATCTTTGATCGGAGACCAAAAACCTTATCCAAATCCCGGGGGACTTATCCATTCTGAATGAATAGGTGGCGACTCTAAACATTTAAACATTTCAATCAAACTCTCATGAGAGAATTAGGGTTTAACCAAAACCCGTGCTCACAGCAGTAATTGCCATACCTTGGATCATTAAGCAAACCCCTTCATACTACTCTCTCGTTCACCATTGGCTAATGTAACCCAAAATTCTTTAATGGGTGTGACTGGCAAACTCAATGACTGGGCCACCTTTTGATCTACAAAATTGGGGGTAGATCCACTATCAATCAAGACCAGCACTCTTTTGCGTCCCACCCGTGCTTCTACTCTCAGCGTGCGTGGACCCATATACCCAGAAAGGGCATGTAAGGATATCTGAGGGTCCAATCCTTTTTCTGTCGTGTATTCTTCTTCCCCTTGCAGATTTTCACCACCTCATTCATCCCCATAGTTAGCGTCAGCTTCAATTATAAACATTTAGTTCACAGCACACCGATGCCCCGGGGCATACCTCTTCGGATAGTTAAAACAAAGCCCTTTGTCACACCTTTTTTGCATTTCTTCCCACGAAAGTTTATTCACTTGGGGTAGTGGTCACGTGGATTTTGCAACTGCAGTGGTGGTAGTGCTGCCATTCCAGTTGGGTTTTGGTGATATGGCGGAACCTCCTCCCCAATGTGGTTTTGGTGTACACTTCGGTGGATCGGCTGGCAGTGGAGTCTTCTTTGAGAGATTCAGTTGATCCTCCCGCATTTGTGCGAACTCAATGGTTTCACAGAGTGTTCGAGGCTTGAATTTCCCTACATCAGTTGAAATGTCAGCCTTCAATCCTCCTAAGAAAGTCCCAAGTGAGGCCTTCTGCAGCCACCCCATAACTCTATTGGCTAATTTTTCAAACTCCTCTCAAGGTGCCCCTCTGTTGGACGCGTGAAAGAGCTTCATCATAGTCTTCATACTCTGTTGGCCCAAATCGAGCCATAACTTCCTTTGTAAAGAGTCCTCAGGTAACAGTTAGGCCATCTTTTTGGGAAACCTTTTGCAACCATTGCCACCATTGGTTTGCCTCTTCATCTAGGTAAAAGGCAGCAATCATCACCTTATGCTCCTCCTCCGTCTTCTAGTATGCAAAAATTGGTTAGCCCGATCAAGCCAGACGATGGGGTCGCCTCCTGTAAATCAAGGAAAAACCATCTTCATGGGTTGGTTGTAATGGCCATCTCCGCGGTTGTCACAACTGTGAAAATGCCGTGAAGAAGAGTTGGAGTTGCTGACTTCCTTCTCTGAATCCCTTGAATACTCCCCTTGATTTTTAGAAATGGATTCCAAAGCCTCCTTCAAAGATTGGGCAAAGCTATCTTTGACTGATCGTTCAAGGTTATGCAATGAGTCCTTGATCTCGTGCACATCTGTCTCCAATTTTTCAAGGCGGTCCTTCTGGGTTGTCATGGCTCTGATACCAGGTTGATAGGTTTGAACTGATGCGATTGATTGTTTGTGGATGATTGTAGAAATAGAGATGACAAATGTTATTGATAGTTTTCCACTAAAGGTAGGAATCACCAATTCCACACAAGGTGTTGGATAAAATACTTCAATGTCCTCTCTTCCAATTAACCTGCTATTAAATAGCCCCCTCTTACTCGTGATAACCATTATTTATCAACTAATCCTATTTAAATGATAACAACTAAGGGATAAGAAAAATACTACGCTTCCCTTATCCTTTATTTTACCCTTGTTGGTACTAATCCAAGTATTTGGTATTAGGCTTAGGCTTCCTCATCAGATAACTACTATCGCCATCAAGGCACGTGTCAGTCCAATAAGGATTGGCAGTAGATCATCCGCAAGGGTATCAGCCTATTCGTGAAGGCCAGACCTTCTTGGTTTGTGGACACATGTCAATTCAATAAGGACTGGCATTGGCTTCTCTGTGATACTTTGTTTGCCAAGGCTATCCGTGAAGGACACTGTCTGCTAGCATTTGATGTTGGCAGACTAATTAGTCTGCAACTGTCAATCAGGTGCAACATGTGTGTTTGGCACGTGTGAAATTCAATTGTCCATTGATTGTGGGTGGTGATAAAGTGTGTGCGCATTCGTGGAATCTCACTGCCCACAGAATTCCTCATGAGATCTAGCCGGCCCTCGGGATTTGGATGGCTGAAAATGACTCAACCATTTGAGTGAATATATAGAGGCTCAACAACCTCTACGCTTAATAGGAAGCCCCAAGATGGGACTTCCCCTGAGAATTCCTGATGATAAGGACTTCGCTAATCAAGGATGAAACGGCAGGGGTCGCTTCTCAATGCTTTGCCTGGAATTCTAAAAACTTTATGAGACCCAAAAAATTTCCAAGTCCTAGCTTTGGTTCCTTCACAAGAAGTTATTTCCTCCCTCTTGTTCAATCACCTTTGGTGACCATTTGGTTCAATTAGTGAAGGGGACCCTAGGGTGCCCATTTGGGTTCCTTTTGGCTTTGGAAGCCCTGGGATCTCCTTTCGGGTTTCCTGCAACTCCGGCAAGATTTCCAGTCCCATTAACTGAGTTCCTGAGCTCTCTGTCAAGAGATCTCAGAGAATTAATCTCAGAGGAAAACTAAGTTAAAAGACCCTTTGTCTGCAGTGAATCGCTGCGGACAGGCTTGTTCATAGGACTTTGTCCAACGAGATTATGGAATCACAAGTTATTTAATAATGGGCTGTTACATAATCGCTTATGACAAGTCGTATTCTGTCATAATCCCAGAATAAGAATCACAATTATCAAATTGGTTCTGATAATCTAACGAAACAACCCCATAGAGAGACAACTGGTGGAAGCTAACTAACAGACCGGCTTGATAAAATCTTAATACGCTGGCATATTTTTAGTTCTTTTTCCTTGGTCTGCTCTATCCAACCCATCCTCTTACTTCAACTATTGTCGATCAAATCACATGTAGACTTGGATTGCAACATTTTGAAGCTCCAACTATCGACTCAAACTCTTGCTGCTGATTGCCTTGATGGAGCCGTAGAAACTCAATGGATAGTAAGACATCCAGTTAAAGAAATCAAAAGGTTCAAATTTTGTTAAAGCTATCATACATGACTAGAAGCTATCAGAGCTGCAGATTATTTCTGATCTCTTCAGCTTTTTCGTAATTTTGGTATTGACATTTTCTTCTTTTTTTTTTTTTTTGCCTGTGAGCATGCTAGTGGGAAAACAATCTCCATACTGCTTCAAAATGAGGCAAAAAACAAAGCTTGACAAAGCAAACCTATCTACACTAGTCTACTAAACCTTTTATGGCAATAATAATGTTATTCAGAGACTTACTGGAGTCTATAAACATCTGAAGAAGGATGCTACCTGTTTAGCCATGTTACCTACAAGTGAAACAAAACTTGAAAAAACAATATATTTATTGATTTCAGGATGCAACAGTAGTCTAAATAGCCACACAAGTTGCGAAAATCCAGACAGTGTATATATACACCATGGTCATCATCATAGTCCTCTCAAAAAGGATTCTATAGGTAAAAGAAAAACCCAGTGATCTGAAGGTCGCTCCTTGAATGTGTGCCTTGTGTATGCCATGTGTTCTAACGTTTGATGACAGGCGAAATATATAGGCTCCAGCTTCTAAGAGAGTGGACTTAAATTAAATAAATCAAAGTACTTTGATCAATGGCACCAACCCAAACCTTACTCATGACAAAATTTAAGTTTACATTATAGCTCTTACCACCAGCTTTCCTGCCCTTCTGATTTTGCAATCCCATTCAATCACAATTACAATTAAATACAACCAAAACATTCGTGAAGTGCCCAGAACCTAGTTTGAAAGTTTCTTAGAATTTCTCATCCAGGCAAAGCATTGAATCGATCTGGCCATTACTACATAGCTTCCTGTTCCAATTGAGTTCCTGGTCCAATTGAGTTAGGTTCAAGGGGATTTTCTCGACTGATAATCATTGGGCCTTTTATATCAATCACAACTCACATCAACCCCTCTTTTCTTTAAGAATTCCTTAGCCTCTACAATGTCCTGCAAAACAAAATTTTCACTTGTGAGTCCATTACATATAATGATGGTGATTACAGGAATGAAAATTCATCTTGTCGTAAAAGACCACAAAACAATCTGACACGTAATGACCGCACATGTGCACATGCAGGGTGGCAGACTAAGAGTATCTATTACACAATATAACCTACCAAGGAAATGCCCAATGCAAAATATATATGTATATATATATATTGTAAAAGCCAATGTTATCAATATTTCGGCAGTCATAGAACAATGAAGCTAGCAATGATAAAGCACTCAAAACTAGTAATTTGGTCATTTGTGTTTGCAGCTACTTGCTGCTGATTCAAAATTTGGTGCAAGATCACTCTAAAGAGAAAACAGAGAAAAGTACTCAAAACTGGTAATTCCAACATTCTATCAATCCTCCTCTGCTGATTTCGACATTCGGGGAGAGAGAGAGAGTGTGTGTACTCAAAATTGCATTTTTCAACACTCTCCCCTCCCTCCCCTTTCCTTTTTTCTTTTGATCTTTCGCAAACTGCTACTTAAGTTTGTTACCATCCCTAATGAAGCTTTCCTCAAAGTAATCTCTTCTTGCATACCAAGAACTGGCTATTAGTAACATGAAGATTACTCTTGGAGCCACAGCAGAAAAAAAGGAAAAATGAAAACAGAAGCCTTTTAGTGTATAACTCGTCTTGTCTGGATAGAAACAGCCTCAAGGTAAGTAACTACAATGTAACATAGAGCTAGGGGTGTACACAAGCCGGCCTTGCTCAAGTGCTCGGCTCGGCCCGACCCGACCCGGCCGGGCCAGATCAGATCAAGCTGAGCTCAAGCTTGATTTTTAGGCTTGATCAGGCCAAGCCGGGCCTAGAACTAAGCTTGAAATTTACTTCAGGCCAAGCTCGGGCCAAACCCTGTTTGATTCGGACTAGCTTGAATCTCAGCCCGATTGAGGCTCGAAGCTCGGCCCGGCTTGAATATTATATAAAAAAAAATTTAAAAAAAATATTATTATATAAATCATTATTATATATAAATAATATAAAATTATTATATATAAATAATATAAAATGTTATTATTCTTATTTTAAAAATATTTTATTAAATAAACAAGCCGAGCTTGAGCCACCTATTTAAATTCGGGCCGAGCCTTTCAAACACCATTTCAAGCTGAGCTTTGGGCCGAGCCTAGGTTACCTCCTTTCAAGCCAAGCCGAGCTTGGCCAAGCCCGGCTCAGCCCGACCCGAATACACCCCTACATAGAGCTATGTATCAAATGATCCCGTCCATTCTTTTCTTTTAGATGTTGAGAAGATATTACGAATTTTCTTCATAAGTGAGGAATATATATATATAGGGAAGGATACTAATGAGTCATGCTCATTGAAGCTTGTAATGAGCGGTCCCTCTAGAAAGATGACACGTGGCATATTTTTTTGAATCTGACCGCTGGATGTCAAATTGGGTTCATTGGAGACACGTGTCAAAAAAATCAGTCCGACCAAACATGTTTAGACCGTTCGATTAGACCTCAGTTTGCAGTATTAACCCCTTAGGGTTCACTAGACCCTACCTACGATATAGAAATGACTGATCTTCCCTTCTTCGATCGAACGGATTATAAATGTCCGATCGAGCTAACTTTTTGCCACATGTCTCTCGGGCAACTCGTCTTGACATCAAACGGTCAAATTCCACAACTACTTGCCACGTGTCAGCTTATTAAGGATCGCTCATTACAAGCTTTAATGAGCATGGCTGATTAGAATGCTACACTATAGGTATATACTAAAGAAATAAGATTTCATGTGGCATCTCACATTGCTCCCCATTCTCTTTAGGTTGATGCCATGTTAGCTGCTCACTTGGACAAATAAAAGACAAGCCCCACAATTGGTCAAAAGTAGGTCCCACTAGATGGGGTTGTCAAAATAAACACCTCATTGAAATAGATCTCTCATTAATCCCCCCCCCCCCCCCCGGCCCGCATAAATCTCCCTTATTTCCAAGGAAACCCACTCTTAACCCGTCTCTCTTTCTCCCCTATATGCCCTCTTGATCTCCCCAACATAACCCTCTTCCTTTCCTGCCAATGCAACCATCACTCTCCCCAATGAAACCCAGGGTCCTATTAAGAAAACTATGGGAATAAAGGCACTGCTCTTCCCCAAAGGTTTGGTCCCATGCATAGCACGTGGTCTTTGTTAACACTATATATATATATATATATATATATAGAGAGAGAGAGAGAGAGAGAGTTTGGAAGTCTATTATTTCAAAAGAATTGGCATACTCCTTTGAAATCGTTACCCCTTTGCACTTTATTGCCTGGGTCTCTGGCTCCTTCGCCATATACCTGTCCCATTGTAACTGCAGCCCCTATACACACTCCCCCCCCCCCCTCTCTATTACAATCTCAGCTCATCTTATCCACTGTCCCTTGCAGCCATACTTATCCTATTACCCAAACCCCTAAAAAGCAGCAAAACCTCCTTAACCCTAACCCTATAGTTCGTAGTTTGTCTATTTATTGCTGATGGTTGTGATCTTTAATTCATTAATACTTAAACCCTACAACTCACATGCATATTATTGTTTATAACCTTGTTGAGCCTAAACTTATTTTTGAAATCCACAATTGATCAGGGACACTATACTGACCATTGACTGAAATCCCTAAACCAGTAGAAGTTCTCACTTCCATTACGATCACCCAATTCAATTTGGGAAATCTATTACTGCGAGATTGTGATTTGACCTAGGACATTGATAGTTCACCTTGAAATTTTCATTATAGTAGTGGAATCTATATAGTTTGTTATTTTTTAAACCATTCTACAACCCCAATCCTGCTGTTACAGCCTTAGTCATAAGCCTTACTGCTGTTCCAACAATTCTGAAATTGCTTAAGTGCTGTTACAGCCCCCTATACCTGTCCCATTGTAACTGCAACACCTATACCCCCCCCCCCCCCCCCCTACCTAATTACAATCTCAGCTCCCCGTATCCATTGTCCCTTGCAGCCGTACTTATCCTATAACTCCAAAACACTAAAAAAACAGCAAAACCTCCTTAACACTAACCCTATAGTTCGTAATTTGTTTATTTATTGCTGCTGGTTGTGATCTTTAATTCATTAATACTTGAACCCTATAACTCACATGCATATTATAGTTTATTATATAACCTTGTTGAGCCTAAACTTATTTTTGAAATCCTCAATTGATCAAGGAAACTACACTAACCATTGATTGAAATCCCTAAGCTAGTGGGAGTTCTCACTTCCATTATGATCACCCAATTCAATTTGGGAAATCTATTACTCCAAGATTGTGATTTGACCTAGGACATTGATAGTTCACCTTGAAATTTTCATTATTAGAGGAATCTATATAGTTTGTTATTTTTATTATTATTGCAATCAACTTTCTTATTGTAAAGTCCATGTTTTAGTATTGGCCTATTCCTTTGTCAAAACAGTGAGACTAGTGTGTCATGTCATTGCCTACAAGCGTCCAAGACAAGTATCCAAGACAAGTGAGTCCAATACAAATGAAGATGAAGACCGAAGAAGATCAGCTGAAGCCATTCCAATCATAGCCTTCGTTTCACTCATAGGATGGTAAGTGACAAGACCGAAGAAGATCAGCTGAAGCCATTCCGATCATAGCCTTCGTTTCACTCATAGGATGGTAAGTGACCTCGATACCATGTTATCTTAGGTGGAAATTGACTTAGAATAACTATATGAACCTTAGGTGACTAAATAGGTAGCCTTGAGAGTGTTAGAGGATCATAGAATCCAAAGTTCGGTGTGAGGAACATAACTCATTGACCGTAGCTCCGATTTTGCTCCATAATATATCAAATCGACCGTATCGAAAAGATCTAGAACTTTTATGAAGAAAGCAGGAGCAAAAATCGACTTTTGAAAGCCGGTCGACCAACTTCAAATTCGGTCAACCGACTGGTGCAAAATTCTGTATGGGAAAATTTTCCAGAGAGGCTGTTTTTGCCCGGTCAACCGAATGTGGCAAGTCGGTCGACCGGATGCCCTGTTTCATTGTTTTAGCATGTTTCTAACTTTGTTTTTGGGTCTATATAAGTTGGGTTTGATTCCCCACTCGAACTAAGGAAGTTTGAGAGAGTTTCTTTTGAGTGATTTAGGGTTCCAAAAATCATTTTCCTCTCCTCTTCCACCCTAGAGATTGCAAGTCATTGATTGCTTCATTCTTGCTTACTTGGGTATTCCTATTTATTGGAATCCAACTAGGGTGTGTTATTAATCAACTATCAACCCGTTCTTTCGATAACAAACTTGGCCGAGGTGATCCAAAGCCTTTGTGAAGGAAATCAATCTGAGAAGGATCGTGGATATTTAGTCGGTGGAATCCAAAGCCGTCTTTGACGGAGATCGATCTTTAGAGATTGTGGTTGTCAAGACTCAAAAGAAGTAGAGGCTGCTGAGGTTGTTCACGGGTCTTGCGAGAACGCGATTACTTATTGAGGCATGTAGGACTAGCCGTGGATCGATGAATTCGAGTCCTGTTTGGGTGAGGTTCGAGTCTGTAAGTATCTTTACTTTGTTTTAATGATCTCTTTGCTAGACTAGGTCCCATGGTTTTTCCCGGAAGGGTTTCCACGTAAAAATATCTTGTGTTATAGTTTGTTTGTTTTTCTTATTCCGCACTTTCTTATTCATCCTCCCTTAATTAATAATTTGATTGCATAAATTAAAAAGGGTAGATAGACTTATAGGGAGACCTAGCCACCCCCCTTGGGTTTGTGAGTTCTCAACCAAAAAATATTATTTTTGGGGGGCACCAGATTTTTTCACTTATCTCACAAGTCTATCATCCTAGGTTAGTTGCATGGTCCTGCATCAATTTTGGTATCAAAGCTTAAGGTTTGTCTCGTGCATTTAGGTTTAAGGCTCATTAGCATCCAATGCATCATATATAGCCTTATGACACTTAATTAGTGCATGCTCACTCATAGTGGGAAGAGTTGCCAACCAAGTATGGACCCCGCACAACTCACCTAGGTCTTAGAAACCTTCAGTAACTGTCGAGCTCGCATGGGGGCTAGCATGGAAACCCTTAACAGCAATGCTCGATTAGCTGTTCTTGAGGCTTCCCATCAAAATGACCAACATCTGGAAGAAGAAGAGTCACATAATGTAGGTGTCAGTAGAGGTAGAGGCCAAGGTGCAAATCGAGGCTTAAGTAGTGGAAGAGAGCGTGATAATAATTGCATTGGCGAGTATCAGGATCCCTATGATCCAGATGATTGGAATGTAAGAACCATAAGGATTGAGGCCTCAAGCTTTGATAGTCGATTTGACCTGAAGGCCTTTCATGATTGGTTAACAGACATGGACCACTAATTTAAGTGGTATGAAATGTCTGAAGGTCGTAGAGTCAGGTTCGCCAAGATGAAACTGGTGGGTCAAACAAACCTCTAGTGGGAAAGTTTACATGGCTACAGAAAAGAGTAATAGGATTGATTACAACACCTTCGGAGCTATGGTGAATGCTTAGATTGCAAAGGTCGACAACCATGATGCAAGGCAGACCCATATGGAAGGCATGCTAAGGAGAATTTTAGCAAAAATTGATGAAGGCCACGGGGGTACACTTGTTAACCCATCAGGACATGGCATGAATTTTGGTGTGCATGTTCATAATTGAGATTATGGAATTAGGAAGACATTCCCGAATTTCATAGTCTGAAGCCCGATAAATGCCTTGAATGGATATCCATTGTTTACGGAATACTTTTCTATAAGAACATTCCTAAGGATCGACGAGTTCCTCTTAGTATAACGGAATGCATCGGTATCTTTATCTCTACAACAAGGAAGACCACCATCGACTAGTTAGATTGAGTTGAAGGCAGGGTATTAAACTTCGGTTTCGGTATAAAATTTGGTCACTAAAGAAGTTGACATGTTTCAAGAAAGTTTAAGGAAGTCCAAGTAAGTTATGTAAAAATTAAAAAAGTCTAGGAAAGATTGGAAATCTAAGATGAAACTTTAGAAATTCAATACTTAAGCCTAAATACACATCTACATGACGCAAGCATGTAGCACTCATATGTGAGAATTATGCAAGTGACATGCGGTGTCTGCTTGTTTAAGCTATAATTTCTTCTTCATACTTCTCTATATTGTCAATTTTTTTAAGTATATTTTCTTTGTCACGTGAAGAAGATATATATTCTCTTTATTTTTCAATGATTATCCATATTAATTATTTTAAAAACCTGAAAAAATTGTGAATGCACATTAAAATTGATAAATAATTAAAATTCAATTTAGTTTCTAAACTTATTTCAATCTGCAATAATGAGCTCAATGTTACAAGATTAAATTAATATGTGAAGAAGAGAAGATGGGTAGTTAAATAATATTTAATTTATAAAATGCTATTAGGAAACTATTTAAGTTTTTAATATTACTAAAAAAACCCTTATGGGCATAATATACTAATAAAAAAATTATTAGAATAATAAAATTATAGTTTATATTAAGGTTAATGCTACCAACACTCTCTCTTAAAGCTAATTATATTTATAATAAGGTTAATGCTAGGAACATATGTTTTTTCTCATGAAGAAAGTAAGCTTAAAGTGAGTAGAATTAGCATTATCCTTTTAAGTTAAAACTTGAAAGCCTTAAAATTTACAGATTTTTTTTGTACTCTTTGTTTAACTTCCACTGAAGTTTTGTAATTTCTCAAATACTTTTTTTTCTGTTTCGGTTGAAGTTTACCACGATATTCGGTATTTTTATAATACAAGTGCATTTCGCTTCGGACACCACGGAAGTCGACTCAATTCGGTCAACTTCGGCAGAATTGAGTCTATTTTTGACATCATGGTGCTTCTATAACCAACAGGGACATGTTAATACAAAAATATCTGCATAGGTCAAGACAAGATCCAGCATGATTTGGGCAATTCATACATTCCTTCAGTAGATATGGCTTACCAACAGGCTTTATCCTCTAAAATCAAAGTAGCTCATCCATACAAGTATAAGTATATTGATACTCGTATGAAAGTCGGCGATTTCAAGAAGACAACAGAAAGGGAACGTCCACAAGAGTCCAAATAATTTGAAGGAAGGAAGACTGAAAAGAAAAACATCACCTGTTATACTTGTGGGGCCCAAGGGCACTATTCAACAATTTGTCCCAAGAAGATGTTTTCATACTTGGGAGAGGAAGTTCAAAAGGACGCTGGAGAGGGGTCAAAAGAAGCGGATGTGATAGTTGGAGAGCCTACAACTACATTCATGGCCAAGACCTACACCGTTCCTACTAAGCAAGATTTGGCTCGAAAGAATGAAGCTCTTTTTCATTACAAAGGAGTACTGCATGGTGAGGGATACAAGACCTTAAACATGCATACTATCATTGATAGTGGAAGTGGACTAAACCTTATATTTGATGATCTCATCTTTGGACTCAATATGCAAACTCATAATACGAAGGATGTGCGACTGTTGGAAGGTTTCAAAAAAGGGGGCCATGACTCATGAGTTGATAGACACCGTAGTCCTCCTTGACCTGGGATTGGGAGCTTTCAGATCCCTTATTAGTTGTTATGTCCGCGACATGGATGTGTGTCACCTCATATTAGGGTGACCATTTCAATGCGAATTCGATGTCACGCACTATGGAGCGAGCTAACGCATGTGTTCCAGCATGGCCGAAGGAAACACATTCTCAACGCGGGGCTGAGTTACTGTTCCGAGTATGCCCCAAGTGAAGGTTCAAGTAATGATAGGAAGCCACCACCTACACGTTCGAGGTCGAACTTCTCTCGACCTAAGAGTGCTGATGCAGGGGCATACTCACATGGATTAGGAGTGGTTCTAATAGCCCACCCCAAATAGAATCTGTGAGGTTCAAAGGAAACTGTTTGTCGGTAAAGCCTATTGATCATGGGCCTAAACATCCAAGCTATGAACCTCCTTATAAAAGGAGGTCCACTTAATACCACCCAAGTGGTACGGTCAAGTCAAAGTGTTTTATTTTGCCAGCCCTAGTAGGGTTTTTTTTTTAGAATTTTAGTTAGTTACTAAGTTGGTACTAGAAGATTTAGTATGATCAACTAATTTAGGAAGTTTACTATTTCATTACTTAGGAGTTAGTAGTGGGTTCCAATTAGGAGTTTTGTTAGATTAGGAAGTTTCCCTATTAGTTTGGTACCTCTATAAAAGGTAGCCATGCATTGTTTCTTTGATTAGTTTTTGAAGAATGAATAGTTAATGTCTTAATGAGACTTATGATCTCTTGGTTGAAAAAGCTTTCATACATTGTTGTTGCTGTAAAATCTTGATCTTGCATACTTAATTGTGATTGATTCAAAATTAATTGAGGAAGGTGTTTCCTACACTATCGAAATTCCTAGGTAAGTTGGCACCCTTTGTTTCTCTCCAATTTGAATTTAGTGCATGTGAATAGGCTGCTGCCTTATCTATTGGATCCATCTTTAGGTTTTGGTGTGTTAAATTTGAAGAGATCAAATTGATATATTGAAACCCTAGTTCTCTCTAATTAATTAGGAGTTCAATTGATTCTTCACTTTATTGAATTTTATCAAATTGATTTAGGGATTCTACTCGAGGTGACCCATAATACTTCTGTTAATAGCAGAATTTAATTCGGAATTCTCTAGTGTTAATTTTCTGGATCATCAGAAAGTTGCAGAGAATTTACAGAATTGTCACTTTGAACTATTCTAGAGAAATCAATTCTTATCGGATTAAGTTTAGATTTGGACCATAGGCACTTTTGGTCTTCTAGAATCCACCTTTAAAGTTTCAGAATATTTGGGTGACTGGAAATTACCGAAATACCCCCGTTAAAATTCTGGTCTGAGAGGATATTTGAGTAAAGGTAGATCCTGCTTATTGCATATAATATAAGACTATTGCTTCCGCGTTTGCACCACTAAGCAAGGAATCTTCTCCTGAGGCTTTAAAGGCCTTTCACCTAAGGACTCATGATCCTGGCTTGCTCTTTAAAGGCTCCCTCACCCTTCATTAATGCATAAAGTAAATTTGAAATTTTAATATGCATCATCCCGCATATACATCATGCTCTCAGCATAATAATCATAATGATGCTCGTGCCATGCTACATGTACCACAATACATATTCCTAATTTAGCACACCGTTAATTTCCAAGATTTATATCTGTAAAATAAATAGAACGAAATAATCGCAAGTCATAAATAGATAACAAATAAAATAACTAAAAATTAATAAAATTCTAGATGGCATTCAAACTAGCAAACAAAATAATCAAAAGCTAATGAATTCTAAAGATTTCAGATCGCACATAAATCAATAAAATAAAATTTTAACATGAATTATCAAATCGTAAAAATTTTAAAAAAAAACATAGCTTGTTAATCATAACCACAAAGAATGTAAGAAAACCAACTTGTATATATATATATATATATGAATTTTATCGATCTAATCCCTCCCGAAGGCTTTAGACTTGGTTTCCTTGATCTACTTCTGGAGCTCGATCTTTTCTTGTTGGAACCGTAGGGAGAAGTAAAGCGGTTGCCCTTGTTGTGTGATAAAAAAGGTGGGGGTCATGTGTGAATACAAGGGAGGTTTGAGTATGAACGTGAGATAGAGTGCTATGGATTGTGGGTTGCTGATATGATGGAGGGTGACATGAGAGAGAAGGGATAAAGATAAGAGAAGGGATAAACCTAGAGAAAACATGGGGGATAGAAAGAGAGAGAAAAGAAATCTTTCCCTCACACCCTCGTCGACTTGGTCTACATGCTATAATTCCTCCTTTTAACAAGTTATTTCGAATTTCAAAAAAAAAATCTCCTACCATAATGGTACTCTTAGGTATAGTTGGGTGGTCTTGGTGCTAACTGTTAACATGCACCATCAAGACTTCACTCTAGGATAGGGTTCCTAACTTGCACTTACAAGATTTCACTTTAATTAAACACTCAAGAAAAAGACAAAAATTTCATAGGTTTTCAATTCCACGGGTTACCTTGACCCAAAACTTTAGGTCCAGTTCATACAAACTACCCTCTTAAAAAAAATAATTCATCCTTGAAACGAAGACATAACTCTAGTGATGAATGTCTTGATATTTGTAGTGAATCTCGGACTCTTAACTCCTAGGTCATCTCCTCTGACATGCTGCTCCCACAACACTTTAACCATAGGAATGATTTTGGTGCGCAACACATGTTCCTTGGTGTCAAAGATCTGAATTGGTCTCACTTCATAAGTTGCATCCTCTAGAATTTGTACTTCTTGTCGCTTGATGAAGTGTGTCGGATCTGGCAAATACTTGCGCAACATCAATACATAAAAATCATCGTGCACTCTTGAAAATTGTGGCGGTAGTGCTAACCGATAGGCCACCGCTACTATCCTCTGGAGGATCTCGAAAGGTCAAATAAATCATAAACCTCAGAGCCAGCTTCCCCTTCTTATCGAAACGAACCACACCCTTACGCAGGGTCACTCACAAAATACATGATCCCCCAACTTGGAATTCCAATGGTCTTCTTCGTCGATTGGCACAACTATTATGACGGTTCCAAAGGGGTGTTTAGACGATCTCGAATTAAACGCATCTTCTCGGTGGTCTCCTGAATCAGCTTTGGCCCTTGTAATGCGCGTTCTCCAACCTCTGCCCAATAGATAAGAAATCTGCAAGGTCTCCTGTACAATGCCTCACATGGCGCCATCTCAATACTCGTCCAAAAACTAATATTGTAGGCAAACTCTGCCAATGGTAAATCCTCAACCCAGCTGCCTTTAAAATCCAGTACACAAGCTCTCAACATATCCTCTAATATCTGACTAACTCTCTCAAACTGCCCGTCAATCTGAGGATGGGAAGTGGTGCTAAAGCTAAGTTGTGTCCCCAAAGCCTTCTGTAGACTCTGCCGAAACTGTGACATAAAGTGTGGGTCCTTATCCAACACGATCAATAACGGAACGCCGTGCAATCTTACAGTCTCTTGGATGTAGAGTTTGTTCAAGTTACTCAATGAATTTGTGGTCTTCATCACTAGGAAATGAGCTAACTTAGTCAATCTATGTACCATCATTCAAACTGCATTCTATCCCCTCTGAGTTCTCAGCAAACTGGATACAAAATCTAAAGTGATGCTCCCACTTTCACATGAAAATCGGCAATGGTTGCAAAGTCCCTGCAGGCCTCTAATGTTCTACCTTCACCTGCTGGCACGTAATGCATCTAGAAATGTATTCTGCAATATCCTTTTGTATTCCTTCCACGAAAACTAAAGCTTTAGATCTTAGTACCACCTAGGTTGATTGTGTACCTCGAACGGTGAGTCTCACCAAGAATGTCCACTCTCATCTTAGTACCACAGGTCAAGGTAACCCCTAACCGAAAACCCATTCAATTTTTTTCTCTTTTCGTAAGTGTTTATTTAAAGTGAAATCCTAGAGTGAGGTCTTGATGGTGCATGTTAGCACCAAGACCACCCAATTATACCTAAACTAAGAGCACGGTTTTGGTATGAGGATTTTTTTAATCTTAAAATAACTTGTTAAAATGAGGAATCAAAGGGCATAGGCCAAGTCAAAGGGGGTGTGAGGAAAAGATTCCTTCTCTCTTTCTTTCTCCCATGTTTTCTCTATGTTTATCCCTTCTCTCATCTTTATCCCTTCTCACTCATGTCACTCTCCATCATGTCAACAACCCACAACCCATAGCACTCTCTCACACGTTCACACTCAACCCTCCCTCATATTCACACATGACCTCCACCTTTTTGCTCACGCAGCAAGGGAAACCGCCCTACTTCTCTCTACAGATCCAACATAAAAATGATCGAGCACCGAAAGTAGGTCAAGAAAACCAAGTCTAAAGCCCCCAAGAAGGATTAGATTGATATGATCTATATATATGTGTGTGTGTGTGTGTGCGCGCGCGCGCGTGTGTAGGTAGGTTTCCTTAAATTCTTTGCGATTGTTATTAACAAGTTATTTTTAATTTTTATGATTTCATAATCCATGTAAAAAATTTATTTTATTAATCTGCTTGATCTGAAATCTTTAGAATTCAATAACTTTTGATTATTTTATTCATTGATTTGAATGTCATCCGAAATTTCTAGGGTTTACATATTCTTAATTATTTTATTTGCTAAGGTATTTATGACTTGTGATTATTTTGTTCTATTTCTTTTAACAAGATAAATCTTGGAATTTAACGACGTGCTAAATCAGGAATATGTATTTTGGTACATGTAGCAAGGCACGAGCATCATCGTGATTATTATGTTGAGAGCCTTATGTATATGTGAGGTGATGCATATTAAGATTTTCAATTTACGTTATGCATTAATGAAGGGTGAGAAAGCCCAAAAAGAGCAAACCAGGATTCCTTGGATGAAAGGCCCTAAAAACTTTAGAGAAGATCCCTTGCTTGGGATTGGCAGTTTGGCCAAATTGGGGAAAAAATCGGTGACGATAATATGCCCAACTGGTGCGAAATTGGTCTTTGCATGCATTCATAATATTATTTTGCTTATCATCATGTACGATTTATCATAAGTCTTTAATTAATGTCATATAATTTAGCATTGTATTTATTTAAAAATTTGTTTATTGATTATGGAAAGAGAATGTGAGAAATCCTATCAAGCCTCATAGGCTCATAGGTCATTCGACTTTTTAAGTCAAAAAGATTTCAAGTCCGGAGTAGATGGGTATTAGAGGCAAGAACGAGGAATGAAGACTTAGTTGCTAATTTTTGTTTATTTCCCATGTAGCCAAAGAGATAGAATTTGTTAGTTATTTTTATTTGTCATTATGATTGATGAACCATGTATAGATCTTGGGGTAGACCTATTTCTCGGATTATAATATTTAATTAGAAATTGCAATGATGTATGGGTGTTATGGTGATTGAATTGAGAGTTTAAGTATTTTAATTTGATTGACTATGACCTTCCTAGTTCTCTAAAATTTCAGAACCAGTCATGGCCCGTGGGAGAATATTTATAAGATATTCTCCCATATTCATAAAATTGGAAAATTTTATATGTAGATCCTGGATTGGTGAGGAAACACCCCTGCAAAAATTTAACAAGATGGATTTCATTTACTATTTTTCATGAGTATTTCAATCCGTGTAAATCTGGTTGGTAGATGCAGAATCACAAAAAAAGATTGACTCATTGGCAAATGTCCTCAAATTTTTTACCTTCTAATGTGTCGTATTAAAAACCCTATAAAGAAGTAGGGGATGTTAGCTTTCAGATCTGCTTAGTCCCATGTCATTTGTTATTATATCGACTCTACAATGGATTTATCGGTAGAGGGCGGTGAGTGAGACTGCCATAAAACCTTTTCCTGAAAAAAGGGCAATGTATCAGTCAGTATTCTCTGTAGGAAATGTTCCAGTTTGATTTTTATGATATTTCTCTTATTATCTCCGGACAATCCTATTTCCAAAAAGGTATTCCTTGAAATTTTTCAATAAGTATTGAATCTTAGAAAAATTACAGAAGCCAGATAAGTCCCTGCTGTCTGTTAAATTTTAAGGCAGTATAACTGTTTTGAGCTTATCAATTTATGTGATGAACTTTTAGTATTTAATCAACTTATATTTTTAGTTAAGAGGTGGTCAATAGCTTTCCATAAAAATTATTTCCTTAGGAATCGGAGTTGAGATCATTAAGATATAAATGTTTGAGTATCAAGTGACCAATCTGCCAGAAAATTTTTATCCTTTGTAAATTTAGGAAAACCTCATATTGATTAATCCATAGTTACCAAAGTGAGAAGCGAAAACGAGAAGCGGGAAGCGAGACTCAAAAAACGTTAGGAAACGGGAAGCGAGAAAGCTCCTCATTCCCATTATGTTATATATGGGTAGCTATACTTTTGTTTTTAACTTACATGAGATTACTGTGGACAAGTAAGTACATTAGGTTTCGAACCGATGATACTTGCTTACAGTCTACACCCTAAGCTATAAACTGTGGTCTACCACATCACTTCGCACATACAGAATCCTTTGACTACTAGATGAGACGTAATGGAAGCAAGCTTCCTAGGAAGCGATTATGTCCGAAGAAGCGAGCTTCTTAGGAAGCGAGTCTGTCCGAGGAAGCGAGTTTGAGAAACGACTTACGACTTTCCTAGGAAGCGAGTTCCCACCCTTTACATAGCTTCCCTGCAACTATAGATTAATCATTATTTTAATTGTAAGGTTATGGTGAAAATAACCTTCTTGTTTTCACATCCTAATGTCCTGCATTTCAGGTCAGATCATGGATCGTGGTCGGAGTCACGGATTCGGGATTTGGGGTGTGACAAAACCTATTAGTGCTCCTCCAAAACTTTGCTTGAACTTCTTTTTTCTGTTTTTCTTTTTCCCTCTTTTGGTGGGGTGGGGAAAAGAGGGTTGGTTAATGAGTTATTTGCTGAAGAAAGGTTTTTGAACACAAGTCTGTGGTATCAATAGGCACATCCATCACCAACTTACCAAGCTGGCATCTTTAGTCAGTGGCAGAGTGGCTTGAACTGATGTCTAGCAACTGAAAGAACATGTTGCATCAAATCTAAGGGTGTGTTTGTCAAATCTAGTCAAAAGCTCTTTTTTAACTTTTTAAAAAAAATAAGCATGTTTTGAATTGATTAGACTGTTTGGTGAGCTACTTTTTTTAATCACTTATTATAAGATATAATATATTTTGGGTCTGTATCAAAAAGTGAGGAGCTCACTTTTTCAAAACAGCCATTTTAACGCTTTTGCGGGAAGACATTTTAACTTATATTTTTAGTTAAGAGGTGGTCAATAGCTTTCCATAAAAATCATTTCTGTAGGAATCGGAGTTGAGATCATTAAGAAATAAATGTTGGAGTCGGATGTGTTTGTCAATCTGCCATAAATTTTGTATCCTTTGTAAGTAAATTTAGGAAAACCTCATATTGATTAATCATTATTTTAATTTAAGGTTATGGTGAAAATAACCTTCTTGTTTTCACATCCTAATGTCTTGCATTTCGGGTCGGATCATGGATCGTGGTCAGAGTCACGGATTCGGGATTTGGGGTGTGACAAAACCTATTAGTGCTCCTCCAAACCTTTGCTTGAACTTCTTTTTCCTATTTTCCTCTTTTCCTCTTTTGGTGGGGTGGGGGAAAGAAGGTTGGTTAGTGGGTCATTTGCTGAAGAAGGGTTTTTGAACACAAGTCTGTGGTATCAACAATCAACAGGCACATCTGTAACGACCTGGAATTTAATAGAATAAAATTATGTGTTATTGGGTCTTTAACTGAGGTTAATTAGTTAAGTGTTTGATAAATTTGTGGAAAGTATGTTTGAAGGCGAGGAGCTTCACCTTCCCGAACGCGTTAGCAGTGCCCATTTTGTCCCTAGACATCTCGAAAAGCATGAAAGAGGTAAAAACCCCTTCCAACTCTTCTCTTTTCCCTATTATTTGCTATATTCTTTATGTGGAATGTATGTGCGTTGATGGAAAGGGTCTGAGATCCGTGGATGTGTTATGGGAAGGTGGTTGTGCGTGGAAAATGAGAAGAGGGATGTAGCCCTCAGTCTCGGGTCTCAAACCTCGGATTTAGACTTAATGTGTAAAAGACGTGGATGGAAAAAGGATCGGAAACCCTATGTGATGTTGTGATTTTCTGTGGACCTTCGTGGAACCCAGATCGGGTCTCGGGTAAATTGTATCGTCACCCTGGGGTGTCGAAAAGTTGTTTTTGCAGGTCGTATAAGGCTATTAACACATCCATTAACCTGGAAGCGTTCCCTAACGGGACGGTGTGTTACCGGATTAGTTCACAGGCGTGAGGCCGAGTATTTCAATTAACCAAGCGAGGCTTGGGTCAACTAGGGTTAACCTGTTATTAGAAAATCAAACCAGGGTTAAAGTATAATCCTCCGTGACTAATAGTCGGGGAGTGGATGGATTTGATATCCATAGATCCTCTTTGACTAGCTCAGGGGAGAAACAAATTGTTGTGTTATCTGATAGATATGCCGTACCGAGGCTAAGTCAGTAGGTTGTGATACCTCTGATAGATATGTCGTCCGTACCGTGGGTTGAGTCAGATGGTTGTGTTATCTGATAGATATGCCGTGAGGATAGAGGCTCCCACCGTGGCTGAGTCAGATGGTTGTGTTATCTGATAGATATGCCGTGAGGATAGAGGGATCCCACCGTGGCTGAGTCAGATGATTGTGTTATCTGATAGATATGCCGTAACCGAAGCTGAGTCAGTAGGTTGTGATGCCTCTGATAGATTGTCATCCGTACCGTTGGCTGAGTCAGATAGTTGTGTTATCTGATAGATATGTTCGTACCAAGGCTGAGTCATAGTAGGTTGTGATGCCTCTGATAGATATGTCGTCCGTACCATGGCTGGAGTAGATGGTTGTGTGATCTGATAGATATGCCGTGAGAATAGAAGTCTTCACCGTGGCTGAGTCAGATGGTGTGTTATCTGATAGATATGCCGTGAGGATAGAAGTCCTTACCATGGCTGAGTCAGATGGTTGTGTATCTGATATGCCATACCGAGGCTGAGTCAGTAGGTTATGATGCCTCTGATAGATATGTTGTCTGTCCGTAACCGTGCTGAGTCAAAAATAAAAAATTGTATATATCTAGGGATAGATATGTCTACTGATCTGGTCATTTGGTTGTGATGCCTCTGATATATATGTCGTCCCTACCGTGGCCTGAGTGATAGTTGTGGTTTCTGATAGAATATTCGTACCGAGGCTAGTCAGTAGATTTTGTGATGCTTTATAGATATGTCGTCCGTACCTTTGGCTGAAGTCAATGGTTGTGTTTTGCTGTAGATATGTCGTAACCGCGAGGCTGATGAGTCAGTAAGTTGTGATGCCTCTAATAGATATATGTCGTACTGTACCATGGTGGTCAATGGATGGTTGTGTTAATCTATAGATATGCGTTTACCGCTGCGAGTCATAGGGTGGTGATGCCTCTAATATATGCCGTGAGAAGGCAGAGTAGGATTACTTTTCAACCGTAGTGGGCGGGCTGCGCGGGGGGGATCCCGATGGTTGGTGTTATCAGAGAATAAATCTATGCCGGTAGGCGATGAGAGATGACCTATAGACCAATGGCTGGGGAATGTAAGCGACCCCGGCCACAGATCGGGTTTGTTATCCAGGGCAGATGATAGTGCCATACGCCGAGTGAAATCCTCTGGGATAAGAGTCGGGGGGAATACTAGTAAGAGAGAAATTTTCCTTGGGATAGAAGAAAACATGCTTTAGGGGAGACTCAGCGGGAACTAAAAGGTTTTTAGTTATCTTCGAGTCGCGATATGTCGTAAACCGAGGCTGAGTCAGTTGGTTTTTATTATGGCCTCTGATAGATAAAAAGTAAACATTCCATACCCGTGGCTGAGTCCAATAGTTTGTGTTCTACTAAGCAGCCACCGGTATCCCAGCTGATAGATTAGTCGATAGACCAGAGGCTGATGAGAGAATCCTGTATAAAAAAAGAAAGTGTGTTTATGCCTCTGATGATAGGAATAGGTCGGAAGACCTTAAAAAGGGGGAGAAACCTTGGACTGAGGAAAGGTCAGACGGAGATTTGTCGTAGAAATTCTGAAGGTTGGATATGTCTTGAACCGAGGCTGAGTCAGTAAGTTGTTATGCCTCTACTGGGGGGGCTAGATAAGAGGTCGTACAATGTACCATTGGCTGAGGTCAGATGGTGTGGTGAAGGTATTATCTTAATATCATCTGCCAAGTAAAACCGAGGCTAGACGGGAGTCAGTAGGGAATGTGTTTCCTGGGGATCTGCTCTAAATAAT